>CM073318.1:1413588-2613588 GCA_037043255.1 Diadegma fenestrale
ACGATCGGCTGGATAGACGCATATGGCATGCTCTTTTATGTTCTTGAGAGATTGTAAGACCTGAAGACTGTTCATGATCCGAGGACTCGTTTTCCTCCTCGGTCTTGGTCTCAGATATACCAATACTCCACGACGTTGTAGTTCTATACTCCCATAAGGAGGTAATCTGCTCGTTTTGACGGAGCCAGGCCTTGATTCTGGAGGCGTTGTTCAGGGCACATCTGTAGGCCTGTCTGTGATTTGCGGCGCTGTGGTACATACAACGCGCGTCCGGCTTCGGGGTAGGTGACGTAATGCGACCAGGCGCGTCTTCATCATCTTCCAAATTTATAATAAAATATCCCGTGAGCTGTGTTAGATACTGATGCTTTCTCAGAACCACGCGTGAAAATCCGTGTCGCCTGCCCCGCGATTCTCTTCAGATTTATTTCCAACGATTGCAGCTTACGATGTGTCGCCTTTAGACCATGCTATGCCGTGGATATTATCACATAACCATATATTTAGGCTCTTTGTAAAGAGCGGTAAGCTGTCATCGGTATAAGGCGGCTGTACAACCCAATGACCAGAGTCTTCAGTTTTCACCGATACGGCAGCTACTTCTTTAGGTATAAACTGGTTATCTCTACCTCTCATGCCCTGTACATCAATAACAACACTCATGATGCCGTCTTTTTTCGACCGTCGCGCTTTGAATGATCAGCGGAAACTGAGGAGGGTTCTCTCTCTCACTAGCCACTGAAATCCACGATGACCTGTCTGGATGAGTCGATCTCCAACACATTATCATATTCAGCGTACACAATACAATTAATCGTTGTTGGCAGAGACCCCGCGAAGCGTACTTCTGTCCTCACGCTGCCGTGCCTCACCAGGTTCCAGTGGCTGTTGCTATTAGCCGAAAGATCGGGTGTCAGATCAAACGCGAAAAGACAATGGCCGTATGGATAATTCAAGCGCGAGATACAATTGCCGTCGTTGAGAAAGTGAATACCCGAGCCAGAAAATAATGTGTGATATGCATCCACATACATATTACCATCTTGGAAGTCTGTCTGTAGGGGTTTCGACGGTATCTGTTGACCATCCACATATAGAGAAAGATAATTTATCGCGTAATGATGGAAGTTGAACGGGTTTTTTCCATAATGACCGTTGAAGGCCTTATTATCGACAAAACCAATGATTATACGCTTCGGCAGTTGGCCTAGTATGACGTTATCAAGAGTATCGCCATGTATTCCGGCATGCATTGATATAGCTTTGACCTCGACGCGAGTCAACGGATATTTTGCTGTAGATTTAGACAGAGCTCTCGCATGAGCCAGGAGTATACCGGGGGCTATCTTAACGCGGCGCACGATTAACGATGCTTCTGTAATGCGGATTTTACAGTTTTTCAAATCAGTCATGAGACAGAAAGCGCTATTGTTCTGTACAAGCCGCAGGCGCATTTCAACACCGTTTAACAAAAACCTTTCCTGATTGAAGATATCACAATGCAGATGCCCGAGAAGATCGACCGTTCTATTCGGACCTAATACATTCCGTCTCTGTACAAGTCCTTTGTTACCACCGGCCTTATCATCCATCGCTCCCTCTGTATCGCTATACCATAAACCGCTCGTAAGATGCGAGGTCTTCGCGGCATACGCGTAGTTCAAAAGAGTTTCAATATAAGCTCTGTAGGCATAAGCGTTGTTAGGAGGCGATACAAGTTTTTGATTCAAAAAAACATCGATCTGACTGAACATTGAGTGTAAAAGATTATTGACGGGTCCCACGTCGGGTTCTGGTAATGCGTCCTTTGCTGCCACCGCCTTTCCAGCATCCGACGCATCTATCTTGACGCGTATACTTAGCATCGTATGCGCAAGATCAATATACTCATCCCCCTGGCCTGGGACGACAAACTCTATCGGCGAATCGTCAGTCAGCGATGAGATTGGTTTGTAGTACACCGAGTGCGTACCCTCAATCGTTGTCTGTGTTGGTGGTAATGAAAATAATTCAAGCTCCGACTTGAGACACTCGCATGAGTGTGCGTGTAGGAACGCCATTTTTCAGCGCTCGGTTTAAGCAAAAATATCTGTCACGGTTCTAGGTTTCTTCTTACGCCTCCTGACGCGTGATTTAGCCGATCCACTTCTACCTTTCACAGACTTCTTCCTCTTCTTGACACGCTTCTTTCTCACGCCACCGCCGCTTGAACGTTTTCGCGGTTTCACTGCCTTTCTTTTCCTTTTCACAGAGCTGCGTCGTGATACGCTCTCAACAGCAGAATGGATCAGTTTATTAATTTTGCTACTTTTATAGCCGGAGCCCTTCATGAGGGAATTAATTTTTTCTTCAGCTTTACGCTTCAGATTCACCCCTGATTCGCGCAGGCGCGTTTTAAACGCTTCTTTCGGCTGCACGCCAGAGTTAATGACGTCAGAGGCCATGTTGATCCCCGAACGAAGCGCCTCTCTACCAACAGTCCGAGCCCCCTGTTTCAAGAGAGGTATGATGCGCCGAAAGAGACCTCCTAAAAAACTTCCGATACCGTGACCTCGTTGGTTTGGTGAACCGATATACACATGGCTGATACCGCCATAACCGGTTCGAGCTCCGCTCCCCGTTTGCACGTCGAAGATTGCGTCGTAGTAATCCATTGTAGAGACGCTCAAGTTAATCTAATCGTTTGAACTGTAACGTCACCGTCAACGTCCCATGCTCGAATGGTATTGGTTCACCGAACTCATCTCTTATATCAATAGTTATTGTTTGAAAACTAGTGCGTAGTAAGGGAACATAGCGTGGCGGTGAAAAGCTTCTTATTTTCACAGATCCGTAATTATAGTTATTGACGGCTTCAAGCGGTACAACGCGTAGCAGAGGTGTGTGAACATCGCCGGTAATATAGGGTTCGCAGATATCGGTATAAACGTACATCATATTGGGGGTTCCGTTGGCTAAATTGGCAGGCCGCTGGGCAGCGTATCCCTCACGGGGTACTACTACACCCTTTGCTTCGGTGAATCCTAGAACCTTGTTCAACACGTCGGAGAAAAAGAAGGCGTGCTCCAGGTTCTTACAGGATTTGCAGACGCGCGTCACCGTCACATACCCGTTGCGGGCGTACTTGAATTCCAGATGCCCCGTGACATATGGTATCTCGTTAATAGCCTCTAGTAACATCCCTATGCTGTGGTATACACCGGGTGGTACACAGGCACGATCTTCCTTAAAATCAAACTTCATTGAGATACCACCCGCTAGTTCCGTTGTCATATTCAGGAAGTTTCGCTTACTCTCGATAGGGACGTGTAAAACAGTCGTAGGTATATGGATTTCGGCTAAGGAAACAGCCCAGCTGCCATGAAGAGACATACATTGTGGTAAATGCGTTGTATACCGTGTTGTTACATTATCAGGGTAATAATTCATACTACTGTTGCTGGGTAAAACCATGTAAAATTCGTCCTTCATTTTGCCGCTCGTTGCTTAATCTGTTTTGTTTGCACTCTCGATAGCTCAGGTTCGTAAAATATACCATCAATATCCTCGTCGTTGAGATCGCGCAGGAAGTATACCACAGGGCAAATACTAAACGATACGCGGTGAATCTTGAATAGCTCACTACTCCAGCCACCTTCGTAACCTTTTGCAAAGGCTGCCTTTGCACTACTGATGCGCACAATGTCACCCACCTTTTATTTAGGGAGACAATGCTCCGGTCTTTTGTATCGCTGTATCAGGTTATTCCGAGCTGTAGCAGCCGTAGCAAGCGTCACTGCGGCTGGACTCATTTTTATAGCACTATGCATAGAGTTGTTGTATGCTGAAACAATGTTCTGTAGAACGTCGAGGTATCGTTTTTGCCTAGAATACGTGAAATAACGCCACATTCTTTCCTTCAGCGTTCTATTGAACCTCTCGACAATAGCTGCTTTGATATCAGGATTTCTTGCAACGCGGAACTGTATGTCTTTTTTCTTTAAGAGGATGCAGCAGTTCGCTTCGAAATTTCGAAATGACGATTCGGCCACACCGTGCAACCGATTGCGACAAAAATTGAATCGGGTACAGAGGAGGATGGCAAAAAGTCGCTGACAGGGCGTTTTTTCGAAATTCCAAAATTTTTTATTTTTTTTTGTTACCATCGGAGTTTTTTTTGAATAACTCCGAAAATAATTGACTTATCAAAATTTTGGCCTGTCAGCGTACGCGCAATATTGAAACGAATATTTCGAGCCCTGTTGCATCAAAATCGATGCAGAATTGGCGACAAATGCCGTTTTCGAAAAATTTTCGGAAAAAGTTATCTACATATTACTGGCTTTGACATATTGTAGCTTATTCAAATTCCGCGTGGTGGCGCAAGCAGCAATTTCTTTTTGTAAACATTCGCCCCAGTGGGATTCTCTCCGATCCTCGAGCGCCGATCGCCGGAGCAGCTGATAACGTGCGCGTGCACCCGTCGTTTGTCTTGCTGCACCGGCGAGGAATATATGAAAAGACTTGCCAGTGAACCGCGCGAGTGCCAGAAGAGAACGATTTTCTCGCGATTTTTGTAAAGCCAAAAATCCCCTCCCGGGGAAAAAGGCTTGGCCAAGTACATTCGGTGATTCGCGCCCGCTCGGTACAGAAGAAAACGTGTGTACCTAGCGGGCAAAATGTCAGTACACAGTAGAGACGTAACGGACGTAACTGAAACCATCGCGTCACTCCTAACCACCGCGACACTCCTAACCGTCGCGACCAATCAGAAGAAGGCTAGCGCCACGGGCCCTTTCTCTGTGTCGTATACATACACGCACGCACACTTCGATCATGGCATAATTTTACCCGTGCAAAGTTTTTTCTCAGCAATTACAGCATCAATCCGGTTGATTTATGGCTTAAACGAGGGGGGATAACGTAATTAGTCTCTAATTCAAATTTCAGATCATGAAATAACCCCTGAGCTTTGTATTTTAAGAAAGTGTTTACCCCCACCGGCCGAATCGCTTTTCTCAGAGATAATATACTCGAGTGAGTCTCGCGCCAGCAGACGACGCTGTCGAATGTACTCGGCCCGAGACTCTGCCGAGTCTCTGGATTTACCGTGCATTTTCAACTCGGTCCGGAAGTGTATGTGCGTGTTCGTGATTGACATCATACGCGTTTTTTTTTTCGTCCGCAAAATGAAATTCGCATAACCTTGTAGAAAGGTTATATTTGCGAAAAATGTGGTCCGAAGACGCTGGGCTGGAATTTAGAGGTTGGCGTTGCTTCAGAGACTGACGTTCCCAGAGACAATTTCGAGGATAGAGGTTAGAAACCGCTTCCGTCGTAGAAAGAAAATAAAATGGTAAATTTTTCTTTTATTATTGATTATTTATCGACACCACCGCTCTCATGAGCGAGAACCCGACAGTTTTCATCGTCGGAGAATTCAATTTCGATTGAACTTTCCGCGATGAAAATCGTTGGAGATAGTTCCAAGGACCGCCGGTCCTTTGAATAAATAAAATCGATTATTTATCGACACCACCGCTCTCACGAGCGAGAACCCGACGGTCTTCACCGTCGGAGAGTTCAATTTCGATTGAACTTTCCGCGATGAAAATCGTTGGAGATACTTCGCAGGACGCCCAGTCCTTTCGATCAATGTATCGATTGTTTATCGATTCCACCGCTCTTACGAGCGAGAACCCGACGGTGCTCACCGTCGGAGAGTTCAATTCCGATTGAACTGTTCAATGGTGAAAATCGTTGAAAATACGCCGAAGAACGAACAGTCCTTCGTACAAACAATAAAATTGTTTATAAATTTTTCACCGCTTCTTCACGAGCGAGAACCCGACAGTGCTCACCGTCGGAGCGTTCAATTCCGACTGTTCAACGATGTTCCGATTGAAGCGGCTGTGCTTGGGAGATGCGCGTGTTGGAAACTGGCTGGCCCTGATTTTGCATGCCCAGCTGCGCCACATGTTCCTCAGGGACAAGAACCATTTTTCTCGCGTGCTCCATCACCCCCGCCCGCCAATCAGGCTTGAAAGAACAGTGCCTAGTATCGGTGCTAGTAGGAGCGGTAGAAACCCGCCGCTCTGGATAACAAAGCGTTTTTTACTTTTCCAACAACCTTTTTTCGCTGCTAAGCGGCGGAGAGCGGGAGCGTGCCGTCGTAGCTTTTTTCGCTGATCAGCCTTCAAAGGAACGTTACCACAAAGAACGTTCAAGGCACACTCGCAGATACAACGGACGATACTTGGATCCGCCTTACGTAGGACAGCCTCGCGCTGCTCTTTATTGAGATGCTGAAGAGCGCGTAGTATCGCCACGTGTTTTTTACAGAGCGGTGCACCGTCTCGCGCCATTACGCGTGCCAAACTGTCTAACCTCTCGGCGTACCACCCCTTTTAACCGGTTTTTTCGATCTATATGCGTGGGGGGTAGCGGTACCTTTAAGAATATACCACACGCACATGCCAATGCAATAATAAGGGTGGGAAGTGTTTCTACAGGTGCTGGGCTCTTGTGTTATCTTGTTAGCTCGTTGAAGCGCGCTCAAAACGATTATGCATTTATCGCAATACGATGACCCTTTCGACGCCATTACATGCGCTGAACTGGTAATTCACCAGCACTGCATCCACTTTTAAACTTTTTCCGCGGTACGTAGACAAAATGATGGGGGTCGTCGGGGAAAATACAGGTACGGAATCTACAGTTGTCAGGTGTCGATTGTTTCAAGTCGAGCAGCAAATAACCGTGCGGCTTGGATGTTGCGTCATGGTAGGCCTCCTGTAGAAAACGTGGGTTTTCAGGATACACCTGTCGCGCGAGATGCTGAATTTGAGCGCGATCACGGGGGTTTTTGAAAATCACTATATAGTTGGCATTCAGCGAGATATCTCGCTGACCGTGTCCTTGATGGAATAAGTTCTGGGTGATAAAAATAACGCTCAGATTTTTATGATGACTACCTTTGGTAAAAAGATCTACAACGTTATTGTTAGATGCCTCGCGCATCAAATCATCGATTATCAGAAGTTTTGCGCGAGGGTCGTTAGCATAATCAGCACTTTGAGGCAGACCCTCGTGGAACTCTATTGATTCACCATACTCCGTGTATGCTGACTGCCACTCGGAGTAATAAAAAATGATTCTTTCAAATGGCTCACTGTTCATCTGTGAAATAAACTTTAAAAACTTTTTTACAAAGTACGTTTTACCACATCCTGTGGGACCGCAGATCATCGAGGTCCAGGGATGCTTCCACCGTGTATCCATGATCACGAATGAACACGTTTCCTACGGGTTGGCGCGATATAAAGAATTCTAACAATCGAAATAATGCATAGAGGTTTTATTTTCCGGTAACAGTATAAATATTTTAGGGTGATAACATAAATATTTTACAACGATGTTTAACAATGTTTATTACGCCCCCCTGTAAAGTGGGAATTTTTCATGAGCTATTATCTGTAGCCGTAAGGGAGCGAACCGTATTCACCATAGCGTCTCCGTTTGACACTCAGAGGCATGCACGATTTCGTTTCGGGTCGTGTAACCACCTGGTGGAATGGCGTGCGACGTATTGAATCAAAGTGCAGCACGATAGGGTTCTCTCTCTCGCCTATTATAAACGATCGTATTGAATCGTAATTTATCAACGAACAGTTTGCGTAATTCAACGTTATACCTTTGACCTTACAAACCTCGCTTTCCGTACCACCCGGCGTGTTAACTATGAACGAGTAAAACTTTGGACCACCCGAAATGAAAGATCTAATGTAGCTACCCTCACCGTAAGAGCCTATCTCATCGGTCAGATCCCCTAGCAGTTGACCCGTTGGCGGCTCATACTGTTCAGGATCTTTTTTCGTAACATAAATAACGGAGTCGGTGTCGCAGTACAGAGCGCGCTCGCCCAACAGCTCGAGATAGGAGTAAAGTTTTAAACGCGCCTGAGCTGTGGTGTATGCAGCTATGACAGCATTTGCTATATTCGACGGTGTCACAGCGTCATCAGTTTTCGTGTAATTAACATACAACACCTGGTTGTTAACAGGCAGCATACCGGTGATCTCGTGCTCAGGGCTGCTTAGCAACTCCATAAGTTTTTCGCGTGTTGACACTATTTCCGTTTGAGGTAAATTCTCGCGTTGACCAAATTTACCCCAAAAGGAATTAAGACAGAGTTTGGCTACCGAACGCAGGCCGGGGTTTTTCGCTATCGCGTTGCGATCCAGCTGAACTCCCTCGGCTGCTTTAAAAGAAGTTATGTAACGGTCTTGCGCTGCCTCATCTCCCGTACAACCCTCCGGCCACCCGCTAGCCTCTTGTTTTATTTTAAGAAAGGTGTTTATGTATTCGGTAAAAAGACCCCCCTCCTGCGTGTCCCTGCTGTACTGTGTTATCTCATACTGCCAAATCTCGTTCACGGTTAATATTTTATACCCACACGCAATAGCTTTTCGCAACTCATCCACTACCCAGGTCCCGCTAAACGCGCGCTCCGCAGGGTCTTCATGAGGACACGCGTCTTGATTCATTTCCTCGCAGCAACTACGACATAACGCGAATAACAGGCGCTGGTGCATCCGCACCGGTAGCACCGGATGATAAAGATTTTGCGGTGGAAGCACCGTACATTTAACAAGGCCCTCGACGCGTGAAAGATCGATATTATTTTCGGGACCTGTCAACTCTCTGCACTCGTCACCGACGTATACAGTCGGATGCCCCACAGGGTATTTACCGTACTTACAGACGTACGGATACAACGAGCAAACGTCAACATACCGTATCTGCTCCCCGTCTTTTACATCGTACAGGGTGACCATGTTTTCCGTGCGCCCACCGAAAAAAGCATCGCGCGGATTGAGAGGCTCCGATTTGACTAGAGCATGATCGCTCACAAAAGCACTCATCTCTAAATCTGCTTTTACCAGGCGGTCATACTCGCACTCCCAAATCTCGGTTAACGTGTGACCACTCGAACGGATTCTCTGCGATATAGCGTTTGTTCTCTCAAGACGCTCGTTCAACGTATCACCGTCGCTTTGTCTACGGTCTCTGTTTACAGTGAAACAGCTCGAGCACCCGTGCCAATAGCAACCGTGGAACTGTAACACGTGGACAGTATCTGACGTTTCGTAGTAACCGTCTACTAATAAATTTTGGGGCAATTTAAATTCGCGCGAGCGTCCTGCGTGGATGATACGACGATTTAAAGAATGCTCCATCCACACGAGCCAAGAGACTGCTTTTTTCGATTGGTTGTGAGCCCATCTGTAACCGCCCGTAGGTATAACTCCGATCGTGTTAGGTTTTAAAAAATTTTTTCGAAAGATTTGAAAGCACGCGGACGCGATTGTTGTGTTTTCGCTGAATGGGCAAACGCGTCCACTGTCCATGAACATTTTCCGAAAAACCACACAGGCTTGTCTCAATATCGTAACGTCGTTTTTACAATAGGTAACGAGCTCGTTTGAAAAGTTGAATACATAACCGGCGTTCTTTAATTCGTTATACCATGCAAAAAAACGCTCACGCTCCTCCGAGCGCATGGTGTCAGGAGAGTAATTGATTGCAGGCGGCAGTGGCCCTATATAATTTTGATTCTCAGGTTTGTTGAACAGATGCGGAAAAGATCCTTTGGCAAGAACAGCTTTTAGACCGAAAGATTTTGGCAATGCGCTCAGAGGCATGTGAAAGTAGTTCAAGCTATCGAGGAACACGAGTTTGCCAACACGCATTGTGATTATTTTAGTACCGTTCATTATTAAAGATGGGAGCTGTGTTTTTTTCTCCTCAATGAAGTAACGCAGGATAAACTGAGCGTCGAAACCACCGGCGTTATGTGCTATTAAAAATATGCGCGAGAATCCCTCGATACTTTGCATTGCTAACTCCACGAGCTGACATACGGGGTTCGTCCTAAATATAAACTCGTGATCACCGCAGTGTTCGCACGGTTCATCTATAGAAACGTTATCGCAGCACCGTGTGCAGACACGCTGAGCTACGCAAAGATTCGGCTCGTGAACACGCGTTGCCGGGTCACCTTTTACCGGCGTACACTGCTGCGTTTCAAAATCATAAAAAATGAATATGTTCTCTTTCGACTTCTCATCGGCGCGAATAGGCCTCATATAACAAAGATGGTTATAAAGCTGCTGCGATTTACAAGTTTTGCAAAATCCCACCCCGCACACGTGTTGTTTTTTCTCTAAAGGTCTTATTGAACGGAAGCAGTTAAGACATCGTTGAAGAGACTCGCAAACAGTGTTTACCCGGCGTTTACGACGGACGGTAACAGCCCTATGATTTTCTAAACACCGTTCCCCAAAGAAATCACGGTTGCACGTCTCACACCGGACCGTGGCGGTCGCGAGTGCCTCACAGGGCGGTGTTTGAAGACAGCGAGGACATTTCTTTTTCAAACATCTATGGTCCCTGCGAAAACGGGCGTTACAGGCCACGCAGAAGTTTAAACTACCTACGGCAGCACGCAGATTTAAAATAGGCTGGAAATGATGTGACCGCTCGTAATACAGAATGTATAGCGTGTGCTGGATCGACCCGACGGTATCCATAACCGTTTGTGTACCGTCGAATAGCGGCCTTTCGCGACGTCCCAAAGTCAAAAACTCGAAAACCACGATAGCTAACCCCTCGCGGGCCAAATAATTCTGGTATATAGCAATTTCCCGCATACCGCAACCAACAGGTGGTATAACAACATTTGCGTTTCTCGTGAGTTCAAGTGCTGCCTCTTTTTGAAACGATCCGTTAATCTGACGAATACGTTGCCATCTAGTATGTAGGGTTCCCGAGCGTATCTCGCCCCTTTCCGCGTACACTCGCGCTGTTACTAATGAGCGAGGTAAACACAGATTGTCAGTGTTTCGAATCGTTAAAATTGATTTTTTTGCGATACCCTCGTGTGTCAAACCTTTACGACCGCGACCCTCCACGCCTTTGACAATACATACTTTTATATTAAAGGAATCATCAACGTTCAGAGACTGAGCACTTTGAGCGACATTTGTTATTAATTGCCAAACATCTACAAATGAATAGTCGCGGACAGGGCGAAATGAAAGCCAAACGGGGCCGTGCGCTAGGCTGCTCGCTGAGAACGAGATCCCCGCGTAGTCACCACCCTCGCAGTAGCTCGTGAGATGCGTCAAAAGATCGCGGAATGCTCCCTCGAGCCACGTTGTTACGTTCGTTCCCGCGAGAGGCTCGCGAATATGCATCGTTATCTCTCGACCTCGTAGTTTAAACCGCTTGAAATAGCGGGCTATATCCTGAGTGATAACGATCCGATCCCCTGGTGGGTGCACATCCCCGAAAGCTTCATTCACCGGCGTATTGCGCGGTCTTCCTGCGCCAGTTTGTACATCTGTAAGCGGACAAAAGCGTTAGTTATAGGTTAGGGATTATAGACAGAAATATTCATTGCTGTTTTTTTGGTGTACCTCGTGCTAATCATGGTACGCTGCAAACGAGTCAAAAGACGAGTACCCTGTGGTAAATATAACAAAATTGCTTTAAATGTGTGCGCCCCACACCCTCCGCAGGTCAGAAAGAGAGAGATAGAGTCTTCTACAGGGTTCTTTCACTACGCTATGCTCTACGTTTTTTAAATAAGAATTTACCACGATATAGTCATTTTTTTACCTGAATCCGCTTCCATCAGCTGCCGAAACCAGAGACCAAAATGCTCAGCGGCTATTTGCTCGTCGTTTAGACGCTCGTCCCGTGGCTGAACACCCCACGGGTATACCCCTAGCTGGTTTTCGGGCTGCGAACTCCCGGAAAGAGCGTTATCATCATCCCTGTCCTGGTGATGGCTCTGTGAACCCGCTACAGCCCCATCAACCTCAAGAACTCTAGCTCGATGGTACGCAACTGCTCGAGTTATTGGATGATATTAGTTTATTATCATAGTTTATCTTTTATTTTATCACGCCCGTATGGTTATACTTACAAAGTAAATCGGGGCGGTCACTGAATATTATGGAGGGGTTAAGAACAGTTGACGCTTCATCCGTGTCAACGCCTATTGTCGTCGCTCTATCCTCGCCATCATCATCATCATCATCATCGTCGAGGAGTATAGTCGACGCTCTATCTCCATCGATAGCATTGAGCTGCTGCGGTGCTGGAGCGTTTGACGCAGCCGAGGTACCAGGTCTCGGCTCTTCATGCTCCTCTTGTAGGCATTCTGAAAAAACAACGATTCACCAACTGTTTTATGTCGTGAGCAGACCGAAGTCTAGAATAATAAGGCAGATTGGTTTTGAATACGTACGATCGGTGGTGGTTCGACCCTCCACACCCTCCGCCTCCTCCTCCTCCACGACCATCGCCAACGCCGCGAGGTCCTCCTCTTCATCACTCCCCGCGTTGTAAAATTCTTGATAGCCTATAATGAAAAATAGCTACGGCGTTGTTAACCCGTAACAATATAGCAGTAGCGTCGAAATATTGAAATAAAATTACTTACATCTGACCTCATCGACCAGCTCACGTATTGCGGAGGCTTCTAAAACACCGCGACGTTGTAACTCATCGTACACGATGTCAAGCACTCGCCGGCCACTTAATATGCCTCTATTATAGGCCACCGCGATAGCTCGTAAAGGAGCCCACCAGATAATGTATCTTAATCTGTTTACGAGCCTATCGCCCGATAATCGGAACAACTCATCACGCCACTGTACATTGCACCGACGTCTCAATTGCGCGCTACGCGGCTTTGTAAGGCGCAAAAGCTCAAGTATACAGAAACGCACTGAATTATCAGACATTATAACCGACGATCCTTAAAACCGTTCTATATGACGACTGAATCATTACTGACATATCTTCAGCAAAGATTTTAGCGAGACTTCTTTTTTAAAGTAGCAATGCAGCGCTGCAGTTACTGAAACTTAATAATGTATGGCAAGGCCCTCCTGATTGCTCAAAAAAGCACGTAAAGGAGTGATGCAGTTTTGTTGACATATCTGTAAGCATATTTCTCTGTCTTCGACTCAGCATCTTCTAGCGAAGACCGAGCCGTGTCTTCATTCTGAGGTGATACACTCTCCATCGGCGGTAGTGACTCGAAAATCCGCATGGAGATACACCTTTTTACATTTTTTTTTCAGAATATAGAGTTCAAAGAGTATCTTTTAGCTAAACTAACGAGTTGTAGTCCGTAGTACAGGGTCTCTGTATCTAGCGAGAGAGCGCGAGTGAGAGAATACGCAGTGTCATGAGTGCGAGCGAGAGGGTATTGAATATCGCTGCTACAGCTCTCAAACACTACAGTATAGCAGATTGCTAGAGAGCGAGCGAGACGGTATGCAGCGTCTTAAGAATGAGCGAGACGGTATGCAGCGTCTTAAGAATGAGAGCGAGTGAGACGGCTCACTTTACCAGAAGAATGAGAGCGAGCGAGATGGTGCGCTGCGTCGTAAGCATCAGAGTAAGCGAGAGAGCATGTGACATCGCTGTTGCAGCTCTGGAGCACGGGATCTCTACGCCCTGTGGGAGAGAGCGAGTGAGAGAATGCATGCTACCGTGAGAGCGAGCGAGAGGATATCAGGTATCGCTGCTCCAGCTCTCGAGCGTGATGGTATAGCACCCGGCGAGAGAGCGAGCGGGATGGTATGCTGCGTCGTAGGAACGAGAGGGAGCGAGATGGTACGTTGTACCATAAGCATGAGAGTGAGCGAGAGGGCACGCGACATCGCTGTTGCAGCTCTGGAGCACGGGATCTCTACGCCCTGTGGGAGAGAGCGAGTGAGAGAATGCGTGCTACCGTGAGAGCGAGCGAGAGGATATCAGGTATCGCTGCTCCAGCTCTCGAGCGTGATGGTATAGCACCCGGCGAGAGAGCGAGCGAGATGGTATGCTGCGTCGTAGGAATGAGAGGGAGTGAGATGGTACGTTGTACCATAAGCATGAGAGTAAGCGAGAGGGCACGCGACGTCGCTGTTGCAGCTCTGGAGCACGGGATCTCTACGCCCTGTGGGAGAGAGCGAGTGAGAGAATGCGTGCTACCGTGAGAGCGAGCGAGAGGATATCAGGTATCGCTGCTCCAGCTCTCGAGCGTGATGGTATAGCACCCGGCGAGAGAGCGAGCGAGATGGTATGCTGCGTCGTAGGAATGAGAGGGAGTGAGATGGTACGTTGTACCATAAGCATGAGAGTAAGCGAGAGGGCACGCGACATCGCTGTTGCAGCTCTGGAGCACGGGATCTCTACGCCCTGTGGGAGAGAGCGAGTGAGAGAATGCGTGCTACCGTGAGAGCGAGCGAGAGGATATCAGGTATCGCTGCTCCAGCTCTCGAGCGTGATGGTATAGCACCCGGCGAGAGAGCGAGCGAGATGGTATGCTGCGTCGTAGGAATGAGAGGGAGTGAGATGGTACGTTGTACCATAAGCATGAGAGTAAGCGAGAGGGCACGCGACATCGCTGTTGCAGCTCTGGAGCACGGGATCTCTACGCCCTGTGAGAGAGAGCGAGCGAGAGAATGCGTGCTACCGTGAGAGCGAGCGAGAGGATATCAGGTATCGCTGCTCCAGCTCTCGAGCGTGATGGTATAGCACCCGGCGAGAGAGCGAGCGAGATGGTATGCTGCGTCGTAAAAGTGAGAGGGAGCGAGATGGTATGCTGTACCGCGTGTATGAGAGCAAGCGAGAGGGAACGCGACATCGCTGTTGCAGCTCTGTGGCGCGGTATCTCTACGCCCTGTGAGAGAGAGCGAGCGAGAGAATGCGCGCTGCCGTGAGAGCGAGCGAGAGGGCATGACATCGCTGTTGCTGCTCCGTAGCACGGGATCTCTACGCCCTGCGAGAGAGAGCGAGCGAGAGAATGCGCCCCGCCGTGAGAGCGAGCGAGAGGGTATGACATCACTGTTGCTGCTCTGTAGCACGGGATCTCTACGCCCTGTGAGAGAGAATGAGCGAGAGAATGCGCGCTGCCGTGAGAGCGAACGAGAGGGTATGACGTCGCTGTTGCTGCTGCTACTGCTCTGTAGCACGGGATCTCTAAGCTCTGTGAGAGAGAGCGAGCGAGAGAATGCGCGCTCCCGTGAGAGCGAGCGAGAGGGTATCATGCTGCTACAGTCTTACGCCCGCGCGTGGCATCGCGTCTCGCGAAAAAAGTATACAACGCCGTGAGGGCGAGCGAGAGGGCATACGGTAGCGCGAGAGCAAGCGAGAGAGCATATGTCACCGATACTGCAGCCACGTGCAGTTTTGACGACGCTGCGAATACCTTGCGCCTTCGCGGAACAGCGTATTTCGCGGGATCACAGCTCGAATCCGCTCTTATCACGCAGCTGCAGTATCAATGTCTTCTACTGCTCCTGTCCATCACCCCCCCTGGCCTATAATGCTATGGTCATCATAAAAATATACGCGCATAAACGTCTTAGACTTTTTCACGGCAGTCTTCGACCGAAACGCGCGCGAGTATCTTCTCCCGTTAAAATCATCATCATCTTCACAATGTACCCCCGTTACCGCGAGTTTAATTTTATTCGCTTCGCGTTTACGTGCCGTGTCCTGCGCCTGTTGAGCACAACAGGGATCTACCTAACAACACAGGAGATGGACGAGGCTCACGAACGCATCGCCGACATGATGCACGTCGAGTTCGTGGAGCGGAACCCTGGCCCCCCTATTGGGAACTCAAATGCTGACGTCACAGCTCTCAAAATGGCGGCAGCAAAGACTACGATTTGACAGCTGAGCGAGCTGAGCTGGATGAAAGAGCGAATAAACTAGTGAGACGGATTAAATAAAAGTAGTGTAAAGATGCGATTGACCATGGAAGAGGTGTGCGAGTTCGGCAAATGTTCAATCACAAGCAGGAACTATGTGGAAGGCGAAAATCTATTAAATTCCGGGCATTTGCTCTTGTGTGGTCGAACCTCGGGTGCTGATGAGGATAACTACAACATTATCGCTTTCTGTGTTCAGACGTCGAATATTCGAGATTCTCCACACGAAATAGAAGGAAAAATAAACTGCAAAGGGAAAATCATCGAAATGATTTGTTCCTGCAAGGCAGGCTTGAGTGAAAAATGTAAACACGTTATGTCTGTGTTACTCTACTGTAACAGGTAAGCAACAAATTATTCATGTGAGGAAATTGTTGTGTGCACGATGTTAAAAATATTTCAAATAATATACAGATGTCAGAACAATGTAAACTCCCAGTTTTAAGCTGATTGTATTCTCGACGTATAGAAAAACTAATATCAAAATTTCCATTTCGAGGTTAGAAATTGCACGATCGCTTTGAGCTTCTAGATTATTATGACAGCATGACTAATGGGTCTTGAAATCATGCAATTATAATGCAAAGTTTGTCTTTATTTTCAGAAATAGTTTGAAGGAATTGAACACCGTATCATGTACGGATAAAAAGTGTGCGTGGAGCGCACCGCACAAGAAGTCACTCGAACAATATTGTCCTGCGCCTTTGAGCAATCACGAGTGTTATCGGGATAAGTTCAACGAGTCCACCTCAATCCATCTTTCCGAGGAACAGGAACAGATTATAAGAGAAAATTTGTATAAATTTTGCACGAATTCGGCGTTAGTGAAGCATGCGTAAGCCAAGTACCTCTCCGTAATGTATTTGGGACGAACATTTTTTAATCATGTGATCTTTTATCGGCAGCCCTTCATGATCATTTGGTATTAATTATTTTTTACATTTTATTATTCGTATCCCTTGTTTTTTTTAATTATAATTGTAGAGTAGGAAGACATGTTCCGATAGATATCCCAGGCGGCGCAAACGAGGACTCGGTGGACCCGCAGATAATGGCAAGAATATTTAACAGAGAAGAGTCTGCGATTATACAGTTTCTCTCGAGTACAGTCTACAGACCTCTGCGAGAGTGCTGCGATGAAGCTCTCCTGAGGTTGAAAGGCGACGTCGAGACAATCTGCCAAGAGACTACAAGTTCGTTTTCTACGTGGAACAACGAACGACAGTTTCGAATCACAGGCTCTCGGTGTTACCAAATATATACGTACGCCCAAAATAAAAAACCAGACTGGTTACAAAAATCCGTGAAATACTTTTATCCAAAAAGCTTTTCGAATAAGTTTACAAAACACGGTATTCTAAGCGAACCGATTGCCAGAGAAACGTATGAGGCGTCAACCACAAACACAGTGGTTAAATGTGGCCTTATTGTCTGCAGATCGAGTCCCTGGCTCGCGTACAGTCCTGATGGAATAATATTCAAAAACAATGAAGTGGAAAAATTGTTGGAAATTAAATGCCCATATTTAGGCACAACGCTAAGTATTAACGAGCTCTTAACAAAATTGCCCTGGCTGAATATCGAAGCAGATAAAATAATCATGAAGAAAAAACATGCATACTATGCGCAAGTCCAGTTGGGTATGGCGCTTTTAAACGTAAACTCCGCTGATCTCATGATTTACGCATCATCTGACAAGAGCTTTAAAATCATAGAAGTAAAACTAGACAACGAGTACACAATGAAAATGTTATTGGACATAAAGTTGGCTTATTTCAATAACATGCTTCACAATAGTTGCATGTTAATTCAGGAGACTGATGAAGGAGTGGAAGATAAATCTTAAGAATATTTTCGGAAATTTAAAGTAAGATGGAGAGGAAATGATCGAATGTGTGATATGTTATTATGAGTGTTCCAATAGACACATTGAGTTTTTTCTCACGCCACATTTATTATTTCTTTTATGTATAAGTACAATAAAATATTGTAATCAAAAATCATACATGTTTTATGTTGTATTTATTTAATGGCCATAATCTAAATTGAATTTTTACATTTTACGTCATATCACTTGTATCGAACTTAGAATTGTTTAGGATTGGTGAGCCTAAATTCACGATTGCGCATATAACAGTAAATATTTTTTCGCTTTTATGTAAAAGACAACTTGGCAATTTATCGCTGAGAATTTTGAAAGTTTTGAGTCGTTGATTAGATCGTTCAACGTGTACTCTAGCGTGTGCAATCTTTGCATTTAATAGAGCCTCGATCTTGGAAAACTGTTTTTTGTTTCGCAAAAATGGAGGTCTGATGAGTTTAATATCGTTTTTTTTGCAAATATCGTCAACGAGGAAACCTTTGTCCGTCATGAGGGCGTCATTTTTTTCAACCAAGTCAATCAAATTGCTCTGTTCGAAGATCGCTTTGTCCGAGGAGCGTCCTCCGTAAGATTTGCTCACGAATGAAATTAAACCGGCCGGGGTTACACCAGTCATGAATTTGACTGTGTAAGTGCCTTTGTAGTGCGAATATGTTGCGAGTTGACAGCATTTTTTTTTTGGTTTTTGTATCGCTATTTCGATACAATCGATGACACACCGAACATCGGGAAAATCATGGAAGCACTGCGGAATATTTCGCAACACTTCATCTTTAGCCGGCCAAGGGATCGCAATATTTTTGAGACCAATGAACAGGACATCTATGACTCCAGATACGACCAATTTACAGTTTTGTCCTGTGCAACCAAACAACACCGACAACAACGCGTAGCTTATATTTTGTTTCAATTTCATGAAAGTCATGATTATTTCGTCCGTACACTGAAGTTTGACTCGTGCTTTTGGTGCTATACACGTCAGAACGGTGATGAGGAACTTGAGGATGTCAAAATTTGGTATGCCAGTCAGAGTATTTAATTTTTCGTCGGTGGTAATTAAATCGACAAATTTGAACTGGCTCAAGTCCCCGCTTGTAACTTGAACTCCTTTATCTTGAAATGTTGCTAGAAGTTTCTGGGCATCATCGTCCAATGTTGGCAGAAACTGCTCGAAACTTTCTTCTACGTTTTCTTCTTGTTGGCCTTCTTTTTTTTGATTTTCTTGTCTAATTTCACCCATTCTTTTTTGAGTAGCTTGGTTTCTTTGGGCCTCCGCAGTTGTCGTCGGACGTCCCAGTAATTTATTACAATTTACTTCAGACTTTGGCAAGTTACACGATGGTACTGCGTTGTGCTTTAAGTACCGCCGTTTCGCTGGAATATCTAAACCATAATTGTTTAACATGAGAACACATATATATTAAAAAAGTATGTAAAACTTATCGATGAAAATTCATATTACATACCTGGCAATAGATAATCATCTTTTTTGAAATGCAACGAGCAGATATATGTTGCCTTTGTGATTTTTCGAGCCATTCGTGGGCCGATCCTCAACTTGAGCTCCCAGGCTTTTCGCTGATCCACTTTTTCTTTTTCACCAAATTTGTTGACAATATCAACAAAATTTTGCCCTGCTCTCGGAAATGCGTGGAACCGGAGAGACGGATCGGAACTTGCTTTACTCGCACATCCGTCGACACGACAATATCTTTTACTTTTTGAGGTTACTGGCGAAAATCTCGCTCCATTCTCACTTGACGTAACAGGATCCATTGATCACAATAAATTAAAAAAAACTGTACTTAAAAGATAAGAAGAGATTTTATAAATCTCGACTTAGGTATCACAGCTGTAATGTGTTTAGCGCTTGCCGCGCTTGCTGAGCAGTCAGTGCGTTAGTTCTCAATTCTGCCACCAGACGTCGCGTCGCCATGCTTGAGTTCCCAATAGACGACGCCGAGGTCACACCGGGGCTAAGCTGCGTGGCGGTGGGCCCGCCTGGTACAGGGATTGTACGCCGGGGTGAAATAATCCACGTGGACAGCTACGGCTGCGCCGAGGTCTACTTAGTGGACCTCGGTGACAGCGAGTTCTATTATTTAGACTCGCTGTACCACACGCTACCGATACTGGCGGTCATCCCGGCCCTCCTCATCGAGGCAACCCTCCATGGCCTCGAATACCTCGCGGAGGTCGGCTACGTGGCCCACGAGCTGGAGCGGTTTTGCGGGGGACCGCTCATAGCCATCCCCATGAGCCCTAGGACGCAGTACCCTCTGAGGGTGCTGCTTTTCACCGAGGACGGGCAAAACATCAGGGGTGTGCTCGTAAACGAGTTACTCGAGCCCGACGACTACCTCGGCTACGACGAGGGGGGCGAGGATGACGGACTCGGCGACAGCCCGGACGAGGAATAACCCGTCCGGGCTGTGTGCGTGTGTCGGCGCAAAAAAACAATGCCGGGGTGCGCGGTGCAAAAAATAATGCCGGGGTGGTGTGTGTGTGTGTGTGTGTGTGTGTGTGTGTGTGTGTGTGTGTGTGCGCGCGCGCGCAAACAATCGCGCAAAAAAACATTCGCGCAAAAAAAAACACGCGTAAAAAACTATCGCGCTAAAACAATCATAGGACAGCAGTGCGCAAACACCAACGGGGCTGGAAAAGACACCCACGGCATCGGTGAGTTTTTTGAATTCTTATTCTACGCTTTTTTCAGCATATTCTGAAAAAAATTTGAAAAAAAAAACGCGTTTTGGGGACACCCCATTACGCGACATTTGACACACCCTATACAACACGATGGCACACTACGGCGACACACCACCCATCCCCCCTCCGCACACCCGCTGCCCTCTCGCCCACGACGCCGACCGCTCTCACGACGGCCGACTAGTGGGGGAAAGGAGTGGGGATAGGAGTGGGGATAGGAGTGGGGGTCGCCATAGTGTGCCACCTACTACTCATGGAGCCGTGGACCTAGACATCGGAAACCATGGAAAAATATACCTAGACATCAAAAACCATGGAGCCGTGGACCTAGACATCGAAAACCATGGGGAAATATACCTAGACATCGGAAACAATGGAGAAATATACCTTGACATCGAAAATTATAGAGCCGTGGACCTAGACATCGAAAACCATGGAGAAATATACAGAGACAACTAAAACCATGGAGAAATATGCCTAGACAGCAAAAACCATGAATAAATATACCTAGACATCGAAAACCATGAAGAAATATACCTAAGCATCGAAAACCATGGAAAAATATACAAAGCCGACGAAAACCATGGAGAAATATACCTAGACATCAAAAACCGTGAAGAAATATACCTGGAAATCGAAAACCATGGGGAAATATACCTAGACATCGAAAACCATGGAGCCGTGGACCTAGACACCGAAAACCATGAAGCCGTGGACCTAGACACCGAAAACCATGAAGCCATGGACCTGAGACACCGAAAACCATGGAGCCGTGTACCTTGACACCGAAAACCATGGAGCCGACGACCTAGACATCGAAAACCATGGGGAAATATACCTAGACATCAAAAACCTTGAAAAAATATACCTAGACATCGAAAACCATGAAAGAAATATACCTAGGCATCGAAAACCATGGAGAAATATACCTAGACATCGAGAACCATGAAGCCGTCGACCTAGACATCGAAAACCATGGAGAAATATACCTAGACAATGTCGAAAACCATGAAGCCGTCAACCTAGACATCGAAAACCATGGAGCCATGAACCTAGCGATCAAAAACCATGGAGAAACATACCTAGACATAAAAAACCATGGAGCCGTGTACCTTGACAACGAAAACCATGGAGCCGTCGACCTAGACATCGAAAACCATGAAGAAATATACCTAGGCATCGAAAACCATGGAGAAATATACAGAGACAACGAAAACCATGGAGAAATATACCCAGACAACAAAAACCATACCTACACATCGAAAACCATGGAGAAATATACCTAGACAACAAAAACCATGGAGCCGTGGACCTAGACACCGAAAACCATGGAGCCGACGACCTAGACATCGAAAACCATAGAGAAATATACCTAGACATCGAAAACCATGGAGAAATATACCTAGACATCAAAAACCATGGAGCCGTGGACCTAGACACCGAAAACCATGGAGCCGACGACCTAGACATCGAAAACTATGGAGAAACATTCCTAGGCATCGAAAACCATGGAGAAATATACTTAGACATCGAAAACAATGGAGAAATATACAGAGACAACGAAAACCATGGAGAAATATACCCAGACAACAAAAACCATACCTACACATCGAAAACCATGGAGAAATATACCTAGACATCAGAAACCATGGAGCCGTGTACCTTGACAACGAAAACCATGGAGCCGTCGACCTAGACATCGAAAACCATGGAGAAATATACAGAGACAACAAAAACCATGGAGAAATATACCTACACATCGAAAACCATGGAGAAATATACCTAGACAAGAAAAACCATGGAGCCGTGTACCTTGACAACGAAAACCATGATAGCTAGACAACGAAAACCATGGTAGCTAAACAACGAAAACCATACGGAAAGAGAGGCCCGATATAGTCTGTCTCTCTTGCTCAGTGGCGCGCAAAGAGTGGGGATACCACGTTTAGCGGGGCGGGTGACGTCACGGGCCGAAAATGTCCACCAGGCACGTAAGGGCGTATGTCCAAGCGCCTGCGCACATAACTTACGCCTTTCTGACTCTAAGAAACAGAAGGGATCCCAAACCTCGCGTCCAAAATCTTCAATGTTAGATTTCTCTGGATTGGCTGAACGGATTTTGTTCTACCAAGGACCATTCGAAAGATAAAAAATCATAGAAAATCCAAATCTAATATGAGATTTTTCCCTCAACCCGTTCTCCTGTGAGAACGATTTAAAGTTTCTGTGACGTCATAAAATGCCTATTTTACTGTATATAAGAGTACGGCCGGCTCGCGCGCTACGCTTTTCTTTTAAACTTGGCGTCGAGCCGCTGCCGCGACTCTTGATGAAGTTTTTCTGTCAATTCGCCATTTTGTATTTAGGGGTTCCTTTTTTTGAGACGTGTCTTTTTGGAAGATTTTCTTTTTTCTCGTTAATTGATTTTCGAACATCAACATGATTTTCAGACAGGGAATACTTGTCCTTTTATAGATATCAGAATTTTTTATGCCGAGCGAATACCATTAATTTTTTTCTACCATTCTCGCATTTCTTGCATTTTTCTCAATCTTCTTGAATTTTTTTTTTTTTGGGTTTTCTTGAATTCTTTATTTTGTTGGCGTTTCCAATTTTTGTCAAGGGGGGATTAGATTTTTCTGTGAAAACAAATGGAAATGGGGATCACCAACAAATGTACTTGTCCAAGCTTTTTTCCCCGGGAGGGGATTTTTGGCTAGGATATCACTTATTTTTTCTGATTGAAAGTCTCCAATTTTTTCAGTCCAGTAGGAATAATTTGCTGATTTTTCCCTAGAAGTGTACTCTGTGGAGCTCATTTGAAGCCAAAAATCATGTCTGTATCTTAATTTTTCACCGAGATATGATTTTGGCCCAATTCCATGATTTTTGCTCTAAAACGACGATTTTTCATAAATTTTCAAACGAAAATCGCTCTTCTCCGAGAAACGACGGTAAAATCATGTTTTTTGTCCACATGATTCGTTAAGCTGGAAGGAAACGTCAATGCACGCCATAATCTCAATTTTTCTTGGGAATTGTATTTTTGCATTTTCACTATCAGCTTAGAAGAAAACGACATTTTTACATGACTTGGGAGCGAAGATTTTATTTAGTTGGGTTCATGGGAATAAATTGCTGATTTTTTCCCCAAAAATATACTCTGTGGAGCTCAATTTAAGCCCAGAATCATGTCTCTATCTCGATTTTCCACCGAGATATGAATTTTTGCCCATTACCATGATTTTTGCTTGAAAATGACGATTTTTCATCAATTTTCAAACGAAAGACGCTCTTCTCCGAGTGAAAATAGTATAAATTTTGATTTTTTTTCAAGCCACATGATTTGTTGAGCTGAAAGAAAACGTGAACACGTGCCATAATCGTGATTTTGCTCGAGAATGGTATTTTTGCCTTTTCACTATCAGCTTACAAAAAAACGACATTTTTACATCACTTAGGAGCGAAGAATCTATTTGTTTGGCTTCATGAACATGAAATGCTGATTTTTCCCCTAGAAGGACACTATATGAATCTTAATCTAAGCCCAGAATTATGTGTCTATCTCAATTTTTCATCGAGAAATGATTTTTTGCCCATTACCATGATTTTTGCTTGAAAAGGACAATTTTTCGACAATTTTCAAACGAAAATCGCTCTTCTCCGAGCCAAAATGGTAGAATTATGATTTTTTTCCAGCCACTCGGTTTGATACGCTGAAACAAAAAGGAAACACGTGCCAAAGTCTCAATTTATCGCGAGAATTCAATTTTCAATTTTTGACTACGAGTTGAGAAAAATCAATATTTTAGCATGAAGTTGTAGTGAAGAATTTTTTTCTTTGGCTCCATGAGAATTTTGGCAGAAAGGAACAAATGTACAATTTTTTCTTGTGGCTCAGCGACATGATTTTTATGTCACTGAGCCCTCGCAGCGGCAAGATTTTTTTGTCACTGAGCCCTCGCAGCGACAAGATTTTTATGTCACTGAGCCCTCGCAGCGACAAGATTTTTATGTCACTGAGGCCTTGCGGCGACAAGATTTTCATTTGCCTCAGCAACAAGATTTTCATATGGCTCAGCGACAACATTTTTATGTCACTGAGAGATAATATCGCTTAGCGATCACTCTTCATGGGTTGGGCGACAAGATTTTCATGTCACTGAGCCGTCGCAGCGACAAGATTATCATTTGCCTCATTGTCAGCAACAAGATTTTCATGTGTATTAGCGACAAGATTTTTGTTTTGCTGAGAGATATTATTGCTCATCGATTGATCTTCATGTGGCTCAGCGAAAAGATCTTGATGCCACTGAGAGTTATCCGGAGCCATTAGATAACTTGCAGCGACAAGATTTTTATGTGCCGCTGCGACAAGAATTTTATGTGGTTCGAATCAGCGACAAGATTTTTATACCGCTGAGAGTTATTATGTATAAGTCATGCTGTAAATGAATAAAATGGTGGGTGTAGGAAAAGGTCAAAAGATGTGGAGCATATTCATTCATGAAGCATATTCTCTCGTCATCGGAGCATGTCGGTAATATGCCAGCTCAAAATTCCGAATTTGTGAGGTTATGACGATCTGTCAAAGCTGTATCACAGCATTCGTTCATACTCGGTAACGAAAAACCAGCAACACATTCTTCTTGCATAACCTCGCATCCTCAAGAAAATAAACGGTTAGCCAACGTTCGTTGTTTGACAAGGAACAATTGTAACAGTTATTTTCTCGAAAATGTCAAGATCGCAAAAGAAAAATATGAACTTATTTCAGTTATCTCTCTCACACTCGCGTCAAATCGGCCCTTCGAAATATCAGACCACATTTTTCGTTCGCTCGTCTGCACTGTCGTGTGCACGACGGATCCATTGGAATCATCGCAGCGTCGACCAATCAGGAATTTCGCAGCCCGGGATTGGCTACGATGGGTGCACAGACCCCTTTGAATGAGTTGTCGGGCGGCCATATACAGACACGTCAAATCCTTCGATGTAGCGTGGTTCTGACAAAGGCTGAGATAGGACTAAGCCCGTGCAAAGTTTTTTCTCAGCAATCACTTGATCAATCGTACTTATTTTAGGCTCAATCGAAAGAGCATCGCGTAATTAGTCTCCATGCCAATTTTCAGGTCGCTAGACGACTGCTGGTTTTCAGTTAGCTGAAAAATCATCGAAATTTTTTTCCCACCACCGCGAATCGTTTTACTACGAGAAAGTATAGACTCGGCGAGCGCTGGGGACAAGTAGACGACGCACAGCTGTTTCCAAATGTACTTGTCCCGAGACTCTGCCGAGTCTCTTGATTATATATGAATCTTGTTCCTCGTTGTACGTTAATCTGTGGTTGTACTTCGTAATAAGCTTGATTCCTTTTTCTGCGACATCAATTAACGACGTTTAACTTTTTGACAATTTGCAAGTCAAACTGATAATTTTTGTCCAAGTTCCACTCCGATACGTCATTATCGAGAAAGCTGTGATCGATTTCGAATGATTCCGAAGACTGAATCGATTGTGGGCTTACGAATAAATCAATGTTTTGACCCAACACAGAAGCAACGTTCGATTGATGGACTTCATAGCGTTTGGACACTGATTTGTGTCACATGTTCCAGCTGCTTGCTCGTGATACAAGCCCCCGATCGCTCAAGTTTTTCGAAAGATTCCAAATCGATCACAGCTTAGGGAAATCAAGCTTATTGCGGAGTACAATAAGAGATTGACGTACAACGAGACAGAAAAACAATATATTATCCAAATTGTTCGTGAATATTACAAAAAGTATCCGAACATCAATAAAAATACTTTGCTTAGACAGCTCCACCAATAAAAAATTACCGCATCATTTCCTATCGAATTTTTGTCGCTGTTATTCGATTTTCAATCGATTTTCCATTCAATAATTATATTAGATATCATGACGATTTATTTCAGTGCAATGAATTTATGGCTTCGAAGCAATTGAAAGTTTGAATTTAATTCTTAGTCGATATTTTGCTATCGATAGGAAAAAAACTTCTTCTGCTGAATTTTCGGTTCTAATCGTCTAGTCTAGTCTAGTACAGTCTAATTTAGGCTCCAGTTAAGTTGAAAATTACATCACAAAATGCCTCTGGAGAAAAGAAATATCGCGTTGTAATCGATTTCAGGAAGGTTAACGAGTTAACTCCACATGATGCCTATCCCGTACCCAAAATAGAAGAAATACTTGACAAACTAGGAAAAGCTAGGTTCTTTGCAGCACTGGATTTATCCAGTGGATTCCATCAGATTGCGTTGGATGATGATTCTCGAAAGTACACGGCGTTCTCTACTAAGAAGGGACATTTCGAATTTCAACGAATGCCGTTTGGATTAAAGAATGCACCCGCTACATTCCAGAGAATGACGGATCAAGCATTGGTCGGTCTAAATCAAAGTATCTGTTTCGTATATATTAGGGTGGCGCAAAAAAAATCGACTTTTTTTTTTTTGGGTCTCGTATCAAAATATTTTAGTTTATCATATTTTAAGAGCCCAAACCAAAAATTAGCTCGATAAAAAATTTTTTAGAGGTCGCTCACGAATTTTCAGAATTCCAAAAATGGTCAAAATTCAATTAAAAAAATAAATTTTATCTTTTTTTTCGATACGGTGAAATTTTGTACATATAAAATCATTAACTTTCTGAAATTTTCAGCTCAAAATATGAATTTTTAACGGTCGGTCGGAATTTTTGAAAATTTCTAAGTTTATTGATTTGTATGCTTTTTAACGATCTTTAAATATTAATATTACGGCTTAATTTTGGACTTAAAGTTCAATTCATATCACAAGGCATAGGATAACATCGCGCAGTGGTTTTTTTTGATTAATTTATGTATATTTGAAATCGAATATTGTGACGGTGAAAATTTTTTTTTTCCAGTTTTTGATGTCAATGTGCTTAAAATGTCCCAAAACGTCGAAAAATCATATCTAAAAAAAAAGTGTCCGGGTGTGTGTGGGTGTGTGTGTGTATGTTCCGGCACTGTAAAATTCAAACGTTCATAACTCGGGAACGGTTTGAGCTACAGGGCTCCCGTTTTGCACAGATGTTAATCTACACCGGCTCTTCGTTCGTTGAGAATTTCGTCGGAATAGATAGAAAACTACGGATTCTACGGCATTTTGAAATTTTCAAAAAAATGTCGTAATTGCTCCAGCTTCCGCAAATTTCAAGATTTATTATTAGTTTTTTTTTTATAAATAGAGTATCATAATAGGAAGGTTGGAAAATAATAGTATAATAATAGCATAATAGGATAGGAAAATCGAATTCGTAAATGATCGGTTAAACGGTTTAAATTTTATGGGTTTTTGAATTCTATAAAAATCTTAGTTTTCCGAAAAATCGTTTAATCGTTAAATCGTCTAATTATTTAAAATAAATCTGTACTTTCTTTCTAGAAACTGTACTTCTTTCTATAAAAGCTGTCGAAATTTTATCATTCAAACGCAAATGCAAAATAAACTGCAAATTAAAATTTGCAAATTGCTTCCTCAAGTTGCTCAAAATTCTCAACGAACGAAGAGCCGGTGTAGATTAACATCTGTGCAAAACAGGAGCCCTGTAGCTCAAACCGTTCTCGAGTTATGAACGTTTGAATTTTACAGTGCCAGAACATACACACACACACACACCCCGACACTTTTTTTTAGGTATGATTTTTCGACGTTTTGGGACATTTTAAGCACATTGACATCAAAAAGTGGAAAAAAAAAATTTTCACCGTCACAATATTCGATTTCAAATATACATAAGTCAATCAAAAAAATCACTGCGCGATTTTATCCTATGCCTTGTGATATGAATTGAACTGAAAGTCCAAAATTAAGCCATAATATTAATATTTGAAGATCGGTAAAAAGCATACAAATCAATAAACTTAGAAATTTTCAAAAATTCCGACCGACCGTTAAAAATTCATATTTTGAGCTGAAAATTTCAGAAAGTTATTGATTTTATATGTACAAAATTTCACCGTATCGAGAAAAAAGATAACATTCATTTTTTTAATTGAATTTTGTCCATTTTTGGAATTTTAAAAATTCGTGAGCGACCTCTAAAAAATTTTTTATCGAGCTAATTTTTGGTTTGGGCTCTTAAAATATGATAAACTAAAATATTTTGATACGAGACCCAAAAAAAAAATAAGTCGATTTTTTTTGCGCCACCCTAGTATATATGGATGATCAAGAGACTCGGCAGAGTCTTGGGACGAGTACATTTGACAGCGTCGTCTGCTGCCCCGAGACTCACCCGAGTATATTATCTCTAAGAAAAGCGATTTCGCCGGTGGGGGTGGACACTTGAATTACGAAGTTCAGGGGTAATTTCATAATACAAAATTTGAACAGGAGACTAATTACGTTATCCCCCCTCGATCGAGCCATAAATCAACCCGATTGATGCCGTAATTGCTGAGAAAAAACTTTGCACGGGCAAAATTATGCGCTGATCGAAGTGTGCGTGCGTGTATGTATACGACACATAGAAAGGGCTGTTCCTATCGTGTTTCTGATTGGTCGTGACTGACGACATATCCAGCTGTCCCCATCCGAGGAACACCTGTTGGTTGCCCGTTCACGAATACATCTTTATACATGTGTCGTTCAATTTCACGGTGATAAATATAGAAACATTCCAAAGTCAGATTGTCAAAATTAGAAAATCATAACCTGAAATTCCGCTAGCAATCGTGTATATTTTGACAGCCGATATTGACGCGAGTGTGAGAGAGATAGCTGGAACGGGTTGACATTTTTTGCCGACTTTGTGGAGAATAATGTGCTAAAAGCTCTGACAGCTCGCCATAACCTCACTAATGCTAATTTGCAGGTAGCATTAACGACATGCTCCAGTGACAGGAGAATATGCTTCCGGAATGAATATGCTTCACAACCATTGCCCTATTCCTAAGCCCACAGTTTTATTCATTTGCAGCATATCTGAAATCGCCGCTGGCCTATTATATTGATTGCGGAGCGACAATAACTCTCAGCGACATAAAAAACTTGTCGCTGAGCCACATGAAAATCTTTCCGCTGAGCCACGTGTAATACTTCTCGCTGCCAGCTATTCGGAAGCTCCCGATATAACTCTCAGTGGCATAAAAATCTTGTCGCTGAGCCACATGAAAATTTTGTCGCTGCGAATTATCCGGAAGCTTTGGATATCTCGCAGCGACAAGTTTTGCTTCGAAAGGAACCAATTATTGTGGAGCATAACTAACATCGCCGCTGGCATATTATATTGATTGCGGAGCGACAATAACTCTCAGCGACATAAAAATCTTGTCGCTGAGCCACATGAAAATCTTTCCGCTGAGCCACGTGTAATACTTATCACTGCCAGCTATCCGGAAGCTCCAGATATAACTCTCAGTGGCATAAAAATCTTGTCGCTGAGCCACATGAAAATTTTGTCGCTGAGAGTTATCCGGAAGCTTTGGATATCTCGCAGCGACAAGTTTTGCTTCGAAAGGAACCAATTACTGTGGAGCATAACTAACATCGCCGCTGGCGTTAGATTAATCGCAAAGGAACAATAACTCTCAGCGACATGAAAATCTTGTCGCTGAGCCACATGAAAATCTTTCCCCTGAGCCCCATGAAATTCTTATCGCTGCCAGCTATCCGGTATCCGGAAGCTCCAGATAACTCTCAGTGGCATGAAAATATAAATTCTTCGCGACAAATTCATGTTAAAATATTGATTCTTTCCAACTCGTGATCAAAAGTTGAAAATCGCATTCCCGCGATAAATTGAGACTTTGGCACGTGTTTTCTCTTCTTTTCAGCGTATCAAACTGACTAGCTGGAAAAAAATGCATAATTTATGCGATTTTTACTCGGAGAAGAACGATTTTCGTTTGAAAATTGTCGAAAAATCGACATTTTCCAGCAAAAATCATGCTCGTGAGCAGAAAATCATATCTCGATGAAAAATCGAGATGGAGACATGACTCTGCGCTTAAATTGAGCTCCACAGAGTATATTTGAAGGGAAAAAATCAGCAGTCCATTCTTATGGAGCCAAGCAGAAAAATTCTTGGGAACAAATTCATGTTAAAACTCTGATTTTTTCCAACTCATGATCAAAAATCGAAAATTGCATTCACGCGGTAAATTGGGACTTTGGCGCGTGTTTTCTCTTCTTTTCAGCGTATCAAACTGAGTGGCTGGAAAAAAATGCATAATTTAAACGATTTTTACTCGGAGAAGAGCGATTTTTGTTTGAAAATTGACGAAAAATCGTCATTTTCAAGTCTTCGAATTTCACTTATTTTCAGCGTATTATTTTCGATCTTAAATTTATTTTCATTCCAAAATCCCCTGTTACTACGCGCTATTGTAGTCTCGTCTCTTCGTGAGGGATTATGACGTATGTACGCAAAAACAAGCGCGGTTTCGTACTCCCGAATTCCCCTTCGGCCCTCGCGATCCTCGGACTAGGTAATACGCGCGTTCTTACCGAAAATTTCAGTAATCCTCCGAGCATCGACAAGCGAAGTTTAATGCGCGACTCGATCTTGTCTTTCGTCCTCAATACGAAAATTCATTTAATTCACGCAACTTGGGCTACCGCCAAGTTGCGCCCGAAAAACCATAATCTCGCGTAACCCGCGAATTAGTCCGCCGTGTGATCCACGTCGTTTTTCAATAAACATTTCATCTTAAACGCAAAATTCTCCAGTGTTCAAATTTATCGATGCGATCTACCCTTTCCCTCATCCTTCAAATTTACCCACGTTTTGAAACGGCGCAAAAATAATATTAAATATCTGGTCCCACGTTTATCGAAGGACGTGCGCGATCATATTGAAGGTCCTTCGAGCCGGATTCTTAAAAATTAAACGAGTGTAATTTCGCGAGTGTTGCGTGAAATCTTCCATTTTTCTCGTTCAGTGAAGACTATCACAGTTCGCGCCTCAAGGCCAACTTTGTTTTCATTACGCCTCGAGTCCTGTGTCTTTCGACTCATAATAATACCGCGTAATTTACACGCTGGAATTTTCGTCACAAGTAAAGCGCGTAAGCACTTATCGTGTGTTCTCTCGCATAATTCTCGCCAGAGAAATTATTTCGCGCTCTTCGACGTGAAATATCAAAGATAAAACTGTACACGTGTACAATCAGCTCCTTCGACACGCTCGGTCAACCCGAACGTCAACAATCGTTTCCTTTTCTCGCACATCGTGACAGAGGAATTATTAAATCCTCGCTTCCTTGAAACGAATGACACGCAGTCGTTATTCGCTCGCGAGTCAGTGCAAGTTTATTTGAACAAATAAAATAAAAATGACCGTTTTCGACGATCTACTTGTCGCGCAAACCGCGCAGTTCAATCAAATAAGGAGAATTTGGCCGAACTACAAAAAACTCGGCGAAGACAAGTTCACTGCCTCGAAAACGCGCTCACGTCTCTCAAACCTACGGGAGCTCTGGGCAGCTTGTTGCGCTCGAGACGTACAATTGCAACAAAAGACGTCAGAAGCACAACTCGAACACGAATACTTCGCCAAGGACGAGTTCCTGGACGCCGAAAACGATTATGAAGACGCCGTGGATCAACCCACGGACCTTCTCGATCAACAAGAGAAACAACAACGGACAGCGCCAAGTAACTCGAACTCCACGATGATTGGAGAAGCATCAGGAACATCCACCTTCGCGCTCCCGCGCATCACCATCCCGAAGTTCAGCGGCGAGCCGACCCGGTGGGAGACTTTTCGGGATTCCTTCAAGGCACTAGTTGGTAAGAATGTATCGCTCACTCCAGGGCAAAAAATGTATTATTTAAAATCGTTTCTCGAGGGCAACGCGGCTCTCATGCTTGATCACATTTCCGTCTCCGACGCCAATTACGAAGGCGCTTGGAAAATACTCACCGATGAGTACGACAATACACGTGCGTTAGTTCTTGCGCATACTCACGCGTTCGCAAGTTTACCAACTATAAAACTCGAAACCGAGTCCGAATTAAAACGTTTACGCGACACGACTAACTCCTTGCTAAACGCGTTAAAAAACCTAGGACGTCCTGTCGACCACTGGGACGATTTATTAGTTTATTTGGTTGCGCAAAAACTCAGTACCCGTACGCGTACCGCCTGGAATTTAAGTCTAGGCGCGTCAAACGATTTTCCATCGTTTCAATTTTTGAAAGACTTTTTAACTGAAAGAATTCGAGGTATAACGCCAGTTCAAGTCGATACCTCGCACAACGCGCAAATTCGTCCGGTAATAAATCGAATGCCAAAGCGAACGTACACAACGCTACGACAAAGCAGTGCCCGGACTGCTCGGGAAATCATTTTCTTCCTTCGTGCCCCGAGTGGGTCAAAAAATCGATCGACGATCGTTTCACGACCGCTAAACGCGTTCGCGTCTGTTTCAATTGTTGAAAGCCTGGCCATTATCCAAATCAATGCCAGTCGCCAGGTCACTGTAACAAATGTCAAAAGCTACATCATACTAGCATACATCGCGCGTCCGTTCCTCGTCAGGAATCTACGAATCCCTCGACTAGCGAAACTGCTGCTGACGCCGCGACCGACGCTGCTGACGTCAATTTAATTCCGTCAAATACCGCGTCGACTTCAGTGCCCAAAATTCCTTCCACGCAGAAGGAAATCCCTGCGCAAAACGCAACGATTAACACACAACGCACGAGCTTCCGGACTCCGTGTTACTCGCGACCGCCTGGATCAAATTACGCACTCCAGAATCGCGCGTCGTGAAAGTGCGAGCCTTACTCGATCAAGGTTCGACACACAGCTTCATTTCTCAAGCAATCGCACAAAAATTACGTACTTCGCGTCACCGCGCGAATCTTAACGTCACGTCGTTCGGAGACGCATTTTCCGGCCGTGCGACTTCTCGAGTACACCTCACGCTCGAGTCTTGTAACGACCAAGGCCCTCGCTTGCCTATGGTCGCTTACGTTTATCAAAAAATTACTTCGTATGCTGCGCGGCTCTCGCGTCAAGTAAGCTCTTGGCCTCACTTAAAAGGATTGGCTCTCGCCGATCCCGATCCTTCCAGCAAGGAACAAATTCACGCTTTAATCGGAGCCGACTTTTACGGCTATCTCCTGCTCGAATCACTTCGAAAAGGTCCGATTGGGTCACCGACGGCCCAACTCACGACTTTGGGGTGGATAATCTCCGGCCCCACGGATACAACGCGCGTCACGCCCGCGTTGACAACTTCTTCGACATGTTAAGCCCGAACGTATCGTGAGAGGGCGAAGAGGAACTCTCAAACAAATAAATAGAATAAGGATTTGGAATAGCTATCAAAGCGCTAGGCGCACCTATCATGGTCAATTTGGATATAGATTAGTTAGGAAGAGAATTAGGGGTTTAAATGAGATAGAAAGAAGTGATAGAGTAACACTCGGTATATTTTAGGGTTTATAAAAGGTCGTACAAGTATCGAGCCGAAACGAGTAGTATCGTAGTCTTCTTTCGTTTGGTTGACAGTTTTAATTACAATTGTAGTCGAAAATAATATAGGTCGGACTTACTTTAGTGTTCGAACGCAATTTGAGTCGTGCTGACGCAGCGCGTAGCGGGTCTCCTCGAAGACAGTGTAGTCGGCACACTCACGTACACAAATTACGTGAAACGTAGGTTTTGAGATAGTGTATGAAATATGGTGAATTGATAAATATAAAAGTTGATTAGAAATAGGAATTGATTCTTATTGAGTTCTTATACGGCTTTCAAGATGTGGTGAAAACGCTGCACCTCAGTGCCTCACTAACCCTCGGGCAGTGATGCTTGATCGCGAAGAATCGAAGACGCGTAATCGGGACTATCTTGCAAAGACCGGAATAAGGCTCGAACTCCAAGCAGCTAGTACTTGGAGGAGGTCTGCTTGAGTCGACGATGGAGGAAAGACCAATTAAACATTTTGGTTGCTTCTCTTTCGTGAATGATTCCGTTAGGGGATATTTGATGAGTCGGCAACTGTGATGGTGAAATGTCATGCAGTGCATTGGCCTGAGCGGCGAAGCAATATTCCGATTTCTGCAAGATTGTCTTTTGCAAGTCTTAGCATTTTGAATGCTTTGTGCATTTCGCAATCTCGGTTCACTGTCCGAGAGTTCATTGGCATTGGGCGATGACCTTTGTTACTATTATTTCCTTAAGTTTCTAGTTTATAATTATTTTTAAATAAATGGCTCGGCCATAACAGATACATTGCGCGCTCGTCACCGACGATGACACGTCAATCCGACGATTTTGGGAAATCGAAGAAATTCCATCGAAACAATTTCTCACACCCGAGGAAGAAGAATGCGAAAATCATTTCATTAACACGCATTCACGCGATCGCTTCGGTCGCTACGTTTTACGATTACCTTTCCGCGGTAATTCCGGTCCCGAGCTGGGCAACAGTTTCCAGATCGCGCTTAACCGTTACGCGCATCACGAAACGCGCCTTCAGAAAAAACCAGCGCTTCTGAGCGAATACTCCAGCTTCCTCAAGGAATACGAAGCGTTGGGACACATGGAAAAGGTTCAAGAATCGGACACGATCCTTAACCCAGTTTACATTCCGCATCATCCTGTTATCCGTGATAGCAGCTCCACTACGCGCCTCTGCGTGGTCTTTAACGCGTCTAGCGTCACTTCAAACGGAACCTCGTTAAATGACCATTTACACATCGGTCACAAATTACAACGCGAAATCGGCGGCGTCCTTTCAAGCTGGCAGCGACACCGATTCGTTTACATCGCGGATATTGAAAAAAATGTTTCGCCAAATTCTGATTCACAGCGAAGACACCGATTATCAACGCATTGTTTTCCGGCCAGAACCCGACGGTCCAGTACAAAAGTATCGTCTTTTAACCGTAACGTATGGTACCGCGAGCGCGCCATATTTAGCCAATCGCGTACTACTTCAACTCGCCGACGACGAGGGCAGTGAGTTTCCCACTGCCGTCGACGTAATCCGTAATTCGACTTACGTGGACGACGTTTTATTCGGCGCCGATGATCTCGAGGGCGCTCAAACAGTCCGCGCAGAACTATCGTCACTGCTAAAATGCGGCGGCTTTAATTTACGCAAATCGGCCGCGAACGACATCAAACTATTAGCGGACATTCCTGCGGTAGGTCACGACCTCGCGATCGACCTATCGAACGATGATTCAGCCGTACTAAAAGTTCTCGGCATCACGTGGCTTCCCAAAAAACTTTCACTAATAGCACGGCTGTTCGACCCCCTCGGTTGGGCCTCACCCGTCATAATTAACGCTAAAATACTCATGCAAGACTTGTGGCTTGCAAAAATTGACTGGGACGACGCAGTTCCTCTATATCTACTGGAAAGATGAAATTCTTATCAGCATGATCTGCCAAAATTAACAACGCTACTGTTACGTCCTGAGATTCCGTTCGATACCCGAATTGACTCATTTTTAATATTGAAATAATTTTAGTCATATCAAGGTGGGAACGTCTCAACCGTAGAGATCTCACGGTGATCGTCCACAAAATTTGCTGACGTTGGAGATCTCACGGTAGCGAGAAGACGCTCCACACCTCCCGAACGCGCGAAGTCCAGCTTATCGCGGACTTCGCGCGCGGATTAATATTCATAAAAGTGCAGGGCACTACTTTAGACAATCAAATAGTCAGTCGATCTGGAGACCTCAAACAGAATGGTCTACCAGCATATTAAAGTTTTTCCAAAAAGGGGCCTCGACCATCGTGGTCGAGGGCCCCCTTCAAGGTCCGGTCCGGCAAAAGTTAAAACGCGAAAAGTTGCGCGAAACATAATTCGCGAACCGTAATAAAAGTAAAATAACCAAAATTATAATTTCCGAATCAATAATTGCGAATGACCCTAATCATTGTAGTTCAAAGGGTCATCGCGCAAAACCAATTAAATGTTCACCGAATGTAACAAGCTCAGTGTACAAGTTTTAATAATTGTTAATTTTAATAAAAGTTGTTAATCGTTCACCGTTTGCGACTAAATTACTACACCAATCGTTTCCTTCATCCACCGACGTTCCATACACAATCAAAAACTCTAAACCATAATATTCCACCTGCCTGGACAACTGGCTCCGATCCCCGATTTGCCTTTGCAAATCCAAAACCGGAGCAACTTTTACAGCTACGACCACGGTAAGTCCTAACACGATCGGGCAAAAATACCGGGACGTAACATTTTTGGTGACAGCGGTGGGATTTGTTCTCCAGTGGCAGGTGGAAAAAAAAAATAAATGGAACGATCGGAAGGAAACGAGTGTAAAAATAATTTGCGAGTGCGCGAATAGTGTCTCAAATGAAGAACACAAAAAAAAAGGACAAATCCACAAGAGGAAAGTCCACGCGCCGAGTGCGATGAAATAATAAACTGATCAAAACCACGAAAAGACGCTCCGCGAATAAATTCAATAAAATGAAAATTGTCAAATATTGTGAGTGCGAAAATAAAATAAGTGGTTCGCTTTTTCCGAATAATATACGCGAGCTTTAACGTTGTCAAACTTCGACAATATCGACAACACGCGAGTGCTGATGGAACCCGTGTTGCGAAAATCGAAGTGCATAAAAAAAAAATTTCTCACAAACGTCGATTAAAATCCAAAATGGAAAAAATTTGTCGAAGTGAGTGGAAGAAAAAATTTTTCTTACGTGAAATAAAATAAGTTGAGTTCAATCGACAAAAATTAAAAGTCGAAAAAAAAAAGCAATTCAAATGAAAATGTCATTGCGCTACAGTGCCCCAGTGATAGAAAGTGCACGAGTGCGTGGACAAAATGAAACTAAGCCACAAAACTTTCATGGACTAACAAAATTTTAAAAATCAAAGTTATAAAAAAAATAATAATGACATTATCACCGAACGTGAATACAACCGTGAGTGATTCAAATAAATTCATCTAGTGAGTACCAGAGGACAAGTCACACCAAAAGCCCCGCAGCTGTGCCAAGACAGAAAGCTACAGGGTGACGCAAAAACCTTTGGACCATCCTATCGTCAATCGCGCCGAGTGCGAACGCACAAGTCCCACAGAACCTCTGAGCCACCGAAGGACAAGTCAACAGGACCTCTGGACGTCAAAATAAAATCGAGCGACGAATCGACAACCCTTGCGCCAAGTACGAGTGTACACGTCCACGGAACCGCTGAGCCTCACTATGGACAAGTCATCTGGACCTCTGAGACACTGCGTAGCAGTAAGCAAGTAAAAGTTAAATCAAAAATAAAATACAAAAATCTTAAAGTTTTGAAAAATCAAAGTAAACTTAGTTTAACCAAGATGTCAAGTTCTGCGAACCACAGTATCGACAGATAGGAACATTTATGGCATAGATTTAAAAAATATTTTATAAAAATTCGTAAATGAATATTATCATCGAATAAAAAAATAATAAAAAAAATAGAATAAGTGAATGGTTACGCCGTAGCGAAGGCACGGACGTACTTGTCAAAATTCACGTAGGTAAAGGAAGGAATATTTTCCTAAATAAAAATCATAAAACCGCTCGGTTATGAAAACGAACAAATCGATAAATCAATTCAAACTAAATTGAAAGTCAAATCAGTCAAAATTCAAAGACTCAAACTTGTTACTTTAGAGAAAAAACGCCCACGTACAACGAAACACCGTCCCATAGTCGAACACGCCCAAAGAGACCTCTGAGTCGACATGCGACAGGTGCACTCGAACCTCTGAGGCTAAACAACGTAAAGAAATTAATCTTAAAAATAAAAAGTAACGAAGTAAGAATCATTACGATCCAACGATCCTTGAGACGGTGGACGAATGAGCACCATATATCGTCAAAAACAAAATCGCTGCTACGACTCAACCATCTTAACGAGGAAGAGCGAGCAAGCGTTGAAAAATCAATACAATCTTTTCTAAATTCCCAGAGGAAAAAAATAAATAAAATAAATTCAAATATGTCAATGTAAATGGCGAAAAGAAATAATCAATTCAAATTACGTCTCTGGTCGATTATCAATAAATAACCGAACACAGAAGACATAAAATTCATTCCTGCAAAATATCATACCGAGAGATAACCCGTAGGTTACCTCATCGAGTAATGTATTATAAAATTTACTTTCGCCGAGGTTGTGTTTTAACTAAGATTAAGAACCATATTGAAACTCTAAGTATTTTACGAGTTGTTATCCTATAAAAGAATAAAGGTTATTTGGAAATACAAATGACAAAATAATCAGAACACTCTGCAAGAAAATTTGCAAGAGTATTGATCAAGAGACTCGGCAGAGTCTCGGGACAAGTACATTTGAAAACAGCTGTGCGTCGTCTGCTTGTCCCGAGCGCTCGCCGAGTCTACACTTTCTCGTAGTAAAACGATTCGCGGTGGTGGGAAAAAAAATTTCGATGACATTTCAGCTAACTGTAAAGCCCAGCAGTCGTCTAGCGACCTGAAAATTGGCATGGAGACTAATTACGCGATGCTCTTTCGATTGAGCCTAAAATAAGTACGATTGATCAAGTGATTGCTGAGAAAAAACTTTGCACGGGCTTAGTCCTATCTCAGCCTTTGTCAGAACCACGCTACATCGAAGGATTTGACGTGTCTGTATATGGCCGCCCGACAACACATTCAAAGGGGTCTGTGCGCCCATCGTAGCCAATCTCGGGCTGCGAAATTCCTGATTGGTCGAGGCTGCGATGATTCCAATGGATCCGTCGTGCACACGACAGTGCAGACGAGCGAACGAAAAATGTCAGCTGATATTTCGAAGGGCCGATTTGACGCGAGTGTGAGAGAGGTAACTGAAATAAGTTCATATTTTTCTTTTGCGCTCTTGACATTTTCGAGAAAATAACTGTTACAATTGTTCCTTGTCAAACAACGAACGTTGGCTAACCGTTTATTTTCTTGAGGATGCAAGGTTATGCGAGAAGAATGTGTTGCTGGTTTTTCGTTACCGAGTATGAACGAATGCTGTGATACAGCTTTGACAGATCGTCATAACCTCACAAATTCGGAATTTTGAGCTGGCATATTACCGACATGCTCTGATGACGAGAGAATATGCTTCATGAATGAATATGCTCCACATCTTTTGACCTTTTCCTACACCCACCATTTTCAAGAGTCGCGGCAGCGGCTCGACGCCAAGTTTAAAAGAAAAGCGTAGCGCGCGAGCCGGCCGTACTCTTATATACAGTAAAATAGGCATTTTATGACGTCACAGAAACTTTAAATCGTTCTCACAGGAGAACGGGTTGAGGGAAAAATCTCATATTAGATTTGAATTTTCTATGATTTTTTATCTTTCGAATAGTCCTTGGTAGAACAAAATCCGTTCAGCCAATCCAGAGAAATCTAACATTGAAGATTTTGGACGCGAGGTTTGGGATCCCTTCTGTTTCTTAGAGTCAGAAAGGCGTAAGTTATGTGCGCAGGCGCTTGGACATACGCCCTTACGTGCCTGGTGGACATTTTCGGCCCGTGACGTCACCCGCCCCGCTAAACGTGGTATCCCCACTCTTTGCGTGCCACTGAGCGAGAGAGACAGACTATAATCGGGCCTCTCTTTCCGTATGGTTTTCATTGTTTAGCTACCATGGTTTTCGTTGTCTAGCTATCATGGTTTTCGTTGTCAAGGTACACGGCTCCATGGTTTTTGTTGTCTAGGTATATTTCTCCATGGTTCTTGTTGTCTCTGTATATTTCTCCATGGTTTTCGATGTCTAAGTATATTTCTCCATGGTTTTCGATGGCTAGGAATGTTTCTCCATAGTTTTCGATGTCTAGGTCGTCGGCTCCATGGTTTTCGGTGTCTAGGTCCACGGCTCCATGGTTTTTGATGTCTAGGTATATTTCTCCATGGTTTTCGATGTCTAGGTCGTCGGCTCCATGGTTTTCGGTGTCTAGGTCCACGGCTCCATGGTTTTTGTTGTCTAGGTATATTTCTCCATGGTTTTCGACGTGTAGGTATGGTTTTTGTTGTCTGGGTATATTTCTCCATGGTTTTCGTTGTCTCTGTATATTTCTCCATGGTTTTCGATGCCTAGGTATATTTCTTCATGGTTTTCGATGTCTAGGTCGACGGCTCCATGGTTTTTTATGTCTAGGTATGTTTCTCCATGGTTTTTGATCGCTAGGTTCATGGCTCCATGGTTTTCGATGTCTAGGTCGACGGCTTCATGGTTTTCGACGTCTAGGTATATTTCTCCATGGTTTTCGATGTCTAGGTCGACAGCTTCATAGTTTTCGATGTTTAGGTATATTTCTCCATGGTTTTCGATGCCTAGGTATATTTCTTCATGGTTTTCGATGTCTAGGTATATTTCTTCAAGGTTTTAGCTGTCTAGGTATATTTCTCCATGGTTTTCGGTGTCTAGGTCCACGGCTCCATGGTTTTTGTTGTCTCTGTATATTTCTCCATGGTTTTCGATGCCTAGGTATATTTCTTCATGGTTTTCGATGTCTAAGTATATTCCTTCATGGTTTTCGATGTCTAAGTATATTTCTCCATGGTTTTCGATGTCTAGGTCGTCGGCTCCATGGTTTTCGGTGTCTAGGTCCGCGGCTCCATGGTTTTCGGTGTCTAGGTCCATGGCTTCATGGTTTTCGGTGTCTAGGTCCACGGCTTCATGGTTTTCGGTGTCTAGGTCCACGGCTCCATGGTTTTCGATGTCTAGGTATATTTCCCCACGGTTTTCGATTTCTAGGTATATTTCTTCACGGTTTTTGATGTCTAGGTATATTTTTCCATGGTTTTCGTCGGCTTTGTATATTTTTCCATGGTTTTCGATGCTTAGGTATATTTCTTCATGGTTTTCGATGTCTAGGTATATTTATTCATGGTTTTTGCTGTCTAGGCATATTTCTCCATGGTTTTAGTTGTCTCTGTATATTTCTCCATGGTTTTCGATGTCTAGGTCCACGGCTCTATAGTTTTCGATGTCAAGGTATATTTCTCCATTGTTTCCGATGTCTAGGTATATTTCCCCATGGTTTTCGATGTCTAGGTCCACGGCTCCATGGTTTTTGATGTCTAGGTATATTTTTCCATGGTTTTCGATGTCTAGGTCCACGGCTCCATGGTTTTTGATGTCTAGGTCCATTCCTTCATGGGTTTCGGTGTCTAGGTCCACGGCTCCATGGTTTTTGATGTCATTTGTTTTTCATCTCAAAAATCAAAATCTTCTTCATTCAAATTTCGGCAACATAAAAAATATTTATCAGACTTTATGATTGAAGGGGTTGACCGGGGGTTGCCACGGAAGTTTTTGACCTTTGCACGGTAACCTTATTTTATTTAAACTTTCCGGTGACGTGGGGTCATAAATCACCCCAGTTTTAAAAACTCCCTGTCTCTTCTAAAATTCAATGAAAATGATCCACCTTGGGCTTATTCTTTTCGTTTTTTAATGCAGGATCACGTGAGCCTGGGGCAATTTCGCTCGGAGTCAAAAATAAAGCCAAAAATGCAATAAAACGATTAAAAAACGGGAGAACGAAGGGAGAAAGGGCACGAGGGAGAAGGGTGAAGTCTCGTCAGGACTTTTTTGAGGGATTGACGAAGAGTCTTGACGGAATTTTTTAAGGCGCTCACCAGTGGTCTCGAACGTGGTTTTTTAAGAGTTAGTTAATATTTACTAAACTCAGAGTCTCGTCACTATGGTTTTAAGGGATTAACGAAGAGTCTGGACGACAATTTCGAAAGGGTTAACCAAGGCTCTTAATGGGAGTTTTTAAGGGATTAACCACGAATCTCGCCAGGACTTTTTTAAGGGATTGGTCAAGAGTCTGGACGAGAATTTTGAAGGGGTTTATCATGACCCTCGCCGACATATTTTGAGGAAATTTGCGGAAGCGGTGTCGACTGAAGTTTTTCGAGGCATTGAGTGGAAGCGTCCAGAGACTTTTTTTATGGGATTCATAAAGAATCTCGCCGCGACTTTTTCAAAAGATTCATCGAGATTCTGGTCGAGACTTGTTTCAACAGATCGACCAAGAATCGTGCCAAGACTTTTTTAAGGGATTAGTCAAGAGTCTGGATGGGATTTTTTAAAGAGTCGACAAAAAGTCTTGACGAGATTTTTGCAACAGACTAGCCAAGGGTAGACGAGCTTTTTTAAGGGATTGACTAAGGGCCTCACTGAGGTTTCATTGAGAGATCGACCACGAGTCTTTTCGTGGTTTCCTTGAGGGATTGAACAAGGTTCTCGATGAGAGTTTTTTAAGTCTTTGATCATAACTGTTGTCGAGATATTTAAAGGAATTTACCAGGGGTGTCGACAGAAGTTTCTGAAGAGATTTATTTTATTTCAAGAATAACCAACCAGAACAAATAATGCCTCTATAATTATAAAAAAATGTTGATGAATATCCCGCTTTTCAAAAAGAAGAGAAATCCGTGGAAAAATACTTTTGAAAAGTAAAAAAAGAACGCCAATTTTAAAAGATCGCAACCTCAGTAGAAAAACAATTACTCAATTTTCTTCATATCACTTTGACATAAAAAACAATTTAGATTTACAAAATGTAATGCATTTTTCCTTCCCTACGAACGGGATTTTGAAATTCCCCAAAATTTTCTCAAAAACTCTCAAGCTCAATCGACAAAAAGAAATGAAATCATTGCAACATAGCCAAGAATTAAAAAAATAATGAATAGCTACATTTCACAGGGAAACATGTGCACCCTCAATACATTTTGTGTATTTAAGGGTCTGCAAAGGCTCTACAAAAAAATGCAAAAAATTGGCGTGCATGGTTAACTAAAAAAGCCCGGAAAGATAAAGAATCAATTTAAGGGAGAGGCGGACAAACTTGAACAACTGCCTAAAATAGAATTTCCGTTTTTCATCTGAAAAATCGAAATCGTTTTCATTCAAATCTCGTCAAGATAAAAAAACATTTATCAGATTGCATGGAATGAAATTTTTTAAAAGTTTCGTTTCCCTTGGCTCTCCAGACTTTGAAAAATGATTATTAATTGTGCAAAGAGGAGAGATTTTTGTTTAATATGGAAATAGGAAATATCATCGCGGAAAGAGGAATAGGATAAACAGCGAACATTTGGAATAATATGGAATTATCATCGCGGAAAGAGAACAGAAAAAACAGCGAACATTTAGAATTTCGGAGGATGTTCCATTCCCCATTACATGACGTCATAATGCTACTTTGCGCGTGCATGCGGAAACTTCTAATAAGAACAGTGACGCAGGCCTTCGCCGAACTTTTTTAGTTAACCATGCACGCCAATTTTTTGCATTTTTTTGTAGAGCCTTTGCAGACCCTTAAATACACAAAATGTATTGAGGGTGCACATGTTTCCCTGTGAAATGTAGCTATTCATTATTTTTTTAATTCTTGGCTATGTTGCAATGATTTCATTTCTTTTTGTCGATTGAGCTTGAGAGTTTTTGAGAAAATTTTGGGGAATTTCAAACCCGGGGAAAAAAGCTTGGACAAGTACATTTGTTGGTGACCTCCGTTTCCTTTGCAGTTCCCTGAAAAATCTACAGAAAAGTGAGAACCCCTCCCTATGCCAAAAAAATTGGATGCACTCTCAGAAAAACGATAAAAAATATCTCGCCTACATAACCTTGACCACTCTCGACTGAAAAATGAAGACCCTTCAAAGAATACAATGAAGAATAACTCCAAAAAAATTTTCCTGAAAATTCAAAAAACCCTACATGAACACAAAAACTGGTCATACAATAATTGTGTAAAAATTGATCATTTACGTTCAGCACAAAAATTTTTTATATCGATAAGAGGACAAGTTTTCCCTTGAGGTCTTGGAATCAACTAACCAATCCGTTTCATTAATAATAACCATTATTAATACATAATCATTTGTTGTTGAATTATTACTAACTTAGAAAACGAAAATAGTCAATGTTTCATTTACGTACAGGATTAAAATTTACAATATCAATAATGGGACAAGTGTTTCATACTAACTTACGGAACGAAAATAGTCAACGTTTCATTTACGTACAGGATTAAAATTTACAATATCAATACTGGGACAAGTGTTTCATCCTAACTTACTGAACGAAAACACTCAACGTTTCATTTACGTACAGGATTAAAATTTACAATATCAATACTCGGACAAGTGTTTCATACTGGGACAAGTGTTTCATCCTAACTTACCGAACGAAAACACTCAACGTTTCATTGACGTACAGGATTAAAATTGACAATATCAATACTCGGACAAGTGTTTCATTACTAAACTTACGAAATGAAAATAGTCAACATTTCATTTACGTACAGAATTAAAATTTGCAATACCATAGTGATCCATACGCTCAATGGCTGATGCCTCACCTGTACACGGGATCATTAAAAATCTTTTTGGTGTTTATACATTGTACAACAGGTTTTAACGCGAGGCCCCCAATACTGCTTGATGGGTAACGATTTGTTAAACAGTCACCACCGTACGTTGAGCGTATGCGCACAGAGTACTTGTCCGGCCCATAACTTTTTATGCAAATTCCTCATTCCAGAAAAAAATCACGGATCACTTGCACAACCTAGAGTTTTTTTTTCCATTTCCTGGGTCTATTTTCCATTTTCATTTTCCAGAATCTAGGAAAATGCAGCTAAAAAAAATTTTTTTCGGAGGAGTGACCCCAAGAAAGTTCGTCACCGGAACGTTTACCCCTCGGCAACGTTTTTGCGATATATCAGAGCGTAGTGAATATATGATTTTTGCTGCGATGCTTGAATGAATTATCTATTTCTGCGACAGAGTAAAAAATGATGTACTTTGAGACGCGGCAGCGTCTTAACGCCAAGTATTAAAAAGAAAAGTTTGATTCGATAAGGCAAATTGCCGCGTGTCTATATACTCGAGATTGAGTCTTTTTTCCTTACGTTCAAACTTAAACTATATACTTAAACTATTATATATAACACTATATATTGATCCTTCGAACCAGAAAGTGAACTTTCTCAGAGATGAATTTATTGCCTACAACCGCTATTGAGGCCAAAGTTGTTATGTCCACAACGGGGTAAAGCCGTTTCACCATTTGTATCGTGAAATAAACGTTCCGAAGAAGAACAGCGGAATAATATTTTTAACAAATTTTGACGGTATGAACCTTCAGCAGTGAATATGACTTGTCATCTACCTTCGTCTATAATTCTTACAATTACTGTATTTATTGTCCTTTGTGGCTGTGCAAAACTAGTCGATCCACACCGAATTCAGAAAATGCCATAATTCAATTCTGTAAAGCGTGATGAGTGGATTTAGATTCTCCCAAGCGTCATAAGAAAACTTGGTTTTTCCAAAGGTTCATAAGTGAACTTAGATCCAATTACTAGCAATGAATATCTTGGTTCGTGAATAAGTATAGCAAATTGATGAACCAATAGAACCAGACCTTTTTTCTAGACATGACTAAAAAGTTGAGCAGCAAGCTGCAGAAACCTGTTTATTCCCATCATTAAAAATAAATTTTTGCTGTCATGCTCATTCATAATTAAACTTTTATTAGAAAAGTAAACGTATTAATAACTGTAAAGAATTGTAATGAAGAGTAATACTGATCTCATATTAATAAGAAGGTGAGGATCATTCCAATTGTTAACAAGTTATCGTGCACTTGTCAACAGGACTACAGACAAACAACAGTTTTATAATTTGATTTTTTCTGGAATGAGGAATTTGCATAAAAAGTTATGGGCCGGACAAGTACTCTGTGCGCATACGCTCAACGTACGGTGGTGACTGTTTAACAAATCGTTACCCATCAAGCAGTATTGGGGGCCTCGCGTTAAAACCTGTTGTACAATGTATAAACACCAAAAAGATTTTTAATGATCCCGTGTACAGGTGAGGCATCAGCGATTGAGCGTATGGATCACTATGGTATTGCAAATTTTAATTCTGTACGTAAATGAAATGTTGACTATTTTCATTTCGTAAGTTTAGTAATGAAACACTTGTCCGAGTATTGATATTGTCAATTTTAATCCTGTACGTCAATGAAACGTTGAGTGTTTTCGTTCGGTAAGTTAGGATGAAACACTTGTCCCAGTATGAAACACTTGTCCGAGTATTGATATTGTAAATTTTAATCCTGTACGTAAATGAAACGTTGAGTGTTTTCGTTCAGTAAGTTAGGATGAAACACTTGTCCCAGTATTGATATTGTAAATTTTAATCCTGTACGTAAATGAAACGTTGACTATTTTCGTTCCGTAAGTTAGTATGAAACACTTGTCCCATTATTGATATTGTAAATTTTAATCCTGTACGTAAATGAAACATTGACTATTTTCGTTTTCTAAGTTAGTAATAATTCAACAACAAATGATTATGTATTAATAATGGTTATTATTAATGAAACGGATTGGTTAGTTGATTCCAAGACCTCAAGGGAAAACTTGTCCTCTTATCGATATAAAAAATTTTTGTGCTGAACGTAAATGATCAATTTTTACACAATTATTGTATGACCAGTTTTTGTGTTCATGTAGGGTTTTTTGAATTTTCAGGAAAATTTTTTTGGAGTTATTCTTCATTGTATTCTTTGAAGGGTCTTCATTTTTCAGTCGAGAGTGGTCAAGGTTATGTAGGCGAGATATTTTTTATCGTTTTTCTGAGAGTGCATCCAATTTTTTTGGCATAGGGAGGGGTTCTCACTTTTCTGTAGATTTTTCAGGGAACTGCAAAGGAAACGGAGGTCACCAACAAATGTACTTGTCCAAGCTTTTTTCCCCGGGGGGGATTTTTGGCTAGGATATCACTTCTTTTTTCCGATTGAAAGTCTCAATTTTTTCATTCGGAAGTGGTCGAGGTTTTCCAGGCGAGACATTTTTTATCGTTTTTCCGGGAGGGCATCAACTGTTTTTGGTAGAGGGAGGGGTTTTTACTTTACTGTAGATTTTTCTGAGAAATGCAATGGAAGCGGAGGTTACCAACAAATGGACTTGTCCAGGCTTTTTTCCCCGTGGGGGGATTTTTGGCTAGGATTTTTCATATTTTAGTAACAAACTGAGAATCGCTCAAATTTTGAAATTTTCTCCATATTTTTTACAGTGAATTCGAAATAAAATAAATTTTGGAAAGTTCCAACGAAATTTCGTTATATTTTTTCTTTTTCACAGTGAAACAAAAAACCGTCAACTGATCGCCGTCGCCCAGTTCGTTATTTCGGTTTTTGATGGTTTCGCATTTGGATTCATCGGAATTGAATTGCTGGTGGGAATTTCTATATTCTTCGTTGAATACGCAGTAAAAAATGCCATAATCTTATGTTTTCTCGAGAATGGTATTTTTGCATTTTCACCATCAGCTTAGAAAAAAAAACGCCATTTTTACATGACTTGAGAGTGAAGATTTTATTTAGTTGGCTTTATAGGAACCACCCCCTCCCGGCGAAATCCCTTTTCTTAGAGATAATATACTCGAGTGAGTCTCGGGCCAGCAGACGACGCTGTCAAATGTACTTGTCCCGAGACTCTGCCGAGTCTCTTGATAAATTGCTGATTTTTTTCCCAGAAATGTACTCTGTGGAGCTTAAATTAAGCCCAAAGTCATGTCTCTATCTCAATTTTCCACCAAGATATGATTTTTTGCCCATAACCATGATTTTTGCTTGAAAATGACGATTTTTCGACATTTTTCAAACGGAAATCGCTTTTCTCCGAGTAAAAATCGTATAAATTATGACTTTTTTTTCCAGCCTTTCAGTTTTATACGCTGGAAATGAGAGAAAACACGCGCCAAAGTCTCAATTTACCGCGTCAATGCAATTTTCGATTTTCGACCTTGAGTAGGAAAAAATCAAAGTTTCAACATGAATTTGTCGCGAGGAATTTTTATTCTTGGCTCCATGCGAATAGAATGCTGATTTTTCTTCTTCAAATATACTCTGTGGAACTCAATTTAAGCCACGAGTCATATCTCTATGTCGATTTTTCATCGAGATATGATTTTTTGCTCACGAGCATGATTTTTGGTTGAAAATGTCGATTTTTCGACAATTTTCAAACGAAAATCGCTCTTCTCCGAGGAAAAATTGCATGAATTATGCATTTTTTTCCAGCCACTCAGTTTGATACGCTGGAAAGAAGAGAAAACACGTGCCAAAGTCTCAATTTATCGCGGGAATTCAATTTTCAACTTTTGATCACGAGTTGGAAAAAATCAGAGTTTTAACATGAATTTATTGCCAAGAATTTATATTTTTGGCTCCATGAGAATAGACCGGTGATTTTTTTCCTTCAAACATACTCTGTGGAGCTCAATTTGAGCCCAGAGTCATGTCTCTATCTCAATTTTTTATCGAGAAGTGATTTTTTTCTCATTTCCATGATTTTTGCTTGAAAATGAGCGATTTTTCGTCAATTTTCAAACGAAAATCACTCTTCTCCGAGCGAAAATGGTGAAATCATGATTTTTTTTCCAGCCACTCGGTTTAATACGCTGAAACAAAGAGGAAATACGAGCCAAAGTCTCAATTTATTGCGAGAATTCAATTTTCGATTTTTGACCACGAGTTGGGAAAAATCAATATTTTTGCACCAAGTTGTAGCGCAGAATTTTTCTTCTTGGCTGCATGAGAATAAAATGTGGATTTTTTCCCTGCAACTAGACTCTGTGGAGCTCAAATTAAGCCCAGAATCATGTCTCTATCTCAATTTTTCATCGAGATGTGATTTTTTTCTCATTTCCATGATTTTTGCTTGAAAATGACGATTTTTCGTCAATTTTCAAACGAAAATCGCTCTTCTCCGAGCGAAAATGGTGAAATCATGATTTTTTTTCCAGCCACTCGGTTTGATACGCTGAAAGAAAGAGGAAACACGAGCCAAAGTCTATATTTATCGCGAGAATTCAATTTTCGATTTTTGACCACGAGTTGGAAAAAATCAATATTTTTGCACCAAGTTGTAGCGCGGAATTTTTCTTCTTGGCTGCATGAGAATAAAAAGTGGATTTTCTCCCTGCAACTAGACTCTGTGGAGCTCAAATTAAGCCCAGAATCATGTCTCTATCTCAAATTTTCACTGAGATATGATTTTTTTCTCATTTCCATGATTTTTGCTTGAAAATGACGATTTTTCGTCAATTTTCAAACGAAAATCTCTCTTCTCCGAGCGAAAATGGTGAAATCATGATTTTTTTTCCAGCCACTCGGTTTAATACGCTGAAACAAATAGGAAATACGAGCCAAAGTCTCAATTTATTGCGAGAATTCAATTTTCGATTTTTGACCACGAGTTGGAAAAAATCAATATTTTTGCACCAAGTTGAAGCGCAGAATTTCTTTTCTTCGCTCCATGAGAATAAATCGCTGATTTTTTCCCTGCAACTAGACTCTCTGGAGCTCAAATTAAGCCCAGATCCATGTCTCTATCTCAATTTTTCATCGAGATGTGATTTTTTTCTCATTACCATGGTTTTTGCTTGAAAATGACGATTTTTCGTCAATTTTCAAACGAAAATCTCTCTTCTCCGAGCGAAAATGGTGAAATCATGATTTTTTTTCCAGCCACTCGGTTTAATACGCTGAAACAAATAGGAAATACGAGCCAAAGTCTCAATTTATTGCGAGAATTCAATTTTCGATTTTTGACCACGAGTTGGAAAAAATCAATATTTTTGCACCAAGTTGAAGGGCAGAATTTCTTTTCTTCGCTCCATGAGAATAAATCGCTGATTTTTTCCCTGCAACTAGACTCTGTGGAGCTCAAATTAAGCCCAGATCCATGTCTCTATCTCAGATTTTCACTGAGATATGATTTTTTTCCCATAAACATGATTTTTGCTTGAAAATGACGATTTTTCGTCAATTTTCAAACGAAAATCGCTCTTCTCCGAGCGAAAATGGTGAAATCATGATTTTTTTTCCAGCCACTCGGTTTAATACGCTGAAACAAATAGGAAATACGAGCCAAAGTCTCAATTTATTGCGAGAATTCAATTTTCGATTTTTGACCACGAGTTGGAAAAAATCAATATTTTTGCACCAAGTTGTAGCGCGGAATTTTTCTTCTTGGCTGCATGAGAATAAAATGTGGATTTTTTCCCTGCAACTAGACTCTGTGGAGCTCAAATTAAGCCCAGAATCATGTCTCTATCTTAAATTTCCACTGAGATATGATTTTTTTCTCATTTCCATGATTTTTGCTTGAAAATGACGATTTTTCGTCAATTTTCAAACGAAAATCGCTCTTCTACCGAGCGAAAATGGTAAAACCATGATTTTTTTTCCAGCCACTCGGTTTAATACGCTGAAACAAAGAGGAAATACGAGCCAAAGTCTCAATTTATCGCGAGAATTCAATTTTCGATTTTTGACCACGAGTTGGAAAAAATCAATATTTTTGCACCAAGTTGTAGCGCGGAATTTTTCTTCTTGGCTGCATGAGAATAAAATGTGGATTTTTTCCCTGCAACTAGACTCTGTGGAGCTCAAATTAAGCCCAGAATCATGTCTCTATCTTAAATTTCCACTGAGATATGATTTTTTTCTCATTTCCATGATTTTTGCTTGAAAATGACGATTTTTCGTCAATTTTCAAACGAAAATCGCTCTTCTCCGAGCGAAAATGGTAAAACCATGATTTTTTTTCCAGCCACTCGGTTTAATACGCTGAAAACAAAGAGGAAATACGAGCCAAAGTCTCAATTTATTGCGAGAATTCAATTTTCGATTTTTGACCACGAGTTGGGAAAAATCAATATTTTTGCACCAAGTTGTAGCGCAGAATTTTTCTTCTTGGCTGCATGAGAATAAAATGTGGATTTTTTCCCTGCAACTAGACTCTGTGGAGCTCAAATTAAGCCCAGAATCATGTCTCTATCTCAATTTTTCATCGAGATGTGATTTTTTTCTCATTACCATGATTTTTGCTTGAAAATGACGATTTTTCGTCAATTTTCAAACGAAAATCTCTCTTCTCCGAGCGAAAATGGTGAAATCATGATTTTTTTTCCAGCCACTCGGTTTAATACGCTGAAACAAATAGGAAATACGAGCCAAAGTCTCAATTTATTGCGAGAATTCAATTTTCGATTTTTGACCACGAGTTGGAAAAAATCAATATTTTTGCACCAAGTTGAAGGGCAGAATTTCTTTTCTTCGCTCCATGAGAATAAATCGCTGATTTTTTCCCTGCAACTAGACTCTGTGGAGCTCAAATTAAGCCCAGATCCATGTCTCTATCTCAGATTTTCACTGAGATATGATTTTTTTCCCATAAACATGATTTTTGCTTGAAAATGACGATTTTTCGTCAATTTTCAAACGAAAATCGCTCTTCTCCGAGCGAAAATGGTAAAATCATGATTTTTTTTCCAGCCAGTCAGTTTAATACGCTGAAACAAAGAGGAAATACGAGCCAAAGTCTCAATTTATCGCGAGAATTCAATTTTCGATTTTTGACCACGAGTTGGAAAAAATCAATATTTTTGCACCAAGTTGTAGCGCGGAATTTTTCTTCTTGGCTGCATGAGAATAAAAAGTGGATTTTCTCCCTGCAACTAGACTCTGTGGAGCTCAAATTAAGCCCAGAATCATGTCTCTATCTCAAATTTTCACTGAGATATGATTTTTTTCTCATTTCCATGATTTTTGCTTGAAAATGACGATTTTTCGTCAATTTTCAAACGAAAATCGCTCTTCTCCGAGCGAAAATGGTAAAACCATGATTTTTTTTCCAGCCGCTCGGTTTGATACGCTGGAACAAAGAGGAAACACGAGCCAAAGTCTCAATTTACCGCGAGAATTCAATTTTCGATTTTTGACCACGAGTTAGGAAAAATCAATATTTTTGCACCAAGTTGTAGCGCGGAATTTTTCTTCTTGGCTGCATGAGAATAAAATGTGGATTTTTTCCCTGCAACTAGACTCTGTGGAGCTCAAATTAAGCCCAGAATCATGTCTCTATCTTAAATTTCCACTGAGATATGATTTTTTTCTCATTTCCATGATTTTTGCTTGAAAATGACGATTTATCGTCAATTTTCAAACGAAAATCGCTCTTCTCCGAGCGAAAATGGTAAAACCATGATTTTTTTTCCAGCCGCTCGGTTTGATACGCTGAAACAAAGAGGAAACACGAGCCAAAGTCTATATTTATCGCGAGAATTCAATTTTCGATTTTTGACCACGAGTTGGAAAAAATCAATATTTTTGCACCAAGTTGTAGCGCGGAATTTTTCTTCTTGGCTGCATGAGAATAAAAAGTGGATTTTCTCCCTGCAACTAGACTCTGTGGAGCTCAAATTAAGCCCAGAATCATGTCTCTATCTCAAATTTTCACTGAGATATGATTTTTTTCTCATTTCCATGATTTTTGCTTGAAAATGACGATTTATCGTCAATTTTCAAACGAAAATCGCTCTTCTCCGAGCGAAAATGGTAAAACCATGATTTTTTTTCCAGCCGCTCGGTTTGATGCGCTGGAACAAAGAGGAAACACGAGCCAAAGTCTCAATTTACGGCGAGAATTCAATTTTCGATTTTTGACCACGAGTTAGGAAAAATCAATATTTTTTGCACCAAGTTGTAGCGCAGAATTTCTTTTCTTCGCTCCATGAGAATAAATCGCCGATTTTTTCCCTGCAACTAGACTCTGTGGAGCTCAAATTAAGCCCAGAATCATGTCTCTATCTCAAATTTTCACTGAGATATGATTTTTTTCTCATTTCCATGATTTTTGCTTGAAAATGACGATTTTTCGTCAATTTTCAAACGAAAATCGCTCTTCTCCGAGCGAAAATGGTAAAACCATGATTTTTTTTCCAGCCACTCGGTTTAATACGCTGAAACAAAGAGGAAATACGAGCCAAAGTCTCAATTTATTGCGAGAATTCAATTTTCGATTTTTGACCACGAGTTGGAAAAAATCAATATTTTTGCACCAAGTTGTAGCGCGGAATTTTTCTTCTTGGCTGCATGAGAATAAAATGTGGATTTTTTCCCTGCAACTAGACTCTGTGGAGCTCAAATTAAGCCCAGAATCATGTCTCTATCTTAAATTTCCACTGAGATATGATTTTTTTCTCATTTCCATGATTTTTGCTTGAAAATGACGATTTTTCGTCAATTTTCAAACGAAAATCGCTCTTCTCCGAGCGAAAATGGTAAAACCATGATTTTTTTTCCAGCCACTCGGTTTAATACGCTGAAACAAAGAGGAAATACGAGCCAAAGTCTCAATTTATTGCGAGAATTCAATTTTCGATTTTTGACCACGAGTTGGGAAAAATCAATATTTTTGCACCAAGTTGTAGCGCAGAATTTTTCTTCTTGGCTGCATGAGAATAAAATGTGGATTTTTTCCCTGCAACTAGACTCTGTGGAGCTCAAATTAAGCCCAGATCCATGTCTCTATCTCAGATTTTCACTGAGATATGATTTTTTTCCCATAAACATGATTTTTGCTTGAAAATGACGATTTTTCGTCAATTTTCAAACGAAAATCGCTCTTCTCCGAGCGAAAATGGTGAAATCATGATTTTTTTTCCAGCCACTCGGTTTATTACGCTGAAACAAATAGGAAATACGAGCCAAAGTCTCAATTTATTGCGAGAATTCAATTTTCGATTTTTGACCACGAGTTGGAAAAAATCAATATTTTTGCACCAAGTTGTAGCGCGGAATTTTTCTTCTTGGCTGCATGAGAATAAAATGTGGATTTTTTCCCTGCAACTAGACTCTGTGGAGCTCAAATTAAGCCCAGAATCATGTCTCTATCTTAAATTTCCACTGAGATATGATTTTTTTCTCATTTCCATGATTTTTGCTTGAAAATGACGATTTTTCGTCAATTTTCAAACGAAAATCGCTCTTCTCCGAGCGAAAATGGTAAAATCATGATTTTTTTTCCAGCCACTCGGTTTGATACGCTGAAACAAAGAGGAAACACGAGCCAAAGTCTATATTTATCGCGAGAATTCAATTTTCGATTTTTGACCACGAGTTGGAAAAAATCAATATTTTTGCGCCAAGTTGTAGCGCGGAATTTTTCTTCTTGGCTGCATGAGAATAAAAAGTGGATTTTCTCCCTGCAACTAGACTCTGTGGAGCTCAAATTAAGCCCAGAATCATGTCTCTATCTCAAATTTTCACTGAGATATGATTTTTTTCTCATTTCCATGATTTTTGCTTGAAAATGACGATTTATCGTCAATTTTCAAACGAAAATCGCTCTTCTCCGAGCGAAAATGGTAAAACCATGATTTTTTTTCCAGCCGCTCGGTTTGATGCGCTGGAACAAAGAGGAAACACGAGCCAAAGTCTCAATTTACGGCGAGAATTCAATTTTCGATTTTTGACCACGAGTTAGGAAAAATCAATATTTTTGCACCAAGTTGTAGCGCAGAATTTCTTTTCTTCGCTCCATGAGAATAAATCGCCGATTTTTTCCCTGCAACTAGACTCTGTGGAGCTCAAATTAAGCCCAGAATCATGTCTCTATCTCAAATTTTCACTGAGATATGATTTTTTTCTCATTTCCATGATTTTTGCTTGAAAATGACGATTTTTCGTCAATTTTCAAACGAAAATCGCTCTTCTCCGAGCGAAAATGGTAAAACCATGATTTTTTTTCCAGCCACTCGGTTTAATACGCTGAAACAAAGAGGAAATACGAGCCAAAGTCTCAATTTATTGCGAGAATTCAATTTTCGATTTTTGACCACGAGTTGGAAAAAATCAATATTTTTGCACCAAGTTGTAGCGCGGAATTTTTCTTCTTGGCTGCATGAGAATAAAATGTGGATTTTTTCCCTGCAACTAGACTCTGTGGAGCTCAAATTAAGCCCAGAATCATGTCTCTATCTTAAATTTCCACTGAGATATGATTTTTTTCTCATTTCCATGATTTTTGCTTGAAAATGACGATTTTTCGTCAATTTTCAAACGAAAATCGCTCTTCTCCGAGCGAAAATGGTAAAACCATGATTTTTTTTCCAGCCACTCGGTTTAATACGCTGAAACAAAGAGGAAATACGAGCCAAAGTCTCAATTTATTGCGAGAATTCAATTTTCGATTTTTGACCACGAGTTGGGAAAAATCAATATTTTTGCACCAAGTTGTAGCGCAGAATTTTTCTTCTTGGCTGCATGAGAATAAAATGTGGATTTTTTCCCTGCAACTAGACTCTGTGGAGCTCAAATTAAGCCCAGATCCATGTCTCTATCTCAGATTTTCACTGAGATATGATTTTTTTCCCATAAACATGATTTTTGCTTGAAAATGACGATTTTTCGTCAATTTTCAAACGAAAATCGCTCTTCTCCGAGCGAAAATGGTGAAATCATGATTTTTTTTCCAGCCACTCGGTTTATTACGCTGAAACAAATAGGAAATACGAGCCAAAGTCTCAATTTATTGCGAGAATTCAATTTTCGATTTTTGACCACGAGTTGGAAAAAATCAATATTTTTGCACCAAGTTGTAGCGCGGAATTTTTCTTCTTGGCTGCATGAGAATAAAATGTGGATTTTTTCCCTGCAACTAGACTCTGTGGAGCTCAAATTAAGCCCAGAATCATGTCTCTATCTTAAATTTCCACTGAGATATGATTTTTTTCTCATTTCCATGATTTTTGCTTGAAAATGACGATTTTTCGTCAATTTTCAAACGAAAATCGCTCTTCTCCGAGCGAAAATGGTAAAATCATGATTTTTTTTCCAGCCACTCGGTTTGATACGCTGAAACAAAGAGGAAACACGAGCCAAAGTCTATATTTATCGCGAGAATTCAATTTTCGATTTTTGACCACGAGTTGGAAAAAATCAATATTTTTGCGCCAAGTTGTAGCGCGGAATTTTTCTTCTTGGCTGCATGAGAATAAAAAGTGGATTTTCTCCCTGCAACTAGACTCTGTGGAGCTCAAATTAAGCCCAGAATCATGTCTCTATCTCAAATTTTCACTGAGATATGATTTTTTTCTCATTTCCATGATTTTTGCTTGAAAATGACGATTTATCGTCAATTTTCAAACGAAAATCGCTCTTCTCCGAGCGAAAATGGTAAAACCATGATTTTTTTTCCAGCCGCTCGGTTTGATACGCTGGAACAAAGAGGAAACACGAGCCAAAGTCTCAATTTACCGCGAGAATTCAATTTTCGATTTTTGACCACGAGTTAGGAAAAATCAATATTTTTGCACCAAGTTGTAGCGCAGAATTTCTTTTCTTCGCTCCATGAGAATAAATCGCCGATTTTTTCCCTGCAACTAGACTCTGTGGAGCTCAAATTAAGCCCAGAATCATGTCTCTATCCCAGATTTTCACTGAGATATGATTTTTTTCCCATAAACATGATTTTTGCTTGAAAATGACGATTTTTCGTCAATTTTCAAACGAAAATCGCTCTTCTCCGAGCGAAAATGGTAAAATCATGATTTTTTTTCCAGCCAGTCGGTTTAATACGCTGAAACAAAGAGGAAATACGAGCCAAAGTCTCAATTTATCGCGAGAATTCAATTTTCGATTTTTGACCACGAGTTGGAAAAAATCAATATTTTTGCACCAAGTTGTAGCGCGGAATTTTTCTTCTTGGCTGCATGAGAATAAAATGTGGATTTTTTCCCTGCAACTAGACTCTGTGGAGCTCAAATTAAGCCCAGAATCATGTCTCTATCTTAAATTTCCACTGAGATATGATTTTTTTCTCATTTCCATGATTTTTGCTTGAAAAGGACGATTTTTCGTCAATTTTCAAACGAAAATCGCTCTTCTCCGAGCGAAAATGGTGAAATCATGATTTTTTTTCCAGCCACTCGGTTTAATACGCTGAAACAAAGAGGAAATACGAGCCAAAGTCTCAATTTATTGCGAGAATTCAATTTTCGATTTTTGACCACGAGTTGGGAAAAATCAATATTTTTGCACCAAGTTGTAGCGCAGAATTTTTCTTCTTGGCTGCATGAGAATAAAATGTGGATTTTTTCCCTGCAACTAGACTCTGTGGAGCTCAAATTAAGCCCAGAATCATGTCTCTATCTCAATTTTTCATCGAGATGTGATTTTTTTCTCATTTCCATGATTTTTGCTTGAAAATGACGATTTTTCGTCAATTTTCAAACGAAAATCGCTCTTCTCCGAGCGAAAATGGTGAAATCATGATTTTTTTTCCAGCCACTCGGTTTGATACGCTGAAAGAAAGAGGAAACACGTGCCAAAGTCTCAATTTATTGCGAGAATTCAATTTTCGATTTTTGACCACGAGTTGGGAAAAATCAATAGTTTTGCACCAAGTTGTAGCGCAGAATTTTTCTTCTTGGCTGCATGAGAATAAAATGTGGATTTTTTCCCTGCAACTAGACTCTGTGGAGCTCAAATTAAGCCCAGAATCATGTCTCTATCTCAATTTTTTATCGAGATATAATTTTTTGCTCACGAGCATGATTTTTGCTTGAAAATATCGATTTTTCGACAATTTTCAAACGAAAATCGCTCTTCTCCGAGTAAAAATCGCATAAATTATGCATTTTTTTCCAGCTACTCAGTTTAATACGCTGAAAGGAAGAGAAAACACGCGCCAAAGTCCCAATTTACCGCGTGAATGCAATTTTCGATTTTTGATCACGAGTTGGAAAAAATCAGAGTTTTAACATGAATTTGTTGCCAAGAATTTTTCTGCTTGGCTCCATGAGAATGGACTGCTGATTTTTTCCCTTCAAATATTCTCTGTGGAGCTCAATTTAAGCCCAGAGTCATGTCTCTATCTCGATTTTTCATCGAGATATGATTTTTTGCTCACGGGCATGATTTTTGCTTGAAAATGACGATTTTTCGTCAATTTTCAAACGAAAATCGTTCTTCTCCGAGTAAAAATCGCATCAATTATGTTTTTTTTTCCAGCTACTCAGTTTGATACGCTGAAAAGGAGAGAAAACACGTGCCAAAGTCTCAATTTATCGCTTGAATGCAATTTTCAACTTTTGATCATGAGTTGGAAAAAATCAATATTTTAACATGAATTTGTCGCGAAGAATTTATATTTTCATGCCACTGAGAGTTATCTGGAGCTTCCGGATACCGGATAGCTGGCAGCGATAAGAATTTCATGGGGCTCAGGGGAAAGATTTTCATGTGGCTCAGCGACAAGATTTTTATGTTGCTCAGCGACAAGATTTTCATGTCGCTGAGAGTTATTGTCGCTTTGCGATTAATCTAACGCCAGCGGCGATGTTAGTTATGCTACACAATAATTGGTTCCTTTCGAAGCAAAACTTGTCGCTGAGAGATATCCAAAGCTTCCGGATAACTCGCAGCGACAAAATTTTCATGTGGCTCAGCGACAAGATTTTTATGTCGCTGAGAGTTATTGTCGCTCCGAAATCAATATAATATGCCAACGGCGATGTTAGTTATGCTCCACAATTATTGGTTCCTTTCGAAGCAAAACTTGTCGCTGCGAGATATCCAAAGCTTCCGGATAACTCTCAGCGACAAAATTTTCATGTGGCTCAGCGACAAGATTTTTATGCCACTGAGAGTTATATCTGGAGCTTCCGGATAGCTGGCAGCGATAAGTATTACACGTGGCTCAGCGGAAAGTTTTCATGTGGCTCAGCGACAAGTTTCTTATGTCGCTGAGAGTTATTGTCGCTCCGCAATCAATATAATATGCCAGCGGCGATTTCAGATATGCTGTAAATGAATAAAATTGTGGGATTAGGAATAGGGCAACGGTTGTGAAGCATATTCATTCCTGAAGCATATTTTCCTGTCACTGGAGCATGTCGTTAATGCTACCTGCAAATGAGCATTAGTGAGGTTATGGCGAGCTGTCAGAGCTTTTAGCCGTTATTCATCACAAAGTCGGCAAAAAATGTCAACCCGTTCCAGCTATCTCCCTCACACTCGCGTCAATATCGGCCGGCAAAATATACACGATTGCTAGAGGAATTTTAGGTTATGATTTTCTAATTCTGACAATCTGACTTTCGAATGTTTCTATATTTATCACCGTGAAATCGAACGACACATGTATGAAGATGTATTCGTGAACTGGCAACCAACAGGTGTTCCTCGGATGGGAACAGCTGGATATGTCGTCAGTCACGACCAATCAGAAACACGATGGCCACACGGGCCCTTTCTCTGTGTCGTATACATACACGCACGCACACTTCGATCGGCGCATAATTTTGCCCGTGCAAAGTTTTTTCTCAGCAATTACGGCATCAATCGGGTTGATTTATGGCTCAATCGAGGGGGGATAACGTAATTAGTCTTCAGTTCAAATTTCAGATCATGAAATTACCCCTGAGCTTCGTAATTCAAGAAAGTGTCCACCCCCTCCGGCGAAATCGCTTTTCTTAGAGATAATATACTCGAGTGAGTCTCGGGCCAGCAGACGACGCTGTCAAATGTACTTGTCCCGAGACTCTGCCGAGTCTCTTGAATCCCGTTCGTAGGGAAGGAAAAATGCATTACATTTTGTAAATCTAAATTGTTTTTTATGTCAAAGTGATATGAAGAAAATTGAGTAATTGTTTTTCTACTGAGGTTGCGATCTTTTAAAATTGGCGTTCTTTTTTTACTTTTCAAAAGTATTTTTCCACGGTATTCATTTACAGCATGACTTATACATAATAACTCTCAGCGGTATAAAAATCTTGTCGCTGATTCGAACCACATAAAATTCTTGTCGCAGCGGCACATAAAAATCTTGTCGCTGCAAGTTATCTAATGGCTCCGGATAACTCTCAGTGGCATCAAAATCTTTTCGCTGAGCCACATGAAGATCAATCACTGAGCAATAATATCTCTCAGCAAAACAAAAATCTTGTCGCTAATACACATGAAAATCTTGTTGCTGAGGCAAATGATAATCTTGTCGCTGCGACGGCTCAGTGACATGAAAATCTTGTCGCCCAACCCATGAAGAGTGATCGCTAAGCGATATTATCTCTCAGTGACATAAAAATGTTGTCGCTGAGCCATATGAAAATCTTGTTGCTGAGGCAAATGAAAATCTTGTCGCCGCAAGGCCTCAGTGACATAAAAATCTTGTCGCTGCGAGGGCTCAGTGACATAAAAATCTTGTCGCTGCGAGGGCTCAGTGACAAAAAAATCTTGTCGCTGCGAGGGCTCAGTGACATAAAAATCATGTCGCTGAGCCACAAGAAAAAATTGTACATTTGTTCCTTTCTGCCAAAATTCTCATGGAGCCAAAGAAAAAAATTCTTCACTACAACTTCATGCTAAAATATTGATTTTTTTCAACTCGTAGTCAAAAATTGAAAATTGAATTCTCGCGATAAATTGAGACTTTGGCACGTGTTTCCTTTTTGTTTCAGCGTATGAAACCGAGTGGCTGGAAAAAAAATCATAATTTTACCATTTTGGCTCGGAGAAGAGCGATTTTCGTTTGAAAATTGTCGAAAAATCGTCCTTTTCAAGCAAAAATCATGGTAATGGGCAAAAAATCATTTCTCGATGAAAAATTGAGATAGACACATAATTCTGGGCTTGAATTGAGCTCCACAGAGTCTAGTTGCTGGGAAAAAATCAGCATTTTATTGTCATGGAGCGAAGAAGAAAAATTCTTCGCTAAAACTTCATGTTCAAATATCGATTTTTCCAACTCGGGGGCAAAAGTCGAAAATTTAATTCTTGCGATAAATTGAGACTTTGGCACGTGTTTCCTCTTTGTTTCAGCGTATCCAACCGAGTGGTTGGAAAAAAAATCATAATTTGTACGATTTTTACTCGGAAAAGCGCGATTTTCGTTTGAAAATTGTCGAAAAATCGTCCTTTTCAAGCAAAAATCATGGTAATGGGCAAAAAATCATATCTCGATCAAAAATTAAGATAGAGACATAATTCTGGGCTTGGATTAAGATCCATATAGTGTCCTTCTAGGGGAAAAATCAGCATTTCATGTTCATGAAGCCAAACAAATAGATTCTTCGCTCCTAAGTGATGTAAAAATGTCGTTTTTTTGTAAGCTGATAGTGAAAAGGCAAAAATACCATTCTCGAGCAAAATCACGATTATGGCACGTGTTCACGTTTTCTTTCAGCTCAACAAATCATGTGGCTTGAAAAAAAATCAAAATTTATACTATTTTCACTCGGAGAAGAGCGATTTTCGTTTGAAAATTGATGAAAAATCGTCATTTTCAAGCAAAAATCATGGTAATGGGCAAAAATTCATATCTCGGTGGAAAATCGAGATAGAGACATGATTCTGGGCTTAAACTGAGCTCCACAGAGTATATTTTTGGGGAAAAAATCAGCCATTTATTCCCATAAACCCAACTAAATAAAATCTTCGCTCCCAAGTCATGTAAAAATGTCGTTTTCTTCTAAGCTGATAGTGAAAATGCAAAAATATCATTCTCGAGAAAATATAAGATTATGGCACGCGTTCACGTTTCCTTTTAGCTCAGCAAACCATGTGGACGAAAAAAAAAACATGATTTCACCGTCCTTGCTCAAAGAAGAGCGATTTTCGGTTGAAAATTAATGAAAAATCGTCATTTTCGAGCAAAAATGATGGAAATGGGCAAAAAATCATATTTCGGTGAAAAATTAAGATAGAGACATGATTTTTGGCTTCAAATGAGCTCCACAGAGTACTGTTGTGCCCGTGCAAACCGTCACGTGGGGGCGAGTTTGCTTGGGACTGATTTATTCGGGATATTGCCAAGGTTGAGTTAAACTCCAACCCAATACTTTCAGTTTTAACGTCTAAGGTTTATTGTGGATAAGTTCGTTACAATTGAGTATAAAATGCCTCAAGACCAATCGGTGTTATTAATGATTTGATAATTTTGGTATCTGATCGCAGAGTGCTCGGATCGCAGACTCTGGATTGCAGACTGGATAGCAGACTGGTTGATTTGGGCGTTGCTTTCCCTTTTTATGAAGTTAGGGGTTTTACAATTATTTGTGGAGGTGGTATTAATTGGAGGTGGTAATTAATGGTGGTGGGCAGTCGATCGTCCGATGCCTTGGGGTTATTGTACAGGTGCATCGCGACGGTCGATGCTGAGTTTGATCGTCAGCGTTTTGATATGGCCTCGAAGTTGGAGCGAAGTCCACTCAACTTGCTGAGGGATGCGTTTTTGAAGCGGCGCGTGCACGACAGGTCGCTAAACTGTGCTGACGATAAATGTACTGTTGTACATTTATTTTTAAGGAATTTGGTTGCGCTCGGGGCACAACAGTACACTTCTAGGGAAAAATCAGCAAATTATTCCTACCGGACTGAAAAAATTGGAGACTTTCAATCAGAAAAAATAAGTGATATCCTAGCCAAAAATCCCCTCCCGGGGAAAAAAGCTTGGACAAGTACATTTGTTGGTGATCCCCATTTCCATTTGTTTTCACAGAAAAATCTAATCCCCCCTTGACAAAAATTGGAAACGCCAACAAAATAAAGAATTTAAGAAAACCAAAAAAAAAAAAAATTCAAGAAGATTGAAAAAAATGCAAGAAATGCGAGAATGGTAGAAAAAAATTAATGGTATTCGCTCGGCATAAAAAATTCTGATATCTATAAAAGGACAAGTATTCCCTGTCTGAAAATCATGTTGATGTTCGAAAATCAATTAACGAGAAAAAAGAAAATCTTCCAAAAAGACACGTCTCAAAAAAAGGAACCCCTAAATACAAAATGGCGAATCGACAGAAAAACTTCATAAAAAAATACAAAACTAAAGTTTGCCATCATATGTCGAGCGTATGCGCACAGAGTACTTGGCCGGCCCGAAATTTTTTGTATTAGCTTCCGCTGTTTGTAGATAGGTAGAACAACTCGGTTGTATTCATGAGAAAAATGATAAGCGCTACACAAATGTCACTGAACGTTATACATTCAAATGAATTAGTACAAATTCAAATTTTTCTCTCAATTTGATATACAATTAATTAATTAAATCATTTGCGCAACATCTTACACAAGTATGGATACGTAGAAAAATAACAACTGATCACTAATTAAGGTGGAGCTAAATATTATATCAAATGACCCGTAATGCGTCGATAAAAATTGCACTTCTAGCAATTTTTTGTATTACTAGCTTGAAATATAAATCGTTTTAGGAGAGAACCTTGATTGACTCGAGATTTTCGCCAAGCTTTCGCGTGTCTTGTCTAAGAAGATTTCTGAAACCAAATAATTACGTTATGCCAAGATTAACCAAGCTGAGCACTTGCATTCAAAATTTCGGGCCGGCCAAGTACTCTGTGCGCATACGCTCGACATATGATGGCAAACTTTAGTTTTGTATTTTTTTATGAAGTTTTTCTGTCGATTCGCCATTTTGTATTTAGGGGTTCCTTTTTTTTGAGACGTGTCTTTTTGGAAGATTTTCTTTTTTCTCGTTAATTGATTTTCGAACATCAACATGATTTTCAGACAGGGAATACTTGTCCTTTTATAGATATCAGAATTTTTTATGCCGAGCGAATACCATTAATTTTTTTCTACCATTCTCGCATTTCTTGCATTTTTCTCAATCTTCTTGAATTTTTTTTTTTTTTGGTTTTCTTAAATTCTTTATTTTGTTGGCGTTTCCAATTTTTGTCAAGGGGGGATTAGATTTTTCTGTGAAAACAAATGGAAATGGGGATCACCAACAAATGTACTTGTCCAAGCTTTTTTCCCCGGGAGGGGATTTTTGGCTAGGATAAAATATTTTAAACAAAATAAATGAAAAAAAAACGGAAAATCAAGATTATCCCAATCACACAAAGATTCATCGGGTTGATTACTTTCGAAAACAAAATAAGAATTAAACACATAAGTTGTTCGAGTATACGAAAAATTACAATTTACAATAAAATTTCTCTTGCAAGTACATCAAAACCTCTGAGTTGTAGTCGAACACGCTCATAAAAGCCTCTGAGTCGATAAACGAACTTGTACATTTGAACCTCTGACGCGAGCATAAATATAAAATGATAGGAAAATAGAAATTCAAAATAAAAATCATTTCCATGAAAAATGTTTAAAAAATACACAATTTTTATAAAAGGATAAAAACCCACTAGGTCAATCAATTTACAAATAAAACTCGATCCTAATCGGAGTGAAAATAACTCCGGTAAAAACTTTATAAAAGTAAAAAAAGAACGCCAAGTATTAAAAAGTCGCGCCTTAGTGATAACTTGGAAATAAATATGTTTTCCAATAGTCTTATGTTTACAAAAACGAATTTAAATCACGCTTTTCCTGAATAGCCAAGATAGATTACAAAGAGTAGATACTGCAACCCGTTGCAAATTATGTACAGACAAATTACGTACACGTACTTACCGGACGAATTCACTGCAGAGATTATACAAAAACTTGGCGTGCATGGTTTTCAAAAATAATTTCGCCTTGTTGACTCCCCCCCCTCTCCTCACGCACCGGCCGGATGCCGGGGACGTTAACGTGGTACGTACGTCCGACGGGCCGTGGGGACCCGTACGTGGGTGGGCTCCGAACGGTCCGAGCGTGTTTGTAGTACGCTAGTTTGTATAATCTTAATTTGTGTCTGGGAAGACAAAAGATGATCGAATGTACCAACCAGATTAATGATCATCCCGTTTTCCGTCTATGATGAAATAATTTCCATTTTTGGATAGCGTATGTCAGTTTGTATCGAAGACGAACTATACGAGAAAAATGACAGTTTTTTCTAGTTGAAGTTCGTGTTGTCTCCCCCAATTGAATATCGCCCGCTGAACCGCCTGCTGTGAAGTATCCTATGCACCGAGGAAGGACAGTCAACGCCGAACGCGCTGTTTTCAGGACTCGTCTCCGCAAAGCGCGCTGCGCGCGCTTGGCTACGACTCATCCTGAAAACAGCGCGTTCGGCGGTAAATGTGCTATTTTGCCTCTTTGTTCGTTAAGCTGTTTCCCCGCCCCCCCTCTCAACGGCTTCCCCAGTACACGTGAACATGGATAAGGCATTCCTTCGCCGAAATAATTTTTGAAAACCATGCACGCCAAGTTTTTGTATAATCTCTGCAGTGAATTCGTCCGGTAAGTACGTGTACGTAATTTGTCTGTACATAATTTGCATCGGGTTGCAGTATCTACTCTTTGTAATCTATCTTGGCTATTCAGGAAAAGCGTGATTTAAATTCGTTTTTGTAAACATAAGACTATTGGAAAACATATTTATTTCCAAGTTATCACTAAGGCGCGACTTTTTAATACTTGGCGTTCTTTTTTTACTTTTATAAAGTTTTTACCAGAGATTTCATAGTTTTTTGTAAATGAAAGTTACAATAAAAGATGAAGATGAACAAATGAGGTAAGTATGTAGGTAAGTATGTATGTATGTATATATGTATGTATGTATGTATGTATTATTATTATTATTAGTGGAGGGCGGAGAAGAAAATAATGCTGCATCCAATGGAATGAAAATGTTTTTAATATATTGAAAATTATCTTCTAGTTTGTTTTGGCACCGGGGGGGGGGGCCTCCACCCCCGCGGGGGGGTCTGCCCCTGCACCTCGTTTCACATGAAATGAATGCTTTGCATATCTTAGCTTAAAAAGGACCAAAATTGGTCTTTTTTTGAAGTCGCTTCAATAATAATTGTGCTCATTTTTCCGTACGATCAAGATTTTTCGGTTTCTGGAGGAAAAACGGCGGCGATGCGATGACTCAATTGTATTATCTCGTAGTATTGATAATTTACGGATAATTGTAGCAGACCAAAGTTGCGTGAAATGACAATCTCTACAGTTGTGATCTCCACTATTTTTTCCGTACACTTATTGTTTAAGGTAAACTTCTTTCCACACCACCACGGGGGTAAAGTACCAGGCGCGTTTTTTTTTATACATGGTGTCCCCAGTAGGCCTAATCCACGTTCCATAGTTTCCAAGCTCGTAGCGATTTTCGTCATCTTCTTTCGCATAAAAATTCTCATAACAAGGTGGAATAGCTCATTATAAAAATCCTTATGCATTTCTCATAAGAAGGTGAAATTTCGATTCATTCATCGCAAGCTTGAAGGGTCCAAGTGATATTTTTTTCCATTTTCCTTATGAGTTTCAGCCGGCCAGGACTTTTCCTCCGCAACGTCCATTTTTCCTTCGCAGTAATCGTCGTATTCGATATCGACGTTCGATGTTGGTTCAGCAGAATTCTCGACAAAATCTTCCTCTTTGTCGTTGTGAAGAAGCTCCTGGAACTCAACGACATTGTCCCATGTTTCACCACTGCAACCTTGACATTTGACGGAACATTTCAGTCCTGCTCTATGACAACCGCAAATTTTCGTCTTGAATTTGCAAGAAATTGTTTGGCATAACAATTCCGATGCAACTTCTGTAGTGGTGGTAACTGGTTCTAGCCCGCGACAACTTCTTTTCACGTTAATTCTGTGGCTTTTAGATTGTTTTGCAGCCACATTAATTAGCACCTGAAATTATCTTCATAAGGAATGCTGTTTTATCGCTGTGCAGGTCGATGGAAGCGTGGCTAGGTTGAATTTATTGTAATTTTCTCATTCGAGAAAGCACTTGTATCGCAACAGAGTGTCGAGTGTCTTGATATCTGGCTCGCCTTGGAACAAAGCGATTAGCAGGCGTTCTCAAACTATTGCTAACACATGTTTGGTATCGTCGTCTTTTTGCAATAATTTCAGACCTGCATCTCCTTTCAATTTAGCCAACATTATTGAATGTCAACGATGTTCTGTCACATCCACTGAATCACATCCACGCAAAATCAATATATGTTGAGCCACACTTTCTTAATATTCAAAACTCGCCACCCGATACAGTTTTTTCGAAGTCCGGCCTCTGTTTAGTATTTGAGAATTATATTTTTCAAGTAACCGCCAAAACCACTCAACAGTACGAGGAGATCGATATCCTCGCAGGTGATCGTAACTTCCTCGTAATTCGCAGCTTCTTCAATAGCCGTACCGATGGTAAAAGAATCCACCTCTGTTGGTACCTGCTGAATGACAATGACAACATCGACATCTCGCAAAGTTCCTGTGAGAAGTTCGGAAAGCATAGCCGTATGTTTGCAAATCTCCAAATATTCCTCCTGCGTCGTAGATCAGCGTAGACGTTGCGTTGATAACGATGTCTGGCGAACGATGTTCAGAGGCGTGTCTTCGCTGCTCCGAACCTTCCGAAACGACTGTCTTTCGATCTTTAGGATATCCGTTGAACACCACTGTTTGGGAATGTTCCGTCTAAAATTCCCGCTCCGCGACACGCGCTCTCAGCGCGGCACTACTGTCGCGAATATGACGACCAATAACAGGAGGCTGCCAAGTTGTCAGGTGGCGCTGCCACAATGGGGAACGTGGCAACTTGACCAGCGTCCATCTCGATCTCTCTTCTCGATCGATCTCTCTACTGAGACGACGTGTTTTGAGCTCTCCTGCTCTTGGACCTCGCGACACGAGGCATCGCGGCAAATCTCCTTCAAGTCTTATTTTACTTAGCGCTGTCCAACTCCCATCCGCGTGTGTTAAAAGTGTTCGTATTAACACCGCGACGAGACAGCTCCTTCTTTCTCTAATTTATTTATCTGTACTCTCTGAAATCTCTTAACAAATCTCTGACTCTCTCACCTCACGGCGAACACGTGTTGGTGTTACGCACGCAGTGCGAGTGAACGCGCCTTTCTTTCTGACTTTGCTCTGTGTGATCAGGCAATAAATTAATAAAAGAGTACTCTCCAAAGCCTCGTGTCAATCAATTATTTGCTCTACACCAAAATTCTCCTGCATGATAACATCCCACCTTCGATCATAAAACAGCGGCAAGATCCGGGTCAGTTTCCGGAACACACCACAATAACATTCTTTTCATAGTTCCGCTTCATGAACAGAATGTTGTTTTGATATATCGCTTCAAATATCGCCGAGGCCACAAAACTTTGTGCAATGAGAATCCTCCATTTACAGCATCCGGATGTTTGTCTCCCAACGGTTCGGAATGTTGCAGAAGCACTAAGGGCAGCATTTTCTGAATTGTGTCTAGATGGAGTTCCCAATTGCCCGAACGCAGAGGCTCTATGGAAAGCTTGACCAGTGTGACTACGTGCATTATTTTGCCGTGGGTCCGTTTTTTCCACATTGGTTTTTTCCCATTCTATCGTTGTCATTTATGCACTAGCAGGTCATTGATGAACTGAAGTAGCGCTGCTCGCACTCTGCATCCAATGGTGTAAAAGGAGGGTTAGTAGAGATGTTTATTCCTTTCATTTCATTGACCTCCAGCGTTGTCATCTATACAGTGCTAGGTCATCGATAACCTGTAGTAGCTGCTTACACTCTGCAACCAGTGGTTCGAATCGCCTTCCATGTGCATGCAGTAGGCGCTCATAGCAGCCGATCATCAATGAAATTGAGTCGATGGTAACGCAGGAAGTGCTCATGGATTATTGTTTTATCATGGATTCACGGATTGTTGATGGCTTTACATTCCATCACTTGTACTGAAGGAGCGGAAAATCTGAAATAGCCATGAATAAAATGAAGGAGGCGCGGTTACGCAGCCGTTTTCCTGGAATTATCAAGAACTGCAAAATAATAGTATCATTAATTACATCATTATATCGCATCGATATCGACATCCGTAAATTAAGTTGTGACTAAGAAAAGTAAATAAACGTCTTTACTATTTCGAGGCCAATGCTTTTTTCGAACGATTAAATCGTCCACTCCAAGCCAAGTGGTACCTTCACTCCGTAGAATACTTGTGTAATGACCTTCGCTTACGTTTGGACCATGATGCAAGACTGCACTCATAACTCGATAAGAACTTTCAGCAATACGAACAATGGAAGTAGGCACTGATCTGATATTACATTTTTTCACAACTATTCGACCATGGTTCTGATCGAATAACAACAATTGGAGCAATAAGACATTTTGAACTGACTTCAACTCGATTCTTTCAACTAGTGACGCTGAATTGCAATGTGCACAAGCCCCTTCGATACTTTTCCATTTTCCATAATTATAATCCAAAATTTCCGCCAGAGTTAACGGCAATTTATGTTTATCTGGAATTGCTAAAGGAACAATGTTGTTGGAACTCCACCTTGCAATTCGATGACCACAAGTATGACACATAATGAGCGAGTGGATCTCATGTTTCATAACATTTTGAAGAATATCGAATCCGTGGGAAAAACTTTCAAAAAGTAAAAAGAACGCCAAGTATTAAAAGATCGCATCTTGAGTTACAATTTTTTCCTTGCAGGTATCACTTTTCAAAAATGAATCAATCGCACTTACGAAAAAAAGAAATTGAATCGGAAAAAATTTCAATCCCTACAAAGGGCCACTGCAATAATTATCCAGAGAAATTCTTACGCGTAAAGTTCAAAAATTGAACGAGCAAAAAAAATTGAAATCATTGGTTTCGGTAGCAGCCAAGAATCGGACGTACCGACCATTATCGGTACTGTAACAACATGTTGTCAAAGGGCACTGCAAAACCAATGCGAAAACTTGGCGTGCATGGTTAAGTGAAAAAGTTCGGCAGTCAAAAGATGGTTTGCAGTGAAGGAAAAATAAAATACATAAATTTAGTAAATCAAAAGTGTTACATTGCAAAGTAATATCAAGAAAAAATTGGGTCGTTATTTTTCAACTGAAGTTGCGATTTTTTAATAGTTCGCGTTCCTTTTTTACTTTTCTGGAGTATTTTTCCACGGATTTCCCTTCTTTTTGGGAAGGGCAATATTTATCAAAACTTTAATGATGGAGAAATTTTTATACAAAGTAATATATAGATATGTGAGTTATAATTTTCCAACTGCGGTTGCACTTTTTTAATACTTGGCGTCTTTTTTTTACTTTTATAAATAACAATAACAGCACTCATTATTTCCGCAATAATAATTGCAATTCGGAAATTTAGCAAAGGTCGATGCGCTCGGACAATTTCCGACATCGAGCGTCCGACGGCAATTTCGCCAACGCAAGCAAAAAGAGAAATACAAGCTACAGACTTAAAAGTTATATACTCACCGTCACCAAGACCAATCAATACAGATACCTTATAACACATGTAAACCTATGCAAACACATGTAAACGAAAAATTGTAAACCCAAAGACCAATACTACAGAATTTGGATTGCTAAAAAAGTCGAAACCAAGTTTCGTCTCCCTAAGGGGGGAGGATTGTTGCGCCCAGTGTCGCAACCACATTCCTTAAACGAGTTCGTTCGCAACAAAGCATCGTCAGCACTCAAGCAACTGGCCACAAATACAGGTCATCGTTAAGCACACCTCGCATAAAAAGTAAAACGAGGTTAAATCAAATGCTGACGATCACAGATCTCGCAATCGATCGTCCCGCTTCAATGACCTCATTGGGAAATGATCCCAAGACATCGGAACGATCGATTGACCAATAATTACCACCTCCCTTAATAATATTGTAAAACCCCTAACCCTATAAAACCAAGGACATCCTGCGACTCCAGCAGTCTGCGATCCGATACTGATCGTATCTGATCACTCATCGCACATATTGGTCTTCTGGGTCATACCCGATTGTAACAAACATCTTTAATAAACTTAGAGTTAAGACTGAAAGTATTGAGTTGGAGATTTACTCAACCTTGGCAACATCCCGAACTATTCTCGTCCCTGGCAAACTCGTCCCCACGTGACGATTTGCGGGCACAACACAATTTATCAGATTTTTTAGGGGAAAAAATAGATGGATAAATACGAGAAAGTTTAAGAGGTCAGAATTCTTTCGCTATTCACTGCGAGAGATGCTGGTCATCATCTCGAATGAATTTTTTCCCGGATCAGAACTTTTAACAGTATACTTTGTGACGGTGTTTTTTTGCACCGCCATCAAAAGTTTAAAAACAAGATAAAAAGAGAAGAAAGACGTCTCGCGTGTCGAGGAAGATCCTCGTCCCTCTCGCTCGACGTTCCGGCCACGCAACGCTTCCGCAGGGTCCTCGTTAAGAGAAAGAGAGAAAGGAGCAAGAAATTAACGTCGTCCCGTGTTTTTTTTATTTTTTTCTTTTCATGCGAGCTTTTCGGGAGGAGATCATCGTCGGTGTCGTCCGTTCGGAGATAAGGATCGGGAAAAGGCCATTTTCGGTATATAATTGTCCACTAAGCAGGGCTCGTTGTCGTCGGATCCCGCCGTTGCCAAGAACGAAGATTTTCCCGCCAGAAAGATCTGGAGAGTCGAGGAAAAACCGTTCGCGAAGGAATGTTCGAGAATCGTCGAACAGAGAGAGAAGGAGGAGAGGAAGATTTCCGATCAAGAAGGACGAGCGCGCTTTTCCCTTCCCCCCCGTCGGACCAGGGCAGTATCGTCCCGAGAAATCTCCCGCGCTAACTGTCGTCATTTTCGTCATTTTCGGAAAGAATTTCCCGAATTGTTGGATTTTTACGGTGTGAGGGGTGTAATTTCATCGTTTTCGCGAGCCAGGGGGAAAGGAGAGCATCATCGCCGACTCTCAAAAATTTTAATAGAGAAGCGCCTCGTCTAACGCTCGCGAAACGAATAATGACGGTGACGGACCTGTCAAACGCGGTGGGAATATCCAAAAATTAGGAGGGGCGGGAGGGGAAAGTTAAGCGGCTCGCGGACGGGTGACGATTTCCGCAGATTTTCGTAGAGCATCGAGCGGGACGGACGAGGACCTCGTACTTGGAAAAAAACCGTGAGTTATTCCCAGATTCTTCTTCGTTCCGGTTGGCGAGCATCGCGATTTTGTGTCCTCCCGAATAAGTTATTTATTACAGCGAATAATTTCGTTGATTGGGATCGCCAAATTCCCGTTCTCTTTTTTGTAAATTGGTGGTCGCGGCGGCTGCTTCGCCACGTGTGGCGAGACGCCGAGAAAATTTCCGTCCGCGTTCCGAGTCTCAGGTTCGACGTTTTGCGAATCGGTCCATTCGGGAAAAATAAGATCAATATTCGCGGAGTAATTGTCGTGGCCGTGCGGGAATCTCAAATTTGTTTCAAGATCGTGGGAAAGTGTTGGGAACGTGAGTGAACGCGAGAGTGTGAGTGAGTGGGCCGGAGACGAACAAATTCGCGGATTTTCGATAGCTCGGCCGGGTCACCGATTATCGGGGGCTCGGTTTTTCCCGTCTTAACAACGCACGTTTCTTATTTTTGGAATTTAATCTATTATCATCGTCCAGCCTCCCGTTCATGAGTAGATCCGTGACGGGAATGATTACGAGCTCATTTTAAATTGTAAGGAGTGCAGGGTCTCGGCCAAATTGTCGTTAGAGTGAGAGAGTACGTGTGTGTTTCCCGATTCTTTCCCGCGTGACCGTTATTCGCGTTCGTTTCCTTGTGACGATACAACACGCTTGTTTTCCTTTTCTTTTATACATCGAGTGCGCTTCCCGATCGTCGGGACATTAAATAAACTAATCAAGAAAATTAGACTGAGACGAGTGTTTTAAAATAATTTCCAGCCTTGCCCGCCCATCCCGCTGCAGCCGAGCCGGTCAACTTATCTTTTTCTTTCCCTCCCGTCGAGTCGCTTCGCGACTGGCGCCCATATACAATTTTCGATCAAATTATTAAAAAGAAATCGACGGGAGCGAGGGACTGAGGTTTTGTGGCCCTGGAAAATCGGTCACAACTTGTATCTCACTATCTATTGGATTCTGAGGGAACAAATCCGTTGGAGAGATATGTCAAAGTTCCAGAAGCAATAACTGTTTTGCATTCTATGGCAGGTGATGCTGGTCATTATCTAGAACCATTACGCTAGTCTGATACTTGAAATTTGATAAGATGCTGTCGTGTGCTTGCAAAGGTAGCATCTCATTTTTCAAAACGCAATTTAATTAGTTTATCCGCCAGAACTATTGTTGAAAACTATTTAGATCATAAAACTCACCGGATTTAGATTCTCCTGTGGTCAGAAGTTCGAAATTCAATGAGATACCACGATGTGTTTTCGAAGTTAGCATCTCATTTGGTCAAAAATCAATTTTATCAGTTCAATCGCCAGACCTATTGTTAACCCGATTCCCTTATCGTGGGTCGCTGCAGACCCATGGCATTTTTCTTTTGTTCGAGCTCTCAGAAACCGAGTGGGGAAGAAATACCTATCCCTACCCAAAAAAAAAACTTTAGGACACTAGGAGCCTACGTGCTAAATCCCGCGCGATTAGTATCGAACCGTACTGCGTAGTGAGTGAACCAAGTGCGCGTTGAGTCGTGAGCGACCCACGATAAATCTAACGTTGTCCGAAACCATTCTAACTGCCGAGGTAAGTTTTTCTTTTTTTCATTGCATTTATAAATATTTCCGAGAGTTTTTTCATTTTTTGGAGTCTTACATAGATTCTTCATCTTTCAAGCATGTCTCATCGCGAATCTCGTGGGCTCACTAGAGCTCTTCGTCCGCGTTCTGAAGATCAAAATTATTTGGACGATGAAAGCGACGGAGAAATCGATTACGTTCACGAAGAAACTGAATCATCGGAGTACAGCTGTTCGGACGAGAGTGACAGCGACAACGAGAAAGAATTGAACGAACCTGAAGAAAACACGGCAGGAATAATAGAGCAGCCTGAAAGAGCCTCCAGGAAAAAAAAAATGGTTTATGAAAAAAATGGACACAAATGGTCAATAGAAACCCCTGATAACCGTGGACGGAGAACATCACGACTGATTATTCATCTTCCTGGCAGGAAAGGTGATACTTCTTGCAATTCTGCATTTGATTTTTGGAAGCTGCTTTTCACTGATACAATGCTCGACATCCTGGTCCAGTACACAAATGCAGAAATTGAAAATTACCGGGGTTCAAACGAAAATGCATATCCACCGACACAATCAGGCAATGTCACGAAATTGGAAATCCAAGCTTATATAGGCCTGCTGTATTTATCAGGGTGTCGGAGACAAAATGACGTCGCAGTCAAAGAACGATGGTCGGATGAATTCAGTAGCTAATGTAATAAATAAAAAATCAAATAAATGTAAAAAAATGTAATAAAAAAAACGTAATAAATAAATAAATAAATGTAATAAATACACTATGTCAGCACTGCGGTTCCAGTTCATATCTGCAAGGTTGCGTTTCGATGATAAAAATACTCAAAATACCCGGCGAGGAACCGACGTTCTGGCACCGATTCGCGAGTTGTGGGACACTTTCATAAAAAAATGTCAGGCCAATTATACGCCCTCAGATTTTCTTACAATCGACGAACAGTTACTTGGCTTCCGCGGAAAATTTTCAGCGCGCGTTTACATGAAATCGAAACCGGCAAAGTACGGCATCAAAATCTTCACTCTCAATGATGCTAAAACTTTTTATCTTTGCAATGTCATCCCTTACGTTGGCCGAGTCCGAAATGAACCCGGAGAGTCCATACCTGACTATTACGTGCGCAATTTGCCCCAACCCATTCATGGCACGAATAGACACATTACGACGCATAATTGGTTCACTTCCGTCGAAATTTTCAACAAAATGAAGGATGAGTATCAGCTAACCATACTTGGAACAATGCGCAAAAATAAAAGACATGTTCCAGCGTTATTTACACAAGCAGCGTCTCCTGGTACGACCAGATATGGTTACGACGGCAAAAATATTCTATTATCTTACTGTCAAAAAAAAAATAAAGCGATTCATGATGCTGAAGTTTGCAACATTTTTTCGCAACGAAATAGAAATGAAAAAAAAAATGAATAATAAACTTTTTTATTTCACGAATAGTCTTGGATGATTAAAAAACTCGAGAAAACGAAGTTTGACGGAAATCGTATCTCCGGAACACCCCTATTTTAAGGGTTGATATCTAAAACTAATTGTACTATCCACAGTATGGCGATAATAATTTTTTTTTCGTGAATAAGATTAAGGGACACAACTTGATGTTGAAAAAAAATTAGCGTCACCATCGCAACTCCGGAAAACCTCTTTAAGGGGGTGAAATTGAAAAAAAAATATATCACCCGTCGTATGAGGATAATAATTTTTTTTATTGCATAGATAAGTTAGAAGGATGGCAAATGATGAAAAAAAAATTGGCATCAACAACGCAACTTGGGAACCCCTTTTTAAGGAGGTAAAGTTGTGAAGGAAAATTATATCAACCGACGTATGGGGATAAAATTTTTTTATTTCATGGATCAGTTGGAGGAATAGGACTTGATGAGGGAAAAAATTGGCGTCAACATTGCAACCCCGGAACACCGCTTAAAGGGGGTGAAATTTAAAAAAAAATCATATGAACCATCAGTTATATGAATCATTTTATATCCATTTTATCCCGACAAAGAAGATTATCGTTCTTATACGGTGGCTGATAGAATTATTTTTTGAACTTTACCCCCTTAAAGCGGTTGTCACGGCAGCACCCTTTATATTCTTTTCCAAAACTCTTTCCCACATTCGTACCCGATACCTTACATCCGTTCTTAACTCTTTCTCACACTCAAAACTCCTAGCTCAGCATCCTAATCTTATCACCGCATTCCTCAGCACTTCTTTGTCCCACGAGCCTCAACTTCTCCTCCGCTTCACCTCCTCACTACCACTTCACCAAATCATTCTCCTTTATTCTCATCCTCGACTCCTCAGTTCATCACCATCCTTCGAACCGCTAATTACATCGTGCACTCCCTCATTATAACCACAAGTCTCAATACATTCCAGTTTAAACCGTATTCTTCAATCTTCATCATTATTATTATTATTTCACCCTCTTAAACCCCGGTCATCACAACTGGTATCAGAAGCGGGATTCAAACACCGCACGCGAACCGCGAAACAAAAAAAAAAAGAACGAAAAAGTGAAAGTTTGAAACAAAAGTTCAATGAAGTTAACGAAAAGACAGTGAAAAGCCAAGACAGTGAAAAAAGAAAAAAGAAAACATCAACGACGAACAGTGAAAATTTTTTTTTTTCTCCTCTCTCTCCCTCACCAACGGACAAAAGCAAGAGAGAGAAAAGCGCATCATTCCAAATTTCGACACCAAAAATAGAAGGAAGGACGAAAATTCAAATGCAAATAAAAATTTGGATAATCCTGGCAATGTAAGTACCAAATTACGCACTTAAACTTAAATTTAACACAGAATTGCCCATAGAAGTGAGGAGAGACGACAAAGTCGCTCACTCACACACACAACTCACGCGAGAGCCTGTGCGACGCATGAGCGTATACCGCTGGCCTTGTCGCACCAACACGGCTCCCCATCTGCGTACGTAAAGAGCGACAAAGACGCTCGATATTCTTATTCCTCCTTTATTCTTTCTTTCTTCGCACGCCTCGCATGCACAGCTGACCAAAATATATAGTGATAGTACGCGTGCTCTTGTGCTTCGTTCGCGACGGATATATATATAGATATACGCGCTCTTTTAGGCTCCGTTCACACCGAACATATATTTCGACACTTTCGCGCTTCACGCGACAAATTCAAGTAATAACGGATTTTTTTACAAACATTTAACATCTCCCGTTTGAAACAAACCGAATTTTCTTTTCAAAAAAAAAAAACGAAGCCAATAAAAAAAAAAAAACGAAACAATTTTCAGTAGACAAATTGAACCTTTTGAGGAAAAACCGAACATATTATTAAAAATTTGTGCTCTTTTCATAGCCCACCAAAAAAAAAAAACGCAAAAACCGAAAATTTTTAAATCTTGCAAATTTTAACCCATATTCGCTTACACTATTTCCCTCGAATTTAAAAATGAATTTACTCCAACCAATTATTTGAACAAAAATAGCAACATATTTATAAAAAAAAAACAAAAAAAAAACTTTGTCAAAAAAAAAAAGACTTCCCTTTTACAAAATTCTCCCTTTTTAACATAAAACGACCCCGTTTTCACGAATCAAGCACAAATACGAACAAAAATAATAACAAATAATCCCGAAAAAAAAACAAAAATCAACGAAATAATTTCTTTTTTTTACAAATTTCACCCTCCCAGTAGATATAGAAAAAAAAATGAGCCATTCTAAACAAACCAAAATACATGGGAAAAATTGAAAAAAAAAAGAGGAACACAGAAAATTCAAAATAGAACCAATACGACCACCCCGACGCACCAGTACGCGTCAGAATAATTTACCCTCATTCTTTCACCTAAAAACAGAAAAAATGGAAGGAGTTAGCTTAACTTTCCGTGATCTTTACGGACTCATCCCTACCTTCGACGGAAAAAACATCCCTGTAGATCATTTTATTGGCGCTTGTAAACGAGCTGCAAAATTAATCCCTGACGACCAACAGCCGCAATTTCTTGTGACTGTTCAATATAAATTAACAGGATTTGCCCAAGATTTGGCAGAAACAAAAAATTACACAACCCTCGACGAATTTTACCGAGACCTCAAAGAAAGTTTTGGTGCCACTATCGAATTATTAGACTTAGAACTAGAACTCAAAGCCATTTCCCAAAATTTTAACGAGTCAGTAGCAGAATACGCCACACGAACTCGAATGATTTCAAAACGAATAACAGAAAGATTAAACGAATGCTACGGCAGAGCCGAGGAACAGGCATATTTAAAGAAAAGAATAGAAGAAGTCCAAAAATCAGTAACTAGAGCCTTCGTCAGAGGACTCTTTGATAAAATCGCAGTAAATCTAAACCAACAAAATCTCAGAGAATTTGACACAGCAGTCAGAGAAGCAATTCACGTCGAACAAGAACTTCGACACCGTCAATCGGTAAACCACGGTAGAATATCCAGAGAACACACACTAACACAAGCACCAGAAACAGCTAGAATTCAATTCGCGGAAACCAGAAACCAACACACAGATGTATTTTGTGAACTTCACCAATCAAGAAGTCACTCCACAGGAAATTGTCACACACTCAGAGAACTGAGAGAAAAAATGAACCAAAATTTTAGAAGCCAATCCCCTTTCGACAACAGATTCAATAACCAACAAAGCAGGTACCGCAGCGAATCGCGCGGCCCGCAAAATTACAACAGACCCTTCGGATATCGAAATAACTCGCGAGATCGATATCAAAACAATTACAGAAATCAAAATTATCAAAACCGATACCCTCAAAATAATTATAGACAAAGAGACTACTCGAACCAAAACAACCACAACAGAAACAATCAAAACAGCCAACAAAACAATTTCCGAAACAGAGACAATTCTCAAAATCGAAACAGAAATAGTAGATATAATGAATTTTACGACAGGCAATCCGGTAGTTCTCGGAACAACCGCGACAATTCGCAAAACAGATTCCGCGATAACTCGCAAAACAGGTATCGCGACAACTCGCAAAACAGGCACCGCGATAATTCAAATAACCGAAGACCCAACGACGATAAATTCGAAGAATTACACTCAAAATTCGAACAACTTGCGAAATTCGTAACGGAAATCGCACAAAAAAACTCGACGGCGACTCCGCGGGACAGCGCGACCGGGAGCACATCGCAAGAGCGCACGACCCAAAACCATTAGACGCGAAAACGCAAACTATTAAAAAAGCAAGGATTTCACTAGAAAAAACGAAAAGACATACACCACCGACTATCAAAGTAGACTCAATCGACTTGCTTAACAAGGACACAACATTTTTAATCGATACCGGAGCAGAAATCAACTTGATAAGAAGAGACGCAATAGCAAAACACGTCCCAGTTGACTTTTCAATCATTTACGAACTAACAGGAATAACAGACGACACCATTTTCACATCAGGAAAATGCGTGATCAAGATAAAAGGAATACCGGTCGAATTTCACACGATCCGTTTCAAATGGCCAATCCCCCAGGACGCCGTCCTGGGCGACGAATTTTTCAAAGAAACACCAGCCGACATCCTGTACACCCAATCCTGCATAAACTTCAGAGGTATACAGATACCTTTTGAAACAAACGAAAAAGTTTCCATCCCAGCTCGAACCAAATCCACCATCCACATCCGAATCAAAAACACGAACCTAACCGAAGGTTACGTACCGAGAATAGAAGCAGGCGAAGGATTATTCATCGGTGACGCAGTAGTTACAAACCGAAACGGTGTTGCATATTTATGCGCAATAAACACCAATGACTATAACATACACCTCCGAGTCCCAACAATCGAATTACAACCGATTGAAATGATATCCGACAGACCAGTCGATATCGATAATCACGGCTCTAACGACTTTCCAACCGGAAATCGTGCAGAAATCCGTACAACAAGAACATTAGGGAAACAGGAAAGATTTAAAAAATTAAAACCTCTCTTGCATCTAGAAAATTTAGATGAAGTAGAGAAGGAACATGTCCTCCAACTAACCTTCGAACACTCACACCTGTTCAGCCTACCAGGCGAACAATTAGGGTCGACATCATTCGTAAAACACGAAATATTCACAACGGATGACATACCAATAAACACAAAACAGTACAGATTCCCACAAGTCCACAAAGAGGAAATACACAATCAAGTCAACGATCTCCTCGACAAGGGAATAATTCAACCATCGTTATCTCCATTCAATTCACCCGTTTGGATCGTCCCAAAGAAACCCGATCAAAAAGGCAACAAACGATGGCGTATGGTCATCGATTTTAGGAAACTTAACGAAAAAACAACCCCAGATGCGTACCCATTACCAAACATCACAGACATCATAGACCAATTGGGTAGATCTCGCTACTATTCAGTGCTAGATTTGGCTTCAGGTTTCCACCAAATCGAAATGCACCCAAGAGACAAACCAAAAACCGCTTTCTCCACACCAAATGGACATTACGAATTCAATCGTATGCCATTTGGCCTAAAAAACGCACCCGCAACATTCCAACGATTAATGGATGTTGCTTTATCTGGACTCCAAGGTACTGACCTATTCGTCTATTTAGACGATATCGTCATTTACGCCGCAGACCTTGAGGAACATGGAAAAAAATTCCATCGCTTAGCAAAAAGACTGTCCGACGCTGGCCTCACACTCCAAACAGATAAATGCCAATTTCTCCAGAAGAAAGTTGAATATCTAGGCCACGTCATTAGCGAAAAAGGTTGTCAACCAAGACCCGAACTAGTACGGGCAGTCCAAAATTTCCCAGTTCCCACAAATAAGAAAACTATCACGCAATTCCACGCATTAGCGAATTATTACAGAAGGTTCATCAAAAACTTCGCAACAATTGCCCTTCCGCTAACAAACCAACTAAAAAAGACGGAAGAATTCAAGTGGACAAACGACTGTCAAGAAGCATTCGAAACCCTCAAACAAAAATTAACGAACGAACCAATCTTACGATACCCAGACTACGAGAAAGAATTTAAACTCACAACCGACGCATCAGACTATGCGATCGGCGCCGTACTCAGCCAAGAGTACGATAAATTCGATCACCCAATAGCCTTCTACTCCCGTACACTCTCAAAAGCCGAGAAAGTGTACGACGCAATGCGAAAAGAACTTTTGGCAATGGTACATTCCATCCAATACTTCAAGCACTACCTGTACGGACACCATTTCACCCTCGTGACCGACAACAGGGCACTGACGTATCTCATCAACAAACCAAATCCGCCGCAACAACTCCAACGTTGGCAGGCAATCCTTAACGGCTACGAATTTAGTGTTCACCACAAACCAGGGAAACTTAATGTCGTCGCAGACGCACTTTCCCGAAACCCAGCCAACGCCTTTCCGATAAGACCTCGAGAGGAATCCACAGACGTTGACGACGAGGACTCAAAAAGACTAAAAATGACCCAGCAAGGAGAAAAACGCATCAGAACCTCCTCAGACGAAGATTCTGGGAACCCATCACCCGACAAAGTAATCATTTTACCAGCTGAAGAAACTGAGACTACAAACAAGCAACTGAACGAAAAAGCAAAAACCAACGAACAACATGTTATCAAAGGGAGTGCACACCCTAACATGGATGTAGAAATCGACAGCAACAACCAGGACGAACCAACGTCCGAAGAAGAAGAACCAATGGACTCAAATAATCAAGAAAATCAGCAAGCCCCACGGAACACGAGCGACAGTAAAATGGAATACGATGTGGATCGCAAAAGGAACTGCACCACATCGGACGACGATATGGAAAACGAAACAGGCAACGAAACAGGAAAACGAGAAAAAACGATTATTCAAGACGAAGCAGAAGTTACGATGAAAAAAGTAATAAATAAGAATACTACGCAACAAAGAGAAGAAATGCTATACGAAAATAAAATGATACAAAGTGATGAAAATAATGAAAAAGCAACAATGAACAATGAAAAGAATAATGAAAGAGCCAACAAGAGCTCAATACTACGAAAATCAACAAACGACGTTGAAGAAAATTTAAAAGTGCAAAAAACGCCACAAACGGCAAACGAAAGTGAAAAAATACAACGAAACAATGAAAATTATGGAAATTCAACACGCCAAAACGAAAAAGAAGTGCGCGAAAGTCAAGAAACTCAAGAAAACAATGAAAAAAGAAATCTTACGCCAACGAGCGGAAACGAAGAAACAGCAAATTCAACAAGTGAAGAAGAAAAAGTGCATAAAAACTCAACGACGAAAAACGAAACGAAAACACAAGGAAAAGCCACGTCTCACGAAGAAGCGGAACAGAGCTCAACGCGACGAAATGAAAATGAATCAAATAATAATGAAGCAAATGAAAATGAAATGAATAAAAATGATGTAAGCTCCGCGCTGCATAAACAAAAAGAAGCAGACCCTGTGCTGCCAACATTAAAAAAAGCTCTCAATCCCGCCAATCATTCAAGTGGCCAATCGAATACAAAAGATGCAAGCACTCAATCCACCGTTGAAGAAAATAAAAAATTAAGCAACGAACATTCAAACGCGCAACAATTAAGAAGGCTGATAGAAGAACAAGTGTTGGAAAACTCGAACCATGCAAAGTACCCGGTAACCGCGACCTTCAGGTCACCTCCAGTTCACTACTCGGAGGATGATTCAGGTACAGAAGAAGAAGAAGAACAGGAAGATTCGGACGAAGTAACGGAACCCAACTTTCGATCACCAACGGAAGTTACAACACCAGCACCGAAACGTGGACGTGGAAGACCCAGGAAAAACTCAATCAGTCCACAATCCAAAGTAATAGTCAAAAGGAAACCTGGCAGACCTAGAAAACATCCTATTACCGAGCAATTAACTTCACCCGTGAAAAGAAGACCCGGCAGACCTAGGAAAAATCCCGTCATACAACTCCCAGCTCCTACGGCAAAACGAGGACCAGGGAGACCACGAAAGCAAAATTCTGAAGACATCGACCCACCATTTGGATTATCCCAATACCATAGGAAAAGATTGACACTACCAGAATCAGAAAAAGCAACGAGAAGCAATACGAAAAAATACGAATCAACAACAGAAGTACATTCAACAACCGAAGAATCAGATAACGACATCAGGAATGAACACCAACAGGAAGACCAAGAAATCCACAACGAAACAATAGCACCGCAACCAGAAGAAACCGAAAACCAAACAGAACTTCAGAAGGAAATCCCACCAACAACGCGACGAATGGCATCGACCGAACAGGACGAACCACCAAACAATCAAACCCCTCCGAAAACTAAAGGAATTCCTGTCCCACAAGTAACACGAGCCAAAGAAAATGTAACGATCACACAAGAAAATTTCCTAGCAAAAGGAGACAACATAGCACATTTCTTAGCAGCTGATTGCACCATGAACACAATGGTTTCCAAAGTACTTCTCGAAAAAGGAAAAATCAATCAGGAACAATTTCTACAGCATAAACCAAGAACCGGTCACATTTTGACGATGCGTCATGGCGAAACTTGCTATTTCACAATATTCTGTAAAGAAAAATCAACGGACAACACGAACTTATTCATGATTAAAAAGTGTCTTCGAGCACTCCTACAAATGCTACACATGGAAAATTTGACATCTTGCACCATATCAAAAGACCCAGAAATCATCGACCCACTCACGTGGTCGAACATCAAATCATATTTACAACCAATGGTAAAAGGAACAAAACTCTCAATCACCTTATGCGAAGGACTTATTTCAGTACCACCACCAGAAAACAGGAAAGCAATAATAACAGAACTCCACGGATCGACCGTAGGAGGTCATAAAGGAATCACGAAAACGTACCAACGAGTAGCATCCCAATATTACTGGAAAAACATGAAAGAAGACATCGAAAAGTTCATCAAATTCTGCTATGATTGCCAAAAGAACAAATTAGTACGCGTTAAAGACCGAGCCCCCATGATCATTACCCACACACCAACCAAAGCATTCGATAAAGTTGCCATCGACATAGTCGGACCCTTACCAAAAACAAGCAAAGGATACGAATACATCCTAACAATCATGGATTTATTTAGCAGATTCAGTATCGCAGTACCCTTAAAACGAACAACGTCAGTAGATGTTGCTAGGGCGCTGTGCCAAAATTTCATAACGACATTCGGCGCACCTCGCGCAATCCTCTCAGATCAAGGTACAAACTTCATGTCCGAAGTCTTTCAAACATTTGCCGAACTCTTCCAAATTCGACATTATAGAACGTCAGCATACCACCCACAATCAAATGGCGCACTCGAAAGAAGCCATCACAGTTTAATAGAATACATCAAACACTACAGAAACAACGACCGCGATTGGGAAGAACTTATCTCATTCGCAACTTTATCACACAACACAAGCATTCATGAAGGAACAGGATTCACCCCATACGAACTAGTTTTTGGTTACCCGGCAACCTTGCCATCAGAATTCCCGCCACCCGAAAAAGTCGTCACATTCGACGATTACATAGTAACATTAAATAACCACATGAAAAACATCCAAGAAATGGCATTCAGAAAACAACAAAAAATCAAAGAACGAACGAAACGTTACTACGACAGACGAACCAAAACACCCAAGTATCACGTAGGACAACTAGTATTTTTAATTAAGGAACCTAAAAAAGGAAAACTAGACAGTAACTACACAGGACCATTCGAAATCCTGGAAATTAGAGATAATAATAATGTTAAATTGCTCATGGAAAACGGAAAGACAAAGATAGTACACGTAGACAAAATAAAATCGGCATATGTTGCAGATGCCACGCCTTTGCCACAAACGGCGACGACCCCGTAAAAGTAACATCATTTTCGGAAAATCCTGGACTTTATTCCCAGCAACTTGGAAAACTCCAATCATACCACACGACCTGGAACTTAGTAACATACATCAACACACATGGACTATTACTCAGGAAACAACAAATACAGGAAAACCTTCAAAGTATGTACACATATTGCAACACACTAGGACCATCATGCCTGATGAGGACGCAGCTAAAAACTATTCAAAATCGCCTAAACACCATCGAAAACGCAGAATCGACTCTTAGGGAACTACTACCACCGTCAACAGACCTCACACAACAACGCAAAAAACGAGGTTTATTCAATTTCATCGGAAAAGCATTCAAATTTGTTTACGGAACAATGGACAACAACGACGCGAAAAGAATCGCATCCCAAATCGAACAACTCGCAAACAATTCGATCGATCTGTCAGAAATAGTATATAACCAAACTCAAATAATAAAAGCAGGATTTGATATAGCACAGAAACAAATAAAATCAATAACCCGCGAAATAGGAAACCTTACACTACAAGTTAACCTAGCATTAGTTAACATGCGAAAAGAAATATACACAATTAAGTACAATCAAAACGGAATGAAATTCATGGCCCTAATCGAAGAAGATCTTACAGAACTAGAAACCGACACAAATACCCTAACCGACGCTATACTTTTTGCAAAAAGTGGACAAATACACCCTTGCCTAATATCATCAAAAACATGGCTGCGTAGCGCAGAAAACATAAGCAAATTGACACCCAATCTGGAATTCCCAACTCCATTGGAACCAGAACACATACCACAATTAATAGCAATTTCGAAACTTATTGTATTCTAAGACAACGAAAAATTGATATTCATAATGAAAATCCCATTATTAGATCCGACCACATACAAATTGTATAGACATATGTCAACACCAATCCGCCAACAAGGAACACGTTTTGCATTTATTAAACCATCAACGCGATTCACCGCAATTTCAACCGACTTCGAAAACTATTTTACCCTAGCAGATTTAAGTAACTGTAAATTAATGTCAACACGATACATTTGCGACGGAACAAACCCTGTACAACACGTTAACGACAAAGCAGAATGTGAAGTCCAGCTACTCACAAACCCACAATTTCAAAATCTTGAACTATGCGACATTCGTCTAAAAACTCTCAGCCAAACATATTGGATCAAAATTCAAAACGCTAACGCATGGCTGTACGCAGCACCAATACCCGAAAATTTGTACATCCACTGCGATAATGATAAATCCGACATCAAAATGATAGCAGATTCAGGCACACTAGAAATAGAATCATCATGTCAAGCAAAAACACAAACCACGAAGCTCGTCCCTTCAACCGAAATAAATATAGTACACCACGTCAATTTCTCCCGTAAACTAACTTTAAACATAACCAAAATGATCAAAAACTCTGTAGACACAATGGAAACCCTAAACATTACAGAAATTTTAGTTAAAACCGAACTACCATCTGATCCGTCCAGTTTGGACAACGTCCGTAACGATTTAACAAGAAACGAAGTGGCATTAAAATCAGTAATAGCAAAAGCACAAGAAATAACTAGAACACAACGCATTCACGGTAGACTATCAACAATCGAATCAATTCTAAAATTCGGAGGAATCTCATTAGGTTCAATTCTCGTACTTGCAACAATCGGCTGGAGATTTTCAATGTTTGGAAAAATATCATCCCTACTAAAAATCCTATCATGCATTACAAAGAAAAAGAATAAAAAAGAAACACAAAACGCGGACATAGAGATGCAACCTTACCGTTCCCAGGTACAAATAATAAACCCACCGCGCGAAATAGCACTGTCAACGGAAAACCTTATAGAGCGAGAACGAAGTACACCAAGAGCAATTACGTATTATAGAGAAATTATACCATAAGATTTATGCTAACCAAACATTCTAATCACCTACTAACAAAGGGAACCAACGGAATCCTTACTTCATACCTTCTTTCGCTTAAGCCTCAAAACAACTACACTGCATGGGAAACACACAACAAACACAACTAAAATATGTTTATCTTACGCACTACCCCTAACAGATAAAAAAAAAAAGAGAAAACACAGACAGACACACACAAAACGAAGAATATCAAAAACAAAACAAAATGGAATCGCAACTCTTGACTATGGTCCCGTGCCCCATCTGCACAACCGAGACCCATCATCGACGCCTAGTCACCCACGTCGCAGAATGTAAAAAGCGCCTAACAACACGCTACCTCGCCAATCCGGCAGCCGACCGCCAATGCCACCTGTGCAAGGGAGCCTTCCCTGCTCGCCGCATGCTCGATCATATCGACCTCTGCACGCTCTACTGGACCAAAAGAGGAATATTTCCATGGACATTCACCGACGACAACCAAGAAGACAACGACTACAACGAAGAAGACACCGAAGACGATGACGAGGATACCGACAGCAGCGACACCGAAAACGACACTGAAGATGAAAAAACCAACCCCTCCCCAGCTCCTACACCGACCAACATTAAAAAAGAGACTCCAGACACCGACGTAATAATAACAGAAATAAAAAAAGAGATCCCCGACGTAATTAACATTGACGACAGCGACGACGACAGCAATGACAGTAGACGATCATTTATACCGTTAGAAAGACCAACCAAACGAAGAATCAACAAATTCCTTTCCGAACTAAGACCGAAGACGCCACCCATCCTCAACACAAACGTACCAGGACCAAGTAACCAACAAAGAATTACAATCACGATGGACGCACGACAAGTAATAAAAGCGAAAGTAGAACAGAGGGCAACCCAAACAACCAAAAAACAAATACTCGACGTTCCCGACAAACATGACCCCCCAAAGAAAAGACAAAAAATCACATATGGACCAGACGAGACAATCTCCCCAAAACTGAGCTTCGAAACACAGACAGAACTGGAAAACATCAAGGATTGGATCGACACGATCAGCGCAAAAGAATTACCGACAGTACGCGCAGAATTTAACAAGACCTTCGACGAAAAAATGACGAAATTTGAAAGACGAAAACGACTATAAAAAAAAAAAAACAAAACAGAGAACACCTTATACTTACATCCGCATTTACGCTATCACCACTACACTTATTTTGTTATCATCATTAGCAGTACTATTACTACTACTATCATTATTACCATTATTATATTTACCCAACTTATATACCATAACCACCTATCTTAATAATCTTAAACGTAAAGCACATAATAAACCGCAAAATCTTTTCCATAACACTCGACGTAATTCATTGAGCCCATGATACCGAACCAGATCCATTCCCATCACTAATAACATGTCACACCCACTAACCACCAGCGAACTAACCAAGTTTAGAATGTTTCAGAATCTTCGAAAATTTAGGTACAATACCCATTGGGAAAATACGAACCGACAATTGGAAAACCAAAATTTAGAAGGAAGCATCGTTTGAAAGGAGACCCATTCGGAATTGGAACCAAGACAGAGCAATAAGAAGAAATAAAACCAGTAAAAGGAAACTAACAAAGAGAAGACGACCAATAGAGAAAGAAAAACCAACCATACGTAACAACCAACCGATAATGATAAATAACACCAACCACACCCATCCGAAATAACACCCCACCCCTACTAACATGGACAACTAATCGACTTACTTAGTTACAGATTTGCAGAAAAGAAAGCAGTTCAAAAAAAAAAAAGAGGATTTTAAGGAAGACCATGCAGAATTACCAAAATTGACCAATAAAGAACCAGTAATACAACGATGAACCGGATTACCTACAGCCCCTAAAAACAATGAAATTAATAAGACCCTTATACACTTTTACACAACCCTTCTCATGAACAACACAAATTTTATATAGAGTCACACTTGAACCTAACATTATGTACAATTTTTATTATATAGAAGCCCGAAAAGAACAAATTTGTAACCTACGATGCGGAGCATCGTTTTGTAAGAGGGGGAGTGTCACGGCAGCACCCTTTATATTCTTTTCCAAAACTCTTTCCCACATTCGTACCCGATACCTTACATCCGTTCTTAACTCTTTCTCACACTCAAAACTCCTAGCTCAGCATCCTAATCTTATCACCGCATTCCTCAGCACTTCTTTGTCCCACGAGCCTCAACTTCTCCTCCGCTTCACCTCCCCACTACCACTTCACCAAATCATTCTCCTTTATTCTCATCCTCGACTCCTCAGTTCATCACCATCCTTCGAACCGCTAATTACATCGTGCACTCCCTCATTATAACCACAAGTCTCAATACATTCCAGTTTAAACCGTATTCTTCAATCTTCATCATTATTATTATTATTTCACCCTCTTAAACCCCGGTCATCACACGGTGTTCCCAAGTTGCGGTCGTGACATTTTTTTTCCCCATCACGTCCGATCTCTCGAAACTATCCATGCAATAAAAAAAATTATTATCTTTATGCAGCGGATAATATGATTTTTTTTTTTCAAATTTCACCCCTGTAACGGAACGACAAACACACACACGAGACACACACGTTTAACGCTCAGACATAGAAATCCCCACCCGCCGAGCGAACAGAAACTTGAATGGGAGAGGGACGGACAGCCGATAACCGGACCGATCCAGTTTCCCCGTGACCACCAGGGTATATAAGCCCGGCCGGACAGCCAAAATTATCCATTCTTTCACATCCTACCGAACGATCCAGTTCCCTTACAGCCTTCTGCCGAGTCTCAGCATTGCGCCTGACGCTTAGCATAAAGGAATCCCTAGAACACCCAAGTGTGCGGTGATCGTATTGCACGATTGCCAAACATTGTCCATCCTGTTTAGCTTTACTTACTTGAGTACTAGCATTGCGTCTAGCGCCCAGCGGAGTCTCCTAAAGAAAAAGGTGTAAAGTAGTCGTATTGCACGATTGCCGAACACTGTGCTCTCCTCGTAGCATCACTGCGTACGTACTGGCATTGCGTCCAGCGCATACAAAGTGTCCTAAAGAGGAGAGAGTGCCCGCGAGTCGTGCAAGGCGACCGCGTTCACGGACACTTTTTCCAGGATCGGAATTTTTTTGTTATAGAGAATCCGTCTCCGTACGTATCGTCCCCTGAGCATGCCCGGCTCCTCCAAGTAAAGTAACTGTCATTGCAAACAAGAGTTTCGTACTGGCATAGCGTCCAGCGCAAAACCACGTTTCCAACGACATAACCTAGAATAAGACCACCTAGAGGAGGGCAGCACGGGGAGAGTAGAGATACCCCCTAAGGAAGCCTGACCTCGGTATTAAAACGCTAACAAGACAAAAAAAAAACACTAAAATAATTAGCGTCCTCCTGCTACGCAAGCCGGAGAACGTTTTTAGCCGCAAGGACCGGTGAAGTCCCCGAATCCAACACTATAATCTTTTCTTTTAAAGCGCATTCGCCCTCAGCGAACCGCATGTTCATAAAACTTGGCCGCCCGGACCGGCGAGAGTCCGATTTCACTTCTCATTCTTTCAATCTAGCATTTTCTTTCTTTAAAATCAAATAAATTTTTCTAAAGTAAAATTCTAAAGTAAAATAATAGCACTCTGCTAGATCATCTGAGGCATCAAAAAAAATACAGAGTCCAGCACACGAATCTATTCTCAAAAACTCAAATCGTTTCACCCCCATTAAGCGGTGTTCCCTAGTTGCGATGCCGACGCCAGTTTTTTCCCTCATCAAGTCTCATCCCTCCAACTTATCCATGCAATAAAAAAAATTATTATTGTCTAGGGTGGCCCTTAATGTGGGTGAAAAAAAAATTGATCTTGCCGCCCTCCAAAACGGTTCCAAATAATAAAAAAAAATCTATGAGAAGCCCCAGCTATGTCCGTTAAGAGAAAGACGTGCCTGTAAGCATGAAATTTCCGTAATTTTAATAAAATTCCTTATTTTTCATAATCGGTGTCATTATTATTATTTTTTTATTATGTCGATGTGAAACTTGTTTTGCATCACCGCAACAACGATTCATACGTTAAAATTTGATTCCCGTCACCGATTTCCTCCAATTGATGCATAATTAAATGAAAAAAAACAATAAATTTATTAAGAATAATCTACATACTTTTTACGATTTTTCATATGTAATTTTGAATTTCGCGGTTGATCATTGTTCGAGAATGAGCATTCTCAAATTCCCGCGCCGTGACTCGCGCTCTCAGCGTGGCATAAAAGTCGGGAATATAGATAACAGGCGGCTATCAAGTTGTCGGGTGTCGCTGCCACAAGGGATATCGTGACAACTTGACCAGCGTCCATATTAAATATTCTCTTCTTCTTCGGACTCGTAACCGAGAAGACGTGTGAGCTCTCGCTCTCTAGAACCTCGCGACACGAGGCATCGCGGCCATCTCCGACAAGGACCGCTCAGCCTTGCCCGGGTTAACTCCCAATTGTTGTGTTAAAGTGTCCGCATTATCGCGGCGAAGCGACTGCTCCTTTAGTATTTTAATCAAGTGTATTCTCCGGGACATTTATTTATGTAAACTCGTGGTGATCTCCGGTTTTCTCTTACCACGCGGCGGACACGTGTCGGTGTTACGCATCTTTATGCGAGTGATCGCTCTTATCTGGACTTTTGCTCTATGTAAATGAGCAATAAACTAAACAAAAGAAAACTCTCAAAAGCCTCGTGTCAGTCTCTCTTTTTCTCAAACCCAAAACTCTCCTGCATGATAACATCCCGCCCTCAATCATAAAAATAGCGGCAAAATCCGGGTCAGTTTCCGGAACATTTGGTCCTTCAAGCCGGATCGAGGGCTAGTGTCGGAGAGTCTTGGGTTCAATCATGCTCTCAAGGAAGATCCGGCTCGAACATTTGGTCCTTCGAGCCGGATCGAGGGCTAATGTTGGAAAATTTTGGGTGAGATCAAGCTCTCAATGGAAATCCGGCTCGAACATTTGGTCAGTCGAGTCGGATCGAGAGCTAATGTGGGAGAATTCGGGAGTAATCAAGCTCTCAGTGGAAATCCGGCTCGAACATTGGGTTCTTTGAGCCGGATCGAGGACTTGTGCGCGGAATTTTTGTGTGTGAAATGGTCTCCTGGACAGTTCTATGTCGATCGCGTTAAAGCTTTGGATGCTTTCGCGATGGCGAACTCTGTGGCGAACTCTGTGACATTCTCAAAAGATCGTGTTTTCAGTGAAAATGTCGCGCTCTGTGAACATCTTGCGTTCTCAGGGAAAATCTCGCGTTTTGTGAACATTTCGCGAAAGTTTTGATTGCACTCCCACAAGTGAATTCTCGGTGAACAATCTCAAGTGACTGCTCCGTGAATTCTCCATCTTCCTCGGGAAGATTTGTCGTGAAATTCTGTAACGGCCAAATCTCGGTATACAGTTTTTCGATCAAGTGCCTCGTGTTCTCTTGTGCGCGAATTCAAAACAAGGTTGACCTCGAGGCCCAGTAGCCCGTGTGGTGAGTGTGTGAGCTGGACCGAGACCGCGCGCCTGCGCTACAAGGCGGCAGCCTTGGATCTCGAGTGCGCTGTGGCCGCCGAAATTCTCCGATCGATAATCAATGCTCGGAACGGCTCTAGCGGTAAGTGAAGCGCCCGGCCATGTGACAGTCGGTAACTCCACATCGATTATCTCGCGAGTGATCTCAATCTCGGACGATTATCGATCAAGGCAACGTGAATTACAACTCAAGTCTACGAACATTCGCGAAGCATCTCGTTCTCAAGTCGTTGTCTTTATTTCTATTCGCGATCGCGCACATTGTTTCTCTAAACTCTTAACGATGTTTCTGTGGTTTAAATAAACAAATGCGTACTGGACTAAGTATCGATATCTTATGTGTCAATTTTTGAAATATTAAGTTTTTTCCGACCAATTGGATGATGTGTGCAAATGAAACATTTCTTTGTTTTCAATAAAACGAACAAGCTCGCCAAGTTTAAGATTTTGTCAAGTTTTAAATTCCCCTATACATTTTTGCGAAATTAAGAAGAATCTTATTACTTGATGTGTGTATTGAATACCAATATAGAATAGCATTAGAAAGTTAAAAATCAAAGGTTGTCCGATCATGGAGAAAAATTGATATTTCAATTTAAGTTCGTTCTTACAGTCACGCCTTCCTCTTAACGGACATAGCTGAGGCTTCGCGTACATTTTTTTTTCATCATTCGGAACCATTCTGGAGGGCGGCACGATCAATTTTTTTTTTTACCCATATTAAGGGCCACCCTATTATTGTCATACGGCGGGTGATATGATTTTTTTTTTCAAATTTAACCCTCTTAAAGCGGAGTTCCTGAGTTGCGATGCCGACGCCAATTTTTTTACTTATTATTTGCCACACCTCCACCCTATCCATGCTGTAAAAAAAATTATTATTCTCATACGGCGGATGATGGGATTTTTTTTCCAATTTCGCCCCTTTTAAACGCCGTTCCCGAGTTGCGATACCAACGCCAATTTTTTTCCATATCAAGTCCGATCTCTCGAAATTATCCTCGCAATAAAAAAAATTATTATTCTCATACGGCTGGGGATATGATTTTTTTTTTATTTCACCCCCTTAAAGAGGTGTTCCCAAGTTGTGATGGTGACGTTAATTTTTTTTTCCTATTAAGTCCGATCTCTCCAAGCTGCCCATGCAAAAAAAAAAATTTTATCTTCATACGGCGGGTGATCTGATTTTTTTTTTTCAAATTTCACCCCCTTAAAGTGGTGTTCCCGAGTTGCGATGCCGACGCTAATTTTTTTCCCCATCAAGTCCAATCTCTCGAAACTATCCATGCAATAAAAAAAATTATTATCCCCATACGGCTGTTAATATAATTTTCTTTCAAAATTGCACCCCCTTAAAAAGGTGTTCCCAAGTTGCGATGCCGATGCCAATTTTTTTTCTCATCATTCGCCACCCCTGCAACCTATCCATGCAGTAAAAAACATTATTATTCTTATACGGCGGGTGATGGAATTTTTTTTTTAATTTTGCCGCCTTAAAACGCCGTTCCCGAGTAGCGATTCCAATGCCAATATTTTTCCATATCAAGTCCGATCTCTTGAAACTATCCACGCAATAAAAAAAATTATTATTCTCATACGGCTGGGGATATGATTTCGCGAGGTTTTCGCGACTTTGAAATTTTTCTAATAAAAAAAAAAAAAATCTTCTCCCGCGATAGGCCAAAAACGCGTTTCATCCCATGCTCGATCGAATGAGCTACTCGTGTCGAGGCCGGAAAAAAGTGTCCTTGAGAGAAAATCGTGAGACTGAATACACATTCGAATATAACATGGGAAAAAATCAGCTGTGAAAGTGACTCCTGCGATAGCCGTCACCAGCGCTAGTGTCGAATCGCAATGACGTCACGTTTTTTGCAGCTAGAGGCGCCAGCCTTGATTCCAAGTTGGTCACGTGAGCTCGATGACTCTTAAGGGGTGGGTATGGTTAATTAACCATACCCCCTTAGTATATAGGCTATGAGGGTTTCAATCCACTTCCAGGAATTAGTGGGGGAGGTAATTTGGGGGAGGTAAAAGTGGGGGAGGTAATTGTGGGGGGGTCGGCATCCTTTGATCTTGGGAAGGAGTGGGGATGTCTATTGTGTCGGCATCCCTTTGATGTTGAAAAGGGGGGAGGGGAGGGAACCCCTGCTGCGCTATTGTTATTGGGATAATTTATCGGGGTCTATTGTCATGCGATGTGGGGGGGTCTAATGCTGTCAAGATAATTAATGACATCCGGTCTATTGGTATCCGATGTATTGTTATCCTGGGAAAGGGGGGAGGGAAGGGTATGGAACACCTGCTCTATTGTTAGACAACCTGCGCTATTGTTATTGGGATAATTTATGGGGTCTATTATCATGCGATGTGAGGGGTCTATTGTTGTCGAGATGATTTATGACATCCGGTCTATTGTTATAACACCTGCTCTACTGTTATCCGATCTATTGTTATCCGAGGGAGGGGGGAGGGGAGGGTATGGAACACCTGCTCTATTGTTAGAACACCTGCATACGATGTGGGGGGTCTATTGTTGTCAAGATAATTTATGACATCCGGTCTATTGTTGGAACACCTGCTCTATTGTTATCCGATCTATTGTTATAAAGTCTATTGTTATCCTAGGAAAGGGGGGAGGCGGGGCCCACCCACATTTTGGAAAATTCATTGGAATTTTCCCCAAAAAGGAAATTCTAGGAATTTCCCCCTACCACACATCCCGTCCCACAACATATAAAAACCCAATGAGTTCCCAATGCGTTTCGAAAATCGATACATTTTGAGTAAACGTGAGTAATACGTGAGAGTTTACATCGAACCATGTCGCGTCCTACAAACATTGTTGCTGAAGAAGTGCTGCGTGAGCAGGCAGTCTTATTGAAGAACTTGGGAGAATATTTCTCGTGGGAGCAACAGTGTGATGAATTAATTGATAGTTTGGAGGAGCAGGCGTCATCAAAACGTATCCGACTGAGTATAGGGTATCGTCACTCGATGAATGCTCAAATAATACGTTTGGAAGGTTTGAAGCTGGCTACGAGATGACGATTCATACACATTGGTGGGGAATTGAACAATCTAAAATTGACGTGGCGAAAAATTGACACTGCATTCGATAATCGTGTATGCACTGGTGCAGTAATTAATCAAAGTCACATTATTCCACGTGAATTTTTACAAGATGCGAGTGAATTAGTTATAAAACATGTAACAAACTGTATCGAGAAATATAATAGTGTCAAAGTGAATACAGAGTTTGATGCAGAGTTTGCTATAGGTGATCGGCGTGCACATAAAAGTTTCAATACAGCAAATGTGGAACTGTTCAAAACGTCAGATCTTAATGAGTGGTACGAAGAGCGAGTGATTGATCCAACGTTAGCTTCGCTTGATGAGTTCCAAGATCGTGATAGTGGCTGGACATTAATCTCAATCGCAAATTTAACTATCAATATAAATAAATATAATCCCATGAGCGCAGACTGTAATGTTAAATTACCGCGAAAAATAATATCAAAACGAGCCACAGTAAATGTAAAATTAAATGATAATGCATGTTTCGCTTGGGCGGTGGTTGCTGCGCTATACCCAGCAGAAAGTCACAGTGAGCGACAGTCATCATATCCACATTATGAAACCGTGCTAAATGTTCAAGGTCTAATTTTTCCCATGACACTCAATCAAATAAAAAAGTTTGAAAAATTGAACAATGTTTCGATAAACGTGTACACACTAGAGAAAGACAATATTCGACCAATTCTCGTCAGCAAAAATAAAAAAGCGAAGCACGTCAATTTATTGCTGATTGAAGAACAACAGGCGGGAAATAACGTCGCCCATTTTGTGTGCATTAAGGATTTGTCACGTCTCGTGAGCTCCCAACTGCAGAACGGCAAGAGACGAGTATTCATTTGCGATCGGTGAGTTGATTACAAATTAATCTAAATTAATGTAAAATTAAATATAAAAAATTAATAAAATTCAAAATCATAGGTGCCTGCACTATTTCTACACGGAGGAAAAGCTGCAGTCCCACGAGGTAGACTGTTGGCAGATGAACAACTGCGCGATAACGTTGCCGGCTGAAAACAACAAATGGCTGGAATTCAAAAACTTTTATCGAAAGGAGCGTCTTCCGTTCGTCGTTTACGCCGATCTCGAGTGCGTTTTGGAGAAAACGAATGAGAAAGAACGCGAAAAGAATAAACACCAGCACCATCGAGTTTTCAGCGTGGGTTATTATGTGAGTTGTTCATACGACCCTTCTTTGTCGGGCTACCATACCTACCGTGGGAAGGACTGCGTAGAATGGTTCGCGAAGGAGCTCGAGACGTTGGCGTTGATCGTGAAGAAAATATTACTAAAAAATGTGCCCATGAAGGAATTGACGCAGCAGGAGTGGAAGACTTTCCGAGAGGCTAAAGACTGCCATATTTGCGAGAGACTGTTTGAAATCAATGCAGATCATGTGCGTGATCACTGTCATCTAACGGGACAGTACAGAGGTCCAGCTCATTCCAATTGTAATCTAAATTTCCAACATTATTTTTCCATTCCAATTATTTTTCACAATTTATCCGGATACGACGCCTATTTTATTATAAAAGAGGTAGCTACGGCGTTTGAGGGGAAAACTGATTTACTCCCGTTAACAAAAGAAAAATACATATCATTCACAAAGACGGTGCAGTCTCCTTCGGAAAACTATAAAAAACAGATTAAACTTCGTTTCATCGATTCATTTAAATTCTTGAATACGAGTCTCGATAAGTTGGCATCTATTCTCTCAGCAGACAAATTGAAAATTGTAAAGTCTCAATTTAAAAATCTACAACCAAACGATTTCACACTGTTAACTCGCAAAGGTGTTTTTCCCTACGAGTACATTGACTGTTTTGAAAAGTTGGATGAAACGCAGCTTCCACCGCGGGATGCTTTCTATAGTTCATTGACCGACGAGACAATTTCCAAGGATGATTATAAACATGCTCAGAATGTGTGGGAGCGGTTTTCACTGCAAACGCTTGGGGAATATAGCGATCTTTACCTGAAGACGGACGTGTTGTTGTTGGCCGATATTTTCGAAAACTTTCAAGATAAATGCCAGCGAAGTTATGGTCTTGACCCAGCCTATTACTACACTCTCCCGGGATATACCTGGGATGCCATGTTGAAATACACGCAGGTCAAGTTTGAACTATTCACTGACATCGACATGGTGCTGTTCATAGAGAGAGGTGTACGTGGAGGTTTGAGTCAATGTTCAAAGAGATACGCATGTGCAAATAACAAGTATATGGAGTCTTATGATTCATCGAAAGAATCATCATACTTGATGTACTACGATGTAAATAATTTGTACGGCTGGGCGATGAGTCAACCGCTGCCATATGCAAATTTTGAATGGATTGAAGATGTCTCGAGCTTCAATATTGACTCTCCCGATCCGTCAAAAGGATATGTCCTTGAGGTTGATCTGGAATATCCCTCTTACTTGCACGATAAGCATGCGGATCTACCTTTTTGTCCAGAACACAGTAAACCTCCGGGTAAGCGTCAAGAGAAATTGCTCGCCACCGTTTCAGACAAAGAACGCTATGTTATTCACTATCGAACTCTTCAACATTGTTTGCAACATGGATTAAACTTGAAGAAAACTTGAAGAAAATTCATAGAATATTACAGTTCACCGAATCAGCCTGGTTAGCAAAGTACATTGATTTAAACACGCAATTGAGAACCCGTGCAACAAATGATTTCGATAAAACCATGTACAAGCTGATGAACAATGCAGTTTTCGGAAAAACAATGGAAGATGTGCGTGAACGAAGAAATGTTAAATTGGTAACCGAATGGACGGGTAGATATGGTGCTGAAGCACTGATTGCAAAACCAAATTTTCACAGTCGCAGTATATTTGCGGAAAACTTGGTAGCTGTAGAATTGCGCAATCTCGAAGTCAAATTTGACAAACCTATTTATGTTGGAATGTGCATTTTAGATATTTCAAAAACTTGTCTGTACAAATTTCATCACGATTTTATAACGCAAATGTACCCCGATAAATGCGAGGCTGCATACACCGACACTGATAGTTTAATATATCATATCAAGTGCGAGGATGTTTATAGTGATATGAAAAAAAATCTAGATAAATTCGATACGAGCGACGATCCTAACGATAATGTATATAATATTCCACTTGTAAACAAAAAGGTGCCCGGTCTTATGAAAGATGAAAATAATGGGGCCATCATGACCGAGTTTGTAGGATGAAGATCAAAAATGTATGCGACACGCGTTGTGGGGAAAAAAGATGTAAAAAAGGCTAAAGGTATAAAGGGCAATGTAGTTGCAAATACGATTGACTTTAACAGTCGTTAACCTGAAATGCTTGAATGAAGAGATTGAAGTAACACGCTGTCAATCGTCCATTCGTTCCTCACTGCATCAGGTTTACACCATTTCGGAAACGAAAATTGCCCTTAGCCCGCACGACGACAAACGTTATATTATACCTGGAAGTGTACAAACCCTTCCATGGGGTCACCATAGAATTCCTCGGTGATGCGTTTTTGAAAAGTGTGAGCGAAAGTTGGGGAACAATGTAATTAGACGTCAATGGAATAAAAATTTTCTACTCTACAATGACACCCTTTTTTTTCGACTTCCTTTTTTTTCAGAGACCTGCTGCGGTCTACGGGGTCATGCGAAAATTCATTCAGAGTTTTTTTTGAAAGACCTGCTGTGGTCTACGAGGTCATGAGAGAAATCAGAGTTTTTTCAGAGACCTGCTGTGGTATACGGGGTCAAACAAAAACATTCAGGATTTTTTTTCACATTTTTTATTGCTTACAAATCATTCTTACATATCCAACTGTTGTGGGTATTGTCGAACCCGAGCCATTTTACAAACAGTTTTTGCCCACGTTTTCTCAAAACTTTTTCTATAAGATAGATGTCGGGGTATTTGAATCGAAGAAGCTCTTGCTCATAAAAGCCTCTCGCGATCACCTCATCTTTACAATCTTTCAAAATGTACGTTACAGGATTGGTTTTTCGTACTTGATGTATAGTAAATATTTCCGTTGTCCAGTTTGGCGTGTAAACTTTTTCAAACATATTCTTAAATTTACTTATGCGTACTTTATCGTCAATTTTGAATTTCGGCTTTTTTCTCACCACTTTACGTTTATTGAAAACATCGTGGAGCAATTGTTTTTCATTGTCGACATTAACATCTTTCGGTTTCATTTTGATAGTATGATGTTTAATATCGTTATACTCGGTGATTAACATGTTGAGAATATTAGTCCATTTCCAGTTTCCGCGGAGACTAAATTGGATCCACATTTTGTTCTTTAGAGTGCGATTGAAGCGTTCACAAATCGATGCTTTCATATTGCTATACGTAGAGTACATGTGAATGTTGAATTTTTTCATCAACGCCTCAAAGTTAGAATTATAAAATTCTTTTCCACGATCGACATGAAGGTTTTTTGGTTTTCGTCCCTCGGCGAGTATCGACTCCATTGCAGCAGTTACATCTTTACCACTCTTTGTCTTCAATGGTTTGGCCCAAGCAAATTTTGAAAATATATCGATGACGGTGAGGAGAAATTTATGGTTAGAGTTGTAATGCCCATAAGATGACATATCGACGAGATCAGCTTGCCACGTCTCATCCAGACCACGAATATCCATATGTCGGCGCGGATAATTTCGTCGGGCTTGTTTATGCAACTCCTCCACCACAGCACGTTTCTTTGCACTCATTTCTTCTTCACTATGGTAAATTTGTCTTTCTCTGCAGGTATCCGTGACGGATCGCGTTTAATCGTCTCCTTCACATATGGGTTACTTTCCTCTATTCGCTTCAACAGAGAATTGAAGATATTGTTTTGGACTGGTGGAGCGGGCTTCGAAACTTTTCGCTCTGGTGCACCATTCTTCAAATTCTGCACTTCCTCACGAAGCGTAGCGATCTCGACACGCAATTGATTTTCAAGAACTGATATTTTTATCTCGAGATCATTCAAATAGTTTCTCAACACAAACAAGTTGACTGCGTCGTTAAGTTGTATTGCATCACCGACGTTACACACTCGTTTTGTCGCTATATCATAATGACCATCTGTCGTAGTCTTAAATCCAACTCCAGGTTCACCGGGAGGACCTGACGAAGCACTAGCATTCAACGACCGTCCAAACACATCGACAGTCATTCTGAGAATGTATGAAAAATGTGACTACGGCTGCTTAATAAATGATTTTCGCTTCACGCAATTCCTCAATTATGGAAATGATTTCGTTGGAATGTGAGGAGTTCCCAGCAGCTTGCGATGCGAGTAGTATTCGAAGACGATCCACTAGCTCGTTTGGATCATCTCAGTGAACATATGTTACATCTTTCCCCGTCACTTTGTACTCTGGTATGAAACCTCCACCTTTATGCATGCCATGCTGCATTTTCGATATATAAGTTTAAAACTTGTGAGAATTATTCTGACGTATTGCACTTTTGGGCTTGTAATTTTTTCGATGCGCATTTGTGCTAAGAACAATTTTTCCATAATTCACCAAATCGGGTGGAGTTAAATAGTCCAGCTTGGGTGTTTTTTTAAACAGCAACTCGACCAAGCCAACACTCCGCGGATACTTTTGATCACCCACATAAATATGATCACTTTTGAAATGGATTGGCGAATCACCAATCATCAATTTATCGCCTGCAAGTTTCCTCACTCCATATGAGACGTCGAGCGTTGTTTTTTTATCGTTACGCAATAGAGTCAAATATTCATAGATGAGATTGTCAACATCTTTCTGTGATTTCTCATCGTCACCAGATGACCAGTCATCATCTCCAACATAACTGTCTTCTTGACTCGTAAAAGTCTTATCCATGGTTTTATCGAGAGAAATGTTTGGCGATGAATAATCCTGCACTTGAGGCTCAGCTTCCTGTTGCAGCTGCTCGCCCTCCTCCACCTCCTCCTCCTTCTTCTTCTTGATTTCCATTTTTTCATCTTTAATCTCACGCTTTAGATATTTTTGTATGAAACCAATTCTTCCAATGGCTCGATGATTGGCTTGAATAGCCAATATAGTCGAATATAGAAGGGGGTTTCCCTTCTATATCTCCCGGCATTTATTTCACTGTCTTTGTCAATCGTGATGAATCCAAATCTGTCCGCCTTCCAGCACTTTACACACATATTCTTGAAGGCTGCAAACGTCATATCGGTATTCACATGACCGTTGTACACGTGTTTCAAATTCATATCATCTTGCTTGAATAGCACCACAAAGTTTGCGTTATCCCTCACGAGATGTTTGGGAATACGTGTATATGTCTGACATAGATAAAAACAGTCCACAATCTCATGTCTTCCCATGGAAAAAAACGCTCTCACGTTATCTTGTTTTTCACATGCAATATCGTCAAAGATAAACAACACGATATTGCATATTCGAAGAATCCCGAAAATTTGAAAGCAAGACATTTGGCTGATAAAATTTTGGCTGAACAAGCGTGGCAACGTGTAACATCGAAAGACGCTAGTTTTGGTCAGCGTGCAAGTGCGTGGGCAGTGACAAACATTATGAAAGCAAAAACGAAACTCGGTTCGGGAATAAAGGCGCGTGGGAAAAAAAAATACCAAGGTGAAACGTGGCTCGGGCATGAAGCCACAAAAAAAGAAGAAGAGTGTTTCCTTGAAAAATGTTATTGCCGCTGCTCGAAAAACGATGGTCAAAAGCGACGATCCCCATAAAGTCTTTATGTCGGCCCTAAAAGGTGTGCGTGCCAGTGTGAAAGGTGTCAAAGTGCGCACGCCTCGAATTCTACCGGTCCCCCGGAAAATCGGTGGTTTTCTACCCTTTCTGGTGCCCATATTCGCAGGCCTTAGCGCCGCAGGTGCTTTGTCCGGTGGTGCGGCCGCAATAGCCAAGGCTGTGAATACTGCCCAAGCTACGAAAGCTGAATTGAAAGAAAGCAAGCGCCATAATGCGACGATGGAGGCCATCGCCCTGGGTAAAGGCCTACATTCGAAACCATACAAGCAAGGTCTGGGTCTTCACCCTCAGCCAAAAAACTTATAATGACGCTACCACGTCGACCCCTCACCAACATTGATTTGCTGAATGTGGCAAAAATTATGAAAATTATGAAATCAACTTATGAAAAATACTTTTTCCCTTAATTTTTTGTTAAATTTTAAAAGAAAGGCCAATTTTCGTGTAAATTTTGTGTTTGAATCCTGAAAAACGATCGTTTTATTGTCCTGATTAAATATCGAATGAAAATCATTAGTTTTGCTCAAGAAAGAACCGAATTTCGTTCCATTCCCACGATGCATACTTCAACATCTTTAAATCAAAACGACACTGAAATTCGTAACGTTGAGGTCCAACGAAAAATACTTTTCTCCTTAATTTTTCGTTAAATTTTGAAAGAAAGGCCAATTTTCGTATCAATTTTGTGTTTGAATCCTGAAAAACGATCGTTTTATCGTCCTGATTAAATATATTTATCTATTGTGACGGGTTCGACACAATCGCAAGAGAAAATGGTGGGGGAATCGAATAAAGGACGCAGAAAAATTAATTAAAATGATAAAAACAAGTTTTGGATTTATTTAAGCGAATTTATACAATGAGAATAAGGGGCGCCAGCTGGTTAAATCGGTCCAGCAACCGTTACAAAAATGGCCAAAAATTGAACGAAAGAAAACAATAATTGATGACGCAATAAATCAGAATAAATTGAACTGGCTCAGGGAGAATCACGAAAAACTTAAACGCAAGGACAGAGGGTCCTTGAAACTCAGGCGTCTTATTATACCAGTGACAAAAAGGGGACGACGAGCGAGCGAGCCACGCGATCGAACGAACCACGCGGACGCTCGAACCGGGCCGCGTCGGTGGAACCCGATTGAATGAATCGAGCGAAATCTCACTCGCGTCACACACGAAAACACGAAAAATAGGGCTAAATTAATGACAAAGGGACGCGAGGGGGGGGGGGCGATCGACGATAGGAGTCGAAAAATATGCAAGAAAATATCGCGACGGGGCTCGAAAACGCGAAACACTGACTCGAAAAATCACGGGAGGGAATGACGGGCAAAAAGGGGCAAAAACGATTTCACGGATAATTAACAGGGGCAAACTCGATGGCACAACACTCGTCGCGTCGACGGATCGACGAAATAATCTCTTTCTCGAACGAAAAGTTCGAGAAAGCGAACGAAAATGACGAAAATTTGGGTGTTTGGGAAGAGTCAACGACAAGGGGAAAATGGCGTCGCACGCCCGGCAAAAATCGAAGGACTTACTTGCTGTCTCGGTTTTGAGAAGAAACACGAGAATGCTATGCCGACGTAATCCAGAAAATGCTCAGAGAGTGGTCCCTCGGGAAGCCGGGTCGTCGTAAATATTGTTGATCACAAATTGAACACGGAAAAACTCGAAAAAGGCACAAAAAACGACACACGATGTTGACCGTGTCGAGTCCGAAGCGGAAGAGAGAGAACTCGAGCGTCACCTCCAGCCCCTCGGGACGCTCGCGAAGCTTCGCGAACGTTCCGATAGCCAATCAAAACGCGGCTTTAGAGCCGACCAATTATTGATCCGCTTATCGAGCGTCGGCCTCGCGAGATCGCACACAGGTGGCGCCTACGTCGGCCTCGCGACCGGGCGCTGGCGCCACGCTGTCTGCCTCGCGAGACCGAGGCTCGAGCAAGATGGCGGCGCCCACGGCTTTCAAAACAGCCGTGGCAGAGTCGCGGTCGTATTGTCGAAAACGCGCCTGGACGCCGCGGAAACCGTTGAGTTTCCTCCGACTCGACGGACAAGCCTTGTCGGAGGGACGATGGGTGACACGGTTTCCGCGACTCGACGCTTGTCGCGAAAAACGAGTGTGTGCGGGGCTAAAGTGAGTGGGGCTAAGGGGGGAACACGAAAATTGACACGCGGGGGAGGGAGGGAGAAATTCGTAAGTGGGTCAAGTGCGCGAGTTTTAGGGCGAATCAGCTGTTCGCTCGGTCGGTGGGTCGCTCGCTCGCGCTCGCGGGAATGTTCAGGGAAGTTCGTGGTGTTTTCTCCGAGTTCGTCGGCTCGTTCGGTCCTCCTCGATCCTGGGGGGGGGGGGCTGAAATCAGATAAAAAAGAAAAGGCCGGTCCCAGACTGGGATCCGGTAGCTCTCGCCGCGGCTCGACAGCTGGCAACAAAAGTGACAACGTCACACTATATATATAAAACTGTGGCGTGACTGACTGACAGACAACGCACAGCCTAAACCACTGAAGTTACGATCGCGAAATTTGTCACGGTTCTTCCTCCTCCCGTCGTAAACGCTCCTACTCCTTTCCCGTCGTAAACGCTCACTAAGAAACGATTTCGTTCGTTGTCTATCAAAAAAAAAAAAAAATTTCACTCAAAACCTTTTTTCACCGAATCGAAAATCCGTAGACACCGTGACCATAGTAACCATTGTTGTTTTTACTGTGCCTTAGTAACCTTTGCCATGGTAACTGTTGCCGTAATAACCGTTGCCAGGGTAACTGATGCCATAGCCATCCGTTGCCATGGTAACTATTGCAATAGCAACCGTTGCCATGGTAACCGTTGCCTCAGCAACCGTTGCCATGGTAACAGTTGTCATGTGTAACCGTAGCCTCAGCAACCGTCGCCATGGTAACTATTGCCATAGTAACCGTTGCTATGGTAACTGTTGCCATAGTAACCGTTGCCATGGTAACCGTTGACATGGTAACCGTTGCCATGGTAACCGTTGTCATAGCAACTGTTGCCATGGTAAACGTTGCCTTAGCAACCGTTGCCATAGTAACCGTTGCTATGGTAACTGTTCCCATAGTAACCGTTGCCATGGTAACTGTTGCCATAGTAACCGTTGTCATAGTAACCATTCCCAAATTTGGAAATTTGACTGACTGACTGACAACGAACACCCTAAACCACTGAAGATAGGATCATGGTTACAGTTTTTCTGTAGACCCCAATGCAAATGATTTTTTCATTGGGGTCTATGATCAAATACGGATGTGATCTATATGATCAAATTCGGAAATTTTTTTCGCGTCGGTCAGTCAGCCAGTCTTTTATCTTATTATCTAAAAATCTTTATCTTTATCTTATTATCTTATTATCTAAAAAGTCTAGATAATTATCTAAAATGTATCTGAAAATTATCTAAAAAATATATCTAAAAATTATCTAAAAAATCTAGACAATTATCCAAAAATGTATCTAAAAATATCTAAAAAATCTAGATAATTATCTAAAAATGTATCTAAAAATTATCTAAAAAATCTAGATAATTATCTAAAAATGTATCTAAAAATTGTCTAAAAAAAAAATTCGCGATCATGTTTTTTTTAGATAGGGGACGAACAAAATCCGTTCTTAGTGAGCGTCTACGATGGGAGAGGAGTAACCGTGACAAATTTCACGATCCTAACTTCATTGGTTTAGGCTGTGCGTTGTCTGTCAGTCAGGCAGTCAGTAAAGAAAAAAAAAAAAATCTCGATAATTTTTTTTTGGATAGAGAACGAACGAAATCCGTTCTTACTGAGCGTCTACGATGGGAGAGGAGTAACCATGACAAATTTCACGATCCTAACTTCATTGGTTTAGGCTGTGCGTTGTCTGTCAGTCAGTCATTCAGTCAGTCAGTCACGCGACTCTTTTATATATATAGATGGATGATGAGAAAAAAAATTTTTGATAAATTTTTTTTTCATTTTTTTTTTGGTGGAGAGCGAACAAAATCCGTTCTCGGTGAACGTTTATTGAGGTAGAAGAGTATAGAAAAAAAAATTGAAAAAAAAAATTAAAAAAAAAAAATTTCGATAATTTTTTTTTGGATAGAGAACGATCAAAATCCGTTCTTAGTGAGCGTCTACGATGGGAGAGAAGTATCTGTGACGAATTTCATAACCGTGACAAATTTCACGATCCTAACTTCATTGGTTTAGAGTGTGCGTTGTCTGTCAGTCAGTCAGTCAGTCAGTCACGCGACTCTTTTATATATATAGATGATGAAAAAAAAAATTTTTGCAATAATTTTTTTTTGCATCAATTTTTTTTTGGGTAGAGAACGAACAAAATCTGTTCTTAGTGAGCCTCCATGATGGGAGAGGAGTATAGAAAATGAAAAAAAAATTGAAAAAAAAAAAAAATTTCGATAATTTTTTTTTATATAGAGATCGAACAAAATCCGTTCTTAGTGAGCGTCTACGATGCGAGAGGAGTAAACGTGACAAATTTCGCGATTATGACTTCATTGGTTTAGGCTGTGCGTTGTCTGTCAGTCAGTCAGTCAGTCAGTCAGTCACGCAACTCTTTGATATATATAGATAGATGAGAAAAAAAATTTTTTATGAATTTTTTTTTCATTTTTTTTCGGTGGAGAACGAACGAAATCCGTTCTCGGTGAACGTTTATCGAGGTAGAAGAGTATAGAAAAAAAAAATTGAAAAAAAAAGAATTGAAAAAAAAAAAACAAATTTCGATAATTTTTTTTTTGATAGAGAACGAACAAAATCCGTTCTTAGTGAGCGTCTACGATGCGAGAGGAGTAACCGTGACAAATTTCACGATCCTAACTTCATTGGTTTAGGCTGTGCGTTGTCTGTCAGTCAGTCAGTCAGTCAGTCACGCGACTCTTTTATATATATAGACTAGACTTGGGTACGCCCGCTTCGCTGGGCACACAATGGTCTCCAATGACACTGGGACCCCAATAAAAATGATTTTTTCATTGGAGTCTATATGATCAAATTTGGAAATTTGACTGACTGACTGACTGACTGATTGACAACGAACACCCTAAACCACTGAAGATAGGATCATGGTGCCAGCCAGTCCTTCCAGTCAGCCAGTCTTTTTTTGTGTGTCAGTCAGTCACGCAACAGTCGGAAAAAAAGATTGCAAACATTTTTTTTTGGATAAAGAACGAACGAAATCCTTTCTTAGTGAGCGTCTACGATGGAAGAGAAGTATCTGTGACAAATTTCATAACCGTGACAAATTTCACGATCCTATCTTAAGTGGTTTAGAGTGTGCGTTGTCTGTCAATCAATCAGTCACTCACTCAGTCAGTCAGTCAGTCAATCAAGCAATGGTTATATGTATAATGATGAAAAAAAAAATTTTTGCAATAATTTTTTTTTCGGTAGAGAACGAACAAAATCTGTTCTTAGTGAGCTTCCATGATGGGAGAGAAGTATAGAAAATGAAAAAAAAAAAATTTCGATAAGTTTTTTTTTGATAGAGAACGAACAAAATCCGTTCTTAGTGAGCGTCTACGATGCGAGAGGAGTAACCGTGACAAATTTCACGATCCTAACTTCATTGGTTTAGGCTGTGCGTTGTCTGTCAGTCGGTCAGTCAGTCAGTCAGTCACGCGACTCTTTTATATATATAGATGATGAAAAAAAAAATTTTTGCAATAATTTTTTGCAAAAAATATTTATTGCAAAAAAAATTTTTGCAATGATTTTTTTTTCAGTAGAGAACGAACAAAATCTGTTCTTAGTGAGCGTCCATGATGGGAGAGAAGTATAGAAAATGAAAAAAAAATTAAAAAAAAAAAAAATTTCGATAGTTTTTTTTTTGATAGAGAACGAACAAAATCCGTTCTTAGTGAGCGTCTACGATGCGAGAGGAGTAACCGTGACAAATTTCACGATCCTAACTTCATTGGTTTAGGCTGTGCGTTGTCTGTCAGTCAGTCAGTCAGTCACGCAACTCTCATATATATATAGATTGGGTACGCCCGCTTCGCTGGGCACACAATGGTCTCCAATGACACCGGGAACCCAATGAAAATGATTTTTTCATTGGGGTCTATATGATCGAATTTGGAAATTTGACTGACTGACTGATTGACAACGAACACCCTAAACCACTGAAGATAGGATCATGGTCCCAGCCAGTCCTCCCATTAAGCCAGTCTTTTTTTTTGTGTGTCAGTCAGTGAGTCAGTCACGCAACAGTCGGAAAAAAAAATTGCGAACATTTTTTTTTTGATAAAGAACGAACGAAATCCTTTCTCAGTGAGCGTCGACGATGGGAGAGAAGTATCTGTGACAAATTTCATAACCGTGACAAATTTCACGATCCTATCTCAAGTGGTTTAGAGTGTGCGTTGTCTGTCAATCAATCAGTCACTCAGTCAGTCAGTCAGTCAGTCAATCACGCAATAGTTATATGTATAATGATGGAAAAAAAAATTTTTGCAATAATTTTTTTTTGGATAGAGAACGAACAAAATCTGTTCTTAGTGAGCGTCTGTGAGTATAGAGTATAGAAAATCTAGTGAGTATAGAAAAACAAATTGAAAAAAAAAAAATTGAAAAAAAAAAAATTTTGATAATTTTTTTTTGGATAGAGAACGAACAAAATCCGTTCTTAGTGAGCGTCTACGATGCGAGAGGAGTAACCGTGACAAATTACGCGATCCTAACTTCATTGGTTTAGGCTGTGCGTTGTCTGTCAGTCAGTCAGTCAGTCAGTCACGCGACTCTTTTATCAAGAGACTCGGCAGAGTCTCGGGACAAGTACATTTGACAGCGTCGTCTGCTGGCCCGAGACTCACTCGAGTATATTATCTCTAAGAAAAGCGATTTCGCCGGTGGGGGTGGACACTTTCTTGAATTACGAAGCTCAGGGGTAATTTCATGATCTGAAATTTGAACTGTTATCCCCCCTCGATTGAGCCATAAATCAACCCGATTGATGCCGTAATTGCTGAGAAAAAACTTTGCACGGGCAAAATTATGCGCTGATCGAAGTGTGCGTGCGTGTATGTATACGACACAGAGAAAGGGCTCAATGTTCCTATCGTGTTTCTGATTGGTCGTGACTGACGTTATATCCAGCTGTTCCCATCCGAGGAACACCTGTTGGTTGCCAGTTCACGAATACATCTTTATACATGTGTCGTTCAATTTCACGGTGATAAATATAGAAACATTCGAAAGTCAGATTGTCAAAATTAGAAAATCATAACCTAAAATTCCGCTAGCAATCGTGTATATTTTGACGGCCGATATTGACGCGAGTGTGAGAGAGATAGCTGGAACGGGTTGACATTTTTTGCCGACTTTGCGATGAATAATGTGCTAAAAGCTCTGACAGCTCGCCATAACCTCACTAATGCTAATTTGCAGGCAGCATTAACGACATGCTCCATTGACAGGAAAATATGCTTCAGGAATGAATATGCTTCACAACCATTGCCCTATTCCTAAGCCCACAATTTTATTCATTTACAGCACATCTGACATCGCCGCTGGCATATTATATTGATTGCGGAGCGACAATAACTCTCAGCGACATAAAAAACGTGTCGCTGAGCCACATGAAAATCTTTCCGCTGAGCGACGTGTAATACTTATCGCTGCCAGCTATCCGGAAGCTCGAGATATAACTCTCAGTGGCATAAAAATTTTGTCGCTGAGCCACATGAAAATTTTGTCGCTGCGAGTTATCCGGAAGCTTTGGAAATCTCGCAGCGACAAGTTTTGCTTCGCAAGGAACCAATTATTGTGGAGCATAACTAACATCGCCGCTGGCATATTATATTGATTGCGGAGCGACAATAACTCTCAGCGATATAAAAATCTTGTCGCTGAGCCACATGAAAATCTTTCCGCTGAGCCACGTGCTGCCGGAAGCTCGAGATATAACTCTCAGTGGCATAAAAATCTTGTCGCTGAGCCACATGAAAATTTTGTCGCTGAGAGTTATCCGGAAGCTTTGGATATCTCGCAGCGACAAGTTTTGCTTCGAAAGGAACCAATTATTGTGGAGCATAACTAACATCGCCGCTGGCATATTATATTGATTGCGGAGCGACAATAACTCTCAGCGACATAAAAATCTTGTCGCTGAGCCACATGAAAATTTTGCCGCTGCGAGTTATCCGGAAGCTTTGGATATCTCTCAGCGACAAGTTTTGCTTCGAAAGGAACCAATTATTGTATAGCATAACTAACATCGCCGCTGGCGGTAGATCAATCGCAAAGCGACAATAACTCTCAGCGACATGAAAATCTTGTCGCTGAGCAACATAAAAATCTTGTCGCTGAGCCACATGAAAATCTTTCCGCTGAGCCCCATGAAATTCTTATCGCTGCCAGCTATCCGGTATCCGGGAGCTCCAGATAACTCTCAGTGGCATGAAAATATAAATTCTTCGCGACAAATTCATGTTAAAATATTGATTTTTTGCAACTCGTGATCAAAAGTTGAAAATTGCATTCCCGCGATAAATTGAGACTTTGGCACGTGTTTTCTCTTCTTTTCAGCCTATCAAACTGAGTGGCTGGAAAAAAATGCATAATTTATGCGATTTTTACTCGGAGAAGAGCGATTTTCGTTTGAAAATTGACGAAATATCGTCATTTTCAAGCAAAAATCATGCTCGTGAGCAAAAAATCATATCTCGATGAAAAATCGAGATAGCGACATGACTCTGAGCTTAAATTGAGCTCCACAGAGTATATTTGAAGGAAAAAAATCAGCAGTCCATTCTCATGGAGCCAAAAATATAAATTCTTCGCGACAAATTCATGTTAAAACTCTGATTTTTTCCAACTCGTGATCAAAAGTTGAAAATTGCATTCCCGCGATAAATTGAGACTTTGGCACGTGTTTTCTCTTCTTTTCAGCGTATCAAACTGAGTGGCTAGAAAAAAATGCATTACTTATGCGATTTTTACTCGGAGAACAGCGATTTTCGTTTAAAAATTGACAAAAAATCGTCATTTTCAAGCAAAAATCATGCTCGTGAGCAAAAAATCATATCTCGATGAAAAATCGAGATAGCGACATGACTCTGAGCTTAAATTGAGCTCTACAGAGTATATTTGAAGGAAAAAAATCAGCAGTCCATTCTCATGGAGCCGAAAATATAAATTCTTCGCGACAAATTCATGTTAAAACTCTGATTCTTTCCAACTCGTGATCAAAAGTTGAAAATTGCATTCCCGCGATAAATTGAGACTTTCGCACGTGTTTTCTCTTCTTTTCAGCGTATCAAACTGAGTGGCTGGAAAAAAAATGCATAATTTATGCGATTTTTACTCAGAGAAGAGCGATTTTCGTTTGAAAATTGTCGAAAAATCGACATTTTCAAGCAAAAATCATGCTCGTGAGAAAAAAATCATATCTCGATGAAAAATTGAGATAGAGACATGATTCTGGGCTTAAATTGAGCTCCACAGAGTATATTTGAAGGAAAAAAATCAGCAGTCCATTTTCATGGAACCAAGCAGAAAAATTCTTGGTAACAAACTCATGTTAAAACTCTGATTTTTTCCAACTCGTGATCAAAAATCGAAAATTGCATTCACGCGGTAAATTGAGACTTTGGCGCGTGTTTTCTCTTATTTTCAGCGTATCAAACTGAGTGGCTGGAAAAAAATGCATAATTTATGCGATTTTTACTCGGAGAAGAGCGATTTTCGTTTGAAAATTGACGAAAAATCGTCATTTTCAAGCAAAAATCATGCTCGTGAGCAAAAAATCATATCTCGATGAAAAATCGAGATACAGATATGGTTCTGGGCTTAAATTGAGCTCCACAGAGTATATTTGAAGGAAAAAAATCAGTAGTCCATTCTCATGGAGCCAAGCAGAAAAATACTTGGCAACGAATTCATGTTAAAACTCCGATTTTTTCCAACTTAAGGTCGAAAATCGAAAATTGCATTGACGCGGTAAATTGAGACTTTGGCGCGTGTTTTCTCTCCTTTTCAGCGTATCAAACTGAAAGGCTGGAAAAAAAGTCATAATTTATACGATTTTCACTCGGAGAAAAGCGATTTTCGTTTGAAAATTGTTGAAAAATCGTCATTTCCAAGCAAAAATCATAGTTATGGGCAAAAAATCATATCTCGGTGGAAAATTGAGATAGAGACATGACTTTGGGCTCAAATTAAGCTCCAAAGAGTAAATTTCTGGGAAAAAAAATCAGCAATTTATTCCCATAAAGCCAACTAAATAAAATTTTCACTCTCAAGTCATGTAAAAATGGCGTTTTTTTTCTAAGCTGATGGTGAAAATGCAAAAATATCATTCTCGAGAAAATATAAGATTATGGCACGCGTTCACGTTTCCTTTCAGCTTAGCAAACCATGTGGACGAAAAAAAAACATGATTTCACCGTCCTTGCTCGGAGAAGAGCGATTTTCGTTTGAAAAGTATTGAAAAATCGTCATTTTCGAGCAAAAATGATGGAAATGGGCAAAAAATCATATTTCGGTGAAAAATTGAGACAGAGACATGATTCTTGGCTTAAAACGAGCTCCACAGAGTACACTTCTAGGGAAAAATCAGCAAATTATTCCCACCGGACTGAAAAATTGGAGACTTCCAATCAGAAAAAAGAAGTGATATCCTAGCCAAAAATCCCCTCACGGGGAAAAAAGCTTGGACAAGTCCATTTGTTCGTGACCCCTGTTTCCAATCGTTTTCACCGACGAATCCGACCCCCTTAAAAAAGAATTGAAATAAAATGAATAATAGAAAAAAACCCTCGGAAAAAATGGCTCCTAAAGAAATGGACAAAAACCCCAAAAAAAATCAAAACAATTGAAAAAATACAATGAATGTAAAAATGGTAAAAAAAAATTGATTATTTTCGCTCAGCACGAAAAATTCTTGATATCCATGAAAGGACAAGTATTCCATTGATGGCTGAAAATCAATTAACAAGAAAAAGGGAAAAGTTCCAAAAAAACACGGCACAAAAAAAGAAACCCCTAAATACACAATAGCGAATCGACAGAAAAACTTGCGCGACGTGATGGAAAACTAAAGTTTGCCATCGCATGTTGAGCAGTTGAGCGGATGCGCACAGAGTACTTGTCCGGCCCGAAATTTTTTTATTAGAAGTGCTCATAGGTTTTGAACTTGACATAACGTAATTGTTTAGTCTCAGAAAGCTTTTTAGAAAAAACACGTGAATGGTCGGTGAAAATCTCGAGTCAATCAAGGTTCTTTCCAAAACCGATTTACATTTCAAGTGAATAACACAAAAAATTGCTAGGAGTGCATTTTTTTCCGATGCATTACGGGTCATTGAATTTAACTAGCTGCACCTTAATTACTCATTAGTTGTATTTTTTCTATGTATCCATACTCGTGTAAAATATTGCACAAATAATTCATTTATTAATGGCTGTGGCTATTCGTCCGGATATTTCATACACTAAAAAGCATGGTCGGACGAATAAGCAACCCTTAATCGTACGGATAAAGCGGAAATCATTGGATAAAGCGTGTCCGGACGAATATTATTCGTCCGGCTATCCGGACGACTAGCCACTGCGTTTCTCTTAAATAATTGTATATCAAATCGAGAGAAAACTTCGAATTTGTACCAATGCATTTGAATGTATAAAGTTCAGTGATGTTTGTATAACGCCCATCATTTTTCTCATGAATACAACCGAGTTGTTCTATCTATCTAAAAATAGCGGAAGCTAATACAAAAATTTTCGGGCCGGACAAGTACTCTGTGCGCATCCGCTCAACTGCTCAACATGCGATGGCAAACTTTAGTTTTCCATCACGTCGCGCAAGTTTTTCTGTCGATTCGCTATTGTGTATTTAGGGGTTTCTTTTTTTGTGCCGTGTTTTTTTGGAACTTTTCCCTTTTTCTTGTTAATTGATTTTCAGCCATCAATGGAATACTTGTCCTTTCATGGATATCAAGAATTTTTCGTGCTGAGCGAAAATAATCAATTTTTTTTTTACCATTTTTACATTCATTGTATTTTTTTCAATTGTTTTGATTTTTTTTGGGGTTTTTGTCCATTTCTTTAGGAGCCATTTTTTCCGAGGGTTTTTTTCTATTATTCATTTTATTTCAATTCTTTTTTAAGGGGGTCGGATTCGTCGGTGAAAACGATTGGAAACGGGGGTCACGAACAAATGGACTTGTCCAGGTTTATATATATAGATGAGAAAAAAATTTTTTGATAAATTTTTTTTTTCATTTTTTTTTGGTGGAGACCGAACAAAATCCGTTCTCGGTGAACGTTTATTAAGGTAGAAGAGTATAGAAAAAAAAAATTGAAAAAAAAAAAAAATTTCGATAATTTTTTTTTAGATAGAGAACGAACAAAATCCGTTCTTAGTGAGCGTCTACGATGCGAGAGGAGTAACCGTGACAAATTTCACGATCCTCACTTCATTGGTTTAGGCTGTGCGTTGTCTGTCAGTCAGTCAGTCAGTCAGTCACGCGACTCTTTTATATATATAGATGAAGAAAAAAAAAATGTTTGATAAATTTTTTTTTTCAATTTTTTTTGGTGGAGAACGAACAAAATCCGTTCTCGGTGAACGTTTATTGAGGTAGAAGAGTATAGAAAAAAAAATAAAAAAAAAAAATAAAAAAAAAAATTGAAAAAAAAAAAATAAAAATTTCGATAATTTTTTTTTGGATGGAGAACGAACGAAATCCGTTCTTAGTGAGCGTCTACGATGCGAGAGGAGTAACCGTGACAAATTTCACGATCTTAACTTCATTGGTTTAGGCTGTGCGTTGTCTGTCAGTCAGTCAGTCAGTCAGTCAGTCAGTCAGTCACGCGACTCTTTTATATATATAGATGAAGAAGAAAAAAATGTTTGATAAATTTTTTTTTTTCAATTTTTTTTGGTGGAGAACGAACAAAATCCGTTCTCGGTGAACGTTTTTTGAGGTAGAAGAGTATAGAAAAAAAAAATAAAAGAAATAAATAAAAAAAAAATTGAAAAAAAAAATTGAAAAAAAAAATAAAAATTTCGATAATTTTTTTTTGGATAGAGAACGAACGAAATCCGTTCTTAGTGAGCGTCTACGATGCGAGAGGAGTAACCGTGACAAATTTCACGATCCTAACTTCATTGGTTTAGGCTGTGCGTTGTCTGTCAGTCAGTCAGTCAGTCAGTCAGTCAGTCAGTCAGTCAGTCAGTCGGTCAGTCAGTCAGTCAGTCACGCGACTCTTTTTTATATATATAGACTAGCCTTGGGTAACGCCCGCTTCGCTGGGCACACAATGGTCTCCAATGACACCGGGACCCCAATGAAAATGATTTTTGATTGGGGTCTATATGATCAAATTTGGAAATTTGACTGACTGACTGACTGACTGATTGACAACGAACACCCTAAACCACTGAAGATAGGATCATGGTGCCAGCCAGTCCTTCCAGTCAGCCAGTCTTTTTTTTTGTGTGTCAGTCAGTGAGTCAGTCACGCAAAAGTCAGAAAAAAAATTGCGAACATTTTTTTTTGGATAAAGAACGAACGAAATCCTTTCTTAGTGAGCGTCTACGATGGGAGAGAAGTATCTGTGACAAATTTCATAACCGTGACAAATTTCACGATCCTATCTTAAGTGGTTTAGAGTGTGCGTTGTCTGTCAATCAATCAGTCACTCACTCAGTCAGTCAGTCAGTCAATCACGCAATAGTTATTAGGGTGTGCCAAAAAAAAATCATTTTTTTTTTATCAAGGAACACGTTTCTTCCGTTCTAGCATCATGAAATACAAAAGCCATCCAAATTTGAGCCTTTTAAAAAAATATTTAGACGTGCCTCATCGCACTCTCCTATTCTCCATAAGAATAACCCAGGAAGCACGTCACATGCGACTTTCGCAATTTGCAACTCGCAAACGGGCCGATTTTTGGATTTTCTCAAGACGGTTTTTTGTAGGAAATTGAATGCTCTACAAAAAATGTGTCTTGCTATTTTGTCCTAAATCCACTCTTTCGAAAGTTGTACCTGAAAAACTTGAAAAAAGGGAGCGTTCGAACGAACATCACTTTCGAAGGACCTACAGGAACAGGAACAGTACCTCATGGGATGGGGTCGAGCCATATTAGGGTCAACAATCAAATATAATTCGTGAAATATAAAAAAAAGATGTTTATTTAAGATTTTTTTTTGAACAATTGGGGAAACGTTGACGATGCTCCTGTACAACTCTCAATAGATATTGCAGTTCTCCCTCACCCTTCGTTAAACAGTTACTGTGAAAAAATCTGAGCCAAGTACATTTGAATTGTCCTCAAATTTCTTAGGTTTGCTTGACAAATTTTTTTTTCAGTTTTTTTAACGGGAACAACTATTTCGCAGGCGTAAATGTACTTGGCTCAGATTTTTTTACAGTAACTGTTTAACGAATGATAAGGAACAACTGCAATATCTCTTGAGAGTTGTACAGGAGCATCGTCAACCTTTCCCTAATTGTTTCAAAAAAAATCTTAAATAAAGTTTTTTTTTTCATATTTCACGAATTATATTTGATTGTTGACCCTATAATAGCTCGACCCCATCCCATGAGGTACTGTTCCCTATTCCTGTAGGTCCTTCGAAAGTGATGTTCGTCTGAACGCTCTTTTTTTCAAGTTTTTCAGGTAATTTCGAGAGAAAACTGGAGTTTTTTTGCAAATCTACTCATTATTGGTTTTTAGCAATCAATAACTTTCGAATAAGTAGATTTAGGACAAAATAGCAAGACACATTTTTTGTAGAGCATTCAATTTCCTACAAAAAACCGTCTTGAGGAAATCCAAAAATCGACCCATTTGCGAGTTACAAATTGCGAAAGTCGCATGTGACGTGCTGCCTGGGTTATTCTTATGGAGAATAGAAAAGTGCGATGAGGCACGTCTAAATATTTTTTTAAAAAGCTGAAATTTGGATGGCTTTTGTATTTCATGATGCTGGAACGGAAGAAACGTGTTCCTCAGGAAAAAATGAATAATGATTTTTTTTGGCACACCCTAACAGTTATATGTATAATGATGAAAAAAAAAATTTCTGCAATAATTTTTTTTTGGGTAGAGAACGAACAAAATCTGTTCTTAGTGAGCGTCCATGATGGGAGAGGAGTATAGAAAATGAAAAAAAAATTGAAAAAAAAAAAAAAATTTCGATAATTTTTTTTTTGATAGAGAACGAACGAAATCCGTTCTTAGTGAGCGTCTACGATGCGAGAGGAGTAACCGTGACAAATTTCACGATCCTAACTTCATTGGTTTAGGCTGTGCGTTGTCTGTCAGTCAGTCAGTCAGTCAGTCAGTCAGTCAGTCACGCGACTCTTTTATATATATAGATGAAGAAGAAAAAAATGTTTGATAAATTTTTTTTTTTCAATTTTTTTTGGTGGAGAACGAACAAAATCCGTTCTCGGTGAACGTTTTTTGAGGTAGAAGAGTATAGAAAAAAAAATAAAAGAAAGAAATAAAAAAAAAATTGAAAAAAAAAATTGAAAAAAAAAATAAAAATTTCGATAATTTTTTTTTGGATAGAGAACGAACGAAATCCGTTCTTAGTGAGCGTCTACGATGCGAGAGGAGTAACCGTGACAAATTTCACGATCCTAACTTCATTGGTTTAGGCTGTGCGTTGTCTGTCAGTCAGTCAGTCAGTCAGTCAGTCAGTCAGTCAGTCAGTCAGTCGGTCAGTCAGTCAGTCAGTCACGCGACTCTTTTTTATATATATAGACTAGCCTTGGGTACGCCCGCTTCGCTGGGCACACAATGGTCTCCAATGACACCGGGACCCCAATGAAAATGATTTTTGATTGGGGTCTATATGATCAAATTTGGAAATTTGACTGACTGACTGACTGACTGATTGACAACGAACACCCTAAACCACTGAAGATAGGATCATGGTGCCAGCCAGTCCTTCCAGTCAGCCAGTCTTTTTTTTTGTGTGTCAGTCAGTGAGTCAGTCACGCAAAAGTCAGAAAAAAAATTGCGAACATTTTTTTTTGGATAAAGAACGAACGAAATCCTTTCTTAGTGAGCGTCTACGATGGGAGAGAAGTATCTGTGACAAATTTCATAACCGTGACAAATTTCACGATCCTATCTTAAGTGGTTTAGAGTGTGCGTTGTCTGTCAATCAATCAGTCACTCACTCAGTCAGTCAGTCAGTCAATCACGCAATAGTTATTAGGGTGTGCCAAAAAAAATCATTTTTTTTTTATCAAGGAACACGTTTCTTCCGTTCTAGCATCATGAAATACAAAAGCCATCCAAATTTGAGCCTTTTAAAAAAATATTTAGACGTGCCTCATCGCACTCTCCTATTCTCCATAAGAATAACCCAGGAAGCACGTCACATGCGACTTTCGCAATTTGCAACTCGCAAACGGGCCGATTTTTGGATTTTCTCAAGACGGTTTTTTGTAGGAAATTGAATGCTCTACAAAAAATGTGTCTTGCTATTTTGTCCTAAATCCACTCTTTCGAAAGTTGTACCTGAAAAACTTGAAAAAAGGGAGCGTTCGAACGAACATCACTTTCGAAGGACCTACAGGAACAGGAACAGTACCTCATGGGATGGGGTCGAGCCATATTAGGGTCAACAATCAAATATAATTCGTGAAATATAAAAAAAAGATGTTTATTTAAGATTTTTTTTTGAACAATTGGGGAAACGTTGACGATGCTCCTGTACAACTCTCAATAGATATTGCAGTTCTCCCTCACCCTTCGTTAAACAGTTACTGTGAAAAAATCTGAGCCAAGTACATTTGAATTGTCCTCAAATTTCTTAGGTTTGCTTGACAAATTTTTTTTTCAGTTTTTTTAACGGGAACAACTATTTCGCAGGCGTAAATGTACTTGGCTCAGATTTTTTTACAGTAACTGTTTAACGAATGATAAGGAACAACTGCAATATCTCTTGAGAGTTGTACAGGAGCATCGTCAACCTTTCCCTAATTGTTTCAAAAAAAATCTTAAATAAAGTTTTTTTTTTCATATTTCACGAATTATATTTGATTGTTGACCCTATAATAGCTCGACCCCATCCCATGAGGTACTGTTCCCTATTCCTGTAGGTCCTTCGAAAGTGATGTTCGTCTGAACGCTCTTTTTTTCAAGTTTTTCAGGTAATTTCGAGAGAAAACTGGAGTTTTTTTGCAAATCTACTCATTATTGGTTTTTAGCAATCAATAACTTTCGAATAAGTAGATTTAGGACAAAATAGCAAGACACATTTTTTGTAGAGCATTCAATTTCCTACAAAAAACCGTCTTGAGGAAATCCAAAAATCGACCCATTTGCGAGTTACAAATTGCGAAAGTCGCATGTGACGTGCTGCCTGGGTTATTCTTATGGAGAATAGAAAAGTGCGATGAGGCACGTCTAAATATTTTTTTAAAAAGCTGAAATTTGGATGGCTTTTGTATTTCATGATGCTGGAACGGAAGAAACGTGTTCCTCAGGAAAAAATGAATAATGATTTTTTTTGGCACACCCTAACAGTTATATGTATAATGATGAAAAAAAAAATTTCTGCAATAATTTTTTTTTGGGTAGAGAACGAACAAAATCTGTTCTTAGTGAGCGTCCATGATGGGAGAGGAGTATAGAAAATGAAAAAAAAATTGAAAAAAAAAAAAAAATTTCGATAATTTTTTTTTTGATAGAGAACGAACGAAATCCGTTCTTAGTGAGCGTCTACGATGCGAGAGGAGTAACCGTGACAAATTTCACGATCCTAACTTCATTGGTTTAGGCTGTGCGTTGTCTGTCAGTCAGTCAGTCAGTCAGTCAGTCAGTCAGTCACGCGATTCTTTTATATATATAGATGAGAAAAAAAACTTTTGATAAATTTTTTTTTTCATTTTTTTTTGGTGAAGAACGAACAAAATCCGTTCTCGGTGAACGTTTATTGAGGTAGAAGAGTATAGAAAAAAAAATTGAAAAAAAAAAAATTGAAAAAAAAAAAAATTTCGATGATTTTTTTTTGGACAGAGAACGAACAAAATCCGTTCTTAGTGAGCGTTTACGATGCGAGAGGAGTAACCGTGACAAATTTCACGATCCTAACTTCATTGGTTTAGGCTGTGCGTTGTCTGTCAGTCAGTCAGTAAGTCAGTCAGTCAGTCAGTCAGTCAGTCAGTCAGTCACGCGACTCTTTTATATATTGTAACGGAACGAAGCATTCCGTCCACACGGGCGTCGTGTGTTTGGCTCACCCACACACACGTGAGGTAAGCTGTGCCTTCCCGATTCCCAAAATCGGGAAAAGGCTCGTATCGCCCTCCTCGCGATACGAGCCTTTTGACACACCCTCCGGGTACGTCGCAGCGATGATCCGCGCGAAGAACAGCCCATCGGACCGCCTCGCTCGACACGCCTGTCAAAGTGCCCAAAATAAATTCGCCACTTGACTCCAGTGGTCATCCCACCTGACCGACACCCTACCTGTCATCCCCTGGAACGATACGGAAGGGAAAAATCTCCTCACGTCCCGTTTTCCTATTTAAGGGCCAGCAGCGAGAGCTCGAGTCATTCTTGTCTTCGAAACTTCTAATTTACACTCTCTGCGAGCAATCCTCAACGGGTAATGGACTTACAATAATTTGTCGAGTCGTACTCCTCCAATTCACCCGAGCTCGCGATTAGGAAACTAGATCTGGGCGAAGTACCATCATTGCGCTGGTTTTCTGACCTCAGAGCTAGTCCGTGTGTCTGGTGGACGTAGGCAGGCCGTATTTCGCGGATTTCAAAGAATCAAAGAGTAAAACGAGACGAGTCGCGGATTTCATCGGGTTTCAGCCGACTCACTGCAAAGGAGCGCGGCACCGCGTGTTCCATATCGTCCTCTCATTGCTTTTCCGCAGAAACGCCTCGCTCAAGTCCACACGGGTGGACAGGTCGCGTGAATTGCACCGGGAAATTGTAAAAAGAAAAAAAATCATAAATCTTGCACGCCAGCTTCACTGGCGTTTCGTGTATCTAGCCTCGGCAACTAGATACCCAGCAGAGAAAGATTTCAAACAAATCTCTGCCCCGCCATGAGAATCACCGACAATTTCGGAAATTAATTGCGGTAATTCGCCCAATTTCAACATCAGCCTCTCTGATGCTTCAGACGGTCGTCCTCGCCGACGCTCGTCTTTCGGGATCGACGTTTCCCGTCCTGCCATGAGAATGGACGTATTGTAAACAAATCGCGCAAATTCGTTTTTCCTCGCCAGCCTCACTGACGAGCCTAAATCAGGCCTTGACTACAATTCCGAGAGAATTTTTTCTTTTCTTTTCCGACGCTTCTCGTCGACAGAATTCGCACACGCGCCTTCTGCGTGGGTGCAAATTTGACCACGGCGTGCGCGAGCGGTGCTTTGCCTCGCTCGTGCTCTCCCTCAATCCCGCATAACTCCACTAGCCCGAATTTCCTGGCTAATTCCTCTTAACTTCAACTAACCACTTAGTCTAAGAGCCCACGACACTAAACCTAGTTCGATAAGACTACCGGATGAGATATATATAATTAGTCACGTCATTAATGGGGGAACACGAAATGGCGATGCTGCAATGCAAAAAACCTGGCGGCGACATAAAAAAAAAAAAAATTATTAAAAAATCCGGTTTCTAGTATGATAAGACTCCCAATTTTTATTTGTCCCTCGAAATAGGGGAGTGATAGGACTATACGATAGTGCTGTGCTGCAAGCCCCCCTGATTGGTCTAATCAGTGGCAGCAGCATGATAAGCGGCGCCTCGTATCTAGGTATCTAGTATGATCGATCTCCTCAAAAAACCCAAGCTCATCCGAAAGTTTATCAATTTCTGTGCGAGAAAAACCACTGCTGCATTTTCCAAACAGTGGAGAAAGTGGTTGCTGCAGCGATTGAAGGTCGCCGTCCGCGCGGCTGCATTCGGCGTTTCAATTCAGTTTTGTCAGCAATCAACCGGTTCTTTTCGATTTTTACCGGTTAAATACGCGTCCTACGGTCACATATGAATAATTTTACGTGTCGTTGATTGTTTAAACAAATTAAATCGACATACACTACCGCTCAAAAGTTTGGATACACTTGTCCAAATTTCTTTCCGCACTTAAAGTTAGATAACTCTGCCAAAAAAAAAGATATTCAAATTTCCAAAGCGGGGTTTTCAAAAGAATAAATCAGGCTTTGATTTGCCGCATTTCAATAATTTTTTTTCGCCCCGGTATGGTCTTTGGTTTGTGATCGTTTTTCGGTCTTTTTTCGACCCTCACGCATCAGGCGCACAATTGAAGGAAATGTAATTTTTTTTTCACCTTTAAAAACTTAAAAAAGGACGGTAGAATCTCCATTTTTGTTTTTGGAAAAAAATTTTGCGATTTTTTGTCGCAAAGTTATCGTATTTTTCGCTAAAAACGATATATTTTGAAAAATTCAAAATAACACAACAACCATATGGATCAAGAAAAAATGGTAGGAATACAAAAAGTTGCGGATTTTTCGAATAAAACGTCTGGAATTTTTTCAGAATTATTCGGGGAAACTTTTTTTTTTAAGTGTTTTTTTTCCATATATCACGAATGAAAATTTTCGTTTTCTCTCGATAGAATGTTTGAAGGCACTCACCGCGTTCAAACAAGTTTTCCATCGAAAAAACCGCCTTTTTGGCGCCTTTCTGATTTTCCGATCGAGCTCGATCAAGGCGGTTTTTCCGATGAAAAACTTGTTTAAACGCGGTGAGTGACTTCAAACATTTTATCGAGGGAAAAAAAAATTTTCACTCGTGATATATGAAGAAAAAGTACTAAAAAAAAAAATTTTCCCTGAAAAATTCTGAAAAAATTCCAGATGTTTTATCAGAAAAATCCGCAAGTTTTTGTATCCTGACCATTTTTTCTGGATCCATATGGATCTTGTGTTATTTTGAATTTTTCAAAATGTATCATTTTTAGCGAAAAATACGATAACTTTGCGAAAAAAAAATCGCAAAATTTTTTTCCAAAAGCAAAGATGGAGATTCTGCCGTCCTTATTGAGTTTTTCATTGTGAAAAAAAAAAATTACGTTTCCTTCAATTGTGCGCGCGATTCGCGTGGGTCGAAAAAAAACCGAAAAACGACCACAAACCAAAGACCATACCGGGACGAAAAAAAAAAATATTAAAATGCGGCAAATCAAAGCCTAATTTATCCTTTTCAAAACCCCGCTTCGGAAATTTGAATATATTTTTTTTCGGCAGAGTTATCTAACTTCGAGTGCGGAAAGAAATTTGGACAAGCGTTTCCAAACTTTTGAGCGGTAGTGTATTTTATGTGATATTGTTCGATTTTTTAGCCATTTTCATTGTGTTGTTTTTAATTTTTTCTCAAAAGTCTTTCGTAACATTTTATAGTAATATTTTTTTTTCTGAAAAAGTACCAAATATCATTGTTTCAACGAATAAGATTCTATTAATTATTCCAAGGTTCCGGATTTTTCAGCCTTTTTTTGGATATGTATTATTTCGCGTGGCACGTACAAATCTCTCCCGCTTTATTTTTTAATCAAACCATGATATGTATTTACCATCGCGGAAATCGTTTGAACTAATGGAAAATTCTGTACCCGAGACATGAAGATTTCTTGGCTATTTATTTCTAGCAGAAATCAAGTCGTCGATAGTACATATTGTAATCCTCCATTCGTGGACAATATATTAGCTATGTCGGTTGACACCGAAGAAAACGGTGAAGATGAATTCGATTTCGTTATATTCGATTCGGATGACGAAAAGTAGCGTGAGAATAATTACTGATAAGAAAGAAATAGTTTACAGGAAGAATAAAAATTAGTTTATAAGAATAAGAATTTTTAATTAAGACTAATCTTGTTATTAGTATTTTTTTTCACACCTCATGTTCTTGACACGTCATGTTGTCGTACTTGTAAAATAAAAAAATATATTGATAAGATGATCAAATTATTGGAAAAACCAATCTTCGTTTTTTATTGCCCGCATCCAAACTTAAAAATACCATTTCACCTTCATATTCATTCAAAATTATTTGTTTAAACAATCAACGACACGTAAAATTATTCATATGTGACCGTGGGACGCGTATTTAACCGGTAAAAATTGAAAGGAACCGGTCGATTGCTGACAAAACTAAATTGAAACGCCGAATGCAGCCGCGCGGACGGCGACCTTCAATCGCTGCAGCAACCACTTTCTCCACTGTTTGGAAAATGCAGCAGTGGTTTTTCTCACACAGAAATTGATAAACTTTCGGATGAGCTTGGGTTTTTTGAGGAGATCGATCATACTAGATACCTAGATACGAGGCGCCGCTTATCATGCTGCTGCCACTGATTAGACCAATCAGGGGGGCTTGCAGCACTGCACTATCGTATAGTCCTATCACTCCCCTATTTCGAGGGACAAATAAAAATTGGGAGTCTTATCATACTAGAAACCGGATTTTTTAATAATTTTTTTTTTTTTTTATGTCGCCGCCAGGTTTTTTGCATTGCAGCATCGCCATTTCGTGTTCCCACATTAATGACGTGACTTATTATATATATCTCATCCGGTAGTCTTATCAAACTAGGTTTAGTGTCATGGGCTCTCCTACTAACTGTGTATTTCCTCCTGCCGTAACACCGCACAGGGCTTCACCCGCTTTCAATATAATTTTTCTTCGTATTTCGCTTAATTATCAAATAATCATTATTTCTCTTACAGCAGCGATCCCTCTCTCATTCTCAGGAATGCCGATGATGAAGGGTCGAAGCCGTCCTTTATGACGACGCGCACAACAACACCCTGAGGCAACGCATAACTCCCATGGAGGGTGCGATTGAGAGAGACCGCTGCGTGAATAAAAAATTCGTCAATTTGCTAACCATTTAAGACTCAATTCTTCCCGAATCCTACTCCTCACAAGGAATCGACCTCGAGCCCGTAACCCGTTTCTCCCAAAGCACGAGAGAGGCGGAGGAGCCGCTCGTGCATAAGCCGAAACGTTTCAATGGCGCCCGAACAGGGACTCGAGGCTTAATACCGCATTCCCGCAGAAGCAGAATTCTTGCAATCGATAATTCCTATTTCACAACATTCTCATCGTGGTCACGAAAACTTGAAATAAATTCTAAATTCTCTCCAAATCGCTGGCCAAAGCATTTCATGTCTTAGAGGAATCATACACGAAGATTTCGCCTTTCTTTAATCGGGGACAACGATCAAAACAATTAGCTAAGACCACCAGACATAGCGTTTATCGAAATAGCCGGTTTACAACCGAGAAATCCCATCGCCCGACTCGATTAAATAAATACGATCGACCACGTGCGCCTAAGAAATTCGTGCACACGTGGGCCTCTGTCAACAACGCTAATCCGCGCTGAGCGAAGAGAGCTCGCAAAATAAAAGAAAGAAAGGATTAAGAAGGATTAACGCGCTCGACGAGCGAGAGCAGATAAATTCTCGAGAAAAACAATTTCAGAGGAATATTGTCGCACCGAGTGGCCTTGTTGACAGAATCGGACACAAGTGCTAGCGAATAATAATAAGAGCAATAAACTCGACCAGGCATACATGAAATTACCGAAAAATAAAGGCCAAGAGAAATAAATTCACGAATTCCCATCGTAGGAGAAATCACGAAGCCAAAGTCCAAAACATTCCCACTCCATGATGAGTGCTGACAAGAGCGGAGCAATTCCGAAAACTAAGAAGTTGCTCATTCCTCCCGCCACCGATACGTTCGGGAGCGGAGAAGGGGCTACCTCCTTCGATCCTAGCGTCCGACAAGATCCTCCTCTTGAGGATCGTCGACAATGGGACCCTCGGGGGGACGAGGGGAGGGAAAATGTACCGAAACGAAGAAATAAGCATAAAGTTTACCGTCGGACGGACCAACCCCGCCCCCACAGCCGCGCCAGCTCTGTCTCGCTCATCGACAGCGGCCATGTGGACCCTTCGGTAATTTTCCTGTCAGAAATCGCGAAGAAAATGGACGACGACGCGAAATTACGTAACGAGACGCTAAAAAGTCTCACTGCCTCACTCACGTCGAGAATCGACGCTCTCCAAGAGCTCGTTATCTCCCACATTTCGGGAAACAAGCCCGACAAAATCCCTTCCCACACGTCCCCTGAAACTTGGCGACTTGACGTGCCATCGTCTACACTCTACCCCCACCACGGCAAGAACAATGCTGCGAACTGGGAAAGAGGAGATAGAGAGAGAAACTCTCCAAAAACGAACTTGCACCGAAATGCGCCGGGAACGGGGATACACTTGGGACGACTCGGACTACCCATGACTACGTTGCCAATTTATCTGAGCGGTTGCAAAGTGCACCGAGAGTGGACGCACATGATCCGCGAGACAGTTCCGAAATGCACTCCAGAAATGCACAATTAGGAAACGCCCTGGGAGCTCTTAGGATAGACGCACCCACGTTCGCGGGAAAGCCTCATGAGCTGCCACTGCAATTCCTCGCGGACCTCAAATCCCACTACCAGGTGTTTGCACCCAGAAATGATTTTCATCTTATGATCTCCCAATGTCTCAAGGCCACGCCTCTGCAATGGTGGAAGATTGTCCGGAATGAAATCTCCAATTGGGAAGAGTTTGAAAAAGAGTTTGCCAGAAGATTCTGGAGCGAGGATCGTCAAAACCACGTCAAGAATAAACTCGAATATGACTGGTTTGACCCCCGCAAGAAGACTTCTCGCTTCGCCTACGCTCTGTCTCTCATCGGGCTGGCGAAAGAACTCCGACCGCCCCTGACCGATCGAGAAATCGTCCACAAAATTAAACGGAATTTCCCCGAAGACGTGAGAACGACTATTCGAACGAGCTGCATAGAGACACTCCCCCACCTACTGGACCTGCTCTCGTCCCTAGACGAAGAGATTCCGGGGAACAGGGAGAGGGAAAGGGCCTCCGCCACAAAATCGCTTCCAGGCTCAAGGCCAGAGGGACGACTCCAGAAACTCGGAGAATCGATCCGGACATGAGCAGCGAAAAGAGGGCAAACCCGAATACCGGAACGACAAGAAACCAGAAAATAATCCTCCTAAATTCCCGCCCAAGGACAAACGTATGAACATCCGAAGCGTGGAAACGACGGAGGAAACAACGGCCGAGGAAGAGCCTGAAACGACCACGGAGCAGGGAAACGAAGCATCGTCACCTCCGCAACTTGGTACATAACCGAGGTGACGATCGGCTTCGGAAAAGATTTACGATCGGAGCTACTCGAAGACGAAGAAGGCGCGACGACTCGACCCAAGAAGAAATGCCCCACGCTGACGATCCTGTTACAGAGCACGCCAGTGACGGCACTGGTAGACACCGGAAGTGAAGTAACGGCCATATCGGAGGAGCTCTTCCACCGACACCAAAATCTACTCGCTTGCCCGTCGCTCCCTCTGACAGGGATGACTGTCACAGGGGCAACCCAAGGCCGAGGAGTGCCTATCTCTCTTCAAATCTACGCATCGATCGGAATCCAAGGCTTCTGTGACCACACGCCCGTCCTTATCGTGCCAAAATTAACCAACGAGTGCATACTGGGAATCGACTTCCTGATAAAAACTCGATCGATCCTGGACTTCGGGAGCAACACCATCACGGTCGGCCAACCCTCTACCCGAGACGACAAATACACGTTCGCCCTCGACCTCGAAAAACCAAACTCCGAGGCGCGCATCCACTCGCTGCAGGAAGAGGACGACGGCGTCAACAACGAGGAAATCCATGACAAAACCCAAGAAACTTCGGGACTCTCGAAGGACCAGAAGAAAGAATTCTCCGGACTCCTGGAGAATTTCCGAGACGTATTTCGCAAGAAACCCGGTCTGCTCAAAACCTACGAACACATACTCAAGGTCAAGCCGCATGAACCGTTTAAGGCAATGAGCTATCCTATTCCCCTGGCGTACCGAGAGGAAGTGGACCGAGAGATAGAGACGCTTTTGAAAAACGGCATAATCCAGCGATCTGTGAGTAAATACAGCAGCCCGCTCCTCATATCCGGAAAGAAGGACGGAAGTGTACGTCTCTGCCTAGATGCCCGGAAAATTAACCAAATCCTAGAGCCTGATTACGAACAGATGGAAGGAACAGGAGAATTGTTTCAAGAGTGTCGAAAAGCCACTTTCATGTCATCGCTCGACATGAGAGCCAGCTTCTGGCAAGTCCCGTTGCACCCAGACTCTCGGAAGTATACCGCATTTTCCCATCGAGGAAAGTGCTACGAGTTCCGCGTGACCCCTTTCGGACTGCGTACGAGCACCGCCAGCCTGGTCCGAGGCCTCGACCCGGTACTCAAAGGGCTAACGAACGTTTTGAACTTCGTCGATGACCTTCTGTGCACTTCAGAAACATTCGAAGAACATTTGGACGACCTAAAACAACTGTTTCAAAGATTCCGCGACCATGGATTGACACTCAACCTATCAAAATCCCACTTCTTCAAACAAGAAACGAAATTCCTCGGCCACATCCTAACACGGGAAGGCATCAAGCCCGACCCTGAGAAGATCGACGCCATACAGAAATTTCCTGCACCCAAGAACACCAAACAGCTACGTGGGTTCCTCGGACTGGTAAACTACTACAGTAAATTCACCAGAGAGCACGGATCGTCAACTCAACCGTTGCTGTACCTGCTGACAAAGGGAACGAAGTGGAAATGGGGAGACGAAGAGGACCAAGCCTTCGAGAACGTTAAATCGAAATTCTGTAAAAGCGTGATTCTGCACTATCCCGTCAAAGGACAGCCGTTCTACGTACAAACGGACGCGAGTGACTTTGCACTCGGCGCCATCCTTTACCAGAAGAGCGATGAGGGAGAACACCTAGTACTCCACTTCGCCAGTCGCACAATCAAAGGTCCGGAGCTCCGATATACCACCACCGAAAAGGAGCTGCTAGCGATTGTCTGGGCATTAAGTAAATTTCGCACTTACATCTTGGGATCCGAAGTGATCATCGTTACCGACCACGTCGCATTGACGTTTCTCCGTGAGTGCAAGCTGTCGCATGCAAGGATCACCAGGTGGACTTTAGGCATTCAGGAATACCACCCGCAGATCGAACATTGCGAAGGCAAAAGAAACTTGGTAGCCGATCTGCTCAGTCGACCCGAACGATCCAGTCCTGGTGAACGAGTCGTAATTGCCCAACTCGACGCCGAGCACGTGGAAACCTTACTAGCGACCGTAAAAGGATTAGGGAAGCTCCAAGAAAAAGATACCGAGTGCCTAGCCATCCGAGACTCCATAGCCCACAGCCCTGATTACAAGGATCATCGCATCAAGGACGGAATCATTTACAACTGTAGAGGGAACTACGAGCGAGTGGTCGTACCAAACCAAGGCGTGGTGGACTTGATCAAGGATTGCCACCGAGCATACGCTCACGCCGGACCAAGAAAGTGTTATAACCTATTGAAAGACGATTTCTACTATCCCAACTTGGCCCGAGTGATACGCAAGACGCTGGCTTACTGCGACGACTGCCAACGAAACAAAGTCTACACCGTGGGAACCCACGCGGAGCAGCAATGCATCCTCCCAAACGAGCCTAGCGCCCTGGTATCTCTGGATTATTATGGACCACTGCCCCCGGGCCAATTCGGACAGAGTTACATCCTCGCCGTCATAGACGTTTTCTCCAAATTAACCAAGCTCTACGGGCTGCGAAAGGCATCCACGGAGTCCACGTGGAAGAAGCTGGTCAGTGACTACTTCCCTGAATATGGAAAACCAAAGGCCATTCTCAGTGACCAAGGGACCCAGTTCACCTCGCACAAATGGGAGCAACACCTCAAAGAAAACGAGATTACCAAAATCATGACGTCGATTCGACACCCACAAGCAAACCCAGTCGAGAGAACGAACAGGGAACTGAGCCGATTCTTCCGATCATTAACACAAGGCAAGCACAAATCCTGGGTCCGGTGGTTACCGACCATTGAAGAGTGCATCAATGCCACATACCACGAAACCACGGGATTCACCCCCTGGGAACTACACTTCGGAAACAAACCTGAAAAACCTTGGCAAAAACTGTTAAAAAAGGAAAACGCGGTCAACAGAACCCACGAAGACCTAATCATGGTCGCGAAGGAACGAATGAAAACGGAGAGACAAAAACAAGCAGACCGTCACAACAAGAGCCACAAACTCCATGAGTATCAAATAGGAGACGAAGTACTGGCGCGAGCTCTGACAATTTCACAACCAAGCTTAGGGTTGATCGCCAAGTTCCTGCCGCATTACGAAGGACCTTATGTCATATCCGCAAAGATCCACTCCCACTCATACGTCCTCCGCCATAGGGAAACCGATAAAGAGCGGGGAAGATTCCACTCCCGAGATCTACGACCATACTTCCGCGAGACCTAACCCTTGAGTGAAACGACGCCTCATTATTTACAGAATATGGACAAGGGCACGCAAACCGTCTGCTCCAAGGAGGGCAAAGTCTTGAGCGCACGACCTTACCAACCAGCAGGTAAAGGACAAAAGAAAGGCCACCGTCCAATCACGGGAAAATCAAAGCAAACAAACACAGAGCCCTGGTTCTTCCAACACCTGAGAGCTGACGAAGGGCGACAGAGAAAAGCGCTGAACTTCGTCCCAGGAGAGGCCAGCTGCTTCGCACCGGGAACGACGAAAGTGCTGAAGAAATTCGTGATCCCGGAAAAACCACCCATGCCGGACAAACAGTGGGTAGCTCCCAGGAGACCAGGGACGCACGCGATACGGACACCCAACGGACCCAAAGTGATCTTTGACCCTGAGGTAGAGGCGCGGTATGCAGGTTTCAAGCGGGCAGGTCCTGACCCACTCGCAGAAGAAGCCTGTATCCGAAAATACTCCCGGCTACCAGTACCATCCGGTGGCAAACCTGCGAACAATGGGGTACAGGGAACAGAAGATCTTGCGCACGCTATCAAGGGTACGCAAGACCTTGGGGGGGCGATGTAACGGAACGAAGCATTCCGTCCACACGGGCGTCGTGTGTTTGGCTCACCCACACACACGTGAGGTAAGCTGTGCCTTCCCGATTCCCAAAATTAAAGCCCTCCTCGCGATACGAGCCTTTTGACACACCCTCCGGGTACGTCGCAGCGATGATCCGCGCGAAGAACAGCCCATCGGACCGCCTCGCTCGACACGCCTGTCAAAGTGCCCAAAATAAATTCGCCACTTGACTCCAGTGGTCATCCCACCTGACCGACACCCCACCTGTCATCCCCTGGAACGATACGGAAGGGAAAAATCTCCTCACGTCCCGTTTTCCTATTTAAGGGCCAGCAGCGAGAGCTCGAGTCATTCTTGTCTTCGAAACTTCTAATTTACACTCTCTGCGAGCAATCCTCAACGGGTAATGGACTTACAATAATTTGTCGAGTCGTACTCCTCCAATTCACCCGAGCTCGCGATTAGGAAACTAGATCTGGGCGAAGTACCATCATTGCGCTGGTTTTCTGACCTCAGAGCTAGTCCGTGTGTCTGGTGGACGTAGGCAGGCCGTATTTCGCGGATTTCAAAGAATCAAAGAGTAAATCGAGACGAGTCGCGGATTTCATCGGGTTTCAGCCGACTCACTGCAAAGGAGCGCGGCACCGCGTGTTCCATATCGTCCTCTCATTGCTTTTCCGCAGAAACGCCTCGCTCAAGTCCACACGGGTGGACAGGTCGCGTGAATTGCACCGGGAAATTGTAAAAAGAAAAAAATCATAAATCTTGCACGCCAGCTTCACTGGCGTTTCGTGTATCTAGCCTCGGCAACTAGATACCCAGCAGAGAAAGATTTCAAACAAATCTCTGCCCCGCCATGAGAATCACCGACAATTTCGGAAATTGATTGCGGTAATTCGCCCAATTTCAACATCAGCCTCTCTGATGCTTCAGATGGTCGTCCTCGCCGACGCTCGTCTTTCGGGATCGACGTTTCCCGTCCTGCCATGAGAATGGACGTATTGTAAACAAATCGCGCAAATTCGTTTTTCCTCGCCAGCCTCACTGACGAGCCTAAATCAGGCCTTGACTACAATTCCGAGAGAATTTTTTCTTTTCTTTTCCGACGCTTCTCGTCGACAGAATTCGCACACGCGCCTTCTGCGTGGGTGCAAATTTGACCACGGCGTGCGCGAGCGGTGCTTTGCCTCGCTCGTGCTCTCCCTCAATCCCGCATAACTCCACTAGCCCGAATTTCCTGGCTAATTCCTCTTAACTTCAACTAACCACTGTGTATTTCCTCCTGCCGTAACACCGCACAGGGCTTCACCCGCTTTCAATCTAATTTTTCTTCGTATTTCGCCTCATTATCAAATAATCATTATTTCTCTTACAGCAGCAGTATATAGGCTATGAGGGTTCCAATCCACTTCCAGGAATTAGTGGGGGAGGTAAAAGTGGGGGAGGTAAAAGTGGGGGAGGTAAAAGTGGGGGGGTCGGCATCCTTTGATCTTGGGGAGGAGTGGGGATGTCTATTGTGTCGGCATCCCTTTGATGTTGAAAAGGGGGGAGGGACCCCCTGCTGCGCTATTGTTAGTCTATTGTGTCGGCATCCCTTTGATGTTGAAAAGGGGGGAGGGACCCCCTGCTGCGCTATTGTTATTGGGATAATTTATGGGGGTCTATTGTCATGCGCTGTGGGGGGTCTATTGTTGTCAAGATAATTTATGACACCCGGTCTATTGTTCGAACACCTGCTCTATTGTTATCCGATCTATTGTTATCCGATCTATTGTTATCCTGGGAAAGGGGGGAGGGTATGGAACACCTGCTCTATTGTTAGAACACCTGCGCTATTGTTATTGGGTTAATTTATGGGGGTCTATTGTCATGCGATGTGGGGGGTCTATTGTTGTCGAGATGATTTATGACATCCGGTCTATTGTTAGAACACCTGCTCTATTGTTATCCGATTATCCGATCTATTGTTATCCGAGGGAGGGGGGAGGGGAGGGTATGGAACACCTGCTCTATTGTTAGAACACCTGCATACGATGTGGGGGGTCTATTGTTGTCAAGATAATTTATGACATCCGGTCTATTGTTGGAACACCTGCTCTATTGTTATCCGATCTATTGTTATAGAGTCTATTGTTATCCTGAGAAAGGGGGGGGAGGGGAAGGTATGGAACACCTGCTCTATTGTTAGAACACCTGCATGCGATGTGGGGGGCCTATTGTTGTCAAGATAATTTATGACATCCGGTCCATTGTTGGAACACCTGCTCTATTGTTAGAACACCTGCATGCGATGTGGGGGGTCTATTGTTGTCAAGATAATTTATGACATCCGGCCTATTGTTGGAACACCTGCTCTATTGTTATCCGATCTATTGTTATAGAGTCTATTGTTATCCTAGGAAAGGGGGGAGGCGGGGCCCATCCACATTTTGGAAAATTCGTTGGAATTTTCCCCAAAAATGAAATTCTAGGAATTTTCCCCTACCACACATCCCGTCCCACAACATATAAAAACCCAATGAGTTCCCAATGCATTTCGAAAATCGATACATTTCGAGTAAAGATACGTGAGAGTTCACATCGAACCATGTCGCGTCCTACAAACATTGCTGCTGAAGAAGTGCTGCGTGAGCAGGCAGTCTTATTGAAGAACTTGGGAGAATATTTCTCGTGGGAGCAACAGTGTGATGAATTAATTGATAGTTTGGAGGAGCAGGCGTCATCAAAACGTATCCGACTCAGTATAGGGTATCGTCACTCGATGAATGCTCAAATAATACGTTTGGAAGGTTTGAAGCTGGCTACGAGACGACGATTTATACACATTAGTGGGGAATTGAACAATCTAAAATTGACGTGGCGAAAAATCGACACTGCATTCGATAATCGTGTATGCACTGGTGCAGTAATTAATCAAAGTCACATTATTCCACGCGAATTTTTACAAGATGCGAGTGAATTAGTTATAAAACATGTAACAAACTGTATCGAGAAATATAATAGTGTCAAAGTGAATACAGAGTTTAATGCAGAGTTTGCTGTAGGTGATCGGCGTGCACATAAAAGTTTCAATACAGCAAATGTGGAACTGTTCAAAACGTCAGATCTTGAAGAGTGGTACGAAGAGCGAGTGATCGATCCAACGTTAGCTTCGCTTGATGAGTTCCAAGATCGTGATAGTGGCTGGACATTAATCTCAATCGCAAATTTAACTATTAATATAAATAAATATAATCCCATGAGCGCAGGCTGTAATGTTAAATTACCGCGAAAAATAATATCAAAACGAGCCACAGTAAATGTAAAATCAAATGATAATGCATGTTTCGCTTGGGCGGTGGTTGCTGCGCTATACCCAGCAGAAAGTCACAGTGAGCGACAGTCATCATATCCACATTATGAAACCGTGCTAAATGTTCAAGGTCTAATTTTTCCCATGACACTTAATCATATAAAAAAGTTTGAAAAATTGAACAATGTTTCGATAAACGTGTATACACTAGAGAAAGACAATATTCGACCGATTCTCGTCAGTAAAAATAAAAAAGCGAAGCACGTCAATTTATTGCTGATTGAAGAACAACAGGCGGGAAATAACGTCGCGCATTTTGTGTGCATTAAGGATTTGTCACTTCTCGTGAGTTCCCAACTGCAGAACGGCAAGAGACGAGTATTCATTTGTGATCGGTGAGTTGATTACAAATTAATCTAAATTAATGTAAAATTAAATATAAGAAATTAATAAAATTCAAAATCATAGGTGTCTGCACTATTTCTACACGGAGGAAAAGCTGCAGTCCCACGAGGTAGACTGTTGGCAGATGAACAACTGCGCGATAACATTGCCGGCTGAAAACAACAAATGGCTGGAATTCAAAAACTTTTATCGAAAGGAGCGTCTTCCGTTCGTCGTTTACGCTGATCTCGAGTGCGTTTTGGATAAAACGAATGAGAAAGAACGCGAAAAGAATAAACACTAACACCATCGAGTTTTCAGCGTGGGTTATTATGTGAGTTGTTCGTACGACCCTTCTTTGTCGGGCTACCATACCTACCGTGGAAAGGACTGCGTAGAATGGTTCGCAAAGGAGCTCGAGACGTTGGCGTTGAACGTGAAGAAAATATTACTAAAAAATGTGCCCATGAAGGAATTGACGCAGCAGGAGTGGAAGACTTTCCGAGAGGCTAAAGACTGCCATATTTGCGAGAGACCGTTTGAAATCAATGCAGATCGTGTGCGTGATCACTGTCATCTAACGGGACAGTACAGAGGTCCAGCTCATTCCAATTGTAATCTAAATTTCCAACATTATTTTTCCATTCCAATTATTTTTCACAATTTATCCGGATACGACGCCCATTTTATTATAAAAGAGGTAGCTACGGCGTTTGAGGGGAAAACTGATTTACTCCCGTTAACAAAAGAAAAATACATATCATTCACAAAGACGGTGCAGTCTTCTTCGGAAAACTATAAAAAACAGATTAAACTTCGTTTTATCGATTCATTTAAATTTTTGAATACGAGTCTCGATAAGTTGGCATCTCTTCTCTCAGCAGACAAATTGAAAATTGTAAAGTCTCAATTTAAAAATCTACAACCAAACGATTTCACACTGTTAACTCGCAAAGGTGTTTTTCCCTACGAGTACATTGACTGTTTTGAAAAGTTGGATGAAACGCAGCTCCCACCGCGGGATGCTTTCTATAGTTCATTGACCGACGAGACAATTTCCGAGGATGACTATAAACATGCTCAGACTGTGTGGGAGCGGTTTTCACTGCAAACGCTTGGGGAATATAGCGATCTTTACCTGAAGACGGACGTGTTGTTGTTGGCCGATATTTTCGAAAACTTTCGAGATAAATGCCAGCAAAGTTATGGTCTTGACCCAGCCTATTACTACACTCTCCCGGGATATACCTGGGATGCCATGTTGAAATACACGCAGGTCAAGTTTGAACTATTCACTGACATCGACATGGTGCTATTCATAGAGAGAGGTGTACGTGGGGGTTTGAGTCAATGTTCAAAGAGATATGCATGTGCAAATAACAAGTATATGGAGTCTTATGATTCATCGAAAGAATCATCATACTTGATGTACTACGATGTAAATAATTTGTACGGCTGGGCGATGAGTCAACCGCTGCCATATGCAAATTTTGAATGGATTGAAGATGTCTCGAGCTTCAATATTGACTCTCCCGATCCGTCAAAAGGATATGTCCTTGAGGTTGATCTGGAATATCCCTCTTACTTGCACGATAAGCATGCGGATCTACCTTTTTGTCCGGAACACGGTAAACCTCCGGGTAAGCGTCAAGAGAAATTGCTCGCCACCGTTTCAGACAAAGAACGCTATGTTATTCACTATCGAACTCTTCAACATTGTTTGCAACATGGATTAAACTTGAAGAAAACTTGAAGAAAATTCATAGAATATTACAGTTCACCGAATCAGCCTGGTTAGCAAAGTACATTGATTTAAACACGCAATTGAGAACCCGTGCAACAAATGATTTCGATAAAACCATGTACAAGCTGATGAACAATGCAGTTTTCGGAAAAACAATGGAAGATGTGCGTGAACGAAGAAATGTTAAGGTGGTAACCGAATGGACGGGTAGATATGGTGCTGAAGCATTGATTGCAAAACCAAATTTTCACAGTCGCAGTATATTTGCGGAAAACTTGGTAGCTGTAGAATTGCGCAATCTCGAAGTCAAATTTGACAAACCTATTTATGTTGGAATGTGCATTTTAGATATTTCAAAAACTTGTCTGTACAAATTTCATCACGAGTTTATGACGCAAATGTACCCCGATAAATGCGAGGTTGCATACACCGACACTGATAGTTTAATATATCATATCAAGTGCGATGATGTTTATAGTGATATGAAAAAAAATCTAGATAAATTCGATACGAGCGACTATCCCAACGATAATGTATATAATATTCCACTTGTAAACAAAAAGGTGCCCGGTCTTATGAAAGATGAAAATAATGGGGCCATCATGACCGAGTTTGTAGGATTAAGATCAAAAATGTATGCGACACGCGTCGTGGGGAAAAAAGATGTAAAAAAGGCTAAAGGTATAAAGGGCAATGTAGTTGCAAAGACGATTGACTTTAACGACTACCTGAAATGCTTGAATGAAGAGATTGAAGTTACACGCTGTCAATCGTCCATCCGTTCCTCACTGCATCAGGTTTACACCATTTCGGAAACGAAAATTGCCCTTAGCCCGCACGACGACAAACGTTATATTATACCTGGAAGTGTACAAACCCTTCCATGGGGTCACCATAGAATTCCTCAGTGATGCGTTTTTTGAAAGTGTGAGCGAAAGTTGGGGAACAATGTAATTAGTCGTCTATGGAATAAAAATTTTCTAATCTACAATGACACCCTTTTTTTTCTCCTTCCTTTTTTCAGAGACCTGCTGCGGTCTACAGGGTCATGCGAAAATTCATTCAAAGTTTTTTTGAAAGACCTGCTGTAGTCTACGAGGTCATGAGAGAAATCAGATTTTTTTCAGAGACCTGCTGTAGTATACGGGGTCAAACAAAAACATTCAGGATTTTTTTTTCACATTTTTTATTGCTTACAAATCATTCTTACATATCCAACTGTTGTGGGTATTGTCGAACCCGAGCCATTTTACAAACAGTTTTTGCCCACGTTTTCTCAAAACTTTTTCTATAAGATAGATGTCGGGGTATTTGACTCGAAGAAGCTCTTGCTCATAAAAGCCTCCCGCGATCACCTCATCTTTACAATCTTTCAAAATGTACGTTACAGGATTGGTTTTTCGTACTTGGTGTATAGTAAATATTTCCGTTGTCCAGTTTGGCGTGTAACCTTTTTCAAACATATTCTTAAATTTACTTATGCGTACTTTATCGTCAATTTTAAATTTCGGCTCTTTTCTCACCACTTTACGTTTATTGAAAACATCGTGGAGCAATTGTTTTTCATTGTCGACATTAACATCTTTCGGTTTCATTTTGATAGTATGATGTTTAGTATCGTTATACTCGGTGATTAACATGTTGAGAATATTAGTCCATTTCCAGTTTCCGCGGAGACTAAATTGGATCCACATTTTGTTCTTTAGAGTGCGATTGAAGCGTTCACAAATCGATGCTTTCATATTGCTATACGTAGAGTACATGTGAATGTTGAATTTTTTCATCAATGCCTCAAAGTTAGAATTGTAAAATTCTTTTCCACGATCGACATGAAGGTTTTTTGGTTTTCGTCCCTCGGCGAGTATCGACTCCATTGCAGCAGTTACATCTTTACCACTCTTTGTCTTCAATGGTTTGGCCCAAGCAAATTTTGAAAATATATCGATGACGGTGAGGAGAAATTTATGGTTAGAGTTATAATGCCCATAAGATGACATATCGACGAGATCAGCTTGCCACGTCTCATCCAGACCACGAATATCCACATGTCGTCGCGGATAATTTCGTCGGGCTTGTTTGTGCAACTCCTCCACCACAGCACGTTTCTTTGCACTCATTTCTTCTTCTTCACTATGGTATATTTGTCTTTCTCTGCAGGTATCCGTGACGGATCGCGTTTAATCGTCTCCTTCACATATGAGTTACTTTCCTCTATTCGCTTCAACAGATCGTTAAGTTGTATTGCATCACCGACGTTACACACTCGTTTTGTCGCTATATCATAATGACCATCTGTCGTAGTCTTAAATCCAACTCCAGGTTTACCGGGAGGACCCGACGAAGCACTAGCATTCAACGACCGTCCAAACACATCGACAGTCATTCTGAGAATGTATGAAAAATGTGACTACGGCTGCTTAATAAATGATTTTCGCTTCACGCAATTCCTCAATTATGGAAATAATTTCGTTGGAATGTGAGGAGTTCCCAGCAGCTTGCGATGCGAGTAGTATTCGAAGACGATCCACTAGCTCGTTTGGATCATCCCAGTGAACATATGTTACATCTTTCCCCGTCACTTTGTACTCTGGTATGAAACCTCCACCTTTATGCATGCCATGCTGCATTTTCGATATATAAGTTTTAAACTTGTGAGAATTATTCTGACGTATTGCACTTTTCGGCTTGTAATTTTTTCGATGCGCGTTTGTGCTAATAACAATTTTTTCATAATTCACCAAATCGGGTGGAGTTAAATAGTCCAGCTTGGGTGTTTTTTTAAACAGCAACTCGACCAAGCCAACACTCCGCGGATACTTTTGATCACCCACAAAAATATGATCACTTTTGAAATGGATTGGCGAATCACCAATCATCAATTTATCGCCTGCAAGTTTCCTCACTCCATATGAGACGTCGAGCGTTGTTTTTTTATCGTTACGCAACAGAGTCAAATATTCATAGATGAGATTGTCAACATCTTTCTGTGATTTCTCATCGTCACCAGATGACCAGTCATCATCTCCAACATAACTGTCTTCTTGACTCGTAAAAGTCTTATCCATGGTTTTATCGAGAGAAATGTTTGGCGATGAATAATCCTGCACTCGAGGCTCAGCTTCCTGTTGCAGCTGCTCGCCCTCCTCCACCTCCTCCTTCTTCTCCTTCTTGATTTCCATTTTTTCATCTTTAATCTCACGCTTTAGATTTTTTTTGTATGAAACCAATTCTTCCAATGGCTCGATGATTGGCTTGAATACATTTTGCATTTTCTGCTGCGGTAGGTCATGGCCACTCTTCAACATTCGATGCTTTCGTCTTATTGCATCACTCGCCTTTGACAGTTGGAACAACACACTTTTCTCCCTCAAAATGTCAGTGCTCTTCATGTTGACGCGTGCAAGCCTGATCTCAAACTGTTTTTCTCAGCGCGATGATCATTCATTTATCATCAACACTGAGGAATGAATCAAACCCCCTTCTATATCTCCCGGCATTTATTTCACTGTCTTTGTCAATCGTCATGAATCCAAATCTGTCCGCCTTCCAGCACTTTACACACATATTTTTGAAGGCTGCAAACGTCATATCGGTATTCACATGATCGTTGTACACGTGTTTCAAATTCATATCATCTTGCTTGAATAGCACCACAAAGTTTGCGTTATCCCTTACGAGATGTTTGGGAATACGTGTATATGTCTGACATAGATAAAAACAGTCCACAATCTCATGTCTTCCCATGGAAAAAAACGCTCTCACGTTATCTTGTTTTTCACATGCAATATCGTCAAAGATGAATATCGAGTTGGGACGAGCGTCGTTCGGTGATACAACTTGTTCATGCTCGTTGAATGGATAATATCCAATCCCTTTTACCGATCGAAGTAATTCTTCGAGCAGTTTGTATTTTGGCTGTTTCAGTGATTTGGAATAGAGATAAACGTTTTCAAATCTCAAGCCATTTGGATGTATTAAAAGTGTGAGTAGAGCATTTGTCTTTCCACAATTCGATGGTCCGCAAAACACAGCTCGGATGCTGTCAGGTAGTAAATTCCCATGACGCTTTTCCTTTTTCGCACCACCACTACCACTCACAAATTCATCGAAATTCATTACAGGCAGTTGACCACCGGAAACTTGTTTCTTGGACGCCATCTCGCGTGCAACTAATTTAGAAAAACCGTATAAATATGTTTTATAGTGGTTTGAATAATCAGTCGAGCATGAACTATCGTGCGGCGATGGTCACGGGGAAAGGGATAATCAACAGTCTCATCAACAAACTGCCCGTGGAACTACATCTGCCCGGCTATCAATATTGTGGGCCTGGCACAAAGTTGGTTAAGCGTCTTGCTCGTGGTGATCCCGGTATAAACGCATTGGATGCCGCATGCAAACAACACGATATTGCATATTCGAAGAATCCCGAAAATTTGAAAGCAAGACATTTGGCTGATAAAATTTTGGCTGAACAAGCGTGGCAACGTGTAACATCGAAAGACGCTAGTTTTGGTGAGCGTGCAAGTGCGTGGGCAGTGGCAAACATTATGAAAGCAAAAACGAAACTCGGGTCGGGAATAAAGGCGCGTGGGAAAAAAAAAATACCAAGGTGAAACGTGGCTCGGGCATGAAGCCACAAAAAAAGAAGAAGAGTGTTTCCTTGAAAAATGTTATTGCCGCTGCTCGAAAAACGATGGTCAAAAGCGACGATCCCCATAAAGTCATTATGTCGGCACTAAAAGGTGCGCGTGCCAGTGTGAAAGGTGTCAAAGTGCGCACGCCTCGAATTCTACCGGTCCCCCGGAAAATCGGTGGTTTTCTACCCTTTTTGGTGCCCATATTCGCAGGCCTTAGCGCCGCAGGTGCTTTGTCCGGTGGTGCGGCCGCAATAGCCAAGGCTGTGAATACTGCCCAAGCTACGAAAGCTGAATTGAAAGAAAGCAAGCGCCATAATGCGACGATGGAGGCCATCGCCCTGGGTAAAGGCCTACATTTGAAACCATACAAGCAAGGTCTGGGTCTTTACCTTCAGCCAAAAAACTTATAATGACGCTACCACGTCGACCCCTCACCAACATTGATTTGCTGAAAGTGGCAAAAATCATGAAAATTCCTCATTTTCGCGGAGTTTACATGCGTGACACATTACCTACAAGCGGACCTCTCGAACGCGAATCGGGAATTGTTAATCTGGATGAGAATGCCGGTCCAGGTACACACTGGGTTGCTTACAAAAAGACTGGACGTAAAGTCGTGTACTTTGACAGTTTTGGCAATCTCCCACCACCAATCGAACTCGTGAATTATTTCAATGTTGATAGCGTCAATTACAATTATAAAAAATATCAAGAATTTGACACAATTGTATGCGGACATTTATGTCTCAAATTCCTGTGCGGGCAGCTGAATCGCCGCGATAACTATGCGCTATATAAGCGAAGATAACAGAGCTATGTATTTAGTTCTCAATTTGCGAGCATCATGGACGATAGTCTAACGTTTACAATATCGGGATCATCGGCCATTCTCGATACACAATTCTTTCCTCCAATTGAATTGTCCTCAGACAAGAATTATACTCTCGGACTTGTTGAGCTACTAACGTTCAACTCCATTCCGAATATTGACGTTGGCTGCAATAAATTTTTTGCTGGAGAACATGAACTCACTATACCAACGGGGAGTTACGAAATTGAGGACATTGAAAAATATTTGAAGACTGAATTGTCATTGAAAAACATCAATATCCGACTAAGACCAAACAATAATACTCTGCGCAGTGAAATTCAGTGTAATCAACCAATTTACTTCAGAGCGAGTAATTCGATTGGACCTCTGTTGGGCTTTACAAAACGTACATTGGAAGCCAATAAAAGACACGAATCTGATCTACCAGTGTCCATTCTTAAAGTGAACGCCATACGTGTTGAATGTAACATAACAACCGGTGCATATATCAACGGGCGAAAAGTTCATACAATTCATGAATTTTTTCCATCTGTACCGCCGGGCTATAAAATCATCGAAGTACCGTCAAACGTCATTTACCTGCCAATCACAACTCGAATAATTGACAACATACAACTTCGTATTGTGGATCAGGACGGTGATTTGGTGAATTTTCGTGGTGAAGTGATTACGATACGACTAACATCTCAATGGGCATAGTGTTCAATCGAAGCACCATTAATAATAAGTCATCATGGAAATCCGCAACCAGTCGTCGATCAACGCTCAAACCGCTAACACCACAGAACCTTCTACTCTTGAAGAATTTGGGTCTCAGAGTGTGTGGAGTACGCGTATGAAAAACTATTTACTGTGTGCGTTGTGTATCTGTTGCATACAATGGCGGAAGAAATCGTAAACATTCAAGAACCCGTCATCTTCGATGAATCCATCACGCATTATGAGGTTCATGCTCATCGGCCATACGCATCGTCAACGTATAACAATAGCGATGAAATACGTATTTCGATTCAACATCAAGACTTATCAATCCTACCGAGCAAGAGTTCGATTCACATTTGTGGAAAACTGACAAAACCGGATGGAACGCCAACAACTGCAACAAAGCTCGTCAACAATGCTATCTGTCATTTATTTGAAGAAGTGCGCTATGAACTCAATGCTGTGGAAATTGATCGCAACAAAAATGTGGGTGTCACATCTCTCATTAAGGGATACACATCTCTTACACCAGCAAAGAGTTCAATGCTTGAAAATACTGGTTGGATGGATGTTGGAGAGACGAGAGAAATTGTTGATGCAGTGGGCAACTTTGATGTTTGCATACCATTGAGCATGTTGCTCGGCTTTGCTGAAGATTATCGGAAAATGGTGGTGAACGCGAAACATGAATTAATCTTGACCCGATCGCGGACTGATGACAATGCGGTAATACAAACAGCTGATGAAAATTACAAGCTCACTCTACAGAAAATTGAATGGCTTGTCCCATATGTCACCGTGGCGGATCAACGAAAAATACAACTTTTGAAGTTTATCGCCAAAGACAGCCCAATTTCCATGAGTTATCGCACCTGGGAGCTGTACGAATACCCAATGCTTCCGGCCACGTCCAAACACGTATGGTCGGTCAAAACGTCAACGCAGTTGGAAAAACCGCGCTATGTCATTCTCGCCATGCAAACTGGACGGAAAAATGTCAAGAATAAAAATGCAAGTGGTTTCGATCATTGCAATGTGACTGATGTAAAACTATACTTGAATTCGCAATGTTACCCTTATGGCAACATGAATTCGAATATAGATCAAAATCAGTATGCAGTACTCTACGACATGTATACAAACTTTCAACCAATGTATTACAATAAGGAGGCTGAGCCGTGGTTGAGCAAAAAAGAATTTCTCAGAAATGCACCGCTCATTGTCATTGACTGCTCGAAGCAAAACGATTCTCTAAAGTCTGGGCCTCTGGATGTACGGCTAGAATTTGAAACAAAAAGGAATATACCTGCGCAGACTTGTGCATACTGCCTGATTCTACATGATCATATTGTGGAGTATAATCCAATAAGTGGTGCGGTGAAAAAATTGGTATAATCCAATAAGTGGTGGGGTGAAAAAATTGGTATAAAATCAGAGGACTTGACGTGGCCGGTCATCAGTCGGGATGGAGTTTATCGTCGATCTACAAGGCTTCAAGGGCCCCAACAATAAGTTCATCCTCAAAGAAATTTCAATCATTCGAGCGGACGAAAAAAATGCTGAACCTTTGACGTTTTTCTTGGAATCGCCATACGCTTGGGACTGTTTACCCACAAAATATCAGACAACAAACAAATGGCTGGAACGCAATTATCATGGAATATCGTGGGATTATGGCACTATACCGTACGACGCTGTGAAACCACTGCTTCAAACAATTTTACAACGAGCTCGAGCCATCTATGTGAAAGGCCGTGAAAAGTCTTTATGGCTAGCGAGCTACCTGACGAGGGAGATTTTCGACCTGGAAGCACTGGATTGCCCACCGTTGAAAAAGTTGCCGAAAACTCCATCGACTTGTCCGCACCATACCTCCGATGCGAAATTCAATTGCGCAACAATGAATGTTAACGCTCTGAAAAGCTGGTACTATGTCTACCATGCATTATGTGAAAGAGGGATTTTTAAATAAATAAAACATTTTTTCAAATTTCATGTTTTTTTCATTTATTAATTCTCACATTTCCTCCTCCTCCTCCTCCTCTTCGACGTTTTACAATATTTACAAAATTTTTGCATGTGTTTACAATTTTTAACATGGGTGAAATTCGATTCCATTCAAATTCCCGCCGAGGTACTTCATCGACAGTCGTCCGGCCCGTGCAGTATTCAACAATTCCTCGAACACCGATGGATTTTGTTGGAAGGCCCTGATGACTCGAGCTGGTAGGAAGACGGTGTATTCACCTTGGATTTCAGCGACGCAACGATCTCCATATTTCGTTTTGACCATTCGAATATTAGAGATGATATAATCAGCCTGGACTTGAAGATCTTTCAGCTTCTTCGTTGGTAGATACTCGGACTGCGTCGTGATTGCGTTGATTCCAGAAAAGTCCATTTTAGAAGACTCTCACTTTAGACTTTAGGGCACGATTTCTGCGTGAGCTTGTCAAGCTATTTTTCGATGACTGCACGATTTCGGCGAGAGCTTGTTAGGTTATGAATTTTCTCCATTCTCTGCTCGGCTATTTGTACCCAACATCCCCTCTCTAGCATCCAAACAAGTTCAATCATGTTTCACACAGGTTTGATCTTGCTCTGCTCAGCTATTTGTGCTCTGCATCTCCTCTCCAGCATCTGAACAAGTTCAATCTTGTTTCAGACAGGCTTAATCTTGTTTACAGCCCGTCTTGACAGGTTCTCCCTGCTCTCTCACGACATTTTCTGCAATTCCGACGTTGTGGTACTGGACCGTCGAAATGATCTCCCATCGAAGACGTATTTGAATGTTCATAACATCGACGATATGATTGAATTTCACTATCACAATGATAATAATTCGGCATTCGATCCCATAAGATATCCGTAAATTCACTAAAGTGTCTCTTGAAGATTGCGGGTGAAATAATTTTGAGCTCGCTACTTGTCAATTCACTCGGACTGCGTTCATTTGTATAAACATACACGAGCTCTTCCATAATGTGACATTTTTCACAATCTCGCCGTTTAGGCCCTGGCGCATCGACATGGACCCGCTCCCACGGCGGATTGAAATGATCGCGACATGGGCGATATGACGCGATCTCACTATCACGCTGCAACTTTTCCGGCAAGCAATCCCACAAATAATTGATGTATGCACTATAGTATTTTAGAAGAAAAGCCTTGGAAATGGATTCGAGTTCGTTTTTTGTTAAATCTCGTGGGTCCTTCGACGGATGTATTGTGTACATGCTTGCACATCTATCCATTGTAACAGCAACTTCAAGACTGACCTGTGCGGGCAAAAGGTTCAAGCACCACCCGCAAAGAATTTTTTCTCCATTTTATGACTTTGGGGAAAACGCCTTCTCGGACCTACCACTTTTTTCGGCCATGTGACATCTTCCACCCTTTCAAGGTGATGCAATGGTGGGGATGCAAAAAAATGTCTAGGTCCTGGTCCAGGAGTATTTAAACGGCAATTTCCCTGGATGTGAAAATCATTCTGCTCGAGGCAATCTTCGTGGTTCGTTTTGCTTTCCATCGAGTATTTTCAGTATATTTACCAAGTGTCCATCGTGTGTTTGCGTGTGTTTTTTTTTGCTAAAAACTTCGAAAAAAAAATGGCACGTGAGATTGAAGTTATCGACATCTCAGACGATGAGATGGACGTTGAAGTTATTAACGTCGACGATGAAGTTCGGGGGCAGAGGCCCATCGCGGTGCCGCGCGGGGAAGACATCGGCGATGGAGTTGAGGGCGCGAGGCCTTTCGCGGCGCCTCAGGCGAGGCCCTTCGCCGTTCATCAATGGGCACAAATTGATGATGAGGATGATGGAGCTTGGGGCCCTGCACCCATCCCGGCGCCTCCTGCCGAATGGGAAGTTCTCAACGAGGATGACGGTCAGATGGTCAACTTCCGTGACATCAGGGTGGAAGATTTCAATGACCCTGATGTCCATTATTATGGAGGAGACGTCCGATGGCAAGACGTTGAGGACAACGTGCCCATCGCCCCGGATGAGGGGTACGAATCCGACCCGGAATGTAATAATACAACGATTCGTGTGGGATTGTTGCCCCGGCCAGTCGCGCTGGCCATAAACCCCACGACCCGTATCTGTGTGATACGGTCGTATTATTTCACCCGGGTCGGTGATATTGTGTGCTCGGGGTGTTTCCTCCACGACCCCGAGTGGCATGGGCAAGTGTCGGCCTGTTTTGACCATGAGACGGGCACGTACGAGCGGCTTGGAGGAATCCGCCTTTTCTGCAGGGTATGCAGAGTTCCCGTCACCGTGTTCGTGGCACACACGTCGTGCGGGATATGTCGCGAAATTCAGTGGTAAGTTTCGTTATTTTATTATGATTTCAATTTTTTTTTTTTACATTTCAATTTTCTAATTTCGTTTTTTTCTTTTTCTGTTCCAGATGGGAGTTTTTTTCATTCGCGATTATTTTGAATTAGGATCAATTTGTAAATATTTTAAAATTATTTGTTTTTTTTTTTTTTTAATTTTTTACTATTTTTATTTTTTCTAATAATTATTTATGATTTTGAAATTAGAATTGTTTTTAAATATTTAACTTTTTATAAATTAATGATATAGTATGTAATATAGTATGTAAGATTCAATAAGATTTGAATTGTTAAATTTTGTAAAAATTGTTTATTTTCAATGAAATAAAAGAAAATAAAAAAGAAAAAAAGAAAAAAAAAGAAAAAAACCGTGTCTGCATGTTTATTTTCCCCACAATTTTATGGGGTTCTTCACATGCTGTGGGAGGGGATGTGGGAATTTTGGTGGTGGGGGGATTCCTAGAACTTGGGAAAATCCTGCGATATAGCTGTGGGAGGGGATGTGTGGTAGTGGGAAATTCCTAGAATTTCATTTTTGGGGAAAATTCCAACGAATTTTCCAAAATGTGTGTGGGCCCCGCCTCCCCCCTTTCCTAGGATAACAATAGACTCTATAACAATAGATCGGATAACAATAGAGCAGGTGTTCCAACAATAGGCCGGATGTCATAAATTATCTTGACAACAATAGACCCCCCACATCGCATCCCCCCCTTTCCTAGGATAACAATAGATCGGATAACAATAGAGCAGGTGTTCTAACAATAGACCGGATGTCATAAATTATCTTGACAACAATAGACCACCCACATCGTATGCAGGTGTTCTAACAATAGAGCAGGTGTTCCATACCCTCCCCTCCCCCCTCCCTCGGATAACAATAGATTGGATAACAATAGAGCAGGTGTTCGAACAATAGACCGGATGTCATAAATTATCTTGACAACAATAGACCCCCCACATCGCATGACAATAGACCCCCATAAATTATCCCAATAACAATAGCGCAGGTGTTCTAACAATAGAGCAGGTGTTCCATACCCTCCCCCCTTTCCCAGGATAACAATAGATCGGATAACAATAGATCGGATAACAATAGAGCAGGTGTTCGAACAATAGACCGGATGTCATAAATTATCTTGACAACAATAGACCCCCCACAGCGCATGACAATAGACCCCCATAAATTATCCCCATAACAATAGCGCAGCAGGGGGTCCCTCCCCCCTTTTCAACATCAAAGGATGCCGACACAATAGACAACAATAGCGCAGCAGGGGGTCCCTCCCCCCCTTTTCAACATCAAAGGATGCCGACACAATAGACATCCCCACTCCTTCCCAAGATCAAAGGATGCCGACCCCCCCCACTTTTACCTCCCCCACTTTTACCTCCCCCACTTTTACCTCCCCCACTAATTCCTGGAAGTGGATTGAAACCCTCATAGCCTATATACTCACGTCCAAACACGTATGGTCGGTCAAAACGTCAACGCAGTTGGAAAAACCGCGCTATGTCATTCTCGCCATGCAAACTGGACGGAAAAATGTCGAGAATAAAAATGCAAGTGGTTTCGATCATTGCAATGTGACTGATGTAAAACTATACTTGAATTCGCAATGTTACCCTTATGGCAACATGAATTTGAATATAGATCAAAATCAGTATACAGTACTCTACGACATGTATACGGGGCATTCCATACCGTTTCGACCTGGGTCTGACCCTCCACCTCTCCGAATTGGTCCATAATTTTTTAAGGTTTTGTACTACCTCTGAAAAACACTTAGGATTTTTTTCAGATTTTTCCGGTGTGATTCCTTTTCCTGATAATTTTGCAAACAACCATACGGTTAGCCCAACATGAAAAATCTGAAAAAAATCACAAAAACCCTGTTTCTCATATGGAAAATTTCGAGCGTTCTACTGAAGTGGGCACAGGTTTTTTTCTGTTGATAAAAAATTTTTTTCGAAAAATTTGAAGAAATAAAGGCAAATAAAGGAAGATAAAAAATCTCTGTACAAGCATAGGTCTTAAAAAAATGCGATACTGAAAAAAAAAAAAAATGCGAATCAAAGATCAAACTTTTTATTCATTACTATTTGTATAAGATTTGTTCATTTATATCGTGCAAATCAAAAAACCGCACAACAATACTCGGATATTTGGACACGAGTGGCACTAAAGACACTTAGAACAATGGTTATAACAAAACGGGAGGCGCTTCTGGGTCCGGCTTCGATCGCGACACTAGCCCTGTAGGCACAACCGATTGTCGCGCTACTCCGCGACATTGTTCCAAGATGGAAGTAGCAGAGGAGTCACACCTATTGCCTATGAGTGCCACTCGTGTCCAAATATCCGAGTATTGTTGTGCGGTTTTTTGATTTGCACGATATAAATGAACAAATCTTATACAAATAGTAATGAATAAAAAGTTTGATCTTTGACTCGAAATTTTTTTTTTAGTATCGCATTTTTTTAAGACCTATGCTTGTACAGAGATTTTTTATCTTCCTTTATTTGCCTTTATTTCTTCAAATTTTTCGAAATTTTTTTTTTATCAACAGAAAAAAACCTGTGTCCACTTCAGTTGAACGCTCGAAATTTTCCATATGAGAAACAGGGTTTTTGTGATTTTTTTCAGATTTTTCATGTTGGGCTAACCGTATGTTTGTTTATAAAATTCTCAGGAAATGGAATCGCACCGGAAAAATCTGAAAAAAATCGTGAGTGTTTTTCAGAGGTAGTACAAAACCTTGAAAAATTACGGACCAATTCGGAGAGGTGGAGGGTCAGACTCAGGTCGAAACGGTATGGAATGCCCCATACAAACTTTCAACCAATGTATTACAATAAGGAGGCTGAGCCGTGATTGAGCAAAAAAGAATTTCTCAGAAATGCACCGCTCATTGTCATTGACTGCTCGAAGCAAAACGATTCTCTAAAGTCTGGGCCTGTGGATGTACGGCTAGAGTTTGAAACAAAAAGAAATATACCTGCGCAGACTTGTGCATACTGCCTGATTCTACATGATCGTATTGTGGAGTATAATCCAATAAGTGGTGGGGTGAAAAAATTGGTATAATCCAATAAGTGGTGGGGTGAAAAAATTGGTATAATCCAATGAGTGGTGGGGTGAAAAAATTGGTATAATCCAATAAGTGGTGGGGTGAAAAAATTGGTATAAAATCAGAGGACTTGACGTGGCCGGTCATCAGTCGAGATGGAGTTTATCGTCGATCTACAAGGCTTCAAGGGCCCCGACAATAAGTTCATCCTCAAGGAAATTTCAATCATTCGAGCGGACGAAAAAAATGCTGAACCGTTGACTTTTTTCTTGGAATCGCTATACGCTTGGGACTGTTTACCCACAAAATATCAGACAACAAACAAATGTGACGCTGTGAAACCGCTGCTTCAAACAATTTTACAACGAGCTCGAGCCATCTATGTGAAAGGCCGTGAAAAGTCTTTATGGTTAGCGAGCTACCTGACGAGGGAGATTTTCGACCTGGAAGCACTGGATTGCCCACCGTTGAAAAAGTTGCCGAAAACTCCATCGACTTGTCCTCACCATACCTCCGATGCGAAATTCAATTGCGCAACAATGAATGTTAATGCTCTGAAAAGCTGGTACTATGTCTACCACGCGTTATGTGAAAGAGGGATTTTTTAAATAAATAAAACATTTTTTTTTCAAATTTTATGTTTTTTTTTTCATTTATTAATTCTCACATCTCCTCCTCCTCCTCTTCGACGTTTTACAATATTTACAAAATTTCTGCATGTGTTTACAATTTTTCACATGTGTGAAATTCGATTCCATTCAAATTCTCGCCGAGGTACTTCATCGACAGTTGTCCGGCCCGTGCAGTATTCAACAATTCCTCGAACACCGATGGATTTTGTTGGAAGGCCCTGATGACTCGAGCTGGTAGGAAGACGGTGTATTCACCTAGGATTTCAGCGACGCAACGATCTCTATATTTCGTTTTGACCATTCGAATATTAGAGATGATATAATCAGCCTGGACTTGAAGATCTTTCAGCTTCTTCGTTGGTAGATACTCGGACTGCGTCGTGATTGCGTTGATTCCAGAAAAGTCCATTTTAGAAGACTCTCACTTCAGACTTTAGGGCACGATTTCTGCGTGAGCTTGTGGAGCTATTTTTCGATGACTGCACGATTTCGGCGAGAGCTTGTTAGGTTATGAATTTTCTTCATTCTCTGCTCGGCCATTTGTACCCAACATCCCCTCTCCAGCATCCAAACAAGTTCAATCATGTTTCACACAGGTTTAATCTTGCTCTGCTTAGCTATTTGTGCTCTGCATCCCCTCTCCAGCATCTGAACAAGTTCAATCTTGTTTCAGACAGGCTTAATCTTGTTTACAGCTCGTCTTAACAGGTTCTCCCTGCTCTCCCACGACATTTTCTGCAATTCCGACGTTGTGGTACTGGACCATCGAAATGATCTCCCATCGAAGACGTATTTGAATGTTCATAACATCGACGATATGATTGAATTTCACTATCACAATGATAATAATTCGGCATTCGATCCCATGAGATATCCGTAAATTCACTAAAGTGTCTCTTGAAGATTGCAGGTGAAATAATTTTGAGCTCGCTACCTGTCAATTCGCTCGGACTGCGTTCATTTGTATAAACATACACGAGCTCTTCCATAATATGACATTTTTTACAATCTCGCCGTTTAGGCCTCGGCGCATCGACATGTACCCGCTCCCACGGCGGATTGAAATGATAGCGACATGGGCGATATGACGCGATCTCACTATCACGCTGCAACTTTTCCGGCAAGCAATCCCACAAATAATTGATGTATGCACTATAGTATTTTAGAAGAAAAGCCTTGGAAATGGATTCGAGTTCGTTTTTTGTTAAATCTCGTGGGTCCTTCGACGGATGTATTGTGTACATGCTTGCACATCTATCCATTGTGACAGCAACTTCAAGACTAACCTGTACGGGCAGAAGGTTCAAGCACCACCCGCAACGAATTTTTTCTCCATTTTATGACTTTGGGGAAAACGCCTTCTCGGACCTACCACTTTTTTTTCGGCCATGTGACATCTTCCACCCTTTCAAGGTGATGCAATGGTGGGGATGCAAAAAATGTCTAGGTCCTGGTCCAGGAGTATTTAAACGGCAATTTCCCTGGATGTGAAAATCATTCTGCTCGAGGCAATTTTCGTGGTTCGTTTTGCTTTCCATCGAGTATTTTCAGTATATTTACTAAGTGTCCATCGTATTCGTTAATTGTTTCAAAGTTTTCATCAAGTGCCAAGTTTTTTTATCGCGAAAAGTTTTCGTTGAAGTTGCGTGCAGTGCAAGTTTGTGCTTTGCGTGTGTTTTTTTTTTGCTGAAAACTTTGAAAAAATATGGCACGTAAGATTGCGGTAACCGACATCTCAGACGATGAGATGGACGTCGAAGTCATTGACGTCGACGACGAAGTTCGGGGGCAGAGGCCCATCGCGGTGCCGCGCGGGGAAGACATCGTCGATGGAGTTGAGGGCGCGAAGCTTTTCGCGGCGCCTCAGGCGAGGCCCTTCGCCATTCATCAGTGGGAAGAAATTGATGATGAGGATGATGAAGGTTGGGGCCCCGCACCCATCCCGGCGCCTCCTGCGGAATGGGAAATCCTTAACGAGAATGACGGTCGGATGTTCGACTTCCGTGACATCAGGGTGGAAGATTTCAATAACCCTGATGTCCATTATTATGGGGGAGACGTCCGATGGCAAGACGTTGAGGACAACGTGGCCATCGCCGCGGATGAGGGGTACGAATCCGACCCAGAGGGGAATAATACAATGATCCGTGTGGGGTTGTTGCCCCGGCCAGTCGCGCTGGCCATAAACCCCACGACCCGTATCTGTGTGATACGATCGTATTATTTCACCCGGGTCGGTGATATCGTTTGCTCGGGGTGTTTCCTCCACGACCCCAAGTGGCATGGGCAGGTGTCGGCCTGTTTCGACCACGAGACGGGGACGTACGAGCGGCTTGGAGGAATCCGCCTTGTCTGCAGGATATGCAGGGTTCCCGTCACGGTGTTCGTGGCACACACGTCGTGCGGGATATGTCGCGAAATTCAGTGGTAAGTTTCGTTATTTTATTATGATTTTAATTTTTTTTTTTTACATTCAAATTTTCTAATTTTGTTTTTTTTCTTTTATCTGTTCCAGATGGGAGTTTTTTCAAAAATTCGGGATTATTTTCGAATTAGGATTAATTTGTAAATATTTTAAAATTATTTGTTTTTTTTTTTAATTTTTTTTTTATTTTTCAATATTTTTATTTTTTCAAATAATTATTTGTGATTTTGAAATTAGAATTGTTTTTAAATATTTGACTTTTTATAAATTAATAATATAGTATGTCGGATATAAAATATAGTATGTAAGATTCAATAGGATTTGAATTGTTAGATTTTGTAAACATTGTTTATTTTCAATTAAATAAAAGAAAAAAAAGAAAAAAACCGTGTCTGCATGTTTATTTTCCCTACAATTTTATGGGGTTCTTTACATGCTATGGGAGGGGATGTGGGAATTTTGGTGGTGGGGGGGGGGGGATTCCTAGAACTTGGGAAAATCCTGCGATATAATTCACGATATCCGGTCTATTGTTATCGGGATAATTTATCCCATGCAGGTGTTCTAACAATAGAGCAGGTGTTCCACCTCCCCTCCCCCCTTTCCTAGCATAAAAATAGACTCTATAACAATAGATCGGATAACAATGGAGCAGGTGTTCCAACAATAGATCGGATGTCATAAATTATCTTGACAACAATAGACCCCCCACATCGCATGCAGGTGTTCTAACAATAGAGCAGGTGTTCCATACCCTCCCCTCCCCACTTCCTCGGATAACAATAGACTCGATAACAATAGATCGGATAACAATAGAGCAGGTGTTCTAACAATAGACCGGAAGTCATAAATTATCTTGACAACAATAGACCCCCCACATCGCATGACAATAGACCCCCATAAATTATCCCAATAACAATAGCGCAGCAGGTGTTCCCTCCCCTCCCCTTTCCAACATCAAAGGGATGCCGACACATAAGACATCCCCACTCCTTCCCAACATCAAAGGATGCCGACCCCCCCCCCCCAATTACCTCCCCCACTTTCACTCCAATTCTTGGAAGTGGATTGAAACCCTCATAGCCTATATACTGATAAATAGTCCATTTTCGGTACTTTTTTGAAAAGTAATTCTATTAAACCAAGAGATTTCACATACTTTTCATCACCAATATAAATAAAATTACGTTTGAAACTTATTGGTGAATCGCCAATCATTAATTTATCATTCGCAAGATTCCTCACACCATACGACATGTCAAGACTCTTTTTATTGTCACTACGCAGCATAGTGAGATATTCATGAATTAAATTATCAACGTCTTTACTGGATTTCTCATCATCGACCGTTGACACTCCATCATACACAATGTAACTTTCATCTTGACTCGCAAAAGTCTTATCGAGTGTTTGATTTAGGGAAATGTTTTGAAGAGTATCATGCTCAGCTTTCTCATCCTCCTCCTCCTTCTTGATGTGCACTTTTTCATTCTTAATTTCCCGATGCTTTTTCAATGAAACCAGCTCCTCCAACGTTTCAACAATTGGTTTAAATACATTTTGCATTTGCAGTTGTGTTGTATCATGGCCACTTTTTAATATTCGATATTTGCGGCGAATTGCATCACTTGCCTTAGCAATTTGAGACACCACATTTTTCTCTTTCAAAAAATCGTTACTCTTCATATTGTTGTTGCCACGAGTAAGTCTCAACTAATACTGTTTTTCTCAACGCAAAGACTCGTCATTTATCGTCAGCGGCGAGGGTTAGGAAAGAATCAAAACCCGTTCGATATCGCCCCGCATTTATTTCACTATCTTTATCAACCGTGATGAATCCATATCTATCAGACTTCCAGCATTGTGTACACATATTTTTGAATGCTGCATAAGTCATGTCGATATTCACATGATCGCTATACACATGCTTTAGATTCATTTCGTCTTGCTTAAAAAGTGCGACAAAATTTGCATTATCTCTGACAAGATGTTTTGGAACACGTGTATACGTTTGACAAAGATGGAAACAGTCGACAATCTCATGTCTTTCCATGGAAAAAAATGCTCTCACATTATCCTGTTTTTCACATGCTATATCGTCAAAGATGAAAATGGAATTAGGTCGTGCTTCACTCGGCGAGACAACTTGTCCATGAGCGTTGAATGGAAAATAACTAATTCCCCGCACGGATTGCAACAAATTTTCCAGCAACTGATATTTTGGCTGTTTCAACGACTTGGAATAGAGATAAATATTTTCAAATCTCAAACCATTCGGATGTATTAAGAGGGTGAGAAGAGCGTTTCTTTTTCCACAATTCGTTGGACCGCAAAACACTGCTCGGATGCTGTCGGGCAATAGATTCGCATGACGCTTTTTCTTCTCACCCTCACCACCACCGCCGCTAACAAATTCGTCGAAATTCATTATGGGAAGTTTACCGCCGGAAACTTGTTTCTTGGACGCCATCTCGCATGTAACTATGCTGCGAACCACGTAAATATGTTTTTATAATGCTATGAATAGTCAGTTTAGCATTAACTGTCGCGGGGCAATGGTCGCGGGAAGTGGTATTCTCAACAGCCTAATCAATAAACTTCCCGTAGAACTACATTTGCCGGGTTATCAATATTTTGGTCCAGGCACAAAGTTGATTAAGCGTCTCGCACGTGGCGATCCTGGTAAAAACCCTCTGGACGCTGCGTGTAAACAGCACGATATTGCATATTCGAAAAATCTGAAAAATGTGACAGCGAGACATTTGGCCGATAAAGCTTTGACGGAACAAGTCCGGCAACGTGTGACATCGCAAGACGCTAGTATTGGTGAAAGAGCAAGTGCGTGGGCCGTTACAAACATTATGAAGGCAAGGGTGAAGCTTGGTTTGGGTATGAAGGCTGAAAAAAGGAAAAGGAAATGGATTCGAAAGAAGAAGAAGGAGAAGCGGGCGGTGGTGAAAAAGTTGGCGGGGATTTGCTTAAAAAATGTCATTTCTGCTGCGCGCAATGCGATGTCGGAAAGTGGTGACTCACGGCAAGCTATTAAGTCGGCATTAAGGGGCGCGCGTGCCAGTGTCAAAGGTCGCAAAGTGCACATTTCACGTATTTTACCTGTCCCCCGAAAAATCGGTGGTTTATTACCGTTTCTCATACCCATCTTTGCCGGCCTAAGTGCTGCCGGTGCTTTATCCGGTGGTGCGGCAGCAATAGTCGGGGCTGTAAATAAGGCTCAAGCAGCTAGAGCGGAATTGGGAGAAAGTAAACGTCATAATTCAATGATGGAAGCGATTGCGTTAGGCAAGGGGTTACACTTGAAACCATACAAGCAGGGTCTGGGTCTTCACATTCAGCCAAAAAACTAATAATTACGCTACCGCATCAACCACTTACCGATCACGATCTTCGAAAGTTTGGGAAAATCATGAAAATTCCTCATTTCCGTGGAGTTTACATGCGCGACACATTGCCTGCAAGTGGACCTTGCGAGAATGAGACAGGAATGGTTAATTTGGATGAAAATGCGGGCACAGGCACACATTGGGTCGCGTAAAAAAAGACTGGACGCAAAGTCATGTACTTTGATGGTTTCGGTGATCTCCCACCACCCTCCGAACTCATGAGATATTTCAATGTTGGTAGCGTTAATTATAATTATAAAAGATATCAAGAATTTGATACAATTGTGTGCGGACATTTGTGTTTGAAATTCCTATGCAAACAACTAACTCGCCGAGATAATTATAAGCTATATAAATCGGGGTTCTAGAGGTTCATAACTAGTTTATTAGCAGCATGGCTAACAGTCTAACGTTTACGATCTCTGGGTCATCGGCCATTCTCGATACACAATTTTTCCCACCCATTGAGTTATCCTCACACATAAATTATACTCTCGGACTTGTTGAGCTATTGACATTCAACTCTATTCCCAGTATGGGAATAAAACTCTATTCCCAATATGGGAATAAAACTCTATTCCCAATATGGGTGCAATAAATTTTATGTAGGAGCACATGAGCTAACCATCCCAACGGGAAGTTATGAAATTTAGGATATTGAAAGATATGCGCGAACACAATTAGCGGGTAGAAATATCAATTTAAAACTTAAACCTAATAATAATCCATTGCGCAGTGAAATTGAGTGTAATCAAGCGATCTACTTTGCGAGGAATAATTCAATTGCAGCTCTGCTGGGTTTTACAGCACGCGAGTTGGAACCCAATAAAAGACACGTATCTGATCTGCCAGTGTCCATTCTCAAGGTGAACGCCATACGTGTTGAGTGTAACATACAAACAACTGGTGCTTATATTAATGGGCGGAAAGTTCATACAATTCATGAATTTTTTCCCTCAGTACCACCAGGCTGTAAAATTATTGAAGTGCCGTCAAACGTTATTTATCTGCCAGTCACAACTAAAGTAATTGACAATATTCAGCTCCGTATTGTGGATCAGGAGGGTGATTTAGTGAATTTCCGCGGTGAAATAATCACCATACGACTTCATCTCAATGGGCATAGTGTTTAATCGGACATCTATTAATAATAAGCGAGCATGGAGCGCGGAAATCAGTCGTCGACCACCGCTCAAAGTGTTAACACCACGCAACCTTTTAATCTTGAAGAATTTGGGTCTAAAAGTTTGTGGCGTGCACGCGTGAGAAATCATTTGAATTGCGCATTGTGTATTTGTTGCGTGCAATGGCGGAAGAAATCGTAAATATTCAAATACCAATCATGTTCGATGAATCCATCACGCATTATGAGATTCATGCTCATCAACCATACGCCTCTTCGACGTATGAGAATAGCGATGAAACACGTATTTCAATTCAACATCAAGATTTATCAATTTTACCGAGCAAAAGTTCTATACACATTTGCGGCAAACTGACGAAAGAGGATGGTCTACCAACAGCTACAACGAAGCTCGTCAACAATGCGATTTGTCATTTATTTGAGGAAGTGCGCTATGAACTCAATGCCGTGGAAATCGATCGTAATAAAAATGTGGGCGTGACATCGCTCATTAAAGGACTGACATCACTCACACCGGCAAAAAGTTCAATGTTGGAAAATAGTGGTTGGATTGACGTTGAGGAAACAAAGCAAATTGTTGATGCGGCGGGGAACTTTGATATTTGCATACCATTGAGTATGTTGCTAGGCTTTGCTGAAGATTATCGAAAAATTGTGGTTAATGCAAAGCATGAATTGATCTTGACCCGATCGCGGACTGATCACAATGCTGTAATGCAAACGACCGCTGAGAATTATCGACTTAGTCTGCGGAAAATTGAATGGCTCGTACCGTATGTGACTGTTGGGGATCAACGAAAAATTCAACTTCTAAAGTTTATTGCTAAAGACACACCAATTTCAATGAGTTATCGCACGTGGGAATTGTATGAATATCCAATGCTCCCCGCAACCTCCAAGCACGTATGGTCCGTCAAAACTTCAACACAATTGGAAAAACCACGCTATGTAATTCTCGCAATGCAAACTGGACGTAAAAATGCTGTGGTTACGAATGCGAGCGCTTTCGATCACTGCAATATAACCGATGTGAAATTATACTTGAATTCGCAATGTTATCCATATGGCAATATGAATTGAAATTCCAACAAAATCAGTATGCGCTACTTTATGAGATGTACACAAACTTTCAATCAGAGTATTATGGCAGGGAGGCTGAGCCGTGGTTGAGTAAAACCGATTTTCTCATGCATGCACCTCTCATCGTAATCGACTGCTCCAAACAAAATGATTCTCTGAAATCCGGACCGGTGGATGTCCGCCTAGAGTTTGAGACAAAAACCAACATCCCTGCACACACATGTGCATACTGTCTCGTTCTACATGATCGCGTCGTAGGGTATAAGCCATTGAGTGGTGGGGTTAAAAAATTGGTATAAAAAGGTGTGGTGGTGGATGCTGGAGCATCAGTCGAGATGGAGTTTATCGTCGATCTGCAAGGTTTCAAGGGACCCAACAATGAATTTATTCTCAAGGAAATTTCCATCATTCGTGCGGACGAGAAAAATTCTGAACCCTTGACGCTCTTCTTCAAGCCGCCATACGCATGGAATTATTTACCATCTAAATATAAAATAATGAATAAGTGGTTGGAGCGTAATTACCATGGCATTTCATGGGAATGTGGAACCATAGTCTATGACGCAGTGAAACCATTAGTCCAAGGAATTTTACAACGAGCTCGAGTTGTCTACGTTAAAGGCGGACAAAAATCTTTATGGCTTGAGAGCTTCCTTTCAATGGACATTATCGACTTGGAGACCCCTGACTGCCCATCGTTGAAGGAGTTGCTGAAAACTCCATCCAATTGCCCACACCACCACCACCACACTGCAAACGCTAATTGCGCGATGATGAATGTTCAATCGCTCAAAAGCTGGTTCTATGTTTATAATAACTTGTGTAAACGAGGGGTGTTTGAATAAATAATACATTTTTCAAAATATTTTTGCTGTTTATTAACTCGCCCATCTCATCATCCTCCCCCTCATCCTCCTCCTCCTCCTCCTACATCACATCAACATTTTACAATTTTACATGAATTCAGGTTGAATTCCAACCGATATTTAAGATTCGATACATTTCAAATTTTGTGAAATTCAATGCCATTTAAATTTCCACTCAGGTACTTTATGGAAAGTTGGCCTGCACGTGCGGTCTTCATCAACTCCTCGAACATTGAGGTATTTTGTTGAAATGCTCTGACGACTCGAACGGGCAGGAAAATGTTGAATTCACCCTTGATCTCGGCGACGTATCGATCTCCATATTTCGTGTTGATTAGTCGAATATCACTGACGGTGTAATTGCCTTTGACTTGAAGGTCTTTGAGTTTCTTCGTGGGCAGAAATTCAGACTGTTGCGTAATTTCGTTGATGCTGGCAAAATCCATGGTTCGAAGATGTGTACTGTACGAGGTTGATGTAAGAATGAGTTGGCTCCTATTCTCAGCTCTTCTATTTGTATCAGTCATCCCTTCTCCTAAGCATCCCCCTTCTCCCAGCATCCCTCCCACTCAGCATCCCCTTCTCCTCAGCATTCCTCATACTCAGCATCCCAAACATGTTCAAACTTGTTCGCAGCCCTCTTATCTTTCACGCAGGTATCCTAGCTTCTCAAAACAGGCTCAATCTTGTTCGCAGCATCTTTCACCGAGGTATCCTTGCTTCTCAAACAGGTTCAAACTTGTTCGCGGCATCCTTATCGCCTCTGGCGCCTGCATCCTAGACAGGTGCATAAAGGTTCGACAGTCTCACAACACTTTCTACAGTTACGACGTTGTGGTGTTGGACCATCTATGCAATCACCCGTCATATTCCAATGTTCATAACAACGACGATACGATCTAATTTCACGATCACATTGATAATAGCTTGGCATTCTATCCCACAAGATATTGGTGAATTCACTGAAATATCTTTTAAATGTTGTGGGTGAAATAATTAAAAGATCACTTTTCGTCAATTCTGTGGGGCTTTTTATGCGTTGAATTGCATAATCATAAACAAGCTTCTCCATTATCCAACACTTTTCACAGTCTCGACGACTAGGCCCATACGCGTCAACGTGCCCCCACTCCCACACTTGATTGAAATGATCACGACACTCACAGTACGATGCTACCTCACTATCAGACTGCAATCTTTCAGGCAACCGATCCCACAATTTCCTAATGTAAGCACTGTAATGGTTTAATAGCATAGCTTTAGGTATTGATTCTAGCTCATTTTTTGTCAAGTCCAATACATTTTTCAACGGATGAATTGTATATACACTAGCACATCTATCCATGTTCACGTCAACTCGAAGTCTAATGAGACAAAATAAAAAACCTTTAGAGTAACGGCTAGACGGTAACCCTATACTGATTAGAATCTAAGGTTTTCGAGAAAAGTGGGGGTATGTAGCGAACTCCTCGCCGGAAGGGTTTTTCTACCTGAGATAGCTCATTAAGACTGCACTGCTCTATCAGAGTTGGGAATAATAAAAATAAAAAATAAAAAAATAAAAAAAACACAACTCTGACTTTCTCCCGAAGGCCTTAATGAGTTTGAAATATAGAATTCCATTCATAAGTTCTAATCACTCAAATGCTATACGCTGTCAGCAATCCTTAAGAGCCTTACGAAAGGATTAAATATTTTTTTAAATTTTTTTATTTTTCCAAGTTTCATAAAAATTTGAAAATGCCCATCGTATTCTTTAACATCGTAGAGTAGGGGGTAAGTAACTCCTACCCACTACCCGAATGCTAGTATTTAAAAAAGGGTACGTTCCCTTGAAAATTAAATCATTCTGCTGTTTGCAATCTTCGTGGTACGTCGTGCGGAAAATTTCTATCATTTTTTTTTTCGTGATATTTCTTTATCGTGCATCTCGATTCCCGTTACAAAATTCACTACGTTTTATACATTTTGTACTAGTGATAACTAAGTGCAAAATCTACCGAGTTTTTCGCGTATTCGCCGTGTGAAAGTGTTTTGAGTTTTTTTGTGCATCAGTCCCCGAGAGTGTTTCGCATAATGTCTGCAATTTTTGAAGTAATTGATATCAGCGACGCCAAGTTCTCCGAAGTCGAGGACTATGACGCGGTGTTTAGTCAAGGATTTGATGATAACGCGATATTCGGTCCGGAGGGCCAAGTGATGGACACTGAATTTTTCGATATTGAGGATTATGCGGCGATGCTCGTTGAGGAGGACCTTGGGCAGAACTTTGGCGGTTACATCAACGTCTCGGATGCTGAGACGATCATCAATGACGAGGTTATGGACTTGGTGAGCTGGGACGATGACTGCCAGATTATCTATCCGGCCGTCATCAAGCCCGAAGTCATTGAGATAGTCGATGACATCATCGAGCCTGAGCTCATTGAGATCGTCGATGTCGAGCCCGAGGTCATCGACATCGCCGATGATGAGGTGGAGGCTGTGGAACCAGCCGATGATGAGGTGGAGGCTGTGGAACCAGCCGCTGATTATTTCAATTTTTTCAATCTTCTCCATAACGGCCCGAATTACGACCCGGAAATGGAGCAGTACCACCCCATCTCTCCCGATGCCGGGTATGTGAGTGATAACGGAATAATCAGCGATGTCATCTACGAGAATAGGATTTCGCAAGCGATCGCGAACTCGTTGAATAGATCAACCCGCACGTGTGTTATTCGGTCCTTTTATCAAACGCGTGCGGGTGATCTAATCTGTCATCACTGTTACTTGCTCAATCCACACGTCTATGGGCAAGTAACAACATACTCGGACCACATCGTAGGAGCGTGCCAGGACGTCCTGCAGTTTCGATGTGCGAGTTGTATGGACACGCTATGTATGTTCATGGCGCATGGATCGTGCAACATTTGCAGAAATATACCTTGGTAAGTATTTCTTTTTCATTATAATTCTTTTATATTTTAAATTTTCAAAAATTTTACTAATTTTTTTTTTCATGTTCCATATGTTACAGACGTCCCGGAACTTTTTTTTTTCTTCTTTCATTAAAAATAAAATAAAAACTTTATTCGAAAATAAAAAAATTTGAAATTAAAAATGATTTATCGACCTTCCCCCATCGCAATAGATGATCCCATCCCTATATATATAAGTATAAAGGGTAAGCGCCGGAAGGGGGGACTTATCTCTTGCTCGCGCGCTCGGCTGGAAAATCCACCCCACTTAGCTGGGTTACCTGGGGCCTGTGCGATCCTTATCGAAAACTTATTTATCTCAAGGGAAAAGGGTCTCACTCAGTTGGGGTGGGGTGACTCATCCCTCGCTCGCACACCGACGGTATTTCTTGGGATGACTCATGCGACTCTCGCCACCGGATGCTGCTGATCGGTATCAGTGCACTTAACGGCGTATCTCACCCCCCTTTTTATGACCCCCCCAATAAAATCACTTAACTGCGATCCTTATCTCAAAAGCACTTAACTTTCTCTCAGTGACCCCCCCAATAAAATCACTTAACTGCGATCCTTATCTCAAAAGCACTTAACTTTCTCTCAGTGGGTGGGCGGGAGGGGGGTAGTGGGCGGTCGGGAGGGGGTGGTGGGTGCATTTGATGCTACTTGCCAGCAAAAGTGGGAGGGGGCGGTGGGTGGGTGGGAGGGAGGGGGGGGGATGGGTGGGAGGGGGTGGTGGATCGTCGGGGAAGTGGGCAAGGTCATAAAAGAGGGGGAGGTAAAAGGGGGGGGGTGACGTCATTTATTGGGGTCATAAAAGGGGGGAGGTAAAAAGGGGGGAGGTTGGAGTGGGGGTGGAATGTGAATTAGAATCCCCATAGTATATATACTATGGTGTCATGTAAGTATATTCCTTATTAGTATATTATTAATTTTTGTTTTATCTTTCCTCTTCTTTTTTTTTCTTTTTAATTAATTATTGTTTTTTTTTTCTTTTTTTTTCTTTTTTTTTTCTTTAGCGTGGAGGCGTCGTGCGGATTTCACACATGAAGAGGCGTCGTCTCGAGCGGCGAGAGACGAGGCGGGGAAACAATTGGATGGAGGAGGCCCGGGGCTTTGACGCATTCTGCATCCGGTGGATGTTCGAGGGCCGTTGGGGGCAGGAACATCCCGAAACGGATTGGGATCATCCGGCGTGGTCATCGTCGGACCCAGAATTCGCGGCGTATGATCAAGACTGATCGTACGAACATAGTGTTCCCCCCTTTTCCTCCATAAAATAAAATAAAAATGCGAGGTTTTGTATTTGGCGGGTAGCGTGCCTCTTCCTTTAGGGAAAAGGCGAATAAAAAAAAAAATGTGTAATATATATTTTTTTTGTGTTCCCTCTTCCTTATTGATAAAAAAAAAAAAAAATTTCGTATATATTTTTTTTTTGTATCTTATTATATTTTTTTTTCTTTTCATTTTTTTTTCTTTTAATTTTTTTTTCTTTATTATTATTATTATTATTACCCTTTTTTTTCTTTATTTTATGCCTAATAAAATTGAAGAGAAGAAGGGAAGAGAAAAAAAAATTGGACGGAATGTATCGGGTGGATCGTGCTTCTTCCGTGAGGGGAGAAGCGAATAAAAGGAATTTTAAGATTAATTTTCTAATTCAAAATTTATTTCAATTTCCCTTTCCTATTAATTGAATTATTTAATATATATATTATTATATTATTATTATTATTATTTAAATTTTTTTTTTTTTCTATGGATGAAATGTATTTGGCGGGCAGTGCTTCTTCCGTGAGGGGAGAAGCGAATAAAAAAAAATTTCAATATCAATTTTCTAATAATTTCCCTATTAATCAATTTAATTTTTATTGTATTTGTATTTATTTTGTATTTATTTATTTATATTATATTATATATATATATATATATATTGTCACGTCCGAACGACGTGGGGGAAAAGTTGGATGTTTGAGTGTCGAGCGGTAAACACTATGTTCCATAGGCTTTTCCCTTCAGAATGTATATACGCTGTGCGTGAATATAGATATACTCTTAAGAGTATGGTGGGCACACGCCGATAGACCTCGAGAAGTCTTGCCTTTGATCTTGAGTTGCGACTGGGAGAGGGAATAGGTTTAGTTCGTGAATATAAAGATTGAAGGTTCTTTATGCACTTCTTTAATGAACGTAAGGAGTTAGTAAAATATAATTGGTGTGATACAACTTGATACAATAGAGATTATTACTTTACCGGAGAGGTGTCGTCTGGTTGAGTCTTACTTGTTATACTTGGTGATGACGAGGAGTTAAAATACTCGTAGGTTTCGTTGGTAACAATCAATTAAAGTCTGAACAGAGATTCGATATAAAATAAAGTGAAAGATCGGACAGGGGTCCGTTATAAAATAAAGTTGACAATTTGAACTACGGCTAACCGTATAGACGCGACGCTGAGTGCGAACAAACTGCGAAGCGTACTGGCTAAACGCGGTTTTTATAGTGTGAAAATCAGTGGAAAATAGTAGGGATAATGGGTCCTTTGACGGCTAAAAGGACATTAAAATTGTTTGTCTCGAGTTAAGGGCCAATCGGAAAGAAGGATTCTTCCGCGCTTTAGGAAAGCATGAGATTTCGTAAGTCGGCGTGTGTTTTAGGCGTATCGGCTTTAGTTATTAAACGGTCGGAGTAACATGTGTTAGGGTCGCTTGGGAGTTTGAGTAATCCGTGTGAGCGCGTGCCAGCGTTATAGGGGCAAGGGTCACCACGCTTCTCTGATACACGGAGCGGTTCGAACGGCTAAATGGAGTTAGGGCGTTTAGATATTGGAATAAAGAAAAGAAAATTGAACGTCGGTTGTGACACCTCCCCACTTAAAATTAGGCACCGTCCTCGGTGGCTACCAATTTATGCATATTGAATGTAAAACTGAAAATATGCTTAAATGGTAAAGAGAGTAAAATAGTAAAATTTTCTTTTAAATTAGGGTCACTGCAATTCGTATCTGCTGGAGAGAGAGAGGGAAAAAGGTACAACGTGAGTGGTGTTAATTGGGTTGTTGGTACGGAATTTAGGCTGACCGTAATTTCCTTTACCTTCGTTTGGCGTTAGACGGCAAGATCAATTCTATTACTAGTTACCGAAGTAAATACAAAAATGTATGTTTGTAACAGGCAATAGATGGAGTCTGATCATTATTATTATTTTCTTTCTTTTATGCAATTAATTTGTTTCGATGTTAATCCTCGGAATTATCTTGTTGTAATGTCATTTTTTTTTTTCTTTATATGCCTGGGCCATTTCGACGTGAAGGTATGTCGATGGTGGAATGATATGGTCAAATTTAAAATTTTAGTAAAGGATAAAAATGGGAGAGATAGATGTCGATCTGAGTGACCACTAGAGGAAAGAAATTATACTCTAGAGATTTGGATTCATTCCATATGCATAAATTTCCTTATCCTAGGGGTTAGTGTGTGAAGTGCGTATCGTGTGAGTATATATGTGTAAAATTTCAAAGTATGGGTTTTACGTCCTTGGATTATACGGTCTCGGCTTGGATTGAAATGTCGTGGCGAAAAGCGGGCTGTGGAGTGTTTGGTGGGACCTTGTATATGTCTTCTTCCTTCTGGGTCGGTTCGGGCTCCTCTTCTTTCGAGTATGTGTTGTCGTCCTTGTCTTCTTCGGTCGGTGGCGTGGTACAACACATGCTCAGGAACGTGTAGGCGATGTGGACTAGGTATCCCCGCAGCATGTATGTGAGGAATACTATGGCCAGGATAATTTCTCCGTATATAGTAGTTGTGGTGTAGGTGTTCTGTCTCTGTTGTTCTTCGCCTTGAATTGCTGATGCCAGAAGTTTTTCTTCTATCTCCTTTAGTGAGGTGTCAAATTGCAGCGTCCCTGTTGATTGTCGAGACATGACACTTGCGGCTTGGTTAGATTTTTCGTCGTTTACCAAGAATTTGTACTGCGTGATGTTCGGCACCAGTTGTTTTGTGTCCAGTTGAGATTCTGCGATGTAAATTTCACTGATGGTATTTTCCAGGGTTTGGGTCCCTGCGATCGTGACGTAGTGTGTTTTTGCGATACAGCCAGGTTTTGGGTGTAATATGCCTATTTTGTCGATTTCAATGACAATGGCTGCTTCGTAGTCGCATAAAATTTGTACCTTCTCAGGGTGTGGTACCGAGAATAACCAGCCTGACATGGAGTCCAGTTGTTTCCAGTAGGGTCATTGTTCCTTGATTTTTATTTCGCAGTCCTGGTATGAATGGTGTCCTCCGTCCGTCAATAGCAGCAATTCGCAATTCAGGTGTTCCGATGTGTCGAAAATAGGATAATTGGGAGAACAGATTTCGTAATTCTCCAAATGTTGGCATTGAGGGAACTCGTTCTCGTGTATCAGCGCGTATTTATCCATTTCCCTTGAGATGATGATGTGTGACGCTCTGGGTTGAACGTATGCTGCTCCTTGGCTATTGTTTCCGATTATTTGTGGTATTGGAAGGGGGTGGAGTTTATATGTGATGTATCTTGCGGGTTCCAGGAGAGGGATGTGCATAACAATTATTATTTTCTTATCGTGATAGGAAGTTGCTATCCGGGAAATTTTTGATAAGGCTCCGGAGTGGATTTCGTCTAGAGACACGGGGAAAAGGTATTGGTGATGGGATTCGATGAAGCTTTTGATTATGAGCTCCATTGTTGTAGGGCTGAGTAATTTTGGGTGTAATAGTCCTATCTTAATAAATGATATGGCATCAACTATTGCGCGGAGACTCGAAAGATATGTATCGGCGATGTTGTCGATACTGTTTTTCCATTCAATTAGGTTCTGTGTATACTCCATATAGCTTGTTGCATTTTCAAATGTTTGGGTGATATCTGCCCAAGTTTCTTTGTGTTGTTTTTCAATTTTGTTTAATCGTACTATCAAGTCGTGTACTTCTGATCGTACGACATGAGTTTGATCTCTTAGAAGAAGAGTCATTTTCTTTTGAGTTTTATGGAGTTGATTAATATGGTTGTTAAAATAAGTCGCATCATCGTTATTGAGCGTTCCAAAAAGGTTTTTACTAATTGTGCCAATGAATCCGAATGGAGCGCTTCTTTTGGTAATTGGTTCGATTCCTTCTTGTTTTCTGATATAGTTGAGATATTTTTTTATGAGCATGTGTTTAGAATGCAAACTAGCTTTATCGATTAATACTTTGCATCGTTCCAATATATAAGTCCTGCAGGCGTGTTCCATTACTACGACTTCGGAAAAAGTAGGTTCGTGGTCCTCGAACGGTTTCAGGTCTATGTAAGTCGTCAGACGCCATTCTGTTCGTGTGAAATGTACCTCGTGCAATGGTTCGTAATAAAGTCCGGCGTGATTGGTGATCGGTTGAACATCGTGTGTATAGGATGCCCAGACCGACCCGCAGGTAAGTGCGAATATAATTAAAGTGACCCTAAGGGTACACATTATGGTCTAGAAACATAAAATAAAATATGTAAGTATAGGAATTCAAAATTTTCCTTGCTGTTATTTGTGAGTGAGGGTGTATGGTTTGTGTATATATATCTATTCATGCACTATGGGTGTGTATAGGCAGATGTGTAGCATGCACCATTCTTTCCTTTTTTTTTTTTTTTTTTTTTTTTTGAATGGTGGGGATTTTTCCCCGATTTTCCTCGGTTCTTGAAGCTCGTCACTTTCTTTCGAGATCTCCTCGAGTCAACATTGGAGAGAAAAAAAATTTTCGAGAAAAACTTCGATTTGCTATGGCCCAACGTCAGCATTTTTCCTGGTGCCATGTAAGTATATTCCTTATATTATAAATGTTTTTTTTTTTCTTTTTCCAATTAATTAATGTGTTTGTTTTTTTTTTTTTTTTTTTTTTTTTTGCGTGGAGGCGTCGTATGCATCGCGCGTATGAAGAGGCGTCGCCTCGAGCGGCGAGAGATTCGTCGCGAAAATAACTGGATGGAGGAGGCCCGGGGGTTCGATGCTTTTTGCATCCGGTGGATGTTCAAGGGCCGTTGGGGGCAAGAACATCCAGAGACGGACTGGGACAATCCAGCGTGGTCATCGTCGGACCCGGAGTTCGCCGCGTACGATCAAGATTGATCGTACGACATGGGTTTTTCTCCCCCCTTTTCTTCCGTATAATAAGATAGAAATGCGAGGATTTGTATTTGGCGGGTAGCGTGCCTCTTCCTTTAGGGAAGAGGCGAATAAAAATGTGTAATATATATATTTTTTCTTTGTGTGTTCCCTCTTCCTTATTGATAAAATTTCGTATATATATATATATATATATATATGGTTGTTATATATATATATTATTTTTATTTTTTTATATATATTTTTTTTCTTATTATTATTATTTTTCTTTATTATCATTATTATTATTATTATTTAAAAATTTTATATGGGTGATATGTATTTGGCGGGCAGTGCTTCTTCCGTGAGGGGAGAAGCGAATAAAAAAAAAAATTTAGTGTAAAAAAAAAATTCAATATCAATTTTCAATAATTTTCTTATTAATCAATAAAAAATATATATATATTTTTTTTTTTTCTGAAATTAAATTTTGATTTTTTTTTTTTTAAATTATATTAAAATCGAGGTTAGTTTTAAAAATTATCATAAAACTTATGTCGAAATTAAATTTATATTTTAAACATTCAAGAGCTTATTCATATTAAATTGAAATTTGCATAAAAAAAAATTTTAAAAAGAGAAGAAAAATTTGATCCAAATTAATAAAAAAAAATTTCTTTAATTTATTTATTTATATATATATATATATATATTTTTTTTTTCTTTATTTTTCTATCGGGCAGTAATAAATCTTTTAAAAAAAAATTCTTAACTGCCTTTCAAGTGGTACCGTAGTATTGGGTGGAATGGGGTTCGATTAAAATATTCGTATGATTATCGGGGATGTCTCTCAGTAATGCATCCGCGACCTCTCCCTCAATCGCCGATCCTCTGGCTAGAAGTAAGTCGCGGATGTTTATTCCAGCAGAGTGGTCGTGCAAATCTATGCCGAGGGACATCGTGTCGCCATGACCCCGGCAATATTTTCCAGAGACCTTCAAAAGGCGACTGGCTAATATGTCGTTTAAGAAATATGACTCGCTGTCTGGCCAGGGTCCTTCGTATTTCGGTTCGATGTTTCTACGATGGACGCGTATTGCCAGGCCGGGTGTGCGGTAGAGTAGAGGGGGCAAGGGTCTCAGGTCTTGGGCGTTCACTACTAACACGCCTCCAATGTCCACGAGATCTATTAACGTAAACCCCTCTCTCGTTTCCAACACATTTGCTCTTAGCCATGTATCTGCGATTTTTATGGCGCTACTACCTGTATCTGGGGGATTGAGCAAACCCATTTCGAAGATCGGGAATTCCTCTAGATATTCTTCGATTTTCTTGCTATATTTTTCCAATTTCTGCAGGTATCTCTTCTTTATGACGTAGAAGTGCGACGGGGAGTATACGGTGCCCGTGTACACGTGGTAATTTTTTCCGATGCGACTAAGTGGAGTTTTGATGGGAATTTTTGGACTCATCTCGAGCTGTTAGGAAATCGTGATATGCATAATTAAAGATTTTGACTTCGTGTAGTTGTAAAGCAAAAGAGAGTGAAGAATAGGGGGAAGGGAGAAAAGGAAGAGAAAGAAAAAAAAATTTCATCGAAAGAAAAACTTCTGAGTGGGTTTTTACGTGTGTCGAATTTCGTGCTTGTTTTTCCCGAATCTTTCTTCCACGAGGGCGTCCCACAGGGCGTCTTTATGTTCGTTGGGTAGTGGTGGCAAATTAAACAATGCTCGTAAATCGAAAATGTCACCCCAGCGTACGTCTGAGTCTAGCATGCATTTGCTAATGGGGTCTTCCTTCCAAACTTGCTCGAGATTTTCTCTAAGGCGTTTTCGTGAGCGACGCACTCCGGTTGCATGAGTAATAAATTGATTTATGTAATTACCGCGCCATGGCTTCGACTTTCTTGGTGTGGTTTGCACGGTGATAATGATATTTTGCGTAAGGTCTTCGAATATCGCGCTGCTCCCATTCGTGTAAAACGTCATTTCTGTACAAGAATTAATTTTTTCTATAATAATTTTTCTTTCTATCGTCCCAGTCTATTGTTACCGCGTGTCCCCCTTCTAATAATGGTCTATTAAATAGCCATGCTAGTTTGCAATCATCGCAATTGTACGAGGACTGTGTTTTTAATAATTCTATTCTACATACACTGCAATGTGTGGAGGGTCGTGTTCCCGGGGATAATTGATGTTTCTTATTTATTTGAAGGGTAAAAAGGCCCAGCTCTTCTACTGCCTTGGTATTGCATGCATCACAAAATAATTTGCTATATTGATCGTTAACCCATGGAAATTTTTGTGTTATCACCTTCACGCATCTTGCTCTAATAAGGCTTCTGTAAAATTCGTAATTACTTCCGGGGATTCTAAATCCGGGAATCGCATATAGCCAATCCCAGGTTTCCTTTTCTTCCATCTCATTAAGTTCTTCTTTAGATATTTTCATGCTAATTGCTTGGTTAATTAGGGTGAATGAAATGAAGAGTTATTTGCGTAGAATAAATTTTTGGAGAGAGAGAAAGAAAAGATGAAAATTTGTGTTACCTTGAGGTTCGTTGGTGGATTAGGGTGGAAGATGATACTAGATGAATCGCGTTGTAATGCCGATGGGTTGATTAATTTTCGGAGGAAATTAATTCTGATGAATAACTTTTCACAATTTCACTTATAAACTTTGTAATTTAAATGATCTAGTCGGAGACTTTTTTGAATTTTTCGATTTCTATCTACTGGAAATTCGTTCGGACTTTCGTCACTGTCTGGCTCGAAGAAATCTTCTGAGCTGTCACAATAATCAAATGGGATTAATTCTTGTGGTGGTACATCGACTTGCGCGTCATCTTCGTAAGCGTTAATTGCTAAAACGTAACAGGTTCCGTTATCGTTAGTAACAATTGCGTTTCCCATAAAAATATTTTCGGGAGTCTGGATTCGCGGGAGAAATCCGGTTTTTAATTCAGGGTTTGATATTTTAATGGGGACTTTCATGCGAGTCCGAGCTTTGAGAATAAAAGTGGTGCCTGAATTGTCGCGCATTATTTCTTGTGCGTTATCTGTATTTTCCGTGAAGTGTTCGAGACTACTTTCGAACGGAATGGGATGTATGGGTTTCGAGTCCGTGACGAGTGTATTATGGTGAAAAGATAACTCGGCCTTTTCATTTTGTAGGAATTCGATGCCTATAATTCCGTCTGCTGGGATGGCGTCGTTTTCGTTTAACACTTGAAACTTGGCTGGCTTATCGAATAGAGTTAAATCGGTGGAACCAAGCGTGTGAATTTTCTCGGGAGTTATTCCGGATATTGAGAGAAAATCGTGGGTAGCAATAACGCATCTGCGTTTTAATGCTGGTAATTTTATCAAATTAATATCGGCTCCTGTGTCTATTAAGAAACGACCATAGCCTTTTTCGAGTTCCGGGGCTCGTAAAGTAATTATTGGGGAGCGTCCTTGTCCACTTGTCCATCTGACATATCTCCTGCTGTGAGGAACTTCACAGTCGGGGGACGCTGGTTTTGAGAATCGCTCGTCGGTGCGTCCGCGCGACGGGCGTCTTGAGAGTTTAAATGGTCGGAAGTGTTGTTTGGTCGAGGAGAGATCGGTCTCATCTCTTGAAATGAATTTTCACGTTTGAAATAGGGATTCTGGTACATGGGGTACGTTCCCTGATGATATTGGTTGTAACCATTGTACGGAGGGTACATTGGAGGGCCGTAAGGCACAGGCGGATAAAACGGTGACTCGCGAAAATGTTTCGGAGGATAATTATAAAAGTTTCTGCGGGGTGGATTCCTGTTTGGAAATCGTTGCGGTGAAAAACTTTCGCGTCTTGGTCGCTGATCGCGAGGAGGAGTCATATCGCGATGAAATAATTTACTGAAATTTGAATTTTTATTATCGAAATTAGTTTCTCGAGTTTGGAAAGATACTCGACGGGGTTCGTTATTCCCGAGCCGAGGCTGATTGTTTTGTTCAATTTGAGTGTATCTCAATGAATTTGAATTTCGAGCATTTGCCCCTTGCATATCTCGTTCGATACGTTGGACGATTCTGAGTGCGTCTTCTAAGTTTTGGGGATCTTGAACGCTGATAGCGTATAATAAATCGTCTGATAATCCTCTTTTGAATGATTCTAGGGCCACTCCATCAAGCATGGGTAGCATGTGAGCTGCTTCGGCTTCAGTGAATTTTTCTTTCAAAGCGGCTATCGCGCTTGTTCGTAATCTTTTAATTCTCGTGTAATAGTCTAAAACGTTTTCGTCTCGTCTCAATCGGACGGCTTGAATTTCAGCACAATAATAAGGGTACGATTTCTTCGGTGAGAAATATTCTTTTAATGCTTTTGATAATTCTTCAATTGAATTAATTTCTTTATCAGCAATCGCGTCGCGAGCTGTTTCTCTGAGTTTTGAACAAACTCCTTTGAAAAATGAATTTTTAAGGCCTTCGGGCACAAATGTAAAACCGTTTTCTACATCTTCGATAAATGATTTAAGTGACATGTTTTTGCCGTTAAAATTTGGTACGTGTATCAATGCTTGTTGTAGCGCCATACACTCACCCATGCTTGTGAGCATAGCGTCTGTAATATTTTGGTGATGTGTAATGTTTGCAAGTTCTGGATTAGCCATGGTGATTGGGTCAGTTAGTCTGTTAGGGTAATAATTGTGTTTTAGGAAAATATTATCTTCCAGTGGCAACAAAAGGGGTAGGCACTCAGCGTATTAATATCCCACCGCTGTCACCAAATTTTTATCTGTCACGTCCGAACGACGTGGGGGAAAAGTTGGATGTTTGAGTGTCGAGCGGTAAACACTATGTTCCATAGGCTTTTCCCTTCAGAATGTATATACACTGTGCGTGAATATAGATATACTCTTAAGAGTATGGTGGGCACACGCCGATAGACCTCGAGAAGTCTTGCCTTTGATCTTGAGTTGCGACTGGGAGAGGGAATAGGTTTAGTTCGTGAATATAAAGATTGAAGGGTTTTTATGCACTTCTTTAATGAACGTAAAGGGTTAGTAAAATATAATTTGTGTGATACAACTTGATACAATAGAGATTATTACTTTACCGGAGAGGTGTCGTCTAGTTGAGTCTTAATTGTTATACTTGCTGATGACGAGGAGTTAAGATACTCGTAGGTTTCGTTGGTAACAATGAATTAAAGTCTGAACAGAGATTCGATATAAAATAAAGTAAAAGATCGGACAGAGGTCCGTTATGAAATAAAGTTGACAACTTGAACTACGGCTAACCGTATAGACGCGACGCTAGGTGCGAAACAACTGCCATGCGTACTGGCTAAACGCGGTTTTTATAGTGTGAAAATCAGTGGAAAATAGTAGGGATAATGGGTCCTTTGACGGCTAAAAGGACATTAAAATTGTTTGTCTTGAGTTAAGGGCCAATCGGAAAGAAGGATTCTTCCGTGCTCTAGGAAAGCATGAGATTTCGTAAGTCGGCGTGTGTTTTAGGCGTATCGGCTTTAGTTATTAAACGGTCGGAGTAACATGTGTTAGGGTCGCTTGGGAGTTTGAGTAATCCGTGTGAGCGCGTGCCAGCGTTATAGGGGCAAAGGTCACCACGCGTCTCTGATACACGCAGCGGTTCGAACGGCTAAATGGAGTTAGGGCGTTTAGATATTAGAATAAAGAAAAGAAAATTGAACGTCGGTTGTGACAGACGCAATTTATACATTGTGGAATTCAATTCCATTCAACTTTCCACCAAGATGCTTCATCGCTAGTTGTCTGGCGTGTGCAGTTTTCAACGGTTCTTCAAACAGTGAAGAATTTTCCTGGAATGCACGAACAACTCGTGCTGGTAAGAAGACTTCGAACTCTCCTTCGATGTCAGCAACGTATGGATCCCCATATCTCGTCTTGATCATCCGGATATCGGTGATGATGTAGTCGCCCTGGACTTTAAGATCGGTCAGCTTCTTCGTTGGAAGAAAGTCGGACTGCTGGGTGATTCGGTTGATTCCAGAAAAATCCATTTTTTCTTGAATATACGAAGATTGCGTCTTGTTTCGAGCTTGTGAAACTATGATTCGTTTCTTCCTCTGCTCGACTATTTGTACCCATATCCATACTCCAAAATTATCCTTTCTTCACATACTTCTATCAAATAAGTTCAATCCTGTCTTCAGGCTTCCTTAAAGATTCCCCTTAACAGGTTCAAACATGTTTATTTTTTTCAACTCCCCCATTAATAACTTTACATTAATAACATTACATTAATAACAACATTAATAACCCAGTAATAACTCGGCATACGATCCCATAAGAGATGCGTGAATTCACTGATGTATTTTCTAAAAATAGTTGGTGAAATAATTTTAAGCTCACTTTTCGTCAATTCACTCGGATTTTTTATGCGTTCAATTGCATATGCATATACGAGTTCTTCCAAAATGTGACATTTTTCACAATCTCGACGAGTCGGTCCCGATGCATCAACATGTGCCCGCTCATACGGCTGGTTGAAATGATCATGACATTCGCGATATGACGCTATTTCACTATCGCGCTGCAATTTTTTTGGTAAACAATCCCACAGATTATTGATAGATGCGATATAATACTTTCACAGAAAAGCCTTGGGAATAGATTCCAGCTCATTTGCCGTCAGTTCCCACGCCTTTTCCGACGGATGTATTGTATACATACTCGCACATCTGCCCATCTTGGCGACAAGTATCAGATTAACTCTCAACCATGAAAGATCCTAATTTAAGTTAAAAGAATGTAGTGGGAGTCAGATGGTCCTTCGGAGGAAAGCCAATAAAATCCTAGGAGGGCATCTTGTGGCTAGGGAGAAGCAAGTGGGCTGAGGTTTTTTTTTTCGAAGAAGAAGAAATGTCTAATGAGTGAATGGTATCTTTTTCCTTGCTCCTTTTTTTTCCGTTAGCACTCATTCTTCTCAAGATAGTTTGTCCCACTACCCTTATAGTAGCGCACTTGGCGTTTTATGACTTTGGGAGACCTTTCCTGGCAGGCTGCACTCTTTGAAGTGTAGACGGATGTTTTGACCGTTTTACGACTTTAGGAAAATTTCTCATCTGCGGGACTACACTTTTTGAGAAGGGAAAAAAATAGAACTGTGGCTATGGCGTTTTACGACTTTGGGAAAACCTTAAAACGCGTCAGATGACATTTTTCTCCAAGTGCAAGATGGTCAATTTTGTCGACATATTCTGCACATCTTTAGAGATCTCGTGAGAACAATTTTAATCTTCCGTTTTCTCACCATAACACAACTGTGTTAAGGTGAATACACTTTTTAGTGGTGAATTTGTTGTGGGGGACAAACATGCGTATAAGAGCATAAATACGCAGAACTTTGAACTTTCACGGACGAGTGACTTGAATGTGTGGTATGAGGAGCAGGTCGTTGAGCCTACCCTGGCTAAGCTCGAGGAGTTTCAAGAGCACGACAGCGGATGGTCGTTACAACGCATTCTCAACCTGACTCTAAATATTAATAAATACAGGCCAATGAGTGCGGGTTGTCGTGTTACACTGCCGCGAGATATAAGACTGAAAAAGGCTGTTGTCAATGTGCAATCGCGAGACAATAACGCCTGTTTTACATGGGCAGTGATGGCAGCTCTCTATCCAGCCGAGACACATAGTGATCGTGTAGCGTCATATCCAGACTACCGCACCATTCTCAAATTCACTGGCATTAGCTTCCCCGTTGAATTAAATGAAGTGAAAAAATTCGAAATTTTGAACAATGTTTCGATAAATGTTTATGGACTACAAAAAGGTGTTGTTGTGCCTATTCACATCACCGCGGAGAAAAAGGATAGACACATCAACCTGCTTTATTTGGAGTCTAGTGGGGGGGATCAAGTTGGACATTATGCGTGGATCAAAAATCTTTCACGTCTAATGAGCTCCAACTTGAGTAAGCATGGAGCACGGAAACATATCTGCGATCGGTAAGTGTATAAAAATAAATTTCAAATTAAGAAAAAATGAAGAAAAAATGTCATTGCAGTGCTATTTTATCGTTTTTTAATTTTATTCAATTTTTCTAGATGCCTGCACTATTTCTCATCGAGGGAGAAGCTGCAATTGCACGATGTTGACTGTCGCAAAATCAACGACTGTGCGGTTCGACTACCGAGCGAGGAGGACAAGTGGCTGAGCTTTTCCAATTCTCAGCGGAAGGAGCGGTTGCCATTCATTGTTTATCCGGACCTTGAATGCATTCTGGGAAAAACTTCCGAAGAAGAGCGGAGGACCAACGGACGTCAGCAGCAGCATCATCCATTTAGTGCAGGTTGTTATGTAAAGTGTTCTTACGATGACTCCCTTTCGGGATATTATGCTCATCGCGGGGATGGCTGTATTGCATGGCTCGTAAACCATTTAAAGGCGTTAGCTCTGCAGGTAGAAAACATCTTGAGGAAAAATGTTCCCATGCGCGAGCTAATGCCCTTAGAATGGAAGCGATTTCGTGAGGATCGAGCGTGTCATATTTGCGAAAAAGATTTCTCAAAAGAAGACCTACGGGTGCGCGATCATTGCCATTTGACCGGAAAATTTAGAGGTCCTGCCCGTTTAGACTGCAATTTAAATTATCAAAATGCTTCTTTCATTTCAATAGTTTTTCATAATTTATCCGGTTACGATGCGCATTTTATAATTAAAGAGGTCAGTACGGCGTTCGAGGGTGAAACCGATGTCCTACCTCTGACGAAGGAAAAATACATTTTATTTTCGAAAACGATTCAAACGTCGAAGGACTGGAGAAAAAATATTAAGCTAATCGACTCATTATTTCTCGCGGCTAGTTTGGCCAAGTTGGCCTCATTTTTAACCATTGATAAATTGGAAATTTTAAAATCGCAATTCCAAAGCTTATCTCTGATGATTTTATGCTATTAACTCGTAAGGGTGTTGTGACGTCCGTCGGAAATTCCAAGAAGGAATTTCCAAGACGTTCGTCTCCTATTATTTATTCTTCTTCCTCTCTTTCTTAATCTGCTGCACGTGAGCAAGCGAAAATGTAAATTAAAATATAAACTCAAGAACGAAAGGAAATCCCAAATAAAAATATTAGAAAAGATTGAAGGGACAAAATAAGAAATAGCGAGAAACTCAAAAGCGGAAGGAAACCCCAAATAAAAAGATTAAAAATGGTCGAAGAGACAAAATCGAGAGACGCGACAGCAGCTCAACGCGAAGTAAGACATAGCGATAAATTCAAAGGCGTGAGGAAATTCCAAATAAAGGTATTAGAAATATTGAACGGTCAGAACACAGACCGATAGACCTAAGACTACAAATAAAATATTAGCAGGCCTACAGGCACATAACGATGAAAATGAAAGCGGGGATACCTGAGATCCGATTTGAGTTTCCCCAAAGATTTTCGTAAGAATATTGTTTTTCCCATTAGTTTTTCTATTGCTTTCAAAACTTCTTACAATAGCGAATATTCTAGAGGCGCATCTCTGAAGCGAGTGAAATATTAAAAACAAATTAACACCAAGAATATTTCTTTTGAATGAACGAGACGACGAATAAAATTAGTAATATGAATAAAAATAAGAAAATAATCGAACAAACTTGATAATATGAATAGAAATAAGAGAGTAATGAAATAAAATAAATAATACAACAAGAAGTAAAACAATGAACAAATAAAAAAAAACGTTATATGACAAATAAAAAGAAGACATGAAAAATAAAAACAAAATGAGATAAAATAATGTCAAAAGGAAACAAATAACAATTAATAAAGATACACTAAGAGAATAAATAATAAGTTGTGGAGGGAAATGGGCGTCCCAAAGCAACGACCCTTTCGTTAGCAGGGATGCAAAATCCCATCCCACGCTTCCTCAAAAATTTTAGGAAGTCCCAATGCGGAAGAGAGGGAGAAGGCTCCGAAGCATGGGGTCCGGAAAACTTGGAGGGAAATTCGGCCCATGACACGCGTGATTGGTCCCCGAGTTTCCGCCCACGTTTTTCCGAGGGTGCAACCTCCCTCGACTACTATAAATTTGACTGCACGCACTGGACTCATCAGTTATCGATATTTTCCACCTTGAATACGTACGTCTGTCAAGAAGGACAAGTAGCCATTTGTAAAAATAAAATCTCAATCGAGAAAAGTAAAATCAAGAAACTAAATTGAAATATTAAAGAAAATTATTAGAAACAGTGCGTGCAGAGCCAAACCTGCAACAACGTGGACAAGAGTGTGAGCCACAATTTTCATCCAATAAATTTGTAAGTTCCGAATATTATATTCTTTTATAAATAAACCATGACTTTGTTAAAATGTAGCTGAACGTTTCTCTTGAGATTACTCCCATCCTTGGTAGTGGTAGAAATGCCAGCCTAAAAACGGGAGCGAGCTGCGACAAAATTTTTGTTTGGGAACGTCGGGAAACCCAAAATTTCCGACATAACAGTGTATTTCCTTACGAATACATAGATAGCAAAGCAAAGTTAGATGAGACATCTTTACCATCCCAAGATGCATTCTACAGTTCATTGACGGGGGAGAGTATAAGTGAGTCGGAGTATGCCCATGTTAAGGATGTATGGGAAAGGTTTTCAGTGCAAACGCTCGGTGAATACAGCGATTTGTATTTAAAAACAGACGTCTTGCTGTTGGCCGACGTTTTCGAAAACTTTCGTGACACATGCATGCTTAGCTATACCCTCGACCCGGCACACTATTATACTCTTCCCGGCTACACTTGGGATGCTATGATGAAAAGAACGGGCGTGAAATTTGAATTGCTAACGGACATTGACATGGTTTTATTCGTTGAGAGAGGTATACGCGGTGGTTTGAGTCAATGCTCCGCCAGATATGCCAGAGCCAATAATGCATACATGCAATCGTTTGGTTCATCGAGTCCATCGTCTTACCTAATGTGTTACGATGTCAATAATTTATATGGTTGGGCAATGAGTCAACCTCTCCCTTACGCGGAATTTCAATGGGTCGAAGATGTGTCAACTTTTAATATAGAATCGATCGCGCTTGATTCACCGCATGGTTATATCCTCGAAGTTGATTTAGAATATCCGCAGAATTTGCACGACGCGCACATTGACCTACCGTTTTGTCCAACGCATGATAAGCCTCCAGGCAAGAAGCAGGAAAAATTGTTGGCTACGGTGCATGACAAAACACGTTAAGTAATACATTATCGTGCCCTCCAGCAATGTCTGCAGCATGGCCTTCGGGTTTCCAAGATCCATAGAATAATGAAATTCAAACAATCGTCTTGGCTGCGAACGTATATTGAGTTGAATACTCATTTTCGGACAAACGCCAAGTTTGAAAAAACATTATTCAAATTAATGAATAACGCGGTGTTTGGAAAAACGATGGAAGATGTACGTGGCCATGTGCAGGTCAAACTCTTGACTAAATGGGAAGGCAGGTATGGTGCAGAGAAAATGATCGCAAAGCCGAATTTCCCAATTCGTAGCATATTTGCTGAGAATTTAATTGCAGTGGAGCTGCGTAATCTCGAGGTGAAATTTAATAAACCCATATATGTTGGTATGGCAATTTTAGATATTTCTAAGACATGCTTGTACGAATTTCATCATGCTTTTATGGTTCCACTGTATCGTGATAAATGCACTGTTGTGTATACGGACACTGATAGTCTTATATATCGGATTAAATGTGACGATGTTTATGAAGACATACGAAGAAATATAAACAAATTTGACACGAGTGACTATCCCACGGACAATGCATATAATATTCCCCGCGTGAACAAAAAGGTCCTAGGACGCATGAAAGATGAGAAGAATGGCGCGATTATGACTGAGTTTGTTGGGCTCAGGTCAAAAATGTATGCGACCCGCGTTGATGGAAAGAGAGAGATAAAAAAAAGTCAAGGGAGTCAAGACTAATGTCGTTGCGAGGACAATAGTGTTTGATGATTATTCAAAATGTTTGAGAGATGATATGGAAATGACTCGCAGTCATCGTGCATTCGATCGAAATTGCATCAGGTGTATACCATCTCTGAAACAAAAATTTCTTTAAGTCCACACGATGACAAAAGGTATATAATTCCTGAGAGTATTCGAACGTTGCCATGGGGACACTACAGAGTGCCACTCCAATTCTTTATTTATTCATGTTGAAAATATTAAAAAGTTTATTTTATGAATATTAAATAAGTTCATTTTACGAATATTAAATGAGTTTATTCATGTCACACATCCGGCAAATGTAAAAAAATGAATAAAAAAAAAAATGTTGGATCTAATTTGGTGTCATGGCATCTTCTTTTCCAAAGAATAACCCCCCACAATACGTTGACCCTTTCAGCATGGACAAGTGTTGTCGAGAGAGAGAAAGAGAAAGAGAGAGAGAGGCTACATCCGGCAGGTTGAAAAAAACAAACATCCGCTGATACAATTTTTCACAATTCATTTATTTGTCACTGCTTATCCAGCTATTGTGTACATTGTCAAAACTGAGTCATTTTACAAGTGGGATCTAATTGTGTGTCATAGCATCTTCGTTTCCAAAGAAAAACCCCCCACAATACGTTGACCCTTTCAATATGGACAAGTGTTGTCGTGAGAGAGGCCACATCCGGCAGGTTGAAAAAAAAAACAAACAGCCGTTGATACAATTTTTCACATCTCATTTATTTTTCACTATTTATCCAGCTATTGTGTGATTTGTCAATACCGCGCCATTTTATAAGTGACCGGCTACCACGTTTCTTCAACACTTTCTCAACGAGATAAACATCGGGATATTTCACGGGGGGTAGTTCATGCTAAACCACCGGCAATCGCTTCATCCTGATAATCTCTCAAATTATATGTTATGGGATGGGTTTTTCTCACTCGATCAATCGTGAATATTTCCGTTGTCCAATTGGGTGTATAACCCTTCTCAAATACATTCTTGAATTTACTTATACGAACTTTGTCACCAACGTTGAATTTCTTTTCCTCCTCCGGCCTTTTCACCATTGTCGCAACACCAGCGGTTTCGTTGAAAATATTGAACAAAATTTCTTTTCCATTCGTAGCATTGACATTTTTCGGTTTCATTTTAATGGTTCGATGGGGGTATAATTATATTCATTAATTAACTTATCAATAATATCGAGCCATTTCCAACTTCCGCGAAAGCTAAACTCTTTCCACATATTGTTCTTAAGTGTACGATTGAAACGTTCACAAATTGATGCTTTCAAGTGGCTATACGTAGAATACATGTGAATGTTGAACTTTTTCAGCATCGTCTTAAAAACAGAATTATAGAATTCTTTTCCGCGATCGACGTGCAGGTTTTTTGGGTTTGTTTGAGAAACTCGGAGAAGAGAAACGTTTCTTATGAAACAGAAGAAAATGTTGAGGGGGTGTTGGTGGGAAAAAAAGGAAGTAGTGAGGGGTTTTGGAAAAATTCTAACGAATTTTCAAAATCGGTTCATAACTCTCCGACACATTCATCTCGAACGTTTCGCGCTCTCCACAAAAAAAATTTTTCGTGTGTGTGCTCTCGAAAAAAAAACAAAAAAAGAAGTACAAAATGGCCTCGCAAAGTAAATCAAGTGATTGTGACAGTGTGTTGCCCTGCAAGCCGACCAGATCGGCGTACTTGTTCAGTGAGGAGGAAAAGGATGCAGTGACATTAACATCCAATACATGTGTCGTTCACATGTATTGGAGAGCCGCAATCTGCCCGCGCGGAACAACAGTCGTCCTCTGCGGGGTCTGTCTTCATGAAGGAGGTGGTGGTGCGCAATTTTGCAAGTTGGAAGCTATGCGAAGACATTCGTCGGGTCCATTCATTGAGTTGAATTGTAAATATTGCAACGAGTGCGACAAGCGATTGTTTCAACTCGTGCCGGAGCAGATCTTTCCAGATTGCAAATTGTTGTTCCGCGAAGTATTAACGCCAGCCGCCATAAAAATACAACGCTGGTGGCTTCAGCATTATTATAAACCCGGTTCCAAATACTGCAATAAACTCAAGGCCCATTTTTATGAAGTGTCGCTCGAGCATGAGCGAAAAATCAGTGATGAAATAGAACTTTCGTCAAAACGTTTGCGCCTCGATTGAGTCTACGTGACTTCAATTAGTTCCGGAGTAGATCTGCCCAGACTGCAACGAAGGGTAAGTTTTAATTCCAACATTTTTTAAATTATGAAGCGCGAGCTGACTTTAAATTATCAAATATATAAAAAGTTTCTTTTTGGTACTCTGTTTCAGATTTCATCATTAATTCAATTGCGCAACAATTGAATGTTAACGCTCTGGAAAGCTGGTACTGTGTCTACCACGCTTTATGTGAAAGAGGGATTTTTTAAAATAAATAATACATTTTTTCAAATTTCATGTTTTCTTCATTTATTAATTCTCACATCTCCTTCTCCTCCTCCTCCTCCCCCTCAACGTTTTACAATATTTACAAAATTGTTGCATGTGTTTACAATTTTTTACATGTGTGAAATTCGATTCCATTCAAATCCTCGCCGAGGTACTGCATCGACAGTTGTCCGGGCCGTGCAGTATTCAACAATTCCTCAAACACTGATGGATTTTGTTGGAAGGCCCTGATGACTCGAGCTGGTAGGAAGACGGTGTATTCACCTTGGATTTCAGCGACGCAACGATCTCCATATTTCGTTTTGACCATTCGAATATTAGAGATTATATAATCAGCCTGGACTTGAAGATCTTCCAGCTTCTTCGTTGGTAGATACTCGGACTGCGTCGTGATTGCGTTGATTCCAGAAAAGTCCATTTTAGAAGACTCTAACTTTAGACTTTAGGGCACGATTTCTGCGTGAGCTTGTGGAGCTATTTTTCGATGACTGCGCGATTTCGGCGAGAGCTTGTTAGGTTATGAATTTTCTTCATTCTCTGCTCGGCTATTTGTACCCAACATCCCCTTTCCAGCATCCAAACAAGTTTAATCATGTTTCACACAGGCTTCATCTTGCTCTGCTTAGCTATTTGTGCTCTGCATCCCCTCTCCAGCATCTGAACAAGTTCAATCTTGTATCAGACAGGCTTAATCTTGTTTACAGCCCGTCTTAACAGGTTCTCCCTGCTCTCTCACGACATTTTCTGCAATTCCGACGTTGTGGTACTGGACCATCGAAATGATCTCCCATCGAAGACGTATTTGAATGTTCATAACATCGACGGTATGATTGAATTTCACTATCACAATGATAATAATTCGGCATTCGATCCCATAAGATATCCGTAAATTCACTAAAGTGTTTCTTGAAGATTGCAGGTGAAATAATTTTGAGCTCGCTACTTGTCAATTCGCTCGGACTGCGTTCATTTGTATAAACATACACGAGCTCTTCCATAATGTGACATTTTTTACAATCTCGCCGTTTAGGCCCCGGCGCATCGACATGTACCCGCTCCCACGGCGGATTGAAATGATAGCGACATGGGCGATATGACGCGATCTCACTATCACGCTGCAACTTTTCCGGCAAGCAATCCCACAAATAATTGATGTATGCACTATAGTATTTTAGAAGAAAAGCCTTGGAAATGGATTCGAGTTCGTTTTTTGTTAAATCTCGTGGGTCCTTCGACGGATGTATTGTGTACATGCTTGCACATCTATCCATTGTGACAGCAACTACAAGACTAACCTGTGCGGGCAGAAGGTTCAAGCACCACCCGCAAAGAATTTTTTCTCCATTTTATGACTTTGGGGAAAACGCCTTCTCGGACCTACCACTTTTTTTCGGCCATGTGACATCTTCCACCCTTTCAAGGTGATGCAATGGTGGGGATGCAAAAAATGTCTTGGTCCTGGTCCAGGAGTATTTAAACGGCAATTTCCCTGGATGTGAAAATCATTCTGCTCGAGGCAATTTTCGTGGTTCGTTTTGCTTTCCATCGAGTATTTTCAGTATATTTACTAAGTGTCCATCGTATTCGTTAATTTTTCAAAGTTTTCATCAAGTGCCAAGTTTTTTTATCGCGAAAAGTTTTCGTTGAAGTTGCGTGCAGTGCAAGTTTGTGCTTTGCGTGTGTTTTTTTCTGCTGAAAACTTTGAAAAAATATGGCACGTGAGATTGCGGTAATCGACATCTCAGACGATGAGATGGACGTCGAAGTCATTGACGTCGACGACGAAGTTCGGGGGCAGAGGCCCATCGCGGTGCCGCGCGGGGAAGACATCGTCGATGGAGTTGAGGGCGCGAAGCTTTTCGCGGCGCCTCAGGCGAGGCCCTTCGCCATTCATCAGTGGGAAGAAATTGATGATGAGGATGATGGAGGTTGGGGCCCCGCACCCATCCCGGCGCCTCCTGCGGAATGGGAAATCCTCAACGAGAATGACGGTCGGATGTTCGACTTCCGTGACATCAGGGTGGAAGATTTCAATAACCCTGATGTCCATTATTATGGGGGAGACGTCCGATGGCAAGACGTTGAGGACAACGTGGCCATCGCCGCGGATGAGGGGTACGAATCCGACCCAGAGGGGAATAATACAATGATCCGTGTGGGGTTGTTGCCCCGGCCAGTCGCGCTGGCCATAAACCCCACGACCCGTATCTGTGTGATACGATCGTATTATTTCACCCGGGTCGGTGATATCGTTTGCTTGGGGTGTTTCCTCCACGACCCCGAGTGGCATGGGCAGGTGTCGGCCTGTTTCGACCACGAGACGGGGACGTACGAGCGGCTTGGAGGAATCCGCCTTGTCTGCAGGATATGCAGGGTTCCCGTCACGGTGTTCGTTTAGGCCCCGGCGCATCGACATGTACCCGCTCCCACGGCGGTTTGAAATGATAGCGACATGGGCGATATGACGCGATCTCACTATAACGCTGCAACTTTTCCGGCAAGCAATCCCACAAATAATTGATGTATGCACTATAGTATTTTAGAAGAAAAGCCTTGGAAATGGATTCGAGTTCGTTTTTTGTTAAATCTCGTGGGTCCTTCGACGGATGTATTGTGTACATGCTTGCACATCTATCCATTGTAACAACAACTTCGAGACTAACCTGTGCGGGGAAAAGGTTCAAGCATCACCCGCAAAGACTTTTTTTCTCCATTTTATGACTTTGGGGAAAAGGCCTTCTCGGACCTACCACTTTTTTCGCCCATGTGACATCGTCCACCCTTTCAAGGTGATGCAATGGTGGGGCTGCAAAAAATGCCTAGGTCTTGGTCCAGGAGTATTTAAACGACGATTTTCCTGGATGTGAAAATCATTCTGCTCGAGGCAATCTTCGTGGTCCGTCACACCGTTTGGTTTTCGTCGAGTGTTTCGTTGAGTATATTTTCTGAGTGTCCGTTGCATTCGTCAAGTGTTTCGTCGGTTGTGTTCTATGCGTGTTCGTCGTATTCGTCAACTGTCTACCGTATTCATCAACTTTCCGTCGTATTCGTCAACCACCCGTCGCAATTGTCTGAAAAACTGTGGAAAAAAAACAATGGCTCGTGAATATGAAATTATTGACATTTCCGACGACGAGATGGAAGTGGTGGGTGATGGTGAGGCCGCGGGGCCCATCGTGGCGCCTCAGGAGGAAGCGATGGCGGAATGGGGTAAAGGAGCGTGGGGTATGGATCATGCTGATGACCCGAACGATTTTGTCTTCGACGCCCAGAACATTCGGCCTGAAGACTACGACGATCCCGACCTCCATTACTATGGAGCTGACGTCAGGTGGGGGGACGTTGAGGACAACGTAGCCATCGACCCTGATGAGGGATATGCGTCGGATACGAGGGGCCCGTACCTCGTAGGTGCGGAGGTGCTATCGCGGCCGATCGCGCTAGCGATCCACCCTACCAGCCGCATCTGCATGATCAGGTCATGCTACATCACCAGGGCTGGTGAAATCGTGTGCCCTGGTTGTTTTCTACACAACCCCCAATGGCATGGGCAGGTACACTCCCGCTCAAAAGTATGGGTTCACTTCTCGAAATTTTCAGCTTCGGTATAAGTTCCATATCTTGGTGGGAAAAGGTCGTAAGAGAATTTAATGAGCACTGTTTTGAAGGGGACAGTTTTAGCTTTACGTTGCCATTTTTTATAATTTTTTACCATTTTTTTTATAGTCCCCACGCCCTTTTGAACTTGGCAGTTTTTTGTAGTTTTTTTGCGCTCTGGAAATGGACTATCTGGCTGTTTGCAAAGCCTCCGTTGCAATATTTGTGGCGCACACTTCATGTCGGATATTAAACACTGCATTTTCGTTTTTGAAAAAGTATCGTGCGATTTTTTTTACCAAAAATATTCTCATTTTTGACAAAAATTGATCATTTTATTCAATTCGGCGTATCTTGAAAACGGCGGGTCATCGAAGAAAATAGCAAGAGGGTGAAAAGTTGCAATAGATCATGATGGACCTTGTAGATTTATTTCAGAATTTTTTTCCGACATTTGTTTTTTCATACTCTTGGAGTCGGAATGATTTAAATTTTCTCATGATTTTTCCTTTTTTTTAGACGGCAGAGGCTTTCCTTTTATTGGTTTTATAACCATCTTAACGTAATTTGAAGTAAAAATTAATTTTTTTTGATGAAAAAAACGTACAAAAAATTGTGCGAAATTTAATTTTTAGTTTAAAAATATTTCAATTCCTAATTTCTTTTCTTCTCTGTCTGTTGCAGATTGTTGTTCTCCCTCAATTTGTCATTATTTTAAATTATTTTTTTTCATATTTTGTACAATATCTATATTTTTATAATAATAAAAATTGACTAATTTATCATTTAAAAAACAAAAAAAGTGTCTTCATAATTATTTCACCTCACATTTAATGTTTTAATGGTGATGGTGATGGTGGTGGTGGTGGTGCGGGAAAATTCTCAGAATTTTATTGACTTCGGCAACAATAGAGCAGGTGTTCTATCCCCTCCCCTCCCCCTCTCCAACATCAAAAGGATGCCGACATTCCTAAACTACCTTCCCCACTATGTGGGTGGGCCGATAACAATGGGCCTACCAACTTCGGATAACAATAGACTCGATAACGATAGATCAGATAACAATAGAGCGGATGGATAACAATGGACCGGATGTCATAAATTATCTTGACAACAATAGACCCCCCACATCGCATGACAATAGACCCCCATAAATTATCCCAATAACAATAGCACAGGTGTTATAGCAATAGAGCAGGTGTTCCATCCCCTCCCCTCCCCTTTCCAACAACAAAGGGATGCCGACACACACCCCCACTCCTCCCAAAACATCAGAGGATGCCGACCCCCCCCCCAAAATTACCTAACCCACTTTCACTCCAATTCCTGGAAGTGGATTGGAATCCACATAGCCTTTATACTGACGCGATCTCACTATCACGCTGCAACTTTTCCGGCAAGCAATCCCACAAATAATTGATGTATGCACTATAGTATTTTAGAAGAAAAGCCTTGGAAATCGATTCGAGTTCGTTTTTCGTCAAATCTCGCGGGTCCTCCGACGGATGTATTGTGTACATGCTTGCACATCTATCCATTGTAACAATGACTTTGAGACTGAGCTGTGCAGGTAAAAGGTTCAAGCACCACCCGCAAAGACTTTTTTTCTACATTTTATGACTTTGGGGAAAACGACTTCTCGGGCCTACCACTTTTTCCGGCCATGTGACACTGGAAACCCTTTCAAGGCAATGGTGGAAATGCAAAAAAAAATGTCTAGGTCCTGGTCCAGGAGTATTTAAACGGCAATTTTCCTGGTTGCGAAAATCATTCTGTTCGAGGCAATCTTCGTGGTCCGTCACGCCGTTTCCTTTAGTGTGTTTTCCCAAGTGTCGATCGTATTCGTCAAGTGTTTCATCGGTCGTATTCTCCAAACGTCCGTCGTATTCGTCAACTATCCGTTGTAATCATCAGTGTTTCATCGCTTTAAAAAAAAAAACTGTGAAAAATGAAAATGGCCGTGGAGCGCGAAATCGAAATCATCGACATCTCCGACGACGAGATGGAGGTGATTGACGTGGTGGATGATGAGGTGCTGGCTGCGGGGCCTATCGTGGCGCCTCATCAAGACGAGATGGACGTAATCAATGTGGTTGATGGTCAGGTACTGGCTGCGGGGCTTATCGTGGCGCCTCATCAGGACGCGATGGAGGAATGGGGCAAAGGAGCGTAGGGTTGGGATCTCATGAATGATGAGAATTATCGAATCTTCGATGCTGAAAACCTTCGGCCCGAAGATTATGATGATCCCGACCTCCATTACCATGGAGCTGACGTCAGGTGGGGGGACGTTGAGGACGACCTGCCCATCGATGCTGACGAAGGGTATGCGTCAGATACGGGGGGTCCAAACGTCGTGAGTGTGGACGTGCTGCCACGGCCGGTCGCGTTAGCGATTAACGCCACGACCCGTATCTGCATGATACGGTCGTGCTATTTCACCAGGGCCGGTGAAATAGTTTGCGCCAGCTGCTTCCTCCACAACCCCCAATGGCATGGGCAGGTGAATGCCTACTTCGACCACGAGGTGGGAACCTACGAGCAGCTCAGAGGATTCCGATATCTATGTTCGATTTGTAAGACCTCCGTCGTGGTATTCGTGGCGCATACGGCGTGCAGAGTATGCCATCCAATTCAATGGTGAGTTCTTTTTTTTTAATATTTTTCAAATTTATATAAAGTTCTTTCTTTCTTTTATTCTGTTGCAGATTGTGATGCGCATTAAATTATAATACTAGATTATTTTGTATTTTTTTAAATTATCATTTTGTATTTTGTTTTACTTTAAATTATTTTTCAATAATTATTGTTATTTTTTTTTATTTTCATTATTTTTTTATCAATCATTTCGTTTTTTTTATTTTTTATTGAATCAATGTAGCATGTGACGTCCGCCGAAAATTCCAGAGAGGAATTTTCCGTGCGTACGTCTCCTTTTTTTTATCTCGTAATGCACAAGCATTCACAGCTGTGCAAACGCGCCAAAATTCCTGGACAGTTGTAATCTGTCTACAGGGATCATTTTATGAAAACCGGATCCTTCAGACGCCGGTCATCTTATTTGTAATCTGTAAAATATTGATAAATATTCTTATATTAAGATAGGCATTTCCTTATTCCAATCCGCTCATTTTCGTGCCGTCGCAAATACCAAACGCGCCGTCCCTTTCGTAATCTCTAATCCACTCGACGCCAGGGTTAGAGAAAACTGAGAGTCAAGGGATTACAAATATTGCGAAGACATTCCCGTATGGAATTTTTCCAGACTCGTCGACTAAAATATTCAAAAATAAAATAACATACGAAGTTAACAATATCCCTAAACAGTGAAAGAAATTAATAAAATATTCTTCAATAACTAACGGAATAATGGAAAAATGTAATTATAATATCTTCGTCCATGATAAATAAAATAGCTACAGGAATAAAACATCTAATAGTTAATAAAACTATCCATTAAGAAACTAAAATAAAACATAAAGAAAAACAATTTGATCAAATGAAATAATGAAAATATAACGAGCGACATATAAATATTATGGCAACACAAAAATTAAACAATTATATATAAAAGGAAAAAGTTAAAAATTGAACTCATTAATTAATTAAAATAAAATAATTGTTAAAATAAACAAAATCTAAACAAGGACAAAAATATTGTACACGAGAATAATAAATATACAAAAAAATAAAAATTAAACAATTAAAAAAATAATTGCGGAATTGTGGAGAGAAATGGGTGCCCCAAAACAATTTCTCAAAACAAGAGGGGGTATTTGAAAACCACCCACGTTAAGATAGTCCTATGCGGAAGAGAGGGAGAAAAGCCCTGAAGCATTGGGACCGGGAAGCTTGGAGGGAAATTCGGCCCTAGCAAAAATACGTCATTGGTCCCCGAATTTCCACCTACGTTTTCGAAAGGGTAACACCCTTTACAGAATTAGTAAAAATACGACCGCATTGCGCTTCGTCGGGCAGTTACCGGGATATTTCCATCTTACACACTTACTCTTTCGTGTGGTAAAATAATCACATCTTTTTCATTTTAATTTTAAAAAAAGTTGAAAGTCTAAAAAGAAGTTCTCATTCCACAAGTAAAATTATATTCCTGAACGACGAAACGCAATCAGTCCAGAAAGCAACGAATGTAAGTAAATATGCTTTTGTATTGTTTTAATTTCAATAAATTTAAATTGTCATTTGTTACCATATTTCCCACGAGTATTTTCTCAAAGTTTCTCCCATCCCCGACAAGTCTTACGACAAGCCTGTATTATCAATACAGGCTTTTATTATCAACGGATAAAACAATTATGTCATGAAGTTCTGACATAACAATGTTTTAATAGCATAGCTTTAGGTATTGATTCTAGCTCATTTTTGTCAAGTCCAATACATTTTTCAACGGATGAATTGTGCATACACTAGCACATCTATCCATGTTGACGTCAACTCGAAATCTAATGGGATCAAATAAAAATATTTAGAGTAAAAGCTAGAAAGTGACCCTCTACGGATTCAAATCTAAGGTTTTCGAGAAAAGTGGGGTATGTAGCGAACTCCCCGCCGGAAGGGTTGTTCTACCTGAGATAACCCATTGAGACTGCACTGCTCTATCAGAGTTAGGAATAATAAAAAAATTTAAAAAAATAAAAAAAACAACTCTGACTTTCTCCCGAAGGACTTGGTGAGTTTGAAATATAGAATTTTATTCATAAGGTTTAATCACTCAAATGCTATACGCTGATAGCAATCCTTAAGAGTCTCGCAAAAGGATTAAGTATTAAATATATATTTTTTTATTTTTCTGTTTCATAAAACTTTCCCAAGTCGAATGGGACGAAAAATGACGATAGGCAAATGTTTCGTTTCATCGTTTCCGAAGTGATTTTACATGCAAACAGTGTGGTTTTACGTGAAAATCAAGAATGAGAGACGCGTTTCATGATCCGAGCTCTTTTAGACCGTTTTCACGAAAATTTTTCACGGATTTTTCATGTTTACGACACGAAATGTGTGTCGATTAAAGCGTTTTCTGATGATTTGTTACATTCCGATAGGAAATGGCCCTCATGCAACGATTTTTCAGGAGTTTTTACGAAGAAAAATGTCGAATGGGACGAAAAATTGACGATTGGCAAACGTTTCGTTTCATCGTTTCCGAAGTGATTTTACATGCAAACAACGTGGTTTTACGTCAAAATAAAGGATATGAGACGCGTTTCATTATCCGAGCGCTTTTGAACCGTTTTCACGGAAATTTTCGACGGATTTCTCATGTTTGCGACACGAAATACGTGTCGATTCAAGCGTTTTCTGATGATTCGTTACATTCTGATAGGGAACGGCCCTCATGCAACTATTTTTCACGAGTTTCTACGAAGAAAATTGTCGAATGGGATGAAAAATTGACGATTGGCAAACGTTTCGTTTCATCGTTTCCGAAGTGATTTTACATGCAAACAACATGGTTTTACGTCAAAATACAGGATATGAGACGCGATTCATTATCCGAGCTCTTTTGAACCGTTTTCACGAAAAATTTTGACGGATTTCTCATGTTTGCGACACGAAATACGTGTCGATTCCAGCGTTTTCTGATGATTCGTTACATTCCGATAGGAAACGGCCCTCATGCAACGATTTTCCACGAGTTTCTACGAAGAAAAATGTCGAATGGTACGAAAAATTGACGATTGGCAAACGTTTCGTTTCATCGTTTCCGGATTCATTTTACATGCAAACGACGTGGTTTTACGTCAAAATCAAGGATATGAGACGCGTTTCATGATCCGAGTTCTTTTGAACCGTTTTCACGAAAAATTTTGACGGATTTTTCATGTTTACGACACGAAACACGTGTCGATTTCAGCGTATTCTGATGATTCGTTAAATTTCGATAAAAACTGGCCCTCATGCAACGATTTTTCACGAGTTTCTACGAAGAAAAATGCCGACAAAAGGGATTAACCACGAAACGGCTACGAAAATTATGATTTCAATTTTTTTTTATTCGAAAAGTGTTGATTCTTAACTATATTGCAATGAAGGTCTTTTTTTTTTATTAAATTGAGCTCCTAAAGTGTATTAAAGTGTATTATACAAAATTTTTAAAAATTTTAAAACAATATGAAATAAAGGAAATTGAGACGTCATTGAAAATTTACGCGTGTGCACATAATATCGGCACATAAAGGCGGTTAATAACCGCCTTTTAATCAATAACGCATAGAGCATTAGTGATCTCTCTGCGTGTCATGCGTCACTTTCAGTAAATGTTCCTATTTGCCTAAACTTGTGTTCTTTCTTATCAAACTGCTTCAAAAAAGGTTGGGTTTAAAACGCTGTCATATATCTCGATAATTTATTATATATGAAAGGAGCGCTGCAGCGCTACTAGAAAACCGTTCGCGCGCGTTAGCGCGCGTGATGCACCCTAGTTAGTATTTAAAAAAGGGTACGTTCCCTTGAAAATTAAACCATTCTGCTTTTTGCAATCTTCGTGGTACGTCGTGCGGAAAATTTCTGCCATTTTTTTCGTGATATTTATTTGTTGTGCATCTCGAATCGTGTTACAAAATTCTCCACGTTTTACACATTTTCTATGAGTGATTCAAATAGATAAAATTCAAGTTTTCCGCGGATTTTAAAGTTGCATCTTAGGGAAAAATCTGCCGAGTTTTTCGCGTGTTCTTTGTGTGAAAGTGTTTGAGTTTTTGTGCATCAGTTCTCCGAGTGTCTCCATAATGTCTGTAGTATTTGAAGTTATTGATATTAGCGACGATGAGGAGTTCATTGGTGATAAGGGTCACCAGGCCATGGATTGCGCCGAGTTCTCCGAAGTCGAGGACTATGACGCAATATTCAGCCAAGAATTTGATGACGCGATGTTCGGTCCGGAGGGTCAGATCATGGACTGCGGTGAACTCTTCGACATCGAGGATTACGCGGCGATGATCGGTGCGGAGGGCCAAGGGCAGAATTCTGGTGGTTTCATCAACGTCTGGGATGCTGAGACGGTTATCAATGATGAGGCTGTGGACTTGGTGAACTGGGACGATGACTGTCAGATTATCTATCCTACCGTCATCAAGCCCGAAGTCATCGAGATCCTTGATGACATCATCGAGCCTGAGGTCATTGAGATCGTCGATGTCGAGCCCGAGGTCATCGACATCGCCGATGATGAGGTGGAGGCGGTGGAACCAGCCGCTAATTATGTTGATTTTTTAATTTTCTACATAACGGCTAAAATTATGATAACGAAATGGAAGGGTACCGCCCCATCCCCTCCGATGCCGGGTATGTCAGCGACCATGACATAATCAGCGATGTAATTCACGAGAACAGAATTCCGCAACCCATTGCAAACTCGCTGAATAGATCAACCCGCACGTGTGTAATTCGCTCTTTTTATCAAACGGGTGCGGGTGATCTCATTTGTCATCAGTGTTACTTGCTCGATCCACACGTCTATGGGCAGGTAACAGCATACTCGGACCACATCGCAGGAGCGTGCCAGGACGTCCTGCAGTATCGATGTGCATGTTGCATGGACACACTCTGCATGTTCATGGCACATGGATCGTGCAACATATGTGGGAATCTACCTTGATATGTATTTCTTATTCATTATTAATTTTTTTTTATATTCAGAATTTTCAAAAATCTTTACTAATTTTTTTTTGTTCTGTTTCCTATGTTTCAAACGTCTCGGGACTTTTTTCTTTGATTACAAAAAAAAAGTATATTTTTAAATAAAAAACTATTTGAAATCATTTCTCGACCTTCCCCCATCGCAATAGATGATCCTATCCCTATATATAAGTATAGCGCACTCAGGGATGTGAGCGCTGGGACCCATCTCTGGATGGTTAAGTGCGAGCTTCGCTTGCTCAGCTAGGTGAGGGGGGGGGTGACTCATCCCTCGCTCGCACCCTGCTTCGCGACTTAGAAAATCCCACTTCGCTGGGACCCTTGCTCGCGGATCCAAGCTTCGCTCGCTCAGGTAAGTATGGGGCTGACTCATCTCGACCCCTGCGGGAGGGACGGAAAATCTGGAGATGACTCGTGCGACTCTCGCCACCGGATGCTGCTGATCTTTATCAAAAGCACTTAACGGCGACCCTCATCTCACCCTTTTTATGACCCCCCCAATAAATCAAAAAGCACTTAACTGCGATCCTTATCTTAGGAAAAACACTTTACCCAAAAGCACTTTCTCTCAGTGGGTGGTGGGCGGGTGGGAGGGGGTTGCGGGTGCATTTGATGCTACTTGTCAGCAAAAGTGGGAGGGGGCGATTGGTGGGTGGGTGGGGGTGGTGACCCGTAGGGGAGGAAGTGGGTGACGTCAGAGGGTCATAGAAGAGGGGGAGGTGAAAAGGGAGCGGGGAATGACGTCATTTCTTAGGAGTCATAAAAAGGAGGGAGGTAGAAATGGGGGCGGACTTGAATTAGGATCGCCATAACTTATATACTATTGTGTTAAAGTGAATACGCTTTTTAATGGTGAATTTACTGTTGGGGAGAAACACGCGTACAAAAGTATCGATGTGCGGAATGTTGAACTTTTTAGCTCTATATCCCGCAACGGCGAATAGTGATCGTATTTCCTCATATCCAGACTATCGCACCAAACTCAAATTTACGGACATAAGCTTCCCCGTTTCACTGAATAATGTGAACTAATTTCAACTTTTGAATGATGTTTCAATCAATATTTATGGGCTAAAAAAGCATACGTCGGTGCCGGTTTGTGTCATAGAAAAGAAGAGGGACAGGCACATCAACCTGCTCTATTTGGAAAATGCTAGAGGGAACATGATTGGGCACTACGCATGGATCAAGAATCTTCCACGTCTCGTCGGTTCAAGTTTGAGCAAATGCCGCGTTAAGAAACACATCTGCGATCGGTAAGTGTGTGAATAATATGAGAGACATAAAACCTGCCGTTGTCACTTGTAATAACATTTTATTTTCTGCTCCTTTCTAGCTGTCTACACTATTTCGCGTCGAGGGAGAAGCTACACCTACACGAGGTGGATTGTGGCGAGTTGGACGAGTGTGCACTTCGACTGCCAAATCATCGTGAGAAGTGGCTGCCCTTCATCGTATACGCTGATCTCGAGTGTATCCTGGAAAAAACCAGCGACGAAGAGAAGGCGAAAAATCATCACCAACACCATCGAGCGTTCAGTGCTGGCTATTATGTAAGTTACTCATATAACCAGTCGCTATCAGGGAGATGATTGCATCGTATGGCTGGTGAATCAGTTGAGAGAATTAGCTTTGAGGGTTGAACAAATCCTTTTGAACAATGTTCCCATGAGCAAGCTCACGGCTGTAGAGTTAGAAAGGTTTGAAGAGGATGGTATATGCCACATTGTGAGGAAGAATTCACAAAGGATGACACACGTATGTGCGATCATTGTCATCTGATGGGACAGTTTAGAAGACCTGCCCATTCAGACTGCAATTTAAATTACCAGCACTCATTTTTCATACCGATTGTCTTCCACAATTTATCCGGTTACGATGCACATTTCATTATTAAAGAAGTTGCCACAGCGTTCGAGGGTAAGACCGAAGTTCTACCCCTGACAAAGGAGAAGTATATTTCATTCTCAAAGACGGTTCAAACTTCGAAGGACTCGAGAAAAAATATCAAATTACGATTTATCGACTCGTTCAAATTTCTTGCTGCGGGTCTGGACAAGCTCGCATCTTTTATAACCACCGACAAGCCAAACATTTTAAAATCTGAATTCCCAAGCTTGTCTCAAGATGATTTCAAGCTATTGACGCGAAAGGGAGTATTCCCCTATGAATACTTAGATTGTGAAGAAAAATTAGATGAGACATCACTGCCTGCTCAAGATGCGTTTTACAGTTCTTTGACGGGTGAGGGTATAAGTGTGTCAGAGTATGCACATGCTAAAAATGTGTGGGAACGGTTTTTCCCCCGAACGCTTGGCGACTACAGCGATTTATACCTAAAAACAGATGTCATTCTGTTGGCAGACATTTTCGAGAATTTTCGTGACACGTGCATGCTAAGCTATAGCCTTGACCCAGCGCACTATTACACCCTCCCCGGCTACACGTGGGATGCGATGATGAAAAAAACGGGTGTAAAATTCGAATTGCTCACAGACATCGACATGGTGTTATTCGTTGAGAGAGGCATACGCGGTGGTTTGAGCCAATGTTCCACCCAATATGCCAAAGCCAACAATAAATATATGAAATCGTTCGATTCAGCGAGCCCATCCAGCTATCTCATGTATTATGATGTAAATAATCTATATGGTTGGGCAATGAGTCAACCTCTGCCCTACGCCGATTTTCAATGGGTCGAAGATGTTGCGAACTTTAACGTAGAATCAATTGCAATGAATTCACCAAATGGCTACATCCTCGAAGTTGATTTAGAATATCCCGAGAACTTGCACGACCCACACACTTTTTCATCTATCGTTTTGCCCAACACATGGTGAGCCGCCAGGCAAGAAGCAGGAAAAATTGCTTGCAAGAGTGGAGAACAAAACATGCTATGTTATACACTATCGTGCCCTCCAACAATGTCTGCAGTATGGACTCAAACTTTCTAAAATACATAGAATAATTAAATTCAAAAAATCCTCTTGGCTACGAACATATATAGAGTTCAATACTTATTTTCGAACAAATAAAAAAATGAGTTTGAAAAAATATTATTTAAATCAATGAACAATGGGGTATTTGGCAAAACGCTGGAAGATGTGCGTAGTCATGTACAAGTTAAAGTTTCAACTGAATGGGACGGCAAGTATGGTGCAGAGGCAATGATGGCGAAACCAAACTTTCATAGTCGTAGCATGTTTGCGGAAAATCTCATCGCTGTAGAATTGCGTAATCTCGAGGTGAGATTTAACAAACCCATCTATGTGGGTATGTCAATTTTAGACATTTCAAAGACCTGCCTGTATGAATTTCATCATGATTTTATGGTTCCACTGTATCGAGACAAGTGCAGCGTGATGTATACAGATACCGATAGTCTTATATATCACATTCAATGCGAAGACGTGTACGAAGCTGTTCGGTTACCGATGAATATACGTGAGTCTTGAGCTATCGTGGTCTCTCTCGCTCGCTGCGCTCGGTTGACTTACGCCAATGGCGATGTCAAGTCGCTGAAGGACGGATCGACCAGCGCTCAGGTATGTATACAAAAAAATACTCAAAAAAAAGAAAAGAGTCTTAGTCGAACCACCAACGCTAACTCACGTTCCCTGAAGGCACTGGCCTTCGATCATCACGACCTATCAGGGTCCACAGACGAGCGTGGTTCCGTGTGGCTCGATTCAAACTCATATACGAGCCAGACTGGATTGAATCATATTCAATCTGACGAGGCATAACATACATAACCCAACAGGGCGAATCATACATAGCCCAACAGGGCGAATCATACATAGCCCAACAGACAATAATACGCAGCCCACCAGGGCAACCATACGCAGCCCACCAGGGCAAAAATACACGCAACCCATCAGGGTTGGCTTAATCAAAAAAACGCATTCGGACGATCACGATAGTTCGAGACCACGCGTACCATACACTGTATTTGTAATACAAATTGTCAAACCATCATTTACGTCTTGAGTTTTTATACCATCAGGCTTTTCCCACACGAGCCAATAAACTAATCAATAATTCACAGCTTAAAATCATCGAGTTTTCCGTTTTCTTGGATAACCCATTCCAATCCCATACACTACATACTCAAACAAAAAATAATACGAACGAACTTCGCGTTGAAGAACTTTCGACCATACAAGGATATGCGACGTAACATTAGCAAGTTCGACTTGAGTGACTACCCCGCCGACAATGTGTACAATATTCCACTTGTAAATAAAAAGGTGCCGGGGCTCATGAAAGATGAGAAGAATGGGGCGATTATGAGTGAGTTCGTTGGGCTCAGATCAAAAATGTATACGACCCGCGTGGAGGGGAAAAAAGATACGAAGAAGGTTAAGGGTGTGAAGAGCAATATGGTCGCGAGGACTATAACCTTTGACGATTAAACAAAATGTTTGGGAAGTGATATCGAAATGAGTCGCAGTCAATCGTGTATTCGATTGACACTGCATCAAGTGTACACGATTTTCGAAACGAAAATAGTTTTAAGCCCCCACGACGACAAACGCTATATAATCCCCGAAAGTGTACAAACTCTACCGTGGGGGCACTACAGGGTGCCACTGTAAACTTTCATGTAATAAAAATCTTTTTTAAAACGCATGCGTTGATTCTTTCTGCATGGACGTGAGCGGCGTCGGGACATCTGGCAAAGTAAAAAAAAAACCACTTTTTTTCCACATTTTTATATTTCCTTATTCATCCAACTATTATGTGTGTTGTCGAAACCGAGCCATTTTACAAACAGCCGACTACCACGTTTCTTCAACACTTTATTAACGAGGTAAATATCTGGATACTTCACATGGAGTAGTTCATGTTGATGGAAACCACCGGCAAAGTTCTTCAAATTGGAAGTGTTTTCCTCACACGTGAATATTTCCGTTGTCCTATTTGGTGTGTAACCCTTCTAAAATACATTCTTGAATTTACTCATGCGAACTTTATCGCCAACTTTGAATTTTCCCCGTTTCTTTCCCACCATTGCATCAGTTGTGTTGAAAACATTCAACAATATTTCTTTTCCATTTGTGATATTGACATTTTTCGGTTTCATTTTGATTGTACGATGAATGGTATCATTATATTCATTAATTAACTCATTAATAATATCGAGCCGTTTCCAGCGTCCGCGAAGGCTAGACTGAAACCACATTTTATTCTTAACCGTACGATTGAAACGTTCACAAATGGATGCTTTAAAGTTGCTATACGTCGAATACATATGAATGTTGAACTTTTGCAGCATTGACTTAAAATCTGAATTATAGAATTCTTTTCCATGATCGACGAGCAGGTTTTTCGGTACACGTCTTTTCCCGAGTATAGACTTCATTGCAGCGGTGACATCTTTCGCACTCTTCGTTTTCAAAAGTTTGTGAAAAAGATTGTGAAAAATGTCTCGTTATGGAAGAACTCGTATATGCATATGCAATTGAACGCATAAAAAATCCGAGTGAATTGACGAAAAGTGAGCTTAAAATTATTTCACCAACTATTTTTAAAAAATACTGCAGTGAATTTACAGATATCTAATGGGATCGTATGCCAAGTTATTACCACTGTGACAGTGAAATCACATCATATCGTTGGTGTTATGAACATTGGAATACATCTTCGATGGGAGATCATATCAATGGTCCTATACCACAACGTCGCAACTGTAGGAAGTGTCGTGAGAACATGGAATGTGTTTAGGCTGCAGCTGTGTATGGTAGAGTTGGAAAAAAATAAACATGTTTGAACCTGTCAAGGGGAATCTTTAAGGAAGGCTGAAGACAGGATTGAACTTGTTTGACAGAAGTATGTGGAGAAGGGATAATTTTGGGGTAGGGTAGGTACAAATAGGGTAGGTACAAATAGTCGAGCAGAGGAAGAAATCGAATCATAGTTTCACAAGCTCGAAACAAGACGCAATCTTCGTATATTCAAGAAAAATCGGATTTTTCTGGAATCAACCGAATCACTCAGCAGTCCAACTTTCTTCCAACGAAGAAGCTGACCGATCTCAAAGTCCAGGGCGACTACATCATCACCGATATCCGGATGATCAAGACAAGATATGGGGATCGATACGTTGCTGACATCAAAGGAGAGTTCACAGTCTTCTTACCAGCACGAGTTGTTCGTGCATTCCAGGAAAATTCTTCCCTGTTTGAGGAACTGTTGAAAACTGCACACGCCGGACAACTAGCGATGAAGTATCTTGGGGGAAAGTTGAATGGAATTGAATTCCACAATGTTTAAATCGCGTCAAGAAAAAAAAACGAAAACGAAAATTGTAAATATCATTGTAAAACGTTGATATAAAGGAGAGGAGATGGGTGAATAAATGAAACATGTAATTCAAAATTCAATTCAAAAAAATGTCTGGAGTGAATCAAAAAGAAGTGATTGAAATTATCATCTCCGATGATGATGATGATTTTACGTACGTCGATGCCGTGGAAAGTTCAAGGGTGGGACCAATTCGCGATTACTGGTACGACCCGGATAGCGATGGAACTGGTCATCGTTATGATCCTCGCGAAGCGATTCATAATGATTGGCGCGATTCCCCCATGTCGCCAATAAACACTGAAGATCGTGGTCAACCTGGTAAACCATATTTGACAATCCTGAGCCAGTGGAAAATCGTGCAAAGGTTGGCGAGCCCTTGTTGGTGGACAACGAGGACGAGATGGAGCATGACAACGGCGAGGGGCCGGAAATTATTGACATCGCCTCGGACAGCGAATGTGATGACGACGCATCAGATGTCATCGAATAAGATGACGAAGAACGAGATCGAGAAAAGGAAGAAGATGATCGAATCAGCGGGTATGATGCTGATGAAGACACTGAAGATGATGATCATGTTGATGATCAGGAAAGTGGCTTCGGTGACGATCAGGAAAGTGGCTTGAGTGACGATGAAAGCGTGAGAGGACAAATCATATACAGCGAAAAACTGTCGCTGGATACGATGAACGATTTGACGTCGAGGACGCCGATTTGTGTCATCCGCTCGTGGTATTCCGGACACTTTGACGTGTGTACGGATTGTTTTTTAATCGATCCATCGTTTTACGACTTTTTTGGGACATACTGCGCCTGCTTCGAGCATAAGACGGGGCCTTATGCTGAGCTATCCAATGTGTGGTGCAGCAGCTGCGACCGCTCACTGAGCGTGTTTATCGCTCACGATATGTGTGCGATATGTACATACCGTTGGTAAGTTTAAAAAAATCCATTGATCTATTCCTTTATTTATTCACAAATCATGAAATAATCTAATAGAGTTTGGTTTTTTTTTGTGTAGCAGGAACTGTCATTGGAGGTTAAATGGTTGGAGAAATGTTTAATATAAATAAATTTATGATATGAAACTATATATTGTTTTTTTTTATTTTTGAAATTAACTAATGTTGAAATGAAAAAAAAATCATATATATTTTTCTATGTAATAAATAAATAAAATTTAAAAAAAAAGGAAAAAATCCTCAGGTGTGTAACGGAACGGCCTTATTCCTGGCTGGATTTCTAGTCCTAGAGAAATCTGCCAGAGGGCGACGGCTGGAGCGCTCTCGCTTACGCGACGTATCCCCCGTGCGATTATAAGGTCCGTCACATTTCCTTATTCCGTCTCCAATTCCTTACCAAAAATGTATCAAACCATAAGAAATTAAGAGCATTTATACGACATTCGTCGTATGTCAAAGTCAATAAAAGGCTTTAATGATCCGGACGAGAGTATTCGTTCTTGAATGCCGAGTCGAGCTATCTCCTTTTTTTGGCCTGGTACAGACTCTGGTTCCCGACCCTTTTTATGCCTGTTTTCGACCACTGCGGATCCGGCAAACAATATAAGGGATTTTTTTGTTTACTCTGTAAAACTTAGAATGCAATGCAAAAGCTCCAACGTCCTCCTTTTCAAAATTTGTTGTGATTTTTTTCCCGAAAGTTGTTTCTTTTCTCGCCGGAAACAAAAAGTTTTGAAAAATTCAATATAACCCAAGAACGATAGAGTTTATAGAAAATTTTAAACATACAAGAAAATGAGTATTTTCATATTAAATCGCCTGGATTTTTTTTAGAATTTCTTTTAGAATTTTTTTTTCGGACAACTTTTTTTTAATTTGACCTCTAGCAGAAAAAAATGCATCGCCACCACAAAGGGATGAATGTACAACATTTTCTTGTGGCTCAGCAACATGATTTTTATGTCACCGAGCCCTCGCAGCAACAAGATTTTCATTTGCCTCGGCAACAAGATTTTCATGTCGCTCAGCACCAAGATTTTTATGTCACTGAGGGATATTATTGCTTAGCAATTAATCTTCATTCGTCTCAGCGAGAAGATTTTTATGTCACTGAGAGATATTATCGCTTAGCGATCAAACTTCATGTAGTTCAGCGACAAGATTTTCAGGTCACTGAGCTCTCGCAGCGACAAGATTTCCATTAATTGCAATAGCGAATCTAACAATCAACATAAATAAATACAATCCCATGCGTGCAGGGTGTAATTTTAAATTATCGCAAAAAATTATGTCGAAACGGGCTGTTGTTAATGTGAAATCGAATGATAATGCTTGTTTCGCCCGGGCGGTGTGTTACGTCATCCTACCAGCCCTCCTTACATCCCTGCGAACTCACCCTCCCTTATTAAGCTCCTATTACCCCATATTAAACGGACCTTATCTTTCCCTAAATCTCCCGACCCCGAACAACACTCAGAGCACCAGCATCCTAAAAAAAATAGAACAAATCCATACCGCCGATGTTATACTCATTTCAGGTCTCCGTGGGGAAGAGTGCGTTGATGCACTACGTCCGATGCGTCGAGATTGTGAAAAGTGTTCAATTGAGGAATATCTGATAAGTTTAAATGAGATCTTTCAGGCTAAGAATCCTCGAGATATGACGAGAGAGGAGCTTCAAATTATATCACCATCGACGTTGAAAAAACATTTCATCGAGTTCACGGATATCTTGTGGAATCGCATGCCAAACCATTACCAGATGGATGAGGACATTAAATCATTTCGCCGATGTTATGAACATTGTAATACAGCAACGATGAAAGATCACATTGACGCTTCCAATCCACAACGTCGAAATTGCCCCGGATGCCGGCCGGAGAATGTGTTTGAGCCTGTTTAGGATGCAAGTGTTCACAATGCATTCCACAGTCAATATTGTGCAGGATGCCGACGGGGAAAAGCGGTTTTTCGATGTGTTTAGAAGGTAAGTATTCCCGAGGCAGGATGTGTGACGCCGGTTCATAACATGTTCCTTCACGATTGCATCACGTGGGAGTAGGAAAATTGGGGATGGAAAAAGAAAATTTTCGAGAAGAAGAAATTGGGAGCATCATTCTACCACAAAATCAGCTCTGAGTCAGACGCAATCCTCATCATCATCATCATGAGCTTCGAAATATTCAACAAAGTTGGTGCGTTGGAGAATATCACACCGACGGTGCTGACCGATATGGAAGTTGGCAAGGATCACCAGGTCTACGATATCCAAGCCGCTTCCACCAAATTTGGGAAACGATACGTCGCTGAAATTGATGGACAATACCGAGTCTTTCTGCCACTTCGCTGCGCCAAGGCATTCGACGAGAACCCGGCTGAATTCGAGAAGTTGTTGGACACCGCTCACAAGAGGCGAATATACATGGAAACGACCGCCGACCGGTTGATCAAAATCACTTTCAAGACGCATTAAAAAAAAAAACTTGTGAAAGATCGACGAAAAAAATAGTATCTATGGGGTGAAACATGTCATCGTTGTAAAAAAAAAAAAAAATAATTGTCGAAAAAAATTATTGTGTCTGTTGAGCTGTGGTAGTGGCGAAGGGGGAGGAGGAGGAGAATGGTATTTCCCGTAAAACGAAAAAAAACGAATATGCACAATAAAAATGTTTTGTTTATTTAAAAATCCCTCCATCACACAATGCACGATATACGTATAGCAAAATTCGCAGGGATTTCACATTTTCATTCGCACGACTGTATTTCAAATTTTGGTCGGGGTGGTTGTGATGATGGTGAGAACAGTTGAGACGAACTTTCGGCAATTTCCGCACCGATGGGCAGCCCAAGGTATCCATATCGATAATCTCCCTTGGTAAATCCAAGAAATTCATCAGCCCTGAAGCTTTCTCGTGCCCTTTCACATATATAGCACGAGCTCGTTGTACAAGGCATGAAATTATAATTTTTTTCGCGTCATATGGAATACCGCCATAGTCCCGAAATATTCCATGAAAATTTCTCTCCAACCACTTGTTTGTTGTTTTGCATTGCAGCGGTATTGTGTTCCAGGCATATGGTGATTTGAAGAACAGCGTTATAGGTTCGGAATTTTTCTCATCAGCTTAAATAATTGATATTTCCTTGAGAATGAACGATATCGACGATATCGATATTTTCAAGCATCGAGCTCTTGGCCGGAGTGAGCGATACATATCCCTTAATCAGGCTCGTAATACCAACATTATCATTGCGATCAATTTCAACGGCATTGAGTTCATAGCGTACTTCCTCAAACAAATAGCAGATAGCATTGTTGACAAGTTTCGTCGTAGCTGCGGGTGTGCTATTTTCTTTTGTCAGTTTTCCACAAATATGGATGGAACTTTTGCTTGGAAGAATTGACAAATCCTGATGTTGAATCGAAATGCGTATTTCATCGCTGTTGTTGTAAGATGATGAGGCATACGGTTGATGAGCATGAACCTCATAATGTATCACAGTCTCATCGAAGACGACGGGTGTGTGAATGTTTATAATCTCCTCCTCCATTTCATGCAGCACATGCACAATGCGCAAAATATGTGATTTCTTATACGCGTACTTGACGAACTCGGAGACCCAAATTCTTCAGGAGTAGCAGATTTTGGGGTCTTAGCTCTGTGAGCATTGACCGTCGACTTGCCCCGCGATTCCATGCCAGCTTATTAATGTTTAACACTCTATGGTAAACTATACCCATGGAGATTTTATGTGCAGTCGTATAGTATTAACCCTTCGAGGGTGTTGGTGGGGGAAAAAATAAGGTAGTGAGGGGTTTGGGAAAATTCTAACAAATTTTCAAAATCGGTTCATAACTCTCCTAGAAATTCACCTCGAACGTTTCGCGCTCTCTACAAATATATTTTTTTCGTGTGTGTGCGCTCTCAAAGAAGGCAGTTCAAAATGACCTCAAAAATTGTATCTGCTGAATGTGATAGTACATCGACGTGCAAGTCGACCAGATCGGTGCACCGGTACAGTGAAGAGGAAAAGGATGCAGTGTCATCCACATCCAATACATGTGTCCTTCACATGTATTGGAAATGTCAGATTTGCCCCCGAGGAAAAACGCGGGATCTCTGCGGGGTCTGCATGCATGAGGGCGGTGGTGCGCAGCATTACAAGGTGGCTGCATTAAGGAGACACTCGGCGGGTCGACTTCTGGGGTTGACGCTGACGTATTGTAGCGATTGCGACAAACGTTTATTTCAAATCGTGCCGGAGCAGATCTGTCCGGATTGCAAATAAAGTAAGTTTTTATTTAAACATTTTTTAATTAATTCAAAGTATATTTGAAAATTATATATTTAAACATAAAAATTAAACTATAAAAGTATATATTTAAAGTTTCTGTGACATCATAAAACGTCTATTCAACTGTATATAAGAGTCCGGCCGGCTCGCGCGCTACGCTTTTCTTTTTAACTTAGCGTCGAGCCGCTGCCGCGACTCTTGATTATTTTAAAGTAATATATTAAAAGTTTTAGGCCGGCCGCGCCTCGGGTACGCTTTCTCCGAGGACCCGGTCGACGTGCATGACGGGGAAGAGGGGCGGTCTCCCTCGCGGCTCGCGGATCAATGCGAGCCGTAGTGGACCCACGCGCCTTGTAGCGAAACAGCATCTCCGCCCCTGGTATTTTCCGGATCCCGCTACGATGCGGCGCCGGGGTCACCGGACCGTGGTACCCGAGATTACAGCCGTGGGTTGTAATCTCGGGTACCACCCGAACAGGGCGATCGTTTAAAACATTTATTAGACATCATAAATGAACAGCAATCTGCAAATAAATCAATGCAGGCCAATCTCGAGAAAGTAATGGGCGAAATACAAAATTTTAAAAACGAAAGACCTAGTTCGCGAGCCGCGATGTTTACCGTCGACAATTGGGGCGAACCAAGTGGTCACAACCCCCACCATACTAGTACTCCTCGCGAAACAAATAATAGACAACAGGCCGTAAATCCTAACGCTCAAAATCCGAATATTCGTAATCGTGATCATTCTCGTGAAAACCCCCCGGTTAGTTTACCGAGTATTAAATATAAAGACGCCTTAGAATCAGTCCCAACCTTCACGGGATACAATATTCCCATTCTCCGTTCCATTCGCGCTTGTCAAAAGGTTCGGAACCTTTTCGATTCCCATCACGAACAGAGTCTCCTCCTCCTGCTGAAAAATAAATTAAGAGGGAACGCTCAAATTGCCCTCGAAGACGATAATTCTAATACGATCAAGGAATTTATCGATCAATTAAAATTACTATTCGGATCCTCAAAATCAGTTGACGAATACCGCGGAGAATTAGGATCAATAATAAAACATCTGACTGAAAACGTGATCCAATATATCAGTCGAGTTAAAGATCTCCATTTCGCGATCATTGAAATGGATGAAGAAATATGGGGAGAATTAACAAAGGAGCAACGTGCTCAGTGCGATTACGACACGATGGACAGTTTTATCAAGGGTTTGCCACCCGATTTTAGAATCCGCGTTCGTCAACGACCATTTTACAATTTGGACGAACTTTTCGCGCAAACAATCGGCATCGAAAAAGAAATCGCAACGGATCAGCGATTTTCTAAGCTCTCAGGCCCTCCTCTTCCTCCGCGCAATATCGGAGCCGCGTTCGCATCAAATCCATCTTGTAATCATTGCAACAAACCAGGACACGATTCAGAAAATTGCTGGATCGCTTTCCTCGAAAAACGACCGAATAAAAACGAAACTTCAACCGCAATTTCAATAATTTCAACCGTAATAACAACGATTTTAATCGCGATAATGTTAGACCGAGACCCCATTGTACATATTGTGACAAATTAGGGCACATCGAGGAAAGATGCTATCAAAAACGAGACGATCAGTCAAAAAACGTGAATTCCCGCCCAACGGAACAGGGCCCGTCGGGGGAACAGAGGTCACGCCCTGTCCAAACGAAAGAATCGCGCCCATCCGCGCCGTCAACCTCCGCCTAAACAACATCGAAAGTTCACCTTCCGTGGTCATCGATTGCCCAGAGTTGAACGGGCCAAACGAATTTTTAATTGACTCCGGTGCAGAAGTAAACATCGCTAAAATTTGTATCGTACTCGATCCCTCGTCCATAATTACTGAGGGAAAAATCCATTTAAACGCAGTTACAGGTTGTTGGGTCATGACTCCGTATAATTTGTTCCTCTGGGTCCGCAGTTGCCTTTTTAAAGTGACGAGTAATAAGTAGGTGAGTAATTGAGTTCCATAAAGCTCCTATTAACGTGAGGCTCCAGCCATAAAGAGAGTGTAATGTATATCCTTGAATGAAGATGTCTATTATTGCTTTTATTAGGGAGATGATGAAAGCGATGGCGAAGAAGCCGGCGCTGATGAGTCCAAATTTTTCGAATCCGTGCCACATTCTTTTGATAGTGCTTTCTGCAATTTGTTCGATGGCCTGGTTGTTGAGAAGATTTCGGATGGAAAAGGATCCACTGGCCACGGAGTAACCAGCTGAACCACGTGCAATTGAGTTAAGTAGACCTGCTCTTTCGGCAGGAAACATGATTCGATCTCGAAGTTGATTGATTTCTTCCATTGTATAGATTCCTGATGATGCAAGATTGCCAATTGGGTTATAATTCCAGGTCGGTTGTGAGATTGGATGAAGTTCTTCAGGAGCTGCGACGAGGATTCTTTGCGGACTGAAGCGGTACCAGTTGTTATCCATGTTATATAATGCTGAAAGAAGCGGATCGCACTCGATTTGTGTTCCAGTTTTGAGAAGAATTTTTGAAATTGGCGATAAAAATCGGGATTCGTTCCGATAATTGACAGGAAGTTGGTTGTAACATTCTTGGGTTCTGCGGACGCTGCACTCTACAGGTGCGCACTTGATGACGTGTGCTACTTCTCCAAGAACGACTGCCATATAACCATGAGTTTTCATGATGGTTTTCGCGAATTTTTCAGGGAACATCAGTGCTGAATTTAGTGCATTTTGAATTACTTGACATTCGAGATTGCATCTCTGCAATATGAAGTCACAATATAGATTTTGTATCTGATTATGAATATGTTTTTCTACATAAATAAATTTTGAGTTCATATACGTGAAAATGTCTAAGTTATTTACTGCGATTTGTTTCTTTTCTGCGAATATTTTTCCTTTTTCAGTCTCGAGGATGTAGAGTTTCGGATGTTCTGTACGGATGAGTGTGAATCCACAAAGATTTTTGGTCGATTTTGCTGCTAGGGCGAAGGTACTGTCGTGTGTTGTTAATGAGAAAACGTCGGGATTCTGCGCTGGCGGGTCGGGATTTTGATATTTTGTTGCTCGACCTTCAAATAAGACGTCGTATCGATTGAATTGACAGGAGTCCGTAGGTTCAGTTGTCCAAAAAGCGGAATTTGCTTCAACGTCGAGGCAAGTGCCATCGAAGAGAGGGCAATGAGTTCCAGACTGCAATATAATTTTGTTGTCGACTAAGTTGACATCTGCTTGGTAATTTGTGATGAGAATTTTCACTGATGCCTGGATAACGACTCCGTCCCAGCTACCGAATGGGTCGCTGTATTGTGTGCCTTTGCACCCTCCGTTGCTTGTAAGTGAACCGCCCAAGGTCACGGCACGGCTGGTAGTGCTATTTTTTCGTATTCCGATGATGACGCTCGCAGGGCTTAGCGTGAAAATGCCAGTTTCCTGAAGGTTCCGACAACCACGTTCGTCCAGTTCATGTAGATAATTTTGATGACCGTTTTGCACGATGGAAATGTGCGAACTCATTCCGCAATAATAAATAATTCGCTCGATCCCGACGCGACATTGCACAATTTCTGTGTGCGAAAAATCAGATAATTGGAGTAATTGCACGCTATTCGCGGTTTTCCTTTGTAAAGAATTTTTAAATTTCCGCCCGATAAAACCTCGATAATTTCGCACGGTTCGGAGTATTGATCTCCGAATTTTCCTTTTTGAGGCTCCTTAAGGCGCAAAACTACGTCGCCTACGTCGAAATGTTGAGGGTTTATTTTGCGATCGTAGTAAAATTTCGATTTTTCTTTTGCGGCGATTAAATTTTCACGAGCGCGAATTTGGAGCGTATCGATTCGATCGAATAATTCTTCGAGATAATCGGCGTACATTGGATCCTGTTGTTCTTCGATGTGACGATGTCCTGATGGAAGTCTTGCCAAATGACCGAAAACTAATTCGTGGGCGGTGAACTTTGTACCTTCGTGCTGACCTGTATTGTACCTTCATGTTGCTATCATTTAAAGTAATCAACTTATTGTTTATCTGGGTTATTTGTTTTGTAAAAATAATTCATTTGCTTTTTTTCTGGTATACGTTGTAACGAAGATTTTCGGAGGTAGCGAGGCAAAAGATAAAGAGCTCGGAACGACGCTCCGCTCTGCGGCCGGACCGCCGATCCGTCAGGGCATCAAGGTAAGAAGGTAAGACCATGGTAAGGCGCCGCCAACCCACGAATCGTCACGACCAAAGGTAAGCAAAACGGGGCGACCCGGAGGTAAAGGGAAATTAGTTCGCGGGTTCACGATCGTCAATCAGGAGGCGAGGACAGCACTCCCGGTTATGATATCAAACAAATGAAATCAAATAAAGCGGAGAAAAAACAAATGCGAAGATAATACGACGGTCGAAAATAATACGCGCGGAAATAGTACAGACAATATGAGGCAGTCGCAAATACGGTAGTCAAAAATAAGATTGAAACAAAAGATAAAGGTAGTCGAAAATAAAGCCGAAAGGAATGTGAAAAGAATAAGATAAACAAACACAAAGGGAACCGAGGCCGAATCACCGAACACAACAACACGCGCCTTGACATAAATTCAATTGGCTCGAAAAGGGCAAACAATTGATGAGACGCTTCCGATACGCTGCTCGGCTGCTTGCTCGCTTCAACAACTCGAAATAAGAATGACTCAAAATAATAAAAAAGTTACAGGCGAGAAAGCCGGGGACGGATGGGCCAAGTGCCCGCAAATTGTCAACCCGCTAACTCCCTGTAACGGCAAAAGACTACGAAAAAGATCTCCCGGGATAGCCGACAATTTTCGCCAGACCGAGGATCGCGCGACAAAATGATTAACTCACGAGCAAACAGCCACAGCGCGGGTTGAGGACAAAAGTAGATCAGACTGACCGAGAAACTTGCGGGTCCGCGTGTTGCCAAGAAAAACTCAAACAAGGCAGAAGGAAACAAAGGCAGCGAAGCTAAAATTAGAAAAAGAGTTCCACTCTAGGCAGGTGCTGGCGAGAGACTGATTTGCGTAACTCGCAAATCCCAGCTTAACGGCTCTCGCGCTCTCCCCACCACCAAGTCCCACGTGAGGCAGCGCTAGCGCGCTCGGAGCGCGAACTAGGCATCACCGTGCCACGCGATGTTCGGCGGGCAATTTGAATTCCGCGCACCGTGGACTGATCCGATCGACGGTACGCGGATTGTTTAATAATACAATTTTTTACTCTGCCACTGCTTGTCTCCCGACGGACCATCGCCCCCTACATTTAGGCCGGCCGCGGCTCGGGTACGCTTCCTCCGAGGACCCGGTCGACGTGCATGACGGGGAAGAGGGGAGGTCTCCCTCGCGGCTCCTGGATCAATGCGAGCCGTGGTGGACCCACGCGCCTTGTAGCGAAACAGCACCTCCGCCCCTGGTATTTTCCGGATCCCGCTACGATGAGGCGCCGGGGTTACCGGACCGTGGTACCCGAGATTACAGCCGTGGACGTAGCAACTACTCGGTTGCAACAGCGAGGAGGCCACGGGGGGGCGATCATCAAATGGCCACAGAACCTGCGTGTGCCTCCTGATCGTCCACGGCGAGTCGCGATGGTCTCGACGCAAAATGCTCGACAGAGACGACGGTCCTACAAGAGACGAGGCGACAAGGCAAGACAAAAGGCAAAAGTTGTTTCACTCCCGCGAAACCGATGGTGGAAAGGGAGCGCGAGAAACGACACACGAAAATTAGGGTCGGAAGGGAAAAAGATGCTTCTCGCGTTTCTCGGCCATCCTAAACGTTACTGACTCAACTTTAATTGACGGACGATAACTGAGTTCGGTCTCTGCAAAGACAAAAGGGAGGGCGCTTAATGCGCGCTGTGCATTCGATCATTCGGCGGGGTTCTCAGAGAATATAAACGAAACCCCGGCGTGGCTTAAAATAATGAAGTTAAATTGAAATGATTCTTGAAACTAATGATACCGCGGTGAGTCTCTGCCGACGCCATGCCATGGGAGCGACGAGAAGCGAACGAAAATCGGACCGCACACTCGGTCCACTGGTCGACACGCTTCGTACGAGTGACGTAGATGAAAATTACGTTACAACGTTTAGTCCTAATTTGCCTAGCCATGACGCTAAGGTATTTAATCCCTTTTCCAATTTTTGCAGTCCAATGTCGATGTTTTAATCTCGTAAGTATAGAATTATATCGTCTACGTATTGCAGTGAGGAACAATCTTGACCTATATTCTCAATTATTTTCCTCAAATGAATATTAAATAGTGTCGGGCTGAGGAAGCACCGAACCTTGCGGTAGACGCATCTGTGTTTAAATTAACCTCCCCTGGTTCGTATTTTACCTCATACTCATATTCGGCTAATTTTAACCTTCATTTTAAAATTCTTGCGTTTTTTTCTTTTGTGGTCCTGAACCATACTAAAGGTTTGTGGTCAGTTACCAAAATGAACTTTTGATCATATACGTGCGGTCTAAATTTTTTTACTCCCTGCTCTATGGCTAGTGCCCCTGTTTGTACGTTCCATATTTGAGTTTGGCCCCTCTTAAAATACGCGAAAAATATGCGATCGATTTATCTTTACCTATTTCACCCTGGGATAATACTGCTCCCATTGCAATTCCCGAGGCGTCTGTTGTTAGAATAAATGGTTTTGAAAAAACGGGATATCGTAATTTGGAAGCTATGCAGTGAGCTTCCTTAAGCGTCTCGAAGGAATTTTGAGCATCTTGAGACCATTCGAACTTTGCCTCATTCTCGATAGATTTGTCAACGGTTTTTCTATTTTCCAAACGTTTTTTCAAATGAATCTTCGATAATAACTTGTCAATCCTATAAATGACCTAATATTTTTTTGTTCATTTGGAATCGGAAAGTCTTTTACTGCCCTAAGCTTGCTGGGAGCTGGTTTTAATCCTTCCTTACGTATTATATGACCCAAATAATTCACTTCGGACCGCAACCGCTCACATTTGTCGGGCTCTAGTTGTGAATTCGTTTTCCGAAGTCTTTCCATCAGAGATTCTATTTTTTTTTGGTGTTTCTCTAAGTCTTTTGCAAAAACTATGATTTCATCGAGGTAAACGAATATCGCCGTTCCTTTCAGCTCCGATAAGAAATTATCCATAAGCCTCTGAAACGTGGTTTGCTTACCTTTTGAATCTGGTTCTTCTGGAACAATCCAGACGGGACTGTTATACGGTTTTTTTTCCCGTCTCAACATTTTTGGGAGCGATCGATTATCGGCCCTTTCGCTTGATGCTCCGGCCACATGATAATCTCAGAGGACTTGCGTTAGAATGTTAATTATTTAAATTTATTGTTAATTGCGCCTCGAATATTATTTTTACATTTTCATGTTGAGCCATATCGGATTGAGAGAAGAGAGAACGGGATAAATTCAAATATCTCGATGTTTTTCTATTTGGGTCGGTCAAGCGAGTAGGAAAAGGAAGAAGGAAGCCAAATCTTCGAGGAATTAACGTATTTCGAGCGAGGCTCATACGTTTGGCAGTTCTTTTCCTTCATTTTATATTTCTTAAGGACGTTACGGCTCGGAAAACAACATTGCCGAATCCATCCCGTCGGAGACTCGATCAGAGGCAATTATCGAACAACGGAAATTCTGGAATCTTCGAGATGAGAGGGGAATTTTGATTGACGACATCGACCACCGTCCCGTTCTAAATTCCAGGGCGGTAACACCCGAGGGAATTATTGGCACTCCACGCTTTCTCACCGAATCGTCACCCCAAGAGAAATCATAATCGTTTCGAGATGCATTATCCCTTAATACGCAACTGTCGTAACGGTATCGTGGCGTCGTAATGCCCGTTGCAGGTCCCGCGATTCATTGGTTGTATTTTTTTTTGCTTGCGAGCTAGGGGAATTGAGCTAGGCCCATCGTGATAAGATTTTCCGGTAATTAAAATCAATCGGAACCCCGTTTCTCGCTCCCGGTTATGCTCGATGCAACGGACCTGTCAATCACCGTAGTGAGAATTCTTTTGGATGAGGTGGGGGGCGGGAGGGATAGCTAAGGACCTCGCTGTCGATTCCTGAAGTTGTTAAATTTTCGTGAAGTATCGAGCGAGGCGATCGATTGTCGTGAACGCGTGTTCTCCCTCTCAATCCTTTCCGGCTTGGTGGGTGAGTCCCGCATAATTATTTTTTGACAACTTTGAATATCGCGAGATTCGGCTTTGCGATCTTGATTGATAATCGAGAAATTAGGTCACGACAGTAGCTCTCCGAGTGTTTGAGCTCGCCCTGTCTTGAAAAATCCCGCGAACTTAGTCGCTGCCGCGGGACGAATCGCGGAAAAATATTCGGGAAAGATTCCTAGTCGTGGCCAGTCGCGAAAATCTCAATTGTCGGTTTTGTTGTTAATAATCGTTCCCCGTTAGCGGAAGTTGTGAAACGGGGAAGAGAGATCGCAAAAAGTGCGTGGTGTAAGTGTGAAATTGTTATGAGAGAATGAATGAATGAATGAATGAATGAATCGATTTATTATGCCCTGAAACTAAATTCGTGGGCAAGAGAGAGAGAGAGAGAGAGAGAGAGAGAGAGAGAAAGAGAGAGATTAATTGATTGATTGATGAGCTTTATTAGCCTTCTCGGCTATTATTATAAATAAATGTATACATTCTTCCATTGAACTTAAATACTAGAAACATTTTAACAAATTTTTACATATATCTGCCATTATTGAGAGAGAGAGAGAGAGAGAGAGAGAGGGAAAGAAAGAGTGATTGGGTCGGGACAACGAAAGTCCGAGAACTTGAAAGCTCGGCCAAGTAACCGACTATCGGGGGCTCGCTTTTTGATTTTCCCATCAATTCAAATAGTATTCCCGTTGTTCGCGAGTAGATCCGCAGCATTCGGAAACGGGCTCCCGATTTAGAGTGTAAAATAAAGCGTGTAGGGTCCCGACCGACTTGGCAAATCGTGTAAGTGAGCGTGTGAAAACTGTGTGGTTGTCTCGGTCTTTCGTCCTTCGTTCCGTTAGAGACGTGCAAATTTTTCCGTTCCGAAGTAATTTGTTGTTTTCTTTCGAATGTCAAATTTAAGTTGCAGCGACTTCCCGGTCCAATTCTGACGCAATTATCTAAGCTTTATGACCGGTTGTTAAATCGAAGTGAGATATAACGCAAATTGGTGAGTTGATGATTTATTCCGTTCGATTGTTCTTGATATATATATTTGTTTTATATATATATATATATATAACAATATATATTGCTATATATGTTGTTTTAACGAAATTGGAATTTCTGAATTTACTGGAATCCTGTGTCTATACACTTTTGTCGAACCCAATGGCTCTTCAGGTACACCCCTGCTCAAAAGTATGGGTTCACTTATCGAAATTTTCAGCCTCGGTATAAGTTCCATGTCTTGGTGGAAAAAAGCCGTAAAAGAATTGAATCAGCACCGTTTTGAAGGGTACAGTTTCAGCTTCATTTTGTTGTTTTTTATCGTTTAAAAAATTTTTTTTATAGTCCCCACGCGCTTTTGAACAGGGCAGTTTTTCGATGTTTCTTTGCGCTTTGGAAACGGGCTCTCTGGCTACTCGGAAAATGTTCCCACAATTTTATTCATCGTAGTTTCAAAGAGGATATTAAACACTGCATTTTTGTCTTTGAAAAAGTATCGTGTGTTTTTTTTTCACAAAAATATTCAAATTTTTGACAAAAATTAATCATTTTATTCAATTCGGCGTATCTTGAAAACGGCGGGTGATCAAAGAAAATATAAAGAGGGTGGAAAGTTGCATTAGATTATGATGGACCTGGTAGATTTATTTCAGAATTTTTTTCCGACATTTGTCTTTTCATACTCTTGGAGTCAAAATGATTTCAATTTTCTCATGATTTTTTCTTTTTTTAAGACGACAGAGACATTTCTCTTATTGGTTTGATCACCGTCTTGATGTAATTTGAACTAAAAATTAAATTTTTCATAATTTTTTGTACGTTTTTTTCGTACAATGCAACCGAACAATGGCGGTAAGTGCAAAAAGCTCTTGATTAATATATTGTTTTTCGTTGTTAGGTGAAAATGCAATTGAAATTTTAAAATTTTTTCTCCTTTTTTTTTACTTACAGAAATGCCGAACGGCGGAGGAACACATCGGATGGAGACGGATGATCTCAACAATCCAAATGGTAAGTGTAAATGTTTTTTTTCCATTATTCGATTGGCAGCTTTTCAAATGAATATTTCGAAGATATTTACTTTTTTTTGTTGTTTTTACAGCAAGTTCGAGCAAAAATCCGATGGCGACGTTAACGGCGATGAAGTCACCCGATGGTATGTAGACAAAGCCGCAACAAAAGCTACTTTGCAAGAATGATCACGCGATGAATTAATCCCATTTTTTATTTTCAGAAACTAAGCAAGACGAAGGAATATCGAGCGGCGGCATCGGCAACGGGCCGATGGCAGAATTGGCAAAGCTCGTTGCGTCCCAAATGGTCATCGCTAGACCGGGACCTGGATCAACAAATTTGTCGTCGCAACGGGGGACAAGTTGGCCTGACCGGCCCAATCCAAGGGAGCATTTTTTCCGACATTTGTTTTTTCATACTCTTGGAGTCAAAATGATTTTAATTTTCTCATGATTTTTTCTTTTTTTCAGACGACTTAGACATTTCTTTTATTGGTTTGAACACCATCTTGACGTAATTTAAACTAAAAATTCAATTTTTCATAATTTGTTGTACGTTTTTTTCGTAAAAACAAATTAAGTTTTAGTTCAAATTACGTCAAGATGGTAATCAAACCCATAAAAAAAATATCTCAGTCGTCTAAAAAAAAGAAAAAATCATGAGAAAATTGAAATCATTTTGACTCCAAGAGTATGAAAAGACAAATGTCGGAAAAATTTCTGAAATAAATCTACCAGGTCCATCATAATCTAATGCAACTTTCCACCTTCTTGATATTTTCTTCGATCACTCGCCGTTTTCAAGTTCCGCCGAATTGAATAAAATTATTCATTTTTATCAAAAATTAGAATATTTTTGCGAAAAAAATCGCACGACACTTTTTCAAAGACAAAAATGCAGTGTTTAATATCCTCGTTGAAACTACGATGAATAAAATTGTGAGAAAATTTTTCTAGTAGCCAGAGAGCCCGTTTCCAGAGCGGAAAGAAACATCGAAAAACTGCCCTGTTCAAAAGCGCGTGGGGACTATAAAAAAAATTGCAAAAAATGATAAAAAAATCACAAAATGAAGCTAAAACTATCCTCTTCAAAACGGTGCTTATTAAATTTCTTTACGACCGCTTTCCACCAAGATATGGAACTTATACCGAGGCTGAAAATTTCGATGAGTGAATCGATACTTTTTAATTATTTGTTCCACATGGATTCTTCCTTTCTCGTTTAAATGATCCAGTCTCAAAGATTTTTTTATTTTTTTAAATCTGACATCTACGTCTACTTTCCTCGTGTGGGCAACAATATTCGTCATTGCTTCCGAATTTGTTCTCTTGTCTTGTTAGAGTTGGAATTTGGGAGCGAACAGAGAATTCATGATGCGAGAGAAAAACTGGCAAGATGAAAAAATGGATTAAAATCAATAGATTATATGAACTGTATTAGATGCATTGTAAGTTAAAGAAAATAAGATTCTCGAATGGTAAATGCTTTGATTCTCGTCATTCGGAGTTTGGTTCGATTGATCAAAGTAACATGTGCCTGAAAGTCAACAGGTGAATAAAAGAAAACTTTAACGAAGGAAAATTAGGCCAGCTGTACGACGCGATCAAACCAGGTCTTGAACCAATATTTACCGGACAAATTACCCAAGGATTTTCCCAAACGATTCGATAGAAATGATGCGCGACTGGTCTCATCAAAGCGAAAAAAGATATTAGCCAAAAGGTTCGTGAGACACGAGTTTCCTGGTCGTGCATCCGGACAATTTTACGGGTTGAAAGAAATACCTGGAGTTTTCACGATTCAATTAGGCGGCGAGATCTCCTCTTTGTGACCGATTATTCAAGGATCAACTTGTATTTCGATTGGGTTAGGGCACTTTCGTTTCCGTGGGAGATAACAAAATTCGATGGGTATTCACGCGACCGTAAATCGACTCGACTCGTTGGCAGTCCGAGAGAATCTGCTGGGTTATTATTTTTTCGTGGCTAAGTGACTCAACTTTTGTCAAAAGTGAATCGGTCATTGAATTGGCTCAACTATCTGAAGTTATGCATGCGAGAGGGATTTAAAGATGACGGGCGACTTCGAGAGTTCCTTTTGGTTTTTGAAGGGGATTTTATTGAACATATTTTAAACATGTCTGTTTCAATCCTTTTCTTTATCGTCTGTTTCATTTTTAATTCTCTGCAACTGCTCTGCATTGTGATTGGGTTCTTCATATTTAAACAAATTTACAATTTCTCGCTCGTTACTTTTGAACCTACCTGCAAAGGTAACCACCAATTCCTCATATTTTTGAAACATTGACGCTAATTCCCCTAAAAATTCTAATTTACTTTTTTTTTTGGCGTGTACATTATTTTTAATTTTTTTATTGCCGCTCATGTATTTCCCCATAATTATTTTTGTGAGGTTCTTTTCAGCCCCGGCAGGCAGCATATCTTTTGCCAATACACATTTTTCCATAAAGCGGTCGAGATCTTTCGAATCCCTTTTGAAATTCGGAATGACTGAGACCGCATCTTCTATGGTAAAAAATTGAGTATTTTCTGCCCTTATGTTATTATTTGTGTTAGCTAAATTTTCTGTATATTCCCTGTATCTTCTGACGTGTAACCGTTTCCTGTCTCATGCAAATTTTCTGTTAAAGTTCGATTCCCAACTACTGTTGTATAAAGTTCATTATCTGATTCATCACTATCTGTATTTTCTGTAATATTTAAATTTTGTGTTTCTTCTAAACCGGAATCTACCATTTGATATTCTTCCTTCGTAGAACATTTTGGTTCTTCGTACGGTCCAAATAAGGTACCACTTGTGCTACGTAATTTTCGCTTATCTTCTTCACTAGTTGACGGTGGTGTTCCCAACATTTATGCATGCATTATTATCGTTCTTTTTTAATTTATTTTTATACTAAGCGTATTTCCTGAGATTATTTATCGCGACTCACGAGCCCCCAATTGTTGTGTCGGAATTTTTAAGTTTTCTAACGTTATCCAAACAAAATTTTTAGCCGCAGCTCGCTCCCGTTTTTAGGCCCGCATCTCCAACACTACCAGGGATGGGAGTAATCTCAAAAAAAATGTTGAGTTTGAGTTGAATAAAAGAAATGATTTATTTATAAGAAAAATATTTGAGGCTTACTAATTGGTTGGATGAAAATTGCGGCTCACGCTCTGGTCCACGTTGTTATAGGTTTGGCTCTGCACGCACTGTTTTTAATATCTTTCTTGAATGTTTCAATTTTATTCCTTGATTTCACTTTTCTCGAATGAATTTCTATTTTTTCAATTAACTACTCGTCCTTCTTGACAGACGTGCGTATTCACGGTGAAAAAATTCGACAACTGACGAATCCAGTGCGCGCAGCCCAATTTATAGTTCTTGAGGAAGGTTGTACCCTCGGAAAACGTGGGCGGAAACTCGGGAACCAATCACGCGTGTCATCGGGCGAATTTCCCTCCAAGTTTTCCAGTCCACTTCTCCCTCTCTTCCACATTAGGACTTCCTGAAATTTTTGAGGAAGCGTGGGGCGAAGCTTCCCATCCCCACTAACGAAAGGGTTGTTGCTTCGGGACGCCCATTTCTCTCCACGAATTTATCATTTATTCTCCATTAGAGTATCAAAAGTCGCGGCAGCGGCTTGATGCCAAGCATTCAAAAAAAAAGCGTAGCGCGAGCCCGCCGCACGCTTATATACAGTAAAATAGGCGTTTTATGACGTCACAGAAACTTTAAATCGTTTTTACGAGAAAACGGGGGGTCGGAAAAATTTCATATTAGATTAAAATTTTCTACGATTTTTTATTTTTCAAATGGTTCTTGGTGGAACAAAATCCGTTCAGCCAATCCAGAGAAATCTATCATTGAAAATTTTGGACGCGCGTTTTGAGCCGCTTTCTGTTTATCAGAATTTCTTGGAGTCGGAAGGACGTAAGTCGCGCTTGCTGACGCTTGGACATACGTCCTTTGCGAGACTGGTGAACATTTTCGGCCTGTGACGTCACTCGCTCCGCTGACGTGGGGACGCGGTATCCCCACTCTTCGCGCGCCACTGAGCGATAGAGACAGACTATATCGGGCTTCTCTCTCCCTCTACCGCTTCCGCGGCCCGCACTGTCCCTTGCCGTTTCTGTTATTATTGTGATGTTTACAAAAAAAAATTTAATTCCTAAAAGAAATGAAATCTGAATAAAATAACTTTGCAAAAGCAAAAAAATGAACGCGAAGTATTAAAAAGGAATCGAAATCGTTTGTTTGAAGCCAAGAAAAATAAACCGGGGACAACAAAAACTTGGGGTGCATGGTTAAGGTAGTACATGCCAAAAACAGTTTGAGACAGAATATTTTGATTTTTCACTCGAATATTATTTACGACATCCAGTACAAGTTGGTAAAATTTTAACTTCAATGACCATCTCGTTACGGAGATATTTGCAATTAAAAATGGCTTTTTTAACACGCTTCGCATAGGGCACTTGACACGATTTCTTATAGAGGAATTTGTAGTTAAAAACACTGAGACAGAAAACGATACAAAACTAGGAAGTCACAAATAAATACTTCACGATGTTTAAAGAAAATAAAGTCACATTTTACCACACACTTTCTGAAATATGAATTTTCAAAGTTTGGAAAACACGCTGAAATTCGGCCGACCGAGCGGGTTTTCACGACTGGCCCAGCCAAGTAGGCAACATACACACAAAGTTTCTAAGTGTTGGTGAAGGCAGTGTACAAGCGTGCGCAAAAGTTTTCCATTACAGAAAACTAGTAATGGTTTATTTATGGATTTCCGAACAGAAATCAGTTATTCAAGGTTCTAAAATTATATTCAATTTCGCGTGGGCTGTTAATAACGTTTTAATTTATGTATTTCCAAGAGAAATCAGTTATTCTAGACACTAAAATGATGTCCACTTTTGCGTTGGACTGTCCGAGATGCCTTAAGAAAATAAGCATTTTACTTCGCGAGCTTATTTTCTTAACCGTGCACCCCAGGTTTTTGTTATCGCCGGTTTATTTTTTCTTGGCTTCAAACAAATGATTTCGATTCTTTTTTAATACTTGGCGTTCTTTTTTTTACATTTGCAAAGCTCGTGTTTACGTGAAAACGAGGGGTCAGAAAAATTTCATATTAGATTTGAATTTTCTACGATTTTTTATATTTCGAATGGTCCTTGGTAGAACAAAATCCGTTCAGCCAATTCAAAGAAATCTTACATTGAAAATTTTGGTCGCGCGTTTTGGGACGCTCTCTATTTCTCAGAGTTTCTTGGAGTCGTAAGGGCGTAAGTCACGCTTGTCGACGCTTGGACTACGGCCTTTGCGAGACTGGTGGACTTTTTCGGCCTGTGACGTCACTCGCTCCGCCGAACGCGCCACCGAGCGAAAGAGACAGACTACATCGGCCCTCTCTTTCCCTCTACCGCCGTCGCGCCTATAGCGCTGTCACTCTCCCTTTACCACTTCCTATTTATTAATTGTTATTTGTTTTCTCTTGTTATTTTTTTAAAGAACTTAGAATTAGTTCGTTCAATCTGTGTAATTCATTTGTCATATAACGTTTGTTGTTTATTTATTATTTTACTTCTTGTTGTATTATTTATTTTGTTTGATGACTTTCTTATATTTATTCATATTATCAATTCTATTTGTCGTCTCATTCATTCGAAAGAAATATTGTTGGTTTTAATTTGCTGTTAATATTTCACTCGCTTCATAGATGCGTCTTCAGAGTATTCATTATTTTAAGAAGTTTTGAAAGCAATAGAAAAAACGAGCGGAAGAAAATATTCATTCGTCTAGGAAGATCTTTAGGAAATCTCAAATGGGATCTCAGGTATCCCCGCTTTTGTATTTATCGTTATGGGCCTGTACGCTCAACATCTGCTAATACTATTTGTAGTCTTAGGTTTATCGGTCTGTGTTTTGACGGTTCAAAATTTTATAATCCCATTATTTGGGATTTCTCCCCGCTCCTGAATTTATGGCTATGTCTTATTTTGTCTCTTCGATAATTTTTAATCGTTTTATTTGGGGTTTCCTTCCGCTTTTGAGTTTATCGCCTTGTCTTATTTTGTCCCTTCAATCTTTTCTGATCTTTTTATTTGGGGTTCCCGTTCGCTGATGAGTTTATATTTCAATTCGAATTTTCGCTTGCCCACGTGTAGTGGATTTAGAAAGAGTGAAAAAGAACGAATAATAAGGGACGAACGTCTTGGAAATTCATTCTTGGAATTCCCAACGGACGTCAAATTATAGTCTATCCAATTCGAGACGAAATTGTCTTTTGCGTTTTTCGTATATATTTATAAATGTACACTACCATCCATGAGTTTGGAAACACTCGCCTCGATGTCGAGCCACACAAAAAGTTCCATCCTCCTCTTAAAAATGATGATCTCCAATTTTCCAAGCTGCGTTTTAAAAAGGACATATTAAATTCATCCACTTTTTTCCGAAAAAAATTTACAATTTTTTTTGAGCCTGGTACGCACTTTGAAAGGTAGTCTTTTGTTGGCTGTTTTTAGGGGTCGAAATTTTAGCGCACGATTCGTAGAAAAAAATTTTCACTTTTTTTCCTACCAAAAATCTGAGCCAGAGACTGAAAGCTTCATTTTACTTTTTTAGAAAGTTTCATACGTTTTTTTTCGCACAACTATAGAACTTTTTGTAAAAACTGACCATATTTTTCAAGAGTCGCGGCAGCGGCTCGACGCCAAGTATTTGAAAAAAAAGCGTAGCGCGAGCCCGCCGCACTCTTATATACAGTAAAATAGGCATTTTATGACGTCACAGAAACTTTAAATCGTGTTCACGGAAAAACGGGGGTCATACAAATTTCATATTAGATCTGAATTTTCTATGATTTTTTATCTTTCGAATGGTCCTTGGTGGAAAAGAATCCGTTCAGCCAATCCAAAGAAATCTGACATTGAAGATTTTGGTCGCGAGGTTTGGGACGATTTCTGTGTCTCACAGTTTCTTGGAGTCGGAAGGGCGTAAGTTACATTTGTTGACGCTTGGACATACGTCCTTTGCGAGACTGGTGGACATTTTCGGCCCCTGACGTTACCCGCTCCGCTGAACGCGCCACTGAGCGAAAGAGACAGACTATATCGGCCCTCTCTTTCCCTCTACCGCCGTCGCGCCTATAGCGCTGTCTCTCTCCCTCTACCGTTTCTACGGCCCGCGCTGTCCCTTGCCGTTTTCGTTATTATTTTTTATAGTAGTAGTATTTATTTCCAGAGTATGCCCTTGCGGGCTTTTACATAGTTTCCCCCCTACAAAATTTTTCTTTTCTTTTTTCCACGTCACATTTTTTCCACTTAGTTTCTATCGCTTATACAAACTCTCTATTTACATTTCTTTTCCTCATCATCCATTCATACGCTCTCACAAACTCACACAACTCGACCACTGGCTGTCCTCTCAAGGCTCTGTTGATTTTGTTTTCCATCGTTTCCGTGTCATTTCTTCCTATCCAGTTAGTCAGACCACCTACCACCTCTCCGTCTATTTCGTTTCTTGTTTTTGTACATTCGCATATGTGGACCAAGTTTTCTTCCTCTCTCTCGCACATTCTGCATTTGCTCTCCCTGAACCCTTCGGATTTTTCCCTTCCCACGTTTCCGCACCTCATCCTAGCCCACGTCTCTTTTATTGCTCCTCTTAGGTCTTCTCTTTCCCAGTATTCTTCCATTCCTATTCTCTCTTTCCTGTCCTTGTACTGCTTGCAGTACCTTGACTCCTCCATCTTGTTCCAGTTTTCTTGTATCTCCTGGTCCGTTCTTATCTGTGTCACTCTTTCGATTATTCTTTTGATCCCTTCTATATCCTCTTCTCTGATTTTCTGCCAGATCTGTCCTTATCCCATTTCTTCCATGGATGTCTTCATTTCTTTCCCTCATTTCGACGGGTTCCCATTCGAGATTACCCTCACCTCTTCTTATAGGCATTTTCTCGGCCATCGGTCCTCCGCCATTTTCATTGCTACCATCAGGTATTTCACCGCTCTCTTCCATATTTCAATTCCTATTCCCACCACCCCAGCTTCCATTTTCCAGATGTAACTTGGCGTGTTCTCATTTAGTCCCATGGCCATCTTGACGTACCTCGCCTGGAGTATTTCTATTTGTTCCCTATTCTTCCATCCCCACGCTTCTACTCCGTACAGCATGCCGCTTTTTGCTAATGCTTCCATCAGTGCTAATCATTTTTTCAGACTGTTTATCCTCGCTTTCTTTGCTATGCCCCATACTCCATTCATTGTTTTTTTTATTTTGCTCGCTATCATTTTCGTGTGTTTCTGGAACGTATTTCCTTGCGAGAACCACACTCCCAAGTACTTGTACTCCTTCACTGCTTCCAATTGTTATTATTTTTTATAATTTTATTATTTTTATTTTCGTTATTGTTTTGTTTATTTATTTCATTATTATTTCATTATATCAAAGAAAAAAAAATTTAACTGCCAAAAAGAAATGAAATCTGAATAAAAAAACTTATCAAAAGTATAAAAAAGAACGCCACCTATTAAAAAAGAATCGAAATTATTTTTTTTAAGCCAAGAAAAATAAACCGGCGACAACAAAAACTTGGGGTGCTTGTTTAAGAAAATAAGTCCGGGAAGATTAAACAAATGCTCATTTTCTTAACTATGTACCCCAAGTTTTTTTTTGTCGCTGGTTTATTTTTCTTGGCTTAAAAAATATGACTCCGATTCTTTTTTAATACTTGGCGTTTTTTTTACTTTTGCAAAGTTATTTTATTTAAAGTTTAGCCTCATTCCGGAACTGTCGAGTTTTCGTAAAATCACCAAGAGCGTGAAGAGATGCACACAGTCATTGTGGATGCACCTAATTTTTTTCGTCTTTCAAAAATTGGGTCTCTTACCTGATATTTTTACCTTATCTGATTTTCGATCTTTTTGTTGTTTTACGAGGCTGACCCGAGCGATTACGATTTGAGTTTTTACCGGTCACTATGTGTCTCTCAATTGTCGTGTGCACTTTTTCCACCAAAATTTTTAATTCTCGCGCAATTTTCCGATACGAGAGCTACCCTGTTTATACAGGGCAATTACAGCGCCACGCTTATCTATCGTAATTGCTCTGTATAAACAGGCTATTTGTATCGGTAATTGCGCGAAGATTGAAAATTGCGGTGGAAGCACATACGACAATTGAGAGACAAAACGTGACCGATGAAAACTCAAATCGTAATCGCTCGGGTCAGCCTCGTAAAACAACAAACAGATCGAAAACCATATCAGGTAAGGGACCCAATTTTTGAAAACAGAAAAAAATTTCGTCACCTTTTGGAAACAATTGCCGTTTTTTTTCTTTATTCCGAAAAAATCAGGTGCACCACAATGACTGTATGCATCTCTTCACCCTCTTGGTGATTTTATGAAAACTCAACAGTTCCGGAATTAGGCTAAATTTGATAAATATGGTCGTTTTTTGCAAAAAGTTCAATAGTTTTGCGAAAAAAAATCGTATGAAACTTTTTAATAAAGTAAAATGAAGCTTCCACTCTTTGCCTTCAGTTTTCACTAGGAAAAAACGTGAAAATTTTTTTCTACGAGTCGTGCGCTAAAATCTCGACCCCCCCAAAAAAGGCCAAAAAACGACCATCTTTCCACGTGCTTATCGGGCTAAAAAAAAATCGTACATTTTTTTCGAAAAGAAGTGAACGAAGGTAATACACTCCCGCTCAAAAGTATGGGTTCACTTCTCGAAATTTTCAGCTTCGGTATAAGTTCCATATCTTGGTGAAAAAAAGTCGCAAGAGAATTTAATGAGCACCATTTTGAAAGGGACAGTTTTAGCTTCACGTTGTCATTTTTTATAATTTTTTACATTTTTTTTTATAGTCCCCACGCGCTTTTGAACATGGCAGTTTTCGATGTTTTTTTGCGCTCTAGTAACGGGCTCTGTGGCTATTAGAAAATTTTCCTTGCAATTTTATTCATCGCAGTATCAATGAGGATTTCAAACACTGCATTTTCGTTTTTGAAAAAGTATCGTGCGATTTTTTTTACCAGAAATATTCCAATTTTTGACAAAAATTGATAATTTTATTCAATTCGGCGTATCTTGAAAACGGCGGGTGATCGAAGAAAACAGCAGGAGGGTGAAAAGTTGCAATAGATCATGATGGACCTGGTAAATTTATTTCAGAATTTTTTTCCGACATTTCTTTTTTTATACTCGTGGAGTCAAAATAATTTTAATTTTCTCATGATTTTTTCTTTTTTTTAGACGGCGGAGGCATTTCTTTTATTGGTTTTATCAGCATCTTGTTGTAATTGGAACTAAAAATTTAATTTTGCACAATTTTTTGTACGTTTTTTTCGGGGAAAAAATAAATTTTTCGTTCAAATTACGTCAAGATAAAGATCAAAGCGATAAAAGAAATCGCTCAGCCGTTTAGAAAAAAAGAAAAATCATGAGAAAATCTAAATCATTTTGACTCCACGAGTATGAAAAAACAAATGTCGGAAGAATATTCTGAAATAGAGCTACCAGGTCCATCATGATCTATTGCAACTTTTCAACCTCTTGCTATTTTCTTCGATCACTCGCCGTTTTCAAGATACGCCGAGTTGAATAAAATTATCAATTTTCGTCAAAAATTGGAATATTTTTGGTAAAAAAAATCGCACGATACTTTATCAAAAACGAAATAGCAGTGTTTAATATCCTTTTTGAAACTGCGATGAATAAAATTGCAAGGAAAATTTTCTAATAGCCAGAGAGCCCGTTTCCAGAGCGCAAAAAAAACATCGAAAAACTGCCATGTTCAAAAGCCCATGGGGACTATAAAAAAAATTGTAAAAAAATTATAAAAAATGGCAAAGTGAAGATTAAACTGTCTCTTTCAAAAAGGTGCTCATTAAATTCTCTTACGACCTCTTTCGACCAAGATATAGAACTTATACCGAGGCTGAAAATTTCGCGAAGTGATCCCGTGCTTTTGAGCGGGAGTGTATATACAATCAAAATATTTTTCACGCTTCGAAACTTATACACACAAAATAACAGAATATTCATTCGAGAAAAATTCAAGTCCACAGGTCTTTTTACGCCTTATTAATTTGGTTGCTGACCCACGTTTTCACCGTGGCGTCGTTTCTGTTCGAAAGTTCAGGATACTCTGCCATCACACTTTGAAATTCTTTGAATGACGGGAGCTTTTTCCTGTTGATATTTTCTTTTAATGCACAGAAAGCAACTTTTTTTTCTTCTTCTGTCCAGCGGAGCCGTTTGCACTTCCCAGAGGGTGAAACTGGAAATTGAAAAAAAAATGTATTGATTAAAATGACGCAAGTCGTTAGATTTAAATAAGGATCCTGATAAAAAATGAGAGTTAAAATGTCATAAAAAACACCCGTACTTGATCGTGCTCTTCTCTTTTCAGTCGAGTCGTTCGTTTTTTTTTTGGCTAAACCAAAGCTGGTACTGGGAACAGAAAGAGATGCATCATCCGATGCTGCTTGGGACAAATTGGTTCCTTCGTTAGCGTTGCCTTGGGCTCCTTCAGCCTCTACATCGCTGTCAATTTCTCCATCAGATTCATCATCTTCTTTCCCTTGTACGTTTTCTAATAATTTTGAAATTACTAAAATTTCGTGCTCGATGTCGGGTTTCCTGTAGTAATCTTCAGGAATCGCTTTGGCGTTCCCTATAAAATTGACAAGTCGATCCACATCATGATCGGGCAAATTGTAATACATGCACATGGTAGCCACGTGTTTGCAAAGAATTGTGCCTTGCAGTGTTTGTGGTCTCTCCGCTCCACACTCCACAGCGTAACGTCGCATTAATACGCAAGCACGGAGATACTTGAAGTGGCCCTTCAGATGCCCAGGTATTCCGAAGACGTAGGGATTATTTTCGTCGACTCCTGCTTTTGCTCTTAACACCAGGGCATATTCGATGTACTTCATGAGTTCTACGTGCGCTAGAGCGGGAACCGTGCGATGCATTTTTCCCCTATTTTTGAAACGAACACATTTCTGTCCTGCTTTTTTTTCTTCGCTCGTGAAATTTTTGTGCGGATCTCCAGTATTAGAATCGGTAATTTTTTGGTCATTTTTAAAATGATCAAGGATACGTTCGGTTTCCCCTGGTCGCCTGCGATTGAAAAGTTGGAGCAGTGACAAGGCCGACGAGATCATTTCGATCCAATTTTTATAGGAGAATTTTCGAAGCAATGCATTATTATTTTTGCGTGCTTCATTGCAAAGAAAAATTTGGAGTTTCTGTACATCGTCTGCCGAAGGGAGAATGACTTTCTTCTGTCTCTGCTCCCAAATATGAGCCTCTAAAGCCGTCCGCGCAACACTTCTCGAGAAATCTTGACCGAGCAATTTGAGAAAATCTTTCACATCAGTTTGTTGATTCTTGTTTTCGCTCTTGATGCATATCGCCACGCAAAGTTGGCCGACACCGTTTAGCCGAGTCCCGAGAGACGAGGCCAGCGAAGGTCTTTCTAGGACTGTTTGACCTTCGTGTTCAATCCAGTTTGTACCGCTGATATTGTGGAATTGTAATGTTTTGATGTGAAAACGCTGAACATGTCGTGGTATTTGCATTTTCTTTCCGTGCTTCGATTCGTCGCATTTTTTGCCGAATTAAATCGTAGTAATGGGGATCTTCGTACATTTTGTATAATTGATTCGCGAAGCGGATGACTGATTCGTCATATCGAATGGCTTTTACGACTTCGTCTTCTTTCATTGTGGGGAAAACCTTTTCCCGGAGAACATTGCTCGCTGTATAGTGAATGCGACCTGCTCTTTCGATTTTACCATCCCATCCCAGCGTTTACTTTTAAAATAATCAATGTTAGGGAGAAGCGGGAAAAATTGAACAACTGCCTAAAATAGGATTTTCATTTGTTTTTCATCTCAAAAATCAAAATCTTGTTTATTCAAATCTCGCCAAGATAAAAAATATTTATCAGATTTTAAGAAATGAAATTTTCTAAAAGTTTCGTTCCACCTGGCTCGCTAGACTTCAAAAACAAATTTATTAATTACGCAAAGAGGAGAAAATTTTGGTTAATATGGAAATGGGAAATATCATCGTAGAAAGAGAACAGAATAAACAGCGAACATTTACCATTTCGGAGGATGGTCCATTTTCCATTACGTGACGTCATAAAGCTACTTTGCGCGTGCATGTGGAGACTTCTAATAAGAACAATGACATAGCCCTTCGCCCAACTTTTTTAGTAAACCATGCACACCAAATTTTTGCATTTTTTTTTGCCGAGCCTTCGAAGAAATTATTCGTTTTAGGTACATCCAATACTACGTCCAATACTACGAAAATGATGATTTCAATTTTTTGTTTTCATTTTGTTGTATCGATAGGCGAAGTGTATCATTCGAGAACTTCACATTTTTCCCCAATCCAACTTCTTTTTCTTCAGAATGGTTCATTCTTGGCTATCTTGCAATTATTTCATTTCTTTTTGTCGATTGAGTTTGAGAATTTTTGTGAAAATTTTGGAGAAGGTCAAATGATCGTTCGTAGGGAAAAAAATGAAATAAATTTTGTAAATCGAAATTGTTTTTTATTTCAAAGTGATATCAAGAAAATTGAGTCATAATTTTTCTACTGAGGTTGTGATCTTTTAAAGTTGGCGTTCTTTTTTCACTTTTTAAGAGTATTTTTCCACGGCTTTCTCTCCTTTTTGAAAAGCGGGATTTTTATCAACATTTTTTTGTAATTATGTATCCATTATTTGTTCTGGTTGGTTATTCTTGAAATAAAATAAATCTCTTCAAAAACTTCTGTCGACACCCCTGGTAAATCTCTTTGAATATCTCGACAAGAGTCATGATGAAACACTTAAAAAACTCTTATCGAGACTCTTGTTCAATCTCTTAAGAGGATGGAGCAGTCGCTAGCTCGCCGCCGTGAGTGCGAGAGAGATAGCTGCAATTTTCGAAATTGAATATCTTTGACACGGTTTGATCAATGAAAAAAAGCCTCTGTCAGCGTATTTTTGCCATTTTTCCGCGTCCGCTGACAGGGCCTTTTTTTGATTAGTCAAACGATAGCGGAGAATTTTCATTTCGAAAATTCGAGGTGAGGTTAGGTGACTGCTGCATCCTCTTCCCACGACGAGACTCGTGGTCAATCTGTCAATGAAACCGCAGTTAGGCCCTTAGTTAATCCCTTAAAAAAGCCCGTCTACTCTTGGCTAATCTGCTGCAAAAATCTCGTCGAGACTTTTTGTCGACTCCTTAAAAAATCCCATCCAGACTCTGGACCAATCCCTTAAAAAAGTCTTGGCACGATTCTTGGTTGATCTGTTGAAACAAGTCTCGACCAGAATCTGGATGAATCTCTCGAAAAAGTCGCAGCGAGATTCTTCATGAATCCCATCAAAAAAGTCTGTGGACGCTCCCACTCAATGCCTTAAAAAACTTCCGTCGACACCGCTTCCGTCGATCTCTTCAAAATATATCGGCGAGGGTCATGATCAACACCTTTAAAATTCTCGTCCAGACTCTTGACCAATGCTTAAAAAAAGTCCCGGCGAGATTCGTGGTTAATCCCTTAAAAACTCTCACTAAGATCCTTGGTTAACCCTTTTAAAATTTTCAAGACTTTTCGTCAATCCCTCAGAAAAGTCTTGGCGAGATTTCACCCTTCTCCCCTCGTGCTTTTTCTCCTTTCGTTCTCCCGTTTTTTTCTTCGTTTCATTGCATTTTCGGCTTATTTTTTACCCCGAGCAAAATTGTCCAGGCTCACGTGATCCTGCGTTTAAAAACGAAAAGAATGTGCCCAAGGTGGATCCTTTTCGTTAAATTTTACAAGAGGCAGGAATTTTTCAAAATTGGGGTCATTTATGACCCCACGTCACGGGAAATTTTAAATAAAATAGGCACGACGGCGGTAGAGGGAAAAAGAGGCCCGACATAATCTGTCTGGCTCTCTCGCTCATCGGCGCACGGAGAGTGGGGATACCTCGTTCAGCGAAGCGCGTGACGTCAGAGGCCGAAAATGTTCACCAGTCTCGCAAAGGGCATATGTCCAAACGTCGACGCGCGCAACTTACGCCTTTCCGACTCCAGGAAACTCTGAGAAACAAAAAGCGTCCCAAAAGGCGCGACTAAAATCTTCAATGTTAGATTTCTCTGGACTGGCTGATAGATTCTTTCCAACCAAAAACCGTTCGAAAGATAAAAAACCGTAGAAAATTAAAATCTAATATGAGATTTTTCCCTCATCCCGTTTTCCTGTGAGAACGATTTAAAATTTCTGTGACGTCATAAGACGCCTATTTTACTGTATATAAGAGTCCGGCCGGCTCGCACGCTACGCTTTTCTTTTAAACTTGGCGTCGAGCCGCTGCCGCGTCTCTTGGTACCGGTACCGTCACTGTCATGCAACGGTTTATATGAAGACCAAATATTGGAACGGATATATATGGGGCATTCCATGCCAATTCGACCTGGGTCTGACCCTCAACCCCTCAAATCTAGTTGCCGATTTTTCTTATCATTACTCTCAGTCTATGAGGCAATTAGAATTTTTTTCAGATTTTTTAAAATAAATTTGAGCGAGTCATGATTTTTTGAATTTTTTTTTTGAACTCCTCGATGGCCGCAATCGAAAAATCTGAAAAAATTCCCAAAAATACAGTGTCAGATATAGAAAATGTTGGTGTGAAATTCATAATGTCTGGGCTTTTGCTTCAACGCATTTTTTTAGTTTTTTGAGAAAATCAAGAGACGCGGCAGCGGCTCGACGCCAAGTATTAAAAGAAAAGCGTAGCGCGAGAGCTGCCGTACTCTTATATACAGTAAAATAGGCGTTTTATGTAAAGATAAAAATAAATAGAAGCAGAGGTCACTTAACTGTAGTAATTTACTGTTGATCGAAATTTTGTATGCATATATAACACCAGATTTTTGAAAACACTTTTCCGATTTTTCTAAAGTGTATTTTGCAATTTTGGAATTTTTTTTCTCCATGGTTGACAAAAACCCTAATTAGGGATTTAAAAATGGTGCGAATTGCACTTACAATAAGTGCGTAAATAAGCGTACAATGTCCACGATGAGGCGTGGCGATCGATGTTGCAACCTTTTTCCGAAAAATGCGGGAATTTTTTTTTTTTTCATAGATTCCTTCGATTTTTCGCCAATAATGATATTCCGTGCGGGGAGGCTGAAATTTCCCATGAACTCCATGAGTTATGGGGTTTTGAAGTTCTCATAAATAGTCGAATATTTTAAATATTTTGACGTTCACGCTGGGAGAGGGGAGGGGGTAGGGAGGGGCGGGCACACACACACACACGCACGCACGCACGCACACACACACCCCTCCCCCTTCCTAGCGTGAACGTCTAACTATTTAAAAAAAATTGCAAAATACACTTTAGAAAAATCGAAGAAGTGTTTTCAACAATCTGGTGCTATATACGCATACAAAATTTCGAGCAACAGTAAATTACTACAGTTAATTAACCTCTGCTTCTAATTATTTTTATCTTTATTTTCTCAAAAAACTAAAGAAATGGGTTGAAGCAAGAGCCCAGACATTATGAATTTCACACCAACAATTTTTATATCTGACACTGTATTTTTGGGAATTTTTTCAGATTTTTCGATTGCGGCCATCGAGGAGTTCAAAAAAAAAAAAATTCAAAAAATCATGACGCGCTCAAATTTATTTTAAAAAATCTGAAAAAAATTCTTATTGCTTCATAGACTGAGAGTAATGATAGGAAAAATCGGAAACCAGATTTGAGGGGTTGAGGGTCAGACCCAGGTCGAATTGGCATGGAATGCCCCATATATAACTTTGCAAAAGTAAAAAAAAAGAACGCCAAGTATTAAAAATAAATTGAAATCATTTTTTTTAAGCCAAGAAAAATAAACCGGCGACGACAAAAACTTAGGGTGCATGGTTAAGACAATAAGCATTATAACAGGCATAGGATCATGTCTATGTTTTAAATTTTCCCGGGCTTATTCTCTTAACCAAGCACCCCAAGTTTTTGTCGTCGCCGGTTGATTTTTCTTGGCTTAAAAAAAATGATTTCAATTTATTTTTAATACTTGGCGTTCTTTTTTTTTTACTTTTGCAAAGTTATTTAATTGAGATTTCATTTCTTTTTGGCAGTTGATTTTTTTTTTTTTTTAATATAACGAAATAATAACGAAAATAATAACGAAATAAATAAATAAATGAATAAATATAATGTGTGGGTGGGTGTGAGGCTGTGCAAATCAATGTGATTATTTCAAAATAGTGATTCCGTCCTCGGGGGGGCTCCGCCCCCTCGACCCCCGTTGCGGGGGGCTCTGCCCCCCAACCCCCCCGCGCGGGGGTTGCGCCCCCTCGACCCCCATTGCCCCCGCTTCGCTTGCCTGATGGCCGAAATAGGTGACCCGGATTACCCCTCATTCGCGATAACGTTGGAATAGACATATATATATATTTTGTGACGTCACTGTGGAATAATTTTTCGATAATGAAAACGGGCTCGGTAAAACACTGATGTCACGGTTTCAGGGACTTCTCAAGGTCACAGGTAAAAAATTCATGGACCATTGGATGCACCACCCACGACATATATATATAAACTGCCATTACATTTTTTATAAACCGACGCGTTTTTCAATGACAACCACTTTAAGTTTGAACGTAACGGAAAAACGCCCAATCTCGAGTATATAGACACGCGGTGCAACTTGCCTTGTCGATTCGAACTTTTCTTTTTAATACTTGGCGTCAAGACGCTACCGCGTCTCTAAATATTAGGGTGCTTTTTTTTTGGCGACATTTTTTTTTCACTCCCATCTCGCATTTTTATAGGGAATACCTTAAAGAAAATTCCCTGAAAATTTGAGCCCTTAATATTAATTTTAAGTACTCGCCCAAGGCCTCCAATGATTTCCCCTTTAAAATACACGTAAAGTTCGATTTTTCTTCTTAAAAGTTCTACAGATCAGAGGCATTTAAAGGTACGATCTTGGTCGAAGAACCGATTTATTCATAATTGAATGCTCTACAAAAGTGTCCATTGTGACGTAATTGTAACTCGAACTGGCGACGTCGTACGGGTCACTAAACCCAATTTTTTCATGAAATTCTCGTTTTTTTTATCTCTATCTCGTAAATGACAAGAGCTACAGGAAAAATAGGAATGACAAACTTGAAGGAAATTCAATTTCCTACAAAAAAGTATCCAAGCACTAAATCACTAACATTGATATTTCTTGAGATATTGGGCTTTTAAGTTGAGGTAGTATGGAATTTTCGTGGATTATTGAGCTAAATTGTATAAGTTGTTAATTTATGATTCTTTATTGTCATTCAAATCATCAAATATTTATTTGTTAAGTTTCAAATGATTGAAAAGTTGAATAACTGAACGTTTTGAAACTGGAATTCGAGAAAAAAACACATTTTCAAAGTGCCCAAAATTGTTCTTTTTACTTTTCACGAATTTTTCGATTGATTTTCCCCTGATTATTCTAATTTACTTACCAGTAATTGAATACCTATACATTTCTAGTTACAAATATGTTGTAAATTTACAAAAATTTTGTAAAATTTGTAAATTTCTAGTTGAAAATTTTGTAAATTTACAACATATTTGTAACTAGAAATGTATAGGTATTCAATTACTGGTAAGTAAATTAGAAGAATCGGGAGAAAATCAATTGAAAAATTCGGGAAAAGTGAAAAAAATAATTTTAAGCACTTTGAAAATGTGTTTTTGTCTCGAATTTCAGTTTCAAAACGTTCAATTATTCAACTTTCGAATCATTTGCAACTTAACGAATAGACATTTGATGATTTAAATGACAATAAAGAATAATAATTTAACAACTTATACAGTTTAGCTCAATAATCCATGAAAATTCCATACTACCTCAACTTAAAAGCCCAATATCTCAAGAAACATCGATGTTAGCGATTTGGTGCTTCAATACTTTTTTGTAGAAAATTGAATTTCCTCCAAGTTTGTCATTCTTATTTTTTCTGTAACTCTTGTCATTTACGAGATACGAGGTAAAAAAACGAGAATTTCATGAAAAAATTGGGTTTAGTGACCCGTACGACCTCGCCAGCCCGAGTTACAATCACGTCACAATGGACACTTTTGTAGAGCATTCAATTATGAATAAATCGGTTCGTCGACCAAGATCGTACCTTTAAATGCCTCTGATCTGTAGAACTTTTAAGAAGGAAAATCGAACTTTACGTGTATTTTAAAGGGGAAATCATTGGACGCCTTGGGCGGGTACTTAAAATTAATATTAAGGGCTCAAATTTTCAGGGAATTTTCTTTAAGGTATTCCCCACAAAAATGCGAGATGGGAGTGATATATATATATATCTATTAGGGTGGGCAAAAAAATTTTTTTTCCAAGGTACACGATTATTTCGTTCAAGTATCATGAAATACGAAAGACATCCAAATTCCACTCCTGTAAGAAAACAATTAGAGGTGCCTCATTGCAATTTTCTATTTCTCATAAGAATAACCCGGGGAGCTCGTCACATGCGACTTTCGCAATTTGCAACTCGCAAACACGTCAATATTCAGACTTTCGGAAGGCGGCTTTTCGTAGGGAATTGAATGCTCTACAAAAAATGTTTACTGCTATTTCGTCCCAAATCTACTCGTTCGAAAGGTGGTTTAAATTGGTTGTTGAAATTCAGTAATGAGTATATAGATTTGCCAAAAAAACCTCCCGTTTTCTATCGAAACTACTTAAAAACTTGGAAAACAAGAGCGTTCGTACAAACATCACTTTTGAAGGACCTATAGGAACAGGAACAGGACCTCGTGGGATGGGATCAAGCTATTTTACGGTCAGCAACCAAATATAATTCGTGAAATCTGAAAAAAGATATCTTTATTCAATTTTTTTTTTTTTTATAATTTGGGAATTGTTGACGATGCTCCTGTACAACTCTCAGCAGATATTGCAGTTATTCCTCATCCTTCGATAAGCAATTATCGTATCCTTCTATAGACGCAATACCCCGCTCTGCAATATCGTTCACCACTCTCAGATTTTGAAAATGTTCCAAATTCTTTTGATAACTTTCGTGGTTAGACCACAGGGATACATCAACTTCCAGGAAATGATACGGTAAATAAAATTTTTTGAAAATGTTCAACGATTCTTTAGACACCAAGTCACTCAAATCTTTCTGCGAAAATGTTTCTATTTTTTTTTGTCGACCCATTGTTCCTAAATATGAGGTCGGTAGAGGTTAAAAAAAAAAATGTGTGAAGCTATTCGGAATCGAGAAAATACTGTTGCTACAAAGAAGCGGTACATTATCAACAAATACAAAATAGAAACATTCGTACATGAATAAAACAAAAGAAGAACAAAATATTTCTATTTATTAAGTATGAGTGAGTGAATGGAAAAGGAATGGAAGTGTGTGAGTGAGTCATTGATCATTAGACACGAAAAAGATAAAAAGACGTGACCCCGAAAATCGTTTTTATTTTTCGTGTGAAATTATTTGTAAATAGTCGAAAATTCAAAAGATAATATTAAATGTTCATTCGTCAGATTTTTCTTTTTTTTTATAATTGTCGTCCTAATATATGCGGGATTTGAAAGTTAAAGGGTTTGGTTTATTGAACGAAATACATTTAATCGCTTGAAATCGGAATTAATAACACGACCGACGGCTTCAAATCGTTGTCGTCAACTAACTGTTTTGAGTTGCTGCGGTCTCCGCTGATATTTATATAACTAGCTTTTGTTTTATAATAAGAGAGGAGGCACGCATGTATGGTGTTATCCCACATATAGATGTTTTGTGAGGATTTTTTTTGAGACCGTCACTAAAACGCAAAGTTCGAAAAATGATCGCTCCCATGGCTCCTGCTCGGTCCTTCGGGCACACGATTTTGTTGATGATTTATTAATTTTCGTCCCGATAATTCTATTTCATATCGAGCGACTTCGGGAAAGAGAGATTGATTGATTGATTGAATGTATATTTAAGCCTTGGCCTGAGGCCTTAAGGCAAGTATTTCAAATTAATTTTACTTGGTAGGAGGACAACCTCCAACAGAATTCGAGAAAAAGTATGACAGAAGCTCGATCGCCTATAGTTTTGGATAATGCAAAGCAATAATGTAGCAGAGCAACAGCGTCATGCGTAGATACACATATAAGATGACAGTAGTAAATTTGAAAATACAAAGAAGAAAATCGCACGCCGAGTTATGGTAAAATGCGCAGTACGCGTAGTGGATACAATGTAAGGTGGGAAGACGCTCGACGTTTGCTAACAATGATAAATACAGAAAAGAGCTCGGCAAAGATATAGGAAGATAAAATCAATATTAATCGCAGCAAGGGAATTACAGAGTATCAGCAGGCTCATTGTCGAGAGCTAGCAGATGTGAACAATTTTTTTTTTAAACTGTGACAGAAGCACTGGACGTGACAGGTACCGGAAGAAGGTGCCAGAAATACATCGCAGACAAAACAAAGGAGTTACGATAGGAAGCAGTACGGTGTAAGGGAATAAGGAAAGTCTGAGGAGCCACTAGGCAATAAGGACGCGTCGTAGAGAGAGAGAGAGAGAGAGAGAGAGAGAGAGAGAGAGAGAGAGAGAGAGAATTGAATTGAAGTGCTTTATTTAGCTTATTTAGCTACTGCTGCTTCATTGCAGATATACAATTGCACTTTACAGTTTCTTAAGACTACTTTTCTTACAGTTCTTACAAACGCCCGCCTTCGTTTTCACTCATGTACGCTTTCACGCACAACTTAAATCGCTCTATATTTTCTATCTCTCTTATATTTCGTGGTAGTTCGTTAAATAACTTAAATCCTAAGTATATTAGTGATTGTTTGGCTGACATTGTTTTTGTACCTTTGATTGCTATTTTGTTTTTGTTTCGTGTATTATATGTGTGATTTTCTTGTACTCTTCTTATATGTTCACTTAGATATTCTGGCGTTAGTCCGTTCTGCATTTTATACACTAGCACCCGCACGTTGTACACTATTTGCTGTTTCACACTCATGAAGTTCAGTACATACAACATTCCTCTAACAGGCATGTCCATGTTCACCATAAGTATTGAGCGCATCGCTCGGTTTTGGGTTTTCTGCAATATTGACATGTTTTCTTCACTGCAGCTTAGCATGATTGAGCTGCAGTATTCATAATGTGGCGCTATTATTGCCTTATACACCGTCACTCTCGTCCCAATACTTAAAAATCTTTTTATTCTGTTCAAGAATCCTATTTTCTTACCAACTTTTTTCGCAACATACCACGTGTGATTTCCGAACAATAAGTGCTGATCTATAACAATTCCCAGATACCTTGTCTCCTTTACTTCCTTTATTATTTCTTGTCCTATCTTTATTGCACATTTATTCCTTACACCCATTTTCCTCGGGTCATGAATTGGCATAAATACTGTTTTTTTAACATTTATTTTTAGTGAGTTACGGTTACGGAGAGAGAGAGAGAGAGAGAGAGAGAGAGAGAGAGAGAGAGAGAGAGAGAGAGAGAGAGAGAGAGAGAGAGAGAGAGAGAGAGAGAGAGAGAGAGAGAGAGGGTATTTCGAATTCTATTGTCAATGCTATTAAGGGAGACTTCGTCCTTGGCCCTTCGCCCTTCGCCCCTTCCTTTTTTTAAAGGAAACGATCAAAGCTTAGTGAGTGCAGTTTTTTCCTTGCAGTATTCATGATATACAGAACGTTAAAAAATTTTTTTTTTTTAAAAAAAACGAAAATGGCGGCCGTTGCAGCTCCGCGAAAATAAGTCCCCAAATCGCGGCTGACATCACTGCCCCGCGTTGTTGATCAGGAACACGAATTTAAAGCATATTATCAATGTGTGACCCTTTGGCCATGCAATGGCCATGGAATGACGAATGGGTTTTTCGTTTAGTACAAATTTCGAAAAATGGCGGCAATTAAAAAAAAAATCGAAATTTCGCGTTTTTTTCGCAAAAAAAGATAAATAATTGATGAAAAAATGTATCTATCGAAAAACGATCCATCATTCCGTGAAGACATATTGTTTGAGTAGGCTCTTCGAATTTCAGGTCGATATGTTGATTACAGGGGTCAGGAGAATGTCAGCCATTTTTAAAAACGTATTTTCGAGAAAAACGCGTTCAAAGTGTTTTGTTATGTGTTTCCACAAATGTGTTTGTCATTACCGCTAATCTGAAACGTTCGAAATCTGGGAAACGCTTCAACAAATTTATTTTTACTTACATGTAGATTAAAAATCTGTAATAAAAATAAATTGATTCTATGAAAATTCCAAGGACGAAGTCTCCCTTAACCAGGCCTCACCGAAGGACCTCGGCAACGGGAATCTCACGGAAGGCTCGGGAATATTCGAGATTTGGAAAATATTCGCTTGGCATCGAGGACTTGGTCGTTTTTCTATCGTTACGTCAGGACCGTCGTACCCGCCGGATTCTCCCGCTGTCAATTATCGCATCTTTCGTGCGAAGTCCCGTAAATTAATGCGAACTCCACGGTCCGTCTTACCGCGTAAAAATGTAATAGTCGAGCTAGGGGTAAAAATGCATCGACAATGCGTCTGCAAAATCTCCCGATTTTCAAACTCTTTTCGGGGCCCTGTCTGACGCTCGGACCTATACTTCCCGCGACGGACCTGTCGATAATTTTCAGGAATATTCGAAATTAGGAGAAGGGCGGGAGACAAATTCCTCGTTACGCGTAACGCTCTTGTTCTCGTGAGATTCTCGTGAAGTATCGCGCAGAGAGGACGTGTCGCGAAAATGGGAAGAAACACCGTCAGTTCCTTCCTTTTCATTTTCTGGTTTGGTTGGTGGGCCCTCGTACATCGCTCCCGGGTCATTTTTCGTGATTTTTGTTAAATTCAAATAATTGTCGTCTTTCTCGTGCGTCGAGAGAAATTTGGTCGCGGTGACGACTTTGTCAGGCGTCCCTTCGGCTCCTTGGATTTTTTTTCCTGCGTTCGCCCGTTTAACGTATCGCGTTCATTTAAAGTAAATTTTATGTTAAAGAGGAATCGTGGCCGTACTCGAGATCTCCATTTTGGTGTTTGGTTTTGTAAAGAATTGTTTCAGGTTGGTGCAAGTTGTTTCCCTGGCTGAAGGGTCGCGAAAGGGTTAACCGTGTGCGTGTGTGAGTGACTGGGTCGGGATAATTGACGCGAACAACGTTCGATAGCTCGACCGAGTAACCAAATATCGGGGGCTCAGTAGTCCGAATAAACTTCGACAATTTCGTTTTCCATCTTAAGATTTATTCTCTCGACCGTGAGTAGATCCACGGGGGTATAAATTCGAGCTGGGTTTTAGTTTGTTGAAGAATGCAGGATTCCGACCACGTTTGTGTGTGAGCGTGCGGGATTTTGTGTGAGTGAGTTCGCGATTCTTCCCCCGCGGTTCATTAGAGACGCGTGCTTATTCTGTTCCCGTTTTCCCGCGTCAATTCTTTTTGTCGTAATAATTTTGATAAATTCTTTTGTTGAGCGAAATAATGTAAATCTGTCATGGCGTCCGACACTTATCCCGAGCGTGCGTAATTTTGATCATTTGTGAACAACATTCTCCCGATTAATAATTAAATTTGTTATTATTTTTAAACGTAATTTTTGTATTTGAATTATTCTCGTGGAGACCCCGCCCATCCCGCTGATTGCAAGCTGGTCAACTTTTGTCTCTCTCTCTCTCTCTCTCTCTCTCTCTTCGCCGTCGTTGAAAATCGACGGAAAAGAGAGTGACACTTTTGTGGCGTTTTACGGGTTTTGTACAAAATCTTCACAGCATATAAAATTCACAACATCACAATGTCCGACCTACAAATGTACTGAAACGTTTCGCTATTCGGACCCCCGAATTCGAATGGCAAATCTTAGGATTTTTTAGTCCCTCTTCTCTCCTTTACGAGGGGTCGCTGTGCAGGTTCGTGCACTGACCGGCGAGTCTTGCCCAGGATGGGCAAGACTCATCTTCAGATTTCCCCGTCTTGCGCTTCGAGGAGATGGCTCGACTCGGCATTCAAGAACGAATGCGTTCGTCCGGACCTTTAAAGTCTTCTATAGACTTTATTACGACGAACATCGTATAAATGCTCGTAATTACTTATGATTGTATTCATTTTTGGTAAGGAATCGCAGAAGTAATTAGGGAATGTGACAAACCTTATATGCGTACAGGGGATACGTCGCATGAGCGAGATCGTTCCAGCAACCCAAAACTCAACCCCCGAAAATGCGAATTAATCCTCTTCGGAAAACCCTCAAGCACCTTTTCAACCAAAGCAATTACGAGAACTTTGAAGTTTGAACTTCGAAGCAAAATTAAAACAAAAATACTGGTGGCTCCAAGAAAACCAGCAAGCACTCGAGCCGATAAAAAAAAAGAAGTAAGCTGAACAAAATAACCCAACTCGCATTATACGAAGAAGCGATCCCGTAACAAAAAGAAAAGAAACGAAACACACACACACGTACTGTGACGGCGATTTTTTGTTGCTCCGTCACTAGAAAGAGCAAAGATGGACATATCTCCAAACGGAGTTTGGTTCCCGTCCCTTTCGCTCCATGCTCCGGCCACACGACGTTTCGCAGGGTTTTCTTAGGGAAATTGACAAATGAATTTACAATTAATTGCGTCGTTTTGTTATTGTATTCCGAGCGGGTCGGAATCACCGAACTCGCTCGAGGTCGGATTCCACGTCGGCAAATATTTCCCGCCAGGATAGAGCAACGGTCAAGGAAAATCCTGGAACATCAGGACCGTTGGCGTTAGTGAGCGTGCTTACTATTCCCCCTCTTGAAATCAGGGCATCTCTTATCGCCCGTTGTTACCATTTTCGGGAATAACTTCCCGAATAAATTATTTCCTCTTGCGAGTCATCGGAAAGGGTCTATGTCCATTATTAGTAATACTTAATAAACACGTAAATTACTGAAGCATTCATAATCTCTTAATTAAACAAATTTATAAAAAAAAAACAACAAAGATCAATAAAGAGAGACATGAAAAAAAAAAAGATCGTTCCAGCCGTTGCCTTCTGGCGGATTTCTTCACGACTAGAAATCGAGCCGGAGATAAGGCCGATCCGTTACTAGTCCAGTCACCTTAGCCTAAGACTTATTTAACCGGTTGACTGGTGAGCTTTTTTCCAGTTTTTGTGCCAAAACTGGTACGAGCCAATATGTTACTGAAATTCCCGAAAATTTATATCTAAGGGTTTTCGAGGTCGCTGATTCCATCTCCAATATTAGCTATCACTTAGCTACCCTCAAAAAGGGTGGAAGTGAGGGTTGAATGTGAATTTTTTTTTATTTTTCAATGATAAGTTTTCATGCAATATGACAGGAAAATGCCAAGTTTTTCAGAACACCTCTTACGTAAATAAAATTAAATTCACTACCCCTAACGGAACGAAAATTGAGGGCTGGGGGTGAAAAATTCAGGTTCTTGGATGGGAATCTTTTATGGTGAATAACATGAAAACTGTATGTTTTTTCGGGCACCTTTTAGCGACATAAATCAAAATTCGCTCGCTACAAATGGGTGAAAAATAAGGGTTGGGGGTGACCCTTTAAGATTTTTCAGGGCGTCTGGCTTATAGTTCTCGTACAATGCAGCATAAAATCTTTCCATTGAAAAATCTCAAAATTCCACCCCCTTAGGTGGAATTTTGGTTTTCCACTCCCTTAGGCGTAGCAAATTTTGTCTTTCCAAAAAAAGTCGGCTGGCCTAAAAAACGTACAGTTTTTATGTTACGTAGTAGGGAAACTTCCCATCAGAAAATGTGAAAATTTCACCCGTAACCCTTATTTTTCACCCCTTTGGGGGCAGTGAATTTTGTTTTATTTCGATAAAAGCGTCTTGTGTTCTTGAAAACTTGGAATTCCCACGTGATAAAACATGAAATTTTCGCAGTGAAAAATTAACAAATTTCCCCCTCAACGCTTATTTTCCACATTTTTGGGGGTAGCAAATTTTGTTTGATTTCATCAAAAGAGTCCAGTGTGATAAAAAAACTGAAAAATTTCATGTCATATAGTATGAAAACCCATTCAAAAATCGAAAAATTTCACCATCAACCTTCCATTTTCACCATTCCCAAGGGGTGAAAATAAAGTTCGAAAATCGACTCAGCGACCCAAAAAACCATTGTATTCCAATTTTTGTCCAAATCGGTTGAAAATTGAAAAAGTTATTTCAATATGTACACATATGATACAAAACCAGAATGGGCCCGACTTTTTTTTGTACATATATGATACAATACCAGTCAACCGGGAGACCCACTCTCTTGCGAATTTTCTTAGAGTTTGTCTGGACCTGGACGAATATAGCCCTGAGTTTTTGGACATTTCCAAGTTGCATTTTAGAAATAAAAAATGATTGAAAATTAAAAAATCGCTATTCTCGCGTTAATGTTTTTGGAATGCGTTTTATCAAGAAAAGTTTCAAATCGAATTTGTTTATAATAACGTCCTCTATAAAGAGGTTCTGGAAAAAAGTGCTAACACCGTTATTTAAGCGGTTAATGGCAAAAGAAAATGAAAATTCTCAATTTCATCTTTGCAAATACAATCTTTTTTTTTATTTATTTATTGGTTTCAAACTCGTACGAGATGTAAAGGAACCAAACTTCAAGAGAATTATGCAAGATTTATCGATCGGCGATATATATTTTAGCAACAATCTGCGATCATCGAAAAAATTTTGGCCTTCGATCGAATTCCCCGACGAAGGCTCACAGGGTAAAAAAAAATGGAGGTGCTTCGTGTCATCATGCACAACCGATTTGAAAAAAAAATACGTTTTGTGTAAAATAAATACTATTTTTCGGCGAGTTTAAATTTTTACCCCTAAACAAATAACAATTCTGACCAAAGTTGCAAACATTTCGAAAAAGTTCTCGGACCATTTGACGCCTTTTTGGAAACTGAACAATTGAAAAAAAAAAACACCGCAACATCTTGATTACAGCCCGAGATATGAATGTTTTTACCTTTGTTCAACTCTCTATTCTTGTAATAAAGATTTTTGCAAAATTCGAGTTTCACAGCGATCCCTACGCTTCCGGTCATAAGAATCGATTAAATTATTTCCTTTACGAGAAATCATGTCATCACAGTTATCAGTGTCTTTCGATCGAGCGTGCGGCGTCGATCGCGCAGTCGGGTGGCGCGGTGAGGATGCCCCGTCTCACTCCGCAGCCCGGCGCGAGCGGCTTAGTTAACAAATGTAATAACTTACTAAAAATGGTCGTAAAACATTTTTTTTTCTACCTTTCACGTGATTTTTTCTTGCTGACACGATGGTGTTTGTTTGGGAATGTTCCGTCTCAAATTCCCGCTCCGCGACGCGCGCTCTCACCGCGGCACTACCGTCGCGAATATGACGACCAATGACAGGAGGCTGTCAAGTTGTCAAGTGGCGCTGCCACAATGGGGAACGTGACAACTTGACCAGCGTCCATCTTACTCTCTCTTCTCGATCGATCTCTCTACAGAGACGACGTGTTTGAGCTCTTGTGCTCTTGGATCTCGCGACACAAGGCATCGCGGCAAATCTCCTTCAAGTCTTATTGTACTTAGCTCTGTCCAACTCCCATCCGCGTGTGTTAAAACTGTTCGTATTAACGCCGCAACGAGACAGCTCCGTCTTTCTCTAATTTATCTGTACTCTCTGAAAATAAACTCTTAACAAATCTCTGACTTCTCTCACCTCACGGCAAACCCGTGTTGGTGTTACGCACGCAGTGCGAGTGAACGCGCCTTTCTTTCTGACTTTGCTCTGTGTGATCAGGCAATAAATTAATAAAAGAGTACTCTCCAAAGCCTCGTGTCATTCAATTATTATCCGAGTCAGTTTCCGGAACAGTGTTCATGAAAATTATGCTATCCCCATAGCTGATCCATTAACATGTTTGTTCTGACACGGTAGTTCGCAAGTGGAGGTGGAAGATCAGGCTAGTTCGAGAAGGTTTGTTCAATTTCAATTTCACACATTTATTCAAATTTTACTATTACAGATTTGGCCTCTTGCCACGTGATTGTAGGTAGGGTGGTGGTATTTCTTATTGTCGGCGTGGGGCTCTGATGCGGCGATGTCTAGGTGGCATTCGACTGCCTGGCTGGTGGAGTAGGCTCCCAGTCGCTGTCAAGGCTCCACTCCGTCTGTGTGCCCCGATGCACTCGGCAGGCTGGCGTGGTCTGACTCCCCTGGTTGTTCGTCCGGGTCGGACTTGCGCCCAGAGGTGATCAAGGCAGGGGTGGCGTGGCGAAGGTGGGCGAGGTCAGTCTCCTTACCTGTTGGTCTCCTGGAATAAGTGTTGCTCTCGTTGATCGTGTTCGTGGCGGCTCTGGCAGGTAAAGATGCTGTAGAATAAACGGCTGGTCAAGTCCTGCAGTGTCTGGAGGGAGGGGCGTTGGAGCCCCCGCTCTCGGCACTTCAGTTGCTCCCGTGATTCTTGGCTGCTTTCTCAAAAATAGTTAATAACGCCCGTGGCTAGTCGTACCGAGATCGAGATCTGAATTTCCTCGATCCGTGTCGCCAATATAACGACCCTTGTCGCTGACTCTCATGTGCGAAAAAAAAGTCCGGGCCAAGAAGCTTGTCGAGAGTCCTTCTTGGGCGGGTCACTCTTTTGCAGGGGCTTATGGTTCGAGTGCCGACGCCTTGAACATGTTTCTTACCAATTTTACATTTAAACATGCTGCAAAATTTTTTAACTGTGGATGGAGAAGGGTATCTTAAATAAATATTTTCTTAAAGACTGTTTCATTCGTTACAAAAGTTTTATCAATGAAAAAAAGGAAAAAAAAATGTAAGAAAACTTAATTCCATAAATTCGGTTTTTACTCTTTTTTCGACGGGTTCATAATCGTCGTCAGTATTTACATTTTCGGGAGCCGTTATTGCGGAACACTCTAATTCGATTCCGTCGTCAATTACTCCTGTACATTGAATGTCATCTTCTTCGGCTTCATCATCGCTTAAAATTATTTCAGGTTCGACAGCGTTCGCACAACTACTGCCATTACATTTCTTACATAGAATCGTGCATTTAGACCTAATTTTCGACATATACACGACGCGGATGAGCAGCCACTTTTCGCGCACCCGCACCTGATTATTTCCAATGAATCCGACGGAATAGGATCCTTTCCCCACGTTATCCGCTCTAACATATTTCTACTTTTTTCCACCTCCACTGCATCGGGTTCTTTGAACTTTCACCTTGTCATTGACAAACTTGTAAAAAAGTGCGAAGCGAATGTTCTTACAAGCTTCAGCAGTAGGAGGAAGAGAACTTAAATTAAGAGTGTTTTTGACGCTCGATTTTGTAAAGCAAAGGTATCGGAATTTATTGTCATAAATCATTGCATCCCAATCACGTGCACCATATCGTACTAAAAACTATTTACACTCGCCCACACAACGTTATTACGGAGCTCGGAATGCCCTTAAGATTTCATTTATTTTAGTCGTGCTCCCTCGTGTGTTATCGCTTTATTGTACTGGTAATTAAATTATCAAGAGACTCGGCAGAGTCTCGGGACAAGTACATTTGACAGCGTCGTCTGCTGGCCCGAGACTCACTCGAGTATATTATCTCTAAGAAAAGCGATTTCGCCGGAGGGGGTGGACACTTTCTTGAATTACGAAGCTCAGGGGTAATTTCATGATCTGAAATTTGAACTGAAGACTAATTACGTTATCCCCCCTCGATTGAGCCATAAATCAAGCCGATTGATGCCGTAATTGCTGAGAAAAAACTTTGCACGGGCAAAATTATGCGCCGATCGAAGTGTGCGTGCGTGTATGTATACGACACAGAGAAAGGGCCCGTGTGGCCATCGTGTTTCTGATTGGTCGTGACTGACGACATATCCAGCTGTTCCCATCCGAGGAACACCTGTTGGTTGCCAGTTCACGAATACATCTTCATACATGTGTCGTTCGATTTCACGGTGATAAATATAGATATAGAAACATTCGAAAGTAAGATTGTCAGAATTAGAAAATCATAACCTAAAATTCCTCTAGCAATCGTGTATATTTTGCCGGCCGATATTGACGCGAGTGTGAGGGAGATAGCTGGAACGGGTTGACATTTTTTGCCGACTTTGTGATGAATAACGGCTAAAAGCTCTGACAGCTCGCCATAACCTCACTAATGCTAATTTGCAGGTAGCATTAACGACATGCTCCAGTGACAGGAAATTAAATATGCTTCAGGAATGAATATGCTTCACAACCATTGCCCTATTCCTAATTCCACAATTTTATTCATTTACAGCATATCTGAAATCGCCGCTGGCATATTATATTGATTGCGGAGCGACAATAACTCTCAGCGACATAAGAAACTTGTCGCTGAGCCACATGAAAACTTTCCGCTGAGCCACGTGTAATACTTATCGCTGCCAGCTATCCGGAAGCTCCAGATATAACTCTCAGTGGCATAAAAATCTTGTCGCTGAGCCACATGAAAATTTTGTCGCTGAGAGTTATCCGGAAGCTTTGGATATCTCGCAGCGACAAGTTTTGCTTCGAAAGGAACCAATAATTGTGGAGCATAACTAACATCGCCGTTGGCATATTATATTGATTTCGGAGCGACAATAACTCTCAGCGACATAAAAATCTTGTCGCTGAGCCACATGAAAATTTTGTCGCTGCGAGTTATCCGGAAGCTTTGGATATCTCGCAGCGACAAGTTTTGCTTCGAAAGGAACCAATAATTGTGGAGCATAACTAACATCGCCGTTGGCATATTATATTGATTTCGGAGCGACAATAACTCTCAGCGACATAAAAATCTTGTCGCTGAGCCACATGAAAATTTTGTCGCTGCGAGTTATCCGGAAGCTTTGGATATCTCTCAGCGACAAGTTTTGCTTCGAAAGGAACCAATTATTGTGTAGCATAACTAACATCGCCGCTGGCGTTAGATTAATCGCAAAGCGACAATAAATCTCAGCGACATGAAAATCTTGTCGCTGAGCAACATAAAAATCTTGTCGCTGAGCCACATGAAAATCTTTCCGCTGAGCCCCATGAAATTCTTATCGCTGCCAGCTATCCGGTATCCGGAAGCTCCAGATAACTCTCAGTGGCATGAAAATATAAATTCTTCGCGACAAATTCATGTTAAAATATTGATTTTTTCCAACTCATGATCAAAAGTTGAAAATTGCATTCAAGCGATAAATTGAGACTTTGGCACGTGTTTTCTCTTCTTTTCAGCGTATCAAACTGAGTAGCTGGAAAAAAAAGCATAATTGATGCGATTTTTACTCGGAGAAGAACGATTTTCGTTTGAAAATTGACGAAAAATCGTCATTTTCAAGCAAAAATCATGCCCGTGAGCAAAAAATCATATCTCGATGAAAAATCGAGATAGAGACATGACTCTGGGCTTAAATTGAGCTCCACAGAGAATATTTGAAGGGAAAAAATCAGCAGTCCATTCTCATGGAGCCAAGCAGAAAAATTCTTGGCAACAAATTCATGTTAAAACTCTGATTTTTTCCAACTCGTGATCAAAAATCGAAAATTGCATTCACGCGGTAAATTGGGACTTTGGCGCGTGTTTTCTCTTCCTTTCAGCGTATTAAACTGAGTAGCTGGAAAAAAATGCATAATTTATGCGATTTTTACTCGGAGAAGAGCGATTTTCGTTTGAAAATTGTCGAAAAATCGATATTTTCAAGCAAAAATCATGCTCGTGAGCAAAAAATTATATCTCGATAAAAAATTGAGATAGAGACATGATTCTGGGCTTAATTTGAGCTCCACAGAGTCTAGTTGCAGGGAAAAAATCCACATTTTATTCTCATGCAGCCAAGAAGAAAAATTCTGCGCTACAACTTGGTGCAAAAATATTGATTTTTCCCAACTCGTGGTCAAAAATCGAAAATTGAATTCTCGCAATAAATTGAGACTTTGGCACGTGTTTCCTCTTTGTTTCAGCGTATCAAACCGAGTGGCTGGAAAAAAAATCATGATTTCACCATTTTCGCTCGGAGAAGAGCGATTTTCGTTTGAAAATTGACGAAAAATCGTCATTTTCAAGCAAAAATCATGGAAATGAGAAAAAAATCACATCTCGATGAAAAATTGAGATAGAGACATGATTCTGGGCTTAATTTGAGCTCCACAGAGTCTAGTTGCAGGGAAAAAATCCACATTTTATTCTCATGCAGCCAAGAAGAAAAATTCTGCGCTACAACTTGGTGCAAAAATATTGATTTTTCCCAACTCGTGGTCAAAAATCGAAAATTGAATTCTCGCAAGAAATTGAGACTTTGGCTCGTATTTCCTCTTTGTTTCAGCGTATTAAACCGAGTGGCTGGAAAAAAAATCATGATTTCACCATTTTAGCTCGGAGAAGAGCGATTTTCGTTTGAAAATTGACGAAAAATCGTAATTTTCAAGCAAAAATCATGGTAATGGGAAAAAAATCATATCTCAATGAAAAATTGAGATAGAGACATGATTCTGGGCTTAATTTGAGCTCCACAGACTCTAGTTGCAGGGGGAAAATCCACATTTTATTCTCATGCAGCCAAGAAGAAAAATTCTGCGCTACAACTTGGTGCAAAAATATTGATTTTTCCCAACTCGTGGTCAAAAATCGAAAATTGAATTCTCGCAATAAATTGAGACTTTGGCACGTGTTTCCTCTTTGTTTCAGCGTATCAAATCGAGTGGCTGGAAAAAAAATCATGATTTCACCATTTTCGCTCGGAGAAGAGCGATTTTCGTTTGAAAATTGACGAAAAATCGTCATTTTCAAGCAAAAATCATGGAAATGAGAAAAAAATCACATCTCGATGAAAAATTGAGATAGAGACATGATTCTGGGCTTAATTTGAGCTCCACAGAGTCTAGTTGCAGGGAAAAAATTCACATTTTATTCTCATGCAGCCAAGAAGAAAAATTCCGCGCTTCAACTTGGTGCAAAAATATTGATTTTTTCCAACTCGTGGTCAAAAATCGAAAATTGAATTCTCGCGATAAATTGAGACTTTGGCTCGTATTTCCTCTTTGTTTCAGCGTATTAAACCGAGTGGCTAGAAAAAAAATCATGATTTCACCATTTTCGCTCGGAGAAGAGAGATTTTCGTTTGAAAATTGACGAAAAATCGTCATTTTCAAGCAAAAATCATGGTAATGGGAAAAAAATCATATCTCAGTGAAAATTTGAGATAGAGACATGATTCTGGGCTTAATTTGAGCTCCACAGAGTCTAGTTGCAGGGGAAAAATCAGCGATTTATTCTCATGCAGCCAAGAAGAAAAATTCCGCGCTACAACTTGGTGCAAAAATATTGATTTTTTCCAACTCGTGGTCAAAAATCGAAAATTGAATTCTCGCAATAAATTGAGACTTTGGCTCGTATTTCCTCTTTGTTTCAGCGTATTGAACCGAGTGGCTGGAAAAAAAATCATGATTTCACCATATTCGCTCGGAGAAGAGCGATTTTCGTTTGAAAATTGACGAAAAATCGTCATTTTTAAGCAAAAATCATGGTAATGGGAAAAAAATCATATCTCAATGAAAAATTGAGATAGAGACATGATTCTGGGCTTAATTTGAGCTCCACAGAGTCTAGTTGCAGGGAAAAAATTCACATTTTATTCTCTTGCAGCCAAGAAGAAAAATTCCGCGCTTCAACTTGGTGCAAAAATATTGATTTTTTCCAACTCGTGGTCAAAAATCGAAAATTGAATTCTCGCAATAAATTGAGACTTTGGCTCGTATTTCCTCTTTGTTTCAGCGTATTAAACCGAGTGGCTGGAAAAAAAATCATGATTTCACCATATTCGCTCGGAGAAGAGCGATTTTCGTTTGAAAATTGACGAAAAATCGTCATTTTTAAGCAAAAATCATGGTAATGGGAAAAAAATCATATCTCAATGAAAAATTGAGATAGAGACATGATTCTGGGCTTAATTTGAGCTCCACAGAGTCTAGTTGCAGGGGAAAAATCAGCGATTTATTCTCATGGAGCGAAGAAAAGAAATTCTGCGCTACAACTTGGTGCAAAAATATTGATTTTTTCCAACTCGTGGTCAAAAATCGAAAATTGAATTCTCGCAATAAATTGAGACTTTGGCTCGTGTTTCCTCTTTGTTCCAGCGTATCAAACCGAGTGGCTGGAAAAAAAATCATGGTTTTACCATTTTCGCTCGGAGAAGAGCGATTTTCGTTTGAAAATTGACGATAAATCGTCATTTTCAAGCAAAAATCATGGAAATGATCAAAAAATCATATCTCAGTGAAAATTTGAGATAGAGACATGATTCTGGGCTTAATTTGAGCTCCAAAGAGTCTAGTTGCAGGGAAAAAATCCACATTTTATTCTCATGCAGCCAAGAAGAAAAATTCCGCGCTACAACTTGGTGCAAAAATATTGATTTTTTCCAAATCGTGGTCAAAAATCGAAAATTGAATTCTCGCGATAAATATAGACTTTGGCTCGTGTTTCCTCTTTGTTTCAGCGTATCAAACCGAGTGGCTGGAAAAAAAATCATGATTTCACCATTTTCGCTCGGAAAAGAGCGATTTTCGTTTGAAAATTGACGAAAAATCGTTATTTTCAAGCAAAAATCATGGTAATGGCAAAAAAATCATATCTCAATGAAAAATTGAGATAGAGACATGATTCTGGGCTTAATTTGAGCTCCACAGAGTCTAGTTGCAGGGAAAAAATTCACATTTTATTCTCATGCAGCCAAGAAGAAAAATTCCGCGCTTCAACTTGGTGCAAAAATATTGATTTTTTCCAACTCGTGGTCAAAAATCGAAAATTGAATTCTCGCAATAAATTGAGACTTTGAGGCGTATTTCCTCTTTGTTTCAGCGTATCAAACCGAGTGGCTGGAAAAAAAATCATGATTTCACCATTTTAGCTCGGAGAAGAGCGATTTTCGTTTGAAAATTGACGAAAAATCGTCATTTTCAAGCAAAAATCATGGAAATGAGAAAAAAAATCATATCTCAGTGAAAATTTGAGATAGAGACATGATTCTGGGCTTAATTTGAGCTCCACAGAGTCTAGTTGCAGGGGAAAAATCAGCGATTTATTCTCATGGAGCGAAGAAAAGAAATTCTGCGCTACAACTTGGTGCAAAAATATTGATTTTTTCCAACTCGTGGTCAAAAATCGAAAATTGAATTCTCGCAATAAATTGAGACTTTGGCTCGTATTTCCTCTTTGTTTTAGCGTATTAAACCGATTGGCTGGAAAAAAAATCATGATTTCACCATTTTCGCTCGGAGATGAGCGATTTTCGTTTGAAAATTGACGAAAAATCTTCATTTTCAAGCAAAAATCATGGTAATGGGAAAAAAATCATATCCCAGTCAAAATTTGAGATAGAGACATGATTCTGGGCTTAATTTGAGCTCCACAGAGTCTAGTTGCAGGGAAAAAATCAGCGATTTATTCTCATGGAGCGAAGAAGAAAAATTCTGCGCTACAACTTGGTGCAAAAATATTGATTTTTCCCAACTCGTGGTCAAAAATCGAAAATTGAATTCTCGCAATAAATTGAGACTTTGGCTCGTATTTCCTCTTTGTTTCAGCGTATTGAACCGAGTGGCTGGAAAAAAAATCATGATTTTACCATTTTCGCTCGGAGAAGAGCGATTTTCGTTTGAAAATTGACGAAAAATCGTCATTTTCGTGCAAAAATCATAGTAATGGGCGAAAAATCATATCTCAGTGAAAAATTGAGATAGAGACATGATTCTGGGCTTGAATTGAGCTCCATAGAGTCTGGTTGCAGTGGAAAAATCCACCTTCCATTCTCATGAAGCCAAGAAGAAAAAATCTACGTTACAACTTCATGCTAAAATATTGATTTTTTCCCACTCGAGGTCAAAAAACGAAAATTGAATTCTCGCGATAATCTTAGACTTTGGCACGTATTTCCTCTTCGTTACAGCGTATCAAACCGAGTAGCTGAAAAAAAATCATAATTTCCACCATTTTTACTCGGAGAAGAGCGATTTTTGTTTGAAAATTGTCGAAAAATCGTCATTTTCGAGCAAAAATCATAGTAATGGGCGAAAAATCATATCTCAGTGAAAAATTGAGATAGAGACATGATTCTGGGTTTGAATTGAGCTCCACAGAGTCTAGTTGCAGGGGAGAAATCAGCATTCTATTCTCATGGAGCCAAGAAGAAAAATTTTTCTCTACAATTCCAACTTGTGGTCAAAAATCGAAAATTGAATTCTCGCGATAAATTGAGACTCTGGCACGTGTTTGCTCTTCGTTCTAACATATCAAACTGTGTGGCTGGAAAAAAAATCATAATTTATACCATTTTCACACGGAGAAGAGCGATTTTTGCTCAAAAAATTGATGAAAAATCGTCATTTTCAAGGTAAAATCATAGCAGTGGGCCAAAAATCATATCTCGGCGAGGAATTAATATAACGGCATGTTTCCGGGCTCAAATCTACGGTCAGAATGTATATATATTTTCAGGAAAAAAATCAGCATCGCCCTGCCATCATCCCAAGACAAAAAATTATCCGCTTCCGATTTAGAAATATAGTTTGGTTTTACCGCAACTTATGTTAAAAGTCGAAAATCGCAATCGAGCGAAAAATCAAGACGATGGCACGTGTTTACGCTTCGTTCGAGCTAATCAAACCATGTCGACATATAAAACTTCCGGAATTTACCATCGTTGCTCGGAGAGGATCGATGTCGTTTGGTAAATTACGAAAAATCGTAATTTTCCGATTCCTTTCCAATGAAATTCGTCGGAAACCGTCAAAAATGACATTCCTGCATTCGATCGACTTTGGCATAAAAAGTCAGGGCTCCAATGACGTCCCGCAAAGTCTTGCAAAATTCCAGGACAAAAACTCTAAAGCATTCTTTAGACCAGTTTCCAGGGCAGACTATGGAGCAGTTTTTAGAGCTCGCAAGTTCCGTCGGCAACCCATCTTTCAGAAAATCCCATTTCTTATTTCTATCTTTCCTCATACTTATTTACTATTCTTATTTCTATCTTTCCTCATGCTTATTAACTTTAAAACGCAATGCAATATTCCTTTGGTCAGATTAATTGTCCTTCTTCCATTCGAATTTATTCAACAAAATAATATAAGAAAAAAAAAGTCTTCTCTTAAAATGTTGACAATCTTCATTCGAAGACCTTTCATTAATAAATTAATGCCATTTCTTAGTTATATATTTTTTGTTCCATATCAGTCATGATTCATTTTTTCTTTCGAAATATCAGCCATGAAAAAAATGTTGTTTATAGCGATTGTAAGCAAATTCCTGATATTATAAACAATTGATCCCCTATACTCACACGTTTCAATTGAAAATCAATGGAGTTTTGCTTTTATCGCCTTTTTTTCAATCTTTATATACAACATTTCGAAAAAAATATCAGTCCTAAGGAATCATCAGAAATATTTATATACATAATTTTGAAAAAAAAATATCGGTCTCAAGAAATTGTAAGAATACGTTTCGTTCATAAATCCTCCAAAATTGATTTTTTTTTATCTTAACTTCGAGACCATTCACTTGAATGTGCGCTTTGAACTTTTTTTACGCTTTTCCTCAATTCGAGTTTGCTCTTCAGTTTTTATCACATCAGTTGCTGTCAAAATAACGTATCCCATGAATGTCTTAGAGTTCAATTCTTTTAAGTTCCATCTCGTCCATTCATTGGTTCAATATTGAAAAAATGGGGACATGCCATTCTTTTTCATTAACCATGAGTTTTTAGATCAATGTCCTATAATAACCTCGTTCTGCTTCGCGGAAATTGCCAAACTTCGTTTTGGCAATTTCTAACCTAGCCAAAAATCCCCCCACGGGGAAAAAAGCCTGGACAAGTCCATTTGTTGGTAACCTCCGTTTCCATTGCATTTCTCAGAAAAATCTACAGTAAAGTAAGAACCCCTCCCTCTACCAAAAAAAGTTGATGCCCTCCCGGAAAAACGATAAAAAATGTCTCGCCTGGAAAACCTCGACCACTTCCGAATGAAAAAATTGAGACTTTCAATCGGAAAAAAGAAGTGATATCCTAGCCAAAAATCCCCCCCCCCGGGGAAAAAAGCTTGGACAAGTACATTTCTTGGTGACCTCCGTTTCCTTTGCAGTTCCCTGAAAAATCTACAGAAAAGTGAGAACCCCTCCCTATGCCAAAAAAATTGGATGCACTCTCAGAAAAACGATAAAAAATATCTCGCCTACATAACCTTGACCACTCTCGACTGAAAAATGAAGACCCTTCAAAGAATACAATGAAGAATAACTCCAAAAAAATTTTCCTGAAAATTCAAAAAACCCGACATGAACACAAAAACTGGTCATACAATAATTGTGTAAAAATTGATCATTTACGTTCAGCACTAAAATTTTTTATATCGATAAGAGGACAAGTTTTCCCTTGAGGTCTTAGAATCAACTAACCAATCCGTTTCATTAATAATAACCATTATTAATACATAATCATTTGTTGTTGAATTATTACTAACTTAGAAAACGAAAATAGTCAATGTTTCATTTACGTACAGGATTAAAATTTACAATATCAATACTGGGACAAGTGTTTCATCCTAACTTACTGAACGAAAACACTCAACGTTTCATTTACGTACAGGATTAAAATTTACAATATCAATACTCGGACAAGTGTTTCATACTGGGACAAGTGTTTCATCCTAACTTACCGAACGAAAACACTCAACGTTTCATTGACGTACAGGATTAAAATTGACAATATCAATACTCGGACAAGTGTTTCATTACTAACTTACGAAATGGAAATAGTCAACATTTCATTTACGTACAGAATTAAAATTTGCAATACCATAGTGATCCATACGCTCAATGGCTGATGCCTCACCTGTACACGGGATCATTAAAAATCTTTTTGGTGTTTATACATTGTACGACAGGTTTTAACGCGAGGCCCCCAATACTGCTTGATGGGTAGCGATTTGTTAAACAGTCACCACCGTACGTTGAGCGTATGCGCACAGAGTACTTGTCCGGCCCATAACTTTTTATGCAAATTCCTCATTCCAGAAAAAATCAAATTATAAAACTGTTGTTTGTCTGTAGTCCTGTTGACAAGTGCACGATAACTTGTTAGCAATTGGAATGATCCTCACCTTCTTATTAATATGAGATCAGTATTACTCTTCATTACAATTCTTTACAGTTATTAATACGTTTACTTTTCTAATAAAAGTTTAATTATGAATGAGCATGACAGCAAAAATTTATTTTTAATGATGGGAATAAACAGGTTTCTGCAGCTTGCTGCTCAACTTTTTAGTCATGTCTAGAAAAAAGGTCTGGTTCTATTGGTTCATCAATTTGCTATACTTATTCACGAACCAAGATATTCATTGCTAGTAATTGGATCTAAGTTCACTTATGAACCTTTGGAAAAACCAAGTTTTCTTATGACGCTTGGGAGAATCTAAATCCACTCATCACGCTTTACAGAATTGAATTATGTCATTTTCTGAATTCGGTGTGGATCGACTAGTTTTGCACAGCCACAAAGGACAATAAATACAGTAATTGTAAGAATTATAGACGAAGGTAGATGACAAGTCATATTCACTGCTGAAGGTTCGTACCGTCAAAATTTGTTAAAAATATTATTCCGCTGTTCTTCTTCGGAACGTTTATTTCACGATACAAATGGTGAAACGGCTTTAGCCCTTTGTGGACATAACAACTTTGGCCTCAATAGCGGTTGTAGGCAATAAATTCATCTCTGAGAAAGTTCACTTTCTGGTTCGAAGGATCAATATATAGTGTTATATATAGTAGTTTAAGTATATAGTTCAAGTTTGAACGTAAGGAAAAAAGACTCAATCTCGAGTATATAGACACGCGGCAATTTGCCTTGTCGAATCAAACTTTTCTTTTTAATACTTGGCGTTAAGACGCTGCCGCGTCTCAAAGTACATCATTTTTTACTCTGTCGCAGAAATAGATAATTCATTCAAGCATCGCAGCAAAAATCATATATTCACTACGCTCTGATATATCGCAAAAACGTTGCCGAGGGGTAAACGTTCCGGTGACGAACTTTCTTGGGGTCACTCCTCCGAAACAAATTTTTTTTAGCTGCATTTTCCTAGATTCTGGAAAATGAAAATGGAAAATAGACCCAGGAAATGGAAAAAAAAACTCTAGGTTGTGCAAGTGATCCCTGATTTTTTCTGGAATGAGGAATTTGCATAAAAAGTTATGGGCCGGACAAGTACTCTGTGCGCATACGCTCAACGTACGGTGGTGACTGTTTAACAAATCGCTACCCATCAAGCAGTATTGGGGGCCTCGCGTTAAAACCTGTCGTACAATGTATAAACACCAAAAAGATTTTTAATGATCCCGTGTACAGGTGAGGCATCAGCCATTGAGCGTATGGATCACTATGGTATTGCAAATTTTAATTCTGTACGTAAATGAAATGTTGACTATTTCCATTTCGTAAGTTAGTAATGAAACACTTGTCCGAGTATTGATATTGTCAATTTTAATCCTGTACGTCAATGAAACGTTGAGTGTTTTCGTTCGGTAAGTTAGGATGAAACACTTGTCCCAGTATGAAACACTTGTCCGAGTATTGATATTGTAAATTTTAATCCTGTACGTAAATGAAACGTTGAGTGTTTTCGTTCAGTAAGTTAGGATGAAACACTTGTCCCAGTATTGATATTGTAAATTTTAATCCTGTACGTAAATGAAACATTGACTATTTTCGTTTTCTAAGTTAGTAATAATTCAACAACAAATGATTATGTATTAATAATGGTTATTATTAATGAAACGGATTGGTTAGTTGATTCTAAGACCTCAAGGGAAAACTTGTCCTCTTATCGATATAAAAAATTTTAGTGCTGAACGTAAATGATCAATTTTTACACAATTATTGTATGACCAGTTTTTGTGTTCATGTCGGGTTTTTTGAATTTTCAGGAAAATTTTTTTGGAGTTATTCTTCATTGTATTCTTTGAAGGGTCTTCATTTTTCAGTCGAGAGTGGTCAAGGTTATGTAGGCGAGATATTTTTTATCGTTTTTCTGAGAGTGCATCCAATTTTTTTGGCATAGGGAGGGGTTCTCACTTTTCTGTAGATTTTTCAGGGAACTGCAAAGGAAACGGAGGTCACCAAGAAATGTACTTGTCCAAGCTTTTTTCCCCGGGGGGGGGATTTTTGGCTAGGTTAGTATTTTGTGGACAAAAGTTGCGAGAATTTTTTAGAACTGTTGGTCGCAGAACAGTTATCAAGAGACTCGGCAGAGTCTCGGGACAAGTACATTTGAAAACAGCTGTGCGTCGTCTGCTTGTCCCGAGCGCTCGCCGAGTCTATACTTTCTCGTAGTAAAACGATTCACGGTGGTGGAAAAAAAAAATTCGATGACATTTCAGCTATCTGTAAAGCCCAGGAGTCGTCTAGCGACCTGAAAATTGACATGGAGACTAATTACGCGATACTCTTCCGATAGAGCCCAAATTCGATACGATTGATTGAGTGATTGCTGAGAAAAAACTTTGCACGGGCTTAGTCCTATCTCAGCCTGCGTCAGAACCACGCTACATCGAAGGATTTGACGTGTCTGTACATGGCCGCCCGACAACGCATTCAAAGGGGTCTCTGCGCCCATCTTAGCCAATCCCGGGCTGCGAAATTCCTGATTGGTCGAGGCTGCGATGATTCCAATGGATCCGTCGTGTGCACACGACAGTGCAGACGAGCGAGCGAACAATGTCAGCTGATATTTCGAAGGGCCATTTTGACGTGAATGTGAGAGAGAGAGATAGCTGAAATAAGTTCATATTTTTCTTTTCGCCCTTGATATTTTCGAGAAAATAACTGTTACAATTGTTCCTTGTCGAACAACGAACGTTGGCTAACCATTTATTTTCTTGAGGATGCAAGGTTATGGGATAAGAATGTGTTGCTGGTTTTTCGTTACCGAGTCTGAACGAGTGCTGTGATACAGCTTTGACAACTCGTCATAACCTCACAATTTCGAATTTTCAATTGTTATATTACCGACATGCTCCGATGACGAGAGAATATGCTTCATGAATGAATATGCTCCACATCTTTTGACCCTTTCCTACTCCCACCATTTTATTCATTTACAGCATGACTTATACATAATAATTCTCAGCGATATAAAAAAATCTTGTCGCTGATTCGAGCCACATAAAAATCTTGTCGCAGAGGCGCATGAAAATCTTGTCGCTGCAAGTTATCTAATAGCTCTGGATAACTCTCAGTGACATCAAGATCTTATCGCTGAGCCACATGAAGATTAATCGCTGAGCAATAATATCTCTCAGCGAAACAAAAATCTTGTCGCTAAGACAAATGAAAATCTTTTTGCAAAAGCAAATGAAAATCTTGTCGCTGCAAGGGTTCAGTGACATGAAAATCTTGTCGCTGAGGCAAATGAAAATCTTGTCGCTGCGAGGGCTCAGTGACATAAAAATCTTGTCGCTGAGCGACATGAAAATCTTATCGCTGAGCAACATGAAAATCTTGTCGCTAAGGCAAATCAAAATCTTGTTGCTGCGAGGGCTCCGTAACATAAAAATCTTGCCGCTGCGAAGGCTCAGTGACATAAAAATCTTGTCGCTGCGAGGGCTCAGTGACATAAAAATCATGTCGCTGGGCCACAAGAAAGAATTGTACATTTGTTCCTTTCTGCCAAAATTCTCATGGAGCCAAAGAAAAAAATTCTTCACTACAACTTCATGCTAAAATATTGATTTTTTCCAACTCGTGGTCAAAAATCGAAAATTGAATTCTCGCGATGAATTGAGACTTTGGAACGTGTTTCTTCTTTGTTTCAGCGTATCAAACCGAGTGGCTGGAAAAAATCATAATTTCACCATTTTGGCTCGGAGAAGAGGGATTTTCGTTTGAAAATTCATGCTAAAATATTGATTGTTTCCAACTCGTGGTCGAAAGTCGAAAATTTAATTCTCGCGATAAATTGAGACTTTGGCACGTGTTCCCTCTTTGTTCCAGCGTATCAAACCGAGTGGCTGGGAAAAAAATCATGAACTATACGATTTTTACTCGGAGAAGCGCGATTTTCGTTTGAAAATTGTCGAGAAATCGTCATTTTCAAGCTGAAATCATGGTAATGGGCAAAAAATCATTTTTCGGTGAAAAATTGGTATAGAGACATAATTTTGGGCTTGAATTGAGCTCCACAGAGTCTAGTTGCTGGGAAAAAATCAGCATTCTATTCTCATGGAACCGAGAAGAAAACTTCTTCGCTACAACTTCATGTTAAAATATTGATTTTTCTAACTCGTGGGAAAAAGTCGAAAATTGAATTCTCGCGATAGATTGAGACTTTGGCACGTGTTTCCTCTTTGTTCCAGCGTATCAAACCGAGTGGCTGGGAAAAAAATCATAATTTTACCATTTTGGCTCGGAGAAGAGCGATTTTTGTTTGAAAACTGTCGAAAAATCATCATTTTCTAGCTAAAATCATGGTAATGGGCAAAAAATCATTTCTCGATGAAAAATTGAAATAGAGACATAATTCTAGGCTTGAATTGAGCTCCACAGGGTCTAGTTGCAGGGAAAGAATTAGCATTTTTTTTTCATGGAGCCAAGAAGATAAATTCTTGGCGACAACTTCATGCTAAAATATTGATTTTTTGTGATACTTGCCTCGAAAGTGCGATTTTCGGTTGGCGTTTTCCGTGGCGAAAGTAGCCTATTTCTCAACGCTTGCTCTTTTGTCTTACTTTACCGCACTAGTGCGGTAATGTGGACTTTACCGCACGGTGAGAAGACTTTACCGCACTAGTGCGGACATTCATATGTCAGATAGCTTAACTGTCAGATGTCAGTCGATGTTTTTTGATCCTCAAATCGAACTTTCGAGGCAAGTATCACAAAAAATATTGTACGCAACATGTGCGAAAAACAACGAAGTACATCGCGCGTTTGCCGCATGAGCCGAAGGCTTATGATACATATTCGCACGAGTACGAGTGTGAATTGCGGCACGAGCCGAAGGCGAGTGCCGTAATACACTCGTACGAGTGCGAATATGTATCATAAGTCGAGGCGAATGCGGCAACTTCACGCGCGATGTAATTCGTCGCTTTCCGCACTTGTTGCGTAAAATACTATTTTCCAACTCGTGGTCAAAAGTCAAAAATTTAATTTTCGCGATAAATTGAGACTTTGGCACGTCTTCCCTCTTTGTTTCAGCGTATCAAACCGAGTGGCTAGAAAAAAAATCATAATTTATACGATTTTTACTCGGAGAAGCGCGATTTTCGTTTGAAAATTGTCGAAAAATCGTCCTTTTCAAGAAAAAATCATGGTAGTGGGCAAAAAATCATATCTCGATGAAAAATTGAGATAGAGACATAATTCTGGGCTTGAATTAAGGTCCACAGAGTATACTTCTAGGGAAAAAATCAGCATTTTATGTTCATGAAGCCAGACAAATAAATTCTTCGCTCCTAAGTGATGTAAAAATGTCGTTTTTTTGTAAGCTGATGGTGAAAAGGCAAAAATACCATTCTCATACGCGTTCACGTTTCGTTTTCGAGTGATTTTCATTTGAAAATTGTCGAAAAATCGTCATTTTCAAGCTCAAATCATGGTAATGGCCAAAAAATCATTTCTAGATTAAAAATTGAGATAGAACCATAATTCTTGGCTTGAATTGAGCTCCACAGGGTCTAGTTGCCGGGAAAAAATCAGCATTTTTTTCTCATGGAGCCAAGAAGATAAATTCTTGGCGACAACTTCATGCTAAAATATTGATTTTTTCCAACTCGTGGTCAAAAGTCGAAAATTTAATTCTCGCGATAAATTGAGACTTTGGCACATCTTCCCTCTTTGTTTCAGCGTATCAAACCGAGTAACTGGGAAAAAAATCATAAATTATACGATTTTTACTCGGAGAAGCGCGATTTTCGTTTGGAAATTGTCAAAAAATCGTCCTTTTCGAGAAAAAATCATGGTAATGGGCAAGAAATCATATCTCGATAAAAAATTGAGATAGAGACATAATTCTGGACTTAAATTAAGCTCCACAGAGTATACTTCTAGGGAAAAAATTAGCATTTTATGTTCATGAAGCCAAAAAAATAAATTCTTCGCTTCTAAGTGATGTAAAAATGTCGTTTTTTTGTAAGCTGATGGTGGAAAGGGAAAAATACAATTCCCAAGAAAAATTAAGATTATGGCGTGCGTTGACGTTTCCTTCCAGCTCAACAAACCATGTGGACAAAAACATGATTTTACCGTCGTTGCTCGGAGAAGAGCGATTTTCGTTCGAAAATTTATGAAAAATCGTCATTTTCGAGCAGGAAATGGGCCAAAATCATGTATCGGTGAAAAATTGACATAGAGACATGATTCTTGGCTTAAAATGAGCTCCACAGAGTACACTTCTAGGGAAAAATCAACAAATTATTCCCACCGGACTGAAAAAAATGGAGACTTTCAATCAGAAAAAATAAGTGATATCCTAGCCAAAAATCCCCTCCCGGGGAAAAAAGCTTGGACAAGTACATTTGTTGGTGATCCCCATTTCCATTTGTTTTCACAGAAAAATCTAATCCCCCCTTGAAAAAAATTGGAAACGCCAACAAAATAAAGAATTTAAGAAAACCCCAAAAAAAAAAAAAATTCAAGAAGATTGAGAACAATGCAAGAAATGCGAGAATGGTAGAAAACAATTAATGGTATTCGCTCAGCATAAAAAATTCTGATATCTATAAAAGGACAAGTATTCCCTGTCTGAAAATCATGTTGATGTTCGAAAATCAATTAACGAGAAAAAAGAAAATCTTCCAAAAAGACACGTCTCAAAAAAAGGAACCCCTAAATACAAAATGGCGAATCGACAGAAAAACTACTTCATAAAAAAATACAAAACTAAAGTTTGCCATCATATGTTGAGCGTATGCGCACAGAGTACTTGGCCGGCCCGAAATTTTTTGTATCAGCTTCCGCTATTTATAGATGGGTAGAACAACTCGGTTGTATTCATGAGAAAAATGATAAGCGTTACACAAATGTCACTGAACGTTATACATTCAAAAGAATTAGTACAAATTCAAAGTTTTCTCTCAATTTGATATACAATTAATTAATTAAATCATTTGCGCAATATCTTACACAAGTATGGATACGTAGAAAAATAACAACTGATCACTAATTAAGGTGTAGCTAAATATTATATCAAATGACCCGTAATGCGTCGACAAAAATTGCACTTCTAGCAATTTTTTGTATTACTAGCTTGGAATATAAATCGTTTTAGGAGAGAACCTTGATTGACTCGAGATTTTCGCCAAGCTTTCGCGTGTCTTTTCTAAGAAGATTTCTGAAACCAAATAATTACGTTATGCCAAGATTACCCAAGCTGAGCACTTTAATTCAAAATTTCGGGCCGGCCAAGTACTCTGTGCGCATACGCTCAACATATGATGGCAAACTTTAGTTTTGTATTTTTTTATGAAGTAGTTTTTCTGTCGATTCGCCATTTTGTATTTAGGGGTTCCTTTTTTTGAGACGTGTCTTTTTGGAAGATTTTCTTTTTTCTCGTCAATTGATTTTCTAACATCAACATGATTTTCAGACAGGGAATACTTGTCCTTTTATAGATATCAGAATTTTTTATGCTGAGCGAATACCATTAATTGTTTTCTACCATTCTCGCATTTCTTGCATTTTTCTCAATCTTCTTGAATTTTTTTTTTTTTTTGGGGTTTTCTTAAATTCTTTATTTTGTTGGCGTTTCCAATTTTTTTCAAGGGGGGATTAGATTTTTCTGTGAAAACAAATGGAAATGGGGATCACCAACAAATGTACTTGTCCAAGCTTTTTTCCCCGGGAGGGGATTTTTGGCTAGGATATCACTTATTTTTTCTGATTGAAAGTCTCCATTTTTTTCAGTCCGGTGGGAATAATTTGTTGATTTTTCCCTAGAAGTGTACTCTGTGGAGCTCATTTTAAGCCAAGAATCATGTCTCTATGTCAATTTTTCACCGATACATGATTTTGGCCCATTTCCTGCTCGAAAATGACGATTTTTCATAAATTTTCGAACGAAAATCGCTCTTCTCCGAGCAACGACGGTAAAATCATGTTTTTGTCCACATGGTTTGTTGAGCTGGAAGGAAACGTCAACGCACGCCATAATCTTAATTTTTCTTGGGAATTGTATTTTTCCCTTTCCACCATCAGCTTACAAAAAAACGACATTTTTACATCACTTAGAAGCGAAGAATTTATTTTTTTGGCTTCATGAACATAAAATGCTAATTTTTTCCCTAGAAGTATACTCTGTGGAGCTTAATTTAAGTCCAGAATTATGTCTCTATCTCAATTTTTCATCGAGATATGATTTTTTGCCCATTACCATGATTTTTTCTCGAAAAGGACGATTTTTTGACAATTTCCAAACGAAAATCGCGCTTCTCCGAGTAAAAATCGTATAATTTATGATTTTTTTCCCAGTTACTCGGTTTGATACGCTGAAACAAAGAGGGAAGACGTGCCAAAGTCTCAATTTATCGCGAGAATTAAATTTTCGACTTTTGACCACGAGTTGGAAAAAATCAATATTTTAGCATGAAGTTGTCGCCAAGAATTTATCTTCTTGGCTCCATGAGAAAAAAATGCTGATTTTTTCCCGGCAGCTAGACCCTGTGGAGCTCAATTCAAGCCAAGAATTATGGTTCTATCTCAATTTTTAATCTAGAAATGATTTTTTGGCCATTACCATGATTTGAGCTTGAAAATGATGATTTTTCGACAGTTTTCAAACAAAAATCGCTCTTCTCCGAGCCAAAATGGTAAAATTATGATTTTTTTCCCAGCCACTCGGTTTGATACGCTGGAACAAAGAGGAAACACGTGCCAAAGTCTCAATTTATCGCGAGAATTCAATTTTCGACTTTTTCCCACGAGTTAGAAAAATCAATATTTGAACATGAAGTTGTAGCGAAGAAGTTTTCTTCTCGGTTCCATGAGAATAGAATGCTGATTTTTTCCCAGCAACTAGACTCTGTGGAGCTCAATTCAAGCCCAGAATTATGTCTCTATACCAATTTTTCATCGAAAAATGATTTTTTGCCCATTACCATGATTTCAGCTTGAAAATGACGATTTCTCGACAATTTTCAAACGAAAATCGCGCTTCTCCGAGTAAAAATCGTATAGTTTATGATTTTTTTCCCAGCCACTCGGTTTGATACGCTGAAACAAAGAGGGAACACGTGCCAAAGTCTCAATTTATCGCGAGAATTAAATTTTCGACTTTTGACCACGAGTTGGAAACAATCAATATTCTAGCATGAATTTTCAAACGAAAATCCCTCTTCTCCGAGCCAAAATGGTGAAATTATGATTTTTTCCAGCCACTCGGTTTGATACGCTGAAACAAAGAAGAAACACGTTCCAAAGTCTCAATTCATCGCGAGAATTCAATTTTCGATTTTTGACCACGAGTTGGAAAAAATCAATATTTTAGCATGAAGTTGTAGTGAAGAATTTTTTTCTTTGGCTCCATGAGAATTTTGGCAGAAAGGAACAAATGTACAATTCTTTCTTGTGGCCCAGCGACATGATTTTTATGTCACTGAGCCCTCGCAGCGACAAGATTTTTATGTCACTGAGCCTTCGCAGCGGCAAGATTTTTATGTTACGGAGCCCTCGCAGCAACAAGATTTTGATTTGCCTTAGCGATAAGATTTTCATGTTGCTCAGCGATAAGATTTTCATGTCGCTCAGCGACAAGATTTTTATGTCACTGAGCCCTCGCAGCGACAAGATTTTCATTTGCCTCAGCGACAAGATTTTCATGTCACTGAACCCTTGCAGCGACAAGATTTTCATTTGCTTTTGCAAAAAGATTTTCATTTGTCTTAGCGACAAGATTTTTGTTTCGCTGAGAGATATTATTGCTCAGCGATTAATCTTCATGTGGCTCAGCGATAAGATCTCGATGTCACTGAGAGTTATCCAGAGCTATTAGATAACTTGCAGCGACAAGATTTTCATGCGCCTCTGCGACAAGATTTTTATGTGGCTCGAATCAGCGACAAGATTTTTTTATATCGCTGAGAATTATTATGTATAAGTCATGCTGTAAATGAATAAAATGGTGGGAGTAGGAAAGGGTCAAAAGATGTGGAGCATATTCATTCATGAAGCATATTCTCTCGTCATCGGAGCATGTCGGTAATATAACAATTGAAAATTCGAAATTGTGAGGTTATGACGAGTTGTCAAAGCTGTATCACAGCACTCGTTCAGACTCGGTAACGAAAAACCAGCAACACATTCTTCTCCCATAACCTTGCATTTTCAAGAAAATAAATGGTTAGCCAACGTTCGTTGTTCGACAAGGAACAATTGTAACAGTTATTTTCTCGAAAATATCAAGGGCGGAAAAGAAAAATATGAACTTATTTCAGCTATCTCTCTCTCTCACATTCACGTCAAAATGGCCCTTCGAAATATCAGCTGACATTGTTCGCTCGCTCGTCTGCAGTGCAGACGTCGTGTGCACACGACGGATCCATTGGAATCATCGCAGCCTCGACCAATCAGGAATTTCGCAGCCCGGGATTGGCTAAGATGGGCGCAGAGACCCCTTTGAATGTGTTGTCGGGCGGCCATGTACAGACACGTCAAATCCTTCGATGTAGCGTGGTTCTGACGCAGGCTGAGATAGGACTAAGCCCGTGCAAAGTTTTTTCTCAGCAATTACTTAATCAATCGTATCGAATTTGGGCTCTATCGGAAGGGTATCGCGTAATTAGTCTCCATGTCAATTTTCAGGTCGCTAGACGACTCCTGGGCTTTACAGATAGCTGAAATGTCATCGAATTTTTTTTTCCCACCGACGCGAATCGTTTTACTACGAGAAAGTATAGACTCGGCGAGCGCTCGGGACAAGCAGACGACGCACAGCTGTTTTCAAATGTACTTGTCCCGAGACTCTGCCGAGTCTCTTGATAGCGTCTCCGTGGGCATCAAGAGGCCCATGCTTGTGTGGGTCTGCGCGCGTATACAGACGCGCCGTTTCTTCGATGCTAAATTAGATACTAGAACGAGCATATTCCGAAACCCATGCAAAGTTTTTTCTCAGCAAATACTGCACCAATCGAGCTCAAATTAGGCTCAATGGAAAGACTATTGCGTAACTAGAGTCCAGTTCAATTTTCAGATCGCTAGAAGCCTCCTGAGCTTTGTAAAAAGCCAAAGGGTCGCGCGATCCCTGCCCTCACCATAGAAATTTACTTTATTCCGAGATAATATACTCTGGCCAGTCTCGGGCAAGCAGACGACAGCAGAGCTGCCGCAATGTACTTGTTGTTATGATTTTTTTTTCTTTTCCATGAAACTCTGGCCAGTCTCGGGCAAGCAGACGACAGCAGAGCTGCCTCAATGTACTTGTTATGATTTTTTTTTCTTTTCCATGAATATTGATATCTCTGAAATTAAATAGAAATTTGACGGTTCCATTTTGCTTCCTCATAGGGGGAACTATGTGATGGTGAAATTTTTTTTCTCCAGTTTTCAATGTCAATGTGCTTAAAATGTCCCAAAACGTCGAGAGATCATATCTAGGAAAAATGTCCGGATGTGCGTGTTTTGTGAGTGTATGTGTGTATGTGTATGTGTGTAACTTCTGCAAATTTCAAGCTGGATTATTAATCTTTCTTTATAAATAAAGTACCATAATGGAAGGATTGGTATTGAATTTGAGAATAATCGGTTGAATGGTTTAAATTTCATGGGTTTTCGAATTTTACGACAATCTTAGTTTTCCGAAAAATCTTTTAACCGCTTCAATTTTTGCAAATGTAAGATATTTTGAATTAATCTATACTTTCTATCTAGAAATCTGTAGTTTTTCCTATAAAAGTTGTGGAAATTTTATCATTCAAATACAAATACAAAAAATGCTGCGAAGTGAAATTTGCAAATTGCTCCCTCAAGATGCTTAAGTTACACGATACTAAAGATGTAAAACGCTCAAAGCTTACTCTATGAGGAAGCCAAAATGGGTTTATATTTTTAATTTAGGCTAGATTTTCAATTCGAATTCGAATTCGGGCGAGCACAAGAACTCTCTGTATTATTTCTTCATTCTTAATCAACTCTATGGTTAATATCTCTATTCGAATACTTTTCTATTTATAAATATCTCTTTTCATCATGATTCTATGAGTAATTGAGATGTGTTCACAATTGACTCTATGCTGAATTAGCTCTACGTTTAATAATCTCTATTCCAAATTTTCTTCATGTTGAATCATCTATATTCGAAAATTCCGCTATGCATGTACATTTCTACTCATGCAGAACTCTATTCATAAATATTGGCAAAAGAATCTCTATTCCGACAGAACTATGTTAATTTTTATTTCTGAACGTGAACAGCTTCATTCAGATACGACTTTATCTACGTGAAATAAGTGATAGTCAAACGCGAGGGTTATATTCAATCAATCAGTCAATTATCTCCTGTCGATATAGCAGAAAGAATACAATTTTATTTTATAGTCGTCCGAAAGACATTATTAATATCTCGGCCTAATATTTGGACGTTGTTTTATTATATTATCCAAAGTTTCCAGATAGAAAAATTCTATTTTGGTGGTAATATACACAATATGGTGTTACATACACCAATTATAATATGGTGCAAAAAATTTAAGTGTCGAATAATTGTGAGTTGTAAAAAATATCACGGCCATCGTAGGATACTGAGTAAGTATGAAATGGCAACGTATTCCCCATTTGTACATTAATACACAACGGTGGACGGTGGCTGCTTTCTGAATTTTAACAAATCCAAAGGTAGGTAATTTGATTGGGTAAAATACGGTATTATTTGTAAATATAGACGATATTTAATATTATTCGCAATTCATTTGTTTACCATCTGTTAAAGAATTTTATAACTCTTCCTTATTCTTTTCCATTGCTTTTTTCTAATTATATGATTCCGAGCATGTACAGATGATTTATTTTGGTGCACCAGCTAATATTCGATTTTTGAACTTGTATTTCGATTCGTTTTTTGAGCCCTATCACATTTCTGTGTATTTATAACTTATGTGTCACAATTTCGACAATTTCAGCTGAATGTTAAAGATGTTGAGTCCCAAATCACAAATGATTAGAAAATTCTAAAAATATGGTGGGGGATTTTTGTATGAAGTATTTAAGAGGTCGTGAACAAATTTTACGACGACTAAGAAGCTCGTTATTGAACAACCATCTAAAAAAATTAAGTGTAGTGAAATGTCTTATGAAAACTGTTATAACTTTGGGATAAGTTTTTTTTTACCACTCAATTTTTCAATATCAACAATATACTGAAAGCAACGGAAACAAAAAAGAGTTTATTGATCAAAATTTTTCGTATTTATTCAAAAACGTATTCTCAATGAAATGTAAATTTTTTAATAACGACCTTCCTAGTCGCCGTCAAATTTTAAAACGGCCTCTTAAATACTTCATACAAAAACATACTAAATTTTCTGAATTTTCTCATCATTTTTTATTCAACCCTTAAGGTCGTCAAAGTAATGATGATTGAATTTTTTTAATCTGGTATGTTTTTACATAAAATTTTCACGAAGTCGTGTACAAATTTTACGACGATTAAGGAGCTGTTTATTGAAATATTATGACATTAACAAATTCCATAAGTATTCGACATCCTTAAAAGTTTCAAATATATCCAAATAACTGTGACTAGGCATATACTCATGATTTTAAGACCATGTCGACTATCGAGTTGTAAAAAACCCCCACAATAATTATTTATACATTTTTTTATTTATGGAAAACTGCATCTTTGATTACGCGTATATTTATAACAGGTGCACCGCCAAAGTTGGCGCTAAACAGCCGGAAATTATCATAATTTCCTGATGTTTCAGCACGCAGAATGTCTGAATTTAATCGATTTGTTATCGATAAAACAGTAAAGAATCTATGTGATTTTGACATTCTTTTGTCACTAGATGTCAATGTCGTAGTAACCTAAAACTTTTATTCAACAAACTGCACCGTGAGACGGACTTAAGTGTTGTCGTGCGGAATTATAGAATCTTTGAATAAAAAAGAGAAAACAAGGAATCATTCGACAAAAAATCAGTGCTTATTAGAAAAAAAAGAAATGATTAGCATTCCCGGTCAAAGAGCAGGTTCGTTGCGGTACACATATGACGGTTATACGTTTCATGAAGATTCGCGTTGTCCCACAAGACGATATATTTGTGCATCGAGTTCTGGGAAATGTAAATGTCCTGTGACAGTTTTGGTTGCCGAAAATGGGGAATTATTGATGAACGGAATCCACGTCCATCGAAAACCGACAATAAATCTTCGGCAGCCTGTTATTCAAGAGTTGAAAAGGCGCGCCTTGGAACATGAAGTAGAGGCAAGCGACATCGTAGACGCTGTTTTTGCCGAGTAAGCCTAAAGATGTTTTGTTATATCGTTGGGCAGCACGAGTTTAATGTGGAGTTGAACATGATCGCTGACTCAAAATCCAAACCCAAAAAACCTAAGAACTAACCAAAAAAATATATATATATTCATATTTATATATAACCTGCGTCCACGATTTATTGATTGTTCATATTACGACTTTTTTTTCGATTTTAAGCACAATTATCAGGTTTTCTTTCCAAAATACTCCAAAAAAATACACGCAAAAAGTATGAAAAACTCTTAAGGGATCGTCTCAGTGTGACCCTCCGAAAAATCACTGATTTTCGCGATTTTTTTTTTTTAATGTTCAAATAAAGTCATCGGTCTGTTTTTTTTTTACAAATAAATACGTTTATGAAGAAAACAAAATGATTTTTTTAAAGTTTATTTATTGAGTGCATCATTGTTATATAAATTAATGAAATTTCACGTGAAAAGAAAGGTGCTGCACGGTTTCCACGGTGACGGCCGCAATTTTGATCTGAAAAAAAAATTTCAAAAAGATTATTGATCTGTAGGAAAGTCGCTATCGCGCTATGGAGGGGTTCTTTTTCAAATTTGACAAAATGGCGACAGTTTGAACAAAAAGTGTCGAATGTGGCCCTTTTTTTCGACAGTTTTTCGTAAAAAAAAAATAGGAAGTTTTCAAACAAAAAAAAAAGCTTCCATAGCGCGATAAAGAATGACGTTTAAAATGTTCTCCCGAAATTTGAACTAGATATCTTTAAAACTCTTCCTTTGAGAGTGGAAACCGTTTTGAAAAACACCATTCCGAGAAAAACGCGTTTAAAGATTCAAGTACGAAAATTTTAGAGAAATCGTTTACTTACAATCAATCGGCGATGCCAGGTCCATACAATACTCCTTCTGCTTCCTCGAACTCCCCATTTTCGGCCGAAATTTCAGTTCGACGGGCTGTCCTGGCTTCTTTGCTGTCCAGAGAGCTTCGGCGATCTGCAGTTTTGATGCGCTCTGCTTTATATTTTGCAGCGAAGTCTGCGGCTATCGGCCCTATGGTACATCCCATTGTCTCCATGATTTTTAAAAGTGGATCGAACCCTTCGTTGAACGTACAGGCTGCACAATACGTCGCGATTTCTACGGTTTGCTTCCCACAGAATATGTGTTTGGGAGCGAGTTGCCACACGCAATGATTAAAACTCTCGTTGTTATTTTGAGTATTTGCGCCCGTGCATCTCTCTAACAAATCGTCGGTGGTCAAATCTTCGTAGATTGGCTTCAAAACCTCTTGAACGCATTCTTTTTTTTTATCGTGAGCTCGTCGCCATAAGGCTTGGCTTCTAACAACATTTTGAAGGTCTTTGTATCTCCATCTCCAATATAAAATCCGTATTTTGCATTGTGGATTTCCTCAGATCTTTTGAAAATTTCGAGCATACCATCAACCTCCATTTTTCCAGCGCTGCCTTCGTGATTTACGTTGCACTCTGGTTCATGCGTCGCATACCATGAATCGTATTCAACCGTGTTTTCTCTTCCCTTCCAAAGTGAACAAGCTTTGCAAAAGCTTGACCGAACAGCAACGTCCAGGACTTTATTGGTGTATTTTCCAATCACAGACACGATACCCATGCGCGAAGTAAAACCGCGCTTCGACCAGGATCCATCACCAGACACCGTGAGAATATCCGCTCGATTTTCCGCTTCCAAATTTTTTTTTTTCTTCGGAGCCTGCTTTTTGGATAACGGCCGTGTATACCGATTTCACAACAATATGCAGCATTTTCATGATTCCGTAATACGTTGTGCTGTTGAAAGTTGAACTTAGATCCATTAATGCGACAAAATTTCTGATGCCATGTATGCCGATGCCGAGTATTCGCATGACGAAACAGAAACGGCGGTTGATTTCGTACGCATTGTTTATCAACGGACAAGAGTTGATCTCGGCCGGCTCCGAACACAAACAATCAACACAAATTTTGAATCCTAAACCTCGAATCGATTTTTTATAGAATCGCACATCACTATCACAATTTTTGCATTTCAGGAGTTGTTGAAGAGCGCCGAAAACCAAGGCAAATTCGATCAAAACATAGCTGAATGTTTGATCGATTTTTACCTCAAACTCCGGACTCTTTCTCCCTATTTTCGCCGCCGAAGTACTTGCAAATGATATATCCGTCTCAATACAATGTCGATTTGTGCCCTTGAATTTTGCGGGTCTTTTCCTATCACGTCGAGGTTTCGTGTCTCTTGCGCCTTTTCTATCCATTTTGATTTTTTTCGTGGAGGTTTCACTCTTATGTCTATTCGTGGTCGATGTCGAAAACGAACTGAAATGCTTGGCAAGTTTATTTTCGAAAGTTATAGAACGTAGGTACCTCAGAAGGATACACACGCAGGTAGAAAAATAAACAAAAGGAATAACGGTTGAGCGGAGCGGCGAACGAGGCAGATGTCTCGCTCCGTTCCCTACTCCGTTCCCTTTCTACCAGAAACGCTGTAGCGACCGTAATACTTTGAATTTCGATTTGAAAATTTGAGAGAGTGTTTATTGCAGTGTATACTATCCGATAATGCAATAAAAAAAAAATCGATTTTTCGAAAATTTCACACTGAGACGATCCCTTAAATCGGTGTCTCTCGTTTTTTATTTATCTCAATTTTTACTTACTGGTGAGGTTTGAATTTTGACAGGGGATGAAAGTTGAGAATGTATTGTTGGCAATTCCGAAAAAAATGATATATTGGAATTTCATGCAGCCTAAATTCTATTTTGATTCATGAATAATTTAAAAAAATCATTTTACGACAGTAGCACAAAATTCAATCTGGTGATTATAAGTGTATAATGAAAATAAAATAATGATAGTTTCCCGAACATTGTCGGAGTCATGAGTCGGAAAGCAGCTCAACAAACGGTATCCCAGCAAAGATTAAAGGATAGGCCACCCGTCCCCGATTTAATGAGAGATCTCGGTACGATGCTCGAGGAATGGTCTACTGCTGCAGATATATACAAAGGCGAATTCACAGCCGATGATGGCTCCATCGGCGTGGTATCTTATGATGAAATTATGCTTCAGCGAATGAGTGTTGCCACGGAGCTCCATATAGACGGAACTTTCAAGGCATTAAAATAATCAACCGATGATCAATTCAATTAATCAACAAAATCTCATTCGTAATTTCTAATATATAATTGATGTACTTGTATAGTGCGTTTCAAGGTTGCCGAGGGCCTGTCAATTGCTGATAGTGCATATAAGACGAGTTGATGTTGTAAGTGATTAATACACATTGAAAAGAAAATTTTGTTGGAAAAGATCGATATTTTGTTGGATACGTTCGACTAAACTTTTTTGAAAAAATCACCAAAATTTTGTCATTGGAGCAAGAAACATTCTAGAAAGTCTCTTCGAAAAGTAAATTCTTGTCATTCCAATCGTAAATTTTGCTGACGGTTCCGTTAAAGATAAAAAAGATTGTCAAAATTACGAAACTTTTGAAATTATCCCAAAATGTTTAGTTCACCGTGTTCAAGAAAGTATCGGCGGTTTGTGATGAAAATTCATTTTCAGTGCACGAATCACTTCATTTAATTTCATGGAAAATAACCGATTGCATGACTCTGAAGTTTCCAACGTTGAGATTCAACGAAAAACATTTTTTCTATTATTTATTGAATTTTGAAAATCGTGCCAATTTTTTGAGTCGATTGAGTTTTTCCGGCGCAAGAGAGAATCGTTTTATTGGCCGGACCAAATATTCAATAATTTATTGGCTCTGCTCAAGAAATAACACAATTTCGTTGCATTTCAACTATGCAAACTTCAGGATCATACCGATTGCTCATCAGTGAATATTTTTTCAGGGTTTTCCAGTATTATTCGTACTATGTGAGCGCAGGACAATGAGTTTCTATAAAGCGATGTGGGAGTTCGTAAAAATGAGGGCGCCCACCATCGCTGATAATTTGAACGTCGTTAATTGCGATTATGAACGGGCCATCCTTTCAGCCACTCGCGCATCTTTCGGTGAACGGATTCACATAAGGGGATGCTAGTCCCATTTCGTTTAAGTAATATTTTAAGCAAAAAATCGTAAATTATGATGGACGTTAACATTGCAAAATTGTAAAATTATATAAATTTTAATTTTACCACGTGATAAATCATTTCATAGGCATTATCGAGGAGATGGAAAAAGCTGTACCTGCCACGAAACGAACACGGAAACAATGTGCTCCAAAAAACGTGGGCGATCGCGTTATTGCCTGCCGATAATTTTGCGGAGGCAATCCAAGTACTCTCAGATAACGCAAGGCAATTGCCACTTGATCGGGTGAAAGTAGATGCTTCCATTGCTTATCTGAGAGGTTTTTGGCTACGTAACGCAAGTATTGTTTCCGTGTTCGGTTCGGCCGTCCGCACTAATAATATAAGTGAGGCGTGCCATCGTCACCTTCTGAGAAAATTGGGTGGCATTCACCCACCGCTGACAACGTTTATCCGTATGTTTTTTCTGTGCATTATTCTTGCTCCAATTTTAGAAGAATGATAACCATATTTTTTCCAAAAGCAGCTCGGCTTGCCAAATACATTAAAAAAGTCAACATTGATTGGCAAGAATTAGATGAAGGCATATTACACCATCACCGACGACAGGAGGTCAAACGACCGAGAGATCGCCATATTCGTCATCAACAAGAACTACTGCTAGAAAATCGGTAAGTGTCGATCGAATAGCTGGAAAAGTCGCTCGTTATAATTAAAAATTAACCAAAATCGAATTGGCTGTGTGCACACAGCATTAGCATCTTAGATTTTTTAACCGTCAGCCTGCCACGAGCTCGCCGAGAGGAAATTGACGTGGATTTAAATTTGCGAGAAGGTAAATATTATTCAACCGCACTAGATATGTCTCAATTTATTATATATTATTAGTTTAGAACTGCCCTAGCGCCTCGGCGACACATATTCGTAAGAATGTGTGCAGACTTTTCATCAAACCTCTCTTACGAAAAATGGTTACGGTCTTACGGTTTAATGAAATGTCGGATCGTAAAAAATCAATTTTTTTTTCCGTATTTTTCTGCTATCATTGAAAACTCAGCGAGTTTTATTGCTTTCATTACGTATGTAGATGACGAAATCGATGGATTCCTAGAAGATGAACCATTGGATGAAAACTTAATCGGTCCCGAAGAACAACTAGAAAGACATGAACGTCGAGTGAATGACGTTCAACCACCTCTTCGAGGTAAATATACATTATAACTATTAAAGTGAAGAAAAATTACAAAATAAATTGATTGCTTTTCAATGAAAACAAAAAAAAAACACGAATAGATGCGTTACGGAAAAACCGATAAATGCGAAATACTGAATAAAGTTTGCTCTTGAGAAACATTTCGTATCTTATTTGATTCAGTTATATTAATTGATTTTGAACATTATTATGAATTTTTTTAATATTTTTTTTTTTGCAAGTCCGCCGTCAACCACTGGCTCGTCGCCGCCGTCAAGAAAACGTGGCCGTTCCGGGCCCGCCTCGTCGTCGAGGACGACCACGGCGGAGAATCCCGGTAGCACAATTTCAGCCGCAGCCACAGCCTGAGCCGCTTTAACAAGAGCAGCAGGAGGAGCGACAACAATATCGACGCGAACAGGCACCACAACCGGTGCTCCAGAGGGAGCAGCCCGGCGGGGGTGAGCAGCAATCGACTTGAAAATACAAGATATTTTTTTGGCAGAAATGTTTCTAATTCTTTTACGAACCCGACCCACCATTTCAACCCAACTGTGTCCACAACTTTACGAACATCGTGTTTCTGTTCCTGTAAAACCCCCCAGACCGACGCAATATGGTTAAGCGGTCACCCAAATAAGTACTGACTTTACTCGAGCCTGCTCATTTTGGGAGATCGCTGGAATCAGACACTGACCGCGCTCTCACCGCCTTCAGCAGAATTCGAATATTCATACTGATGATTAATTTATATTGTAGATGCAGAAGAAAACGATGAACCACCTCAAAACGCCCCAAACATATGCAAGCTTTGCTTGGCGACACCTGCGGTTATAGTGTACCTGCCTTACTCCCATTTATGCGCATGTTTTGATTGTTCCGAAATACTACGGAGAACCCACGAAAACCAAATCCTCCTAAATGACGACGAGGAGTATCCTCAATTCTTGCGATGCCCTGTCTGTCGCGGACACGTACAAAATTCTATACGCATTTATACTTAAGTAAGCAAATGTTAAATAGAACCTATTCGTATGTACACTATCGCTCTAAAGTTTGAATACAAGAGAATGAATTTCTTGTTTACTCAGCTTGTGTAAGTCAGCTAAAAAAAACAGGTATTGCAATTTTCAAAGCGTCGTTTTAAACAGGACAAACGACGCTTCAATTTGCCCCATTAAAAAATGTTTTATTTTTTTTTTTTGCCCCGGTACTGACTTCGGATCGTGACCGTTTTTGGGTCTTTTTTCGAGCGTCGCGAATCAGGCGCATAATTGAACGGAGTATGGATATTTTTTTTTTTACCATGAAAATCGTAAACGGGAATGGAGAACCTCCATCTCAATCTTCAGAAAAATTTTTTGCGATTTTTTTTCGAAAAGTTATCCCATTTTTGCTCAAAACGATACATTTTGACAAATTGAAAATAACTCAAGAACGATAGCGTTCAAGAAAAAATGTAACGAGTACAAAAAGTTGCAGATCTTCGTACCCAATCGTGCGGAATTTCTTCAGAATTTTTTGAGAAAATTTTGTGTCTTTGGAGTATTTTTTTTTCAAAACTTGCGAGTAAAATTTTTCTTTTCTCTCAATAAAATGAATCGACAAAAAACTCGTGTAGACGCGGTGAGTACCGTAAAACACTTTATTGAGAGAAAAAAAAATTTACTCGCAAGTTTTGAAAAAAAATACTCCAAAAAACAAAATTTTCTCAAAAAATTCTGAAAAAATTCCGGACGATTGGGTACGAAAATCTGCAACTTTTTGTACCCGTAACATTTTTTCTTGAACACTATCGTTCTTCAGTTATTTTCAATTTGTCAAAATGTATCGTTTTCAGTAAAAAATGGGATAACTTTTCGAAAAAAAATCGCAAAAAATTTTTCCAAAGAGGGAGATGGAGGTTCTGCACTCCCGTCTAAGATTTTTATGGTGAAAAAGTAATATCCATACTTCGTTCAATTGTGCGCCCGATCCACGACGGTCGAAAAAAGACCCAAAAACGGTCACGATCCAAAGTCAGTACCCGGGCGAAAAAAAATATTAAAAATTTTTTGAATTAGGCGAATTGAAGCCTCGTTTGTCCTCTTTAAAACGACGCTTTGAAAATTGCAATATCTTTTTTTTTAGCTGAGTTATATAACTTTGAGTAAAACAAAAAATTCACTCTCTTGTATCTTACTCAATTTCTATCCAGCGGTAGTGTATCATACATACCGGACGTCGATACATATTCTGATATTTCTAACTTTTTTTTAAACTTGGTGTCAAGACTGTCTGATGTTCTCTTACGGAAAATAACTTTAATATAATATTTTATTATTTAATTTGCAGAACGTTCAAACTCGTCGCATTATGAAGATTTCCATTTGATGTAGCTGTGCTTTCGTTCTCTTTTATTTACTGTTCCATGATTCAATTCCACCTACACTTCTAATATGTATGCAGCGTTTTATATATTGTCCGCGATGACACGCTATATTGTATAATGATTTCTGTCACTGATTAAAAACAATACATGGAGTCGTTGAGTTTGCGAAATTGCGTGAATTTCCATGAATTCTTTCGTGGATACCATTTAGTTCATTATTGTTTCGTCTTCAAATTGAGGCATTGTTTATGATGAGTTTTTATCACTACACCGTTCTTTCTAAATAATATATTTGAAAATGGAGGAGTTCTTCAGTCATCTTCCGGTAAAGATTACAACGCGAAAGGGTAAATGTTGAAAGTTCCAGTGGATGACAATCCTTTGCTGGATCCCAATTCAATCTCATCAATGAACATTTTTGTTCATCGAGCACGTTAATTCAAAATATATAATATATAAGCCTAGAAAAGTGAAAAAAGCCAGATCTCCTATCAAAATTGTCGCATTACTTTGAAAAAAAAAATTTTCATCTATCATTTTTCAAAGCCGTCCAATTCCAAAATAATTTTGCCCGTTCTCGGAAACTGTTAAAGTTTCTTATCGTTATCACGATCATCGTTTTGGTTTTCTCTCAATAACATTATTTCTACCAGCATGGGATTTTTCTATGTCGGAACTTTGAATAATATAATAAAACAACAACGTCCAAATATTAGGCAAAGATGATAATAATGTCTTTCAGGCGACTGTAAAATGTATTCTTTCTGCTATATCGACAGGAGATAATTGATTGATTGATTGAATATAACCCTCGCGTTTGACTATTACTTATTTCACGTAGATAAAGTCGTATCTGGATGAAGCTGTTCACGTTCAGAAATAAAAATTAACATAGTTCTGTCGGAATAGAGATTTTTTGGCCAATATTTATTAACAGAGTTCTGCATGAGTAGAGATGTATATGCATAGCGAAATTTTCGAATAGAGATGATTCAACATGACGAAAATTCGGAATAGATATTATTTAACGTAGAGCTGATTCAGCATAGAGTTATTTGTAAATAGACTTCAATTACTCAGAGAGTCATTATGAAGAGAGATATTTATCAATGGAAAAGTATTCGAATAGGGATATTAACCATAGCGTTGATTATGAATAAAGAAATAATACACAGAGTTCTTGTGCTGCCGAATTCGGATTTTTCGAGTGGACAGGGTGATTTTTTGTCAAAGGAATATTATTTTTCACTTAAGGAAGTTTATCTGATGATCGAATTAACAGATAGATTTCGATGAAAAAATTCGAGTCAACTTGAAAGTATGTAAAAAGTCACCTGTTCAAATTTTAATCTCTCCGGATATCTTGTTCGCGAGCAATTAATAAATAAAAATTGTCTGAATTAACATGATCTCTTATGGATAGTCTTGTTTTTTTCGCCTATAAACGTGAAATTTACAATCATTGACAGACAGTTTTGAACCAAACTTTTGTAATAGATAAAAAAATATGTAAAGAACATTTAGACTGCTTTTTAAAATCCATTGGATACTTACGAACTTCAGAATAAATTAATTGGTCTCGCGAAGTGCTAATTTTTTGAAGGTTAACCTCCATTTTACTATGGCCGCATATAAAGCCGGCAACGTTGCAACCGCGCGCTTTTTGAATGTCAACGTGCAAAGCATGGAAGCAAGAGAAAAACACTAACACATGGCTGCGGCTGCGGTACGCCGTCGGGCGTCGCCGCCATCGGGCGTCGCGCCTGGTTGCAGCGTTGCCAAACTTATCGAAGGGACTACGCTAGTCGTAATAATTTTTCTTTTGACTACCTCGGTACCAGATGAACTTCCTTAACTGTAGGTCGAAAATTTAGCGAGCAAAAGACGAGACAAAGTTTGTATGAAACACAAAATCTATTTTTTCCTCTACATAACTTAAAAATCGTATTCCATTTCCACATATTCTCGCTTATTTTCGTCGATTTCCTCGTAATTAAATCCTCGGGGTCCAGGTCTTCGGCAATTTCGAGGAATTTATTTATAGAAATATTTTCGTTATCCTTATCTCTTTCTTCTGCTAGAAATCTGCGATGAATATTCGGCTGTTCTGGCCAAAAAATTGCAGCATCATAGTGCGCCACAGTATTTGCACATTTGATCGCACGCAGCAGCCCAGTTTTTCGGCTGTTACAACTTAAGTTCTTGCAGTCTCTCGTACACGCACAGTGTACGAATAATCATTAAGACTTGGCGGGCGCAGAGAACGTATTTGATTTTTCATATCGTTCGTTCATGATGGTTGAAACTGCACCAAAATAAAGTAAACTATTGAATAATAGAAAATACGCCAAGGAGATGTGATTTCTCAATGATTTTTTTTTAATAATTTTTTGTAGTCTGTCTTTGTTTTTATGCGTAAAACCAATGAATATCGTGACCACAATGTCTGAACTAAAAATGTATGTGGTTTCAAGAGACTCGGTAGAGTCTCAGGACAAGTACATTGCGGCAGCTCTGCTGTCGTCTGCTTGCCCGAGACTCGCCAGAGTATATCAAGAGACTCGGTAGAGTCTCGGGACAAGTACATTGCGGCAGCTCTGCTGTCGTCTGCTTGCCCGAGACTCGCCAGAGTATTTCAAGAGACTCGGTAGAGTCTCGGGACAAGTACATTGCGGCAGCTCTGCTGTCGTCTGCTTGCCCGAGACTCGCCAGAGTATATTATCTCGGAATAAAGTAAATTTCTATGGTGGGGGCAGGGATCGCGCGACCCTTCGGCTTTTTACAAAGCTCAGGAGGCTTCTAGCGATCTGGAAATTGAACTGGACTAGAGTTACGCAATACTCTTTCCATTGAGCCTAATTTGAGCTCGAGTGGTGCAGTATTTGCTGAGAAAAAACTTTGCATGGGTTTCGGAATATGCTGGTTCTTAGTATCTAATACATCGAAGAAACGGCGCGTCTGTATACGCGCGCAGACCCACACAAGCATAGGCCTCTTGATGCTCATGGCCCTCTATATCTATATCGCTTCTGCTACGTCGAAGAATCGGCGCGTCTGCATACGCGCGCAAACCCACACAAGCGTGGGCCTCTTGATGCCCACAGAGACGCTACATTAGGGTACTATAACATTTATTCTTTTATTTAATACATGTGATCTCGTTTGATTTCCTTTTAGTTTTTATATTTGAGATTATAATAATTTTATCGGACTTCGACGGTCCACAATTTAACTTTCGTCATGCGAGTGTATTTTATATCGAGATCCGGAATCGTGACAGGGCAAATTTATTAATATAAAATTAGAGAGAGATAAGCGCTTATCTTGTTAAATTATGTTTTCCCTCGGTGGCTCTTTCTCGTGCTCCGGGGTCTAGGGAGTTCGTCCTTCGACTCAAAGTTGCTCGGAATCCGTGAAAATGTGATCTGGCGATGGAATCGACTGGCCAGGTCGATATCAATCACGATTTGATTGTGACGATCCACGGCAATGGCGAGGAGACCCGTTAGCTGCGATGTGTTTGGTTTGACGACCCCGGAACGAAAGAGAGCGAGTCGTGCGTTTCTTGGCAGACCTGGATCAGTATCGATCCAGGATCATGCGCAAATATAGGTCTTGAGCAAAGAGGGGGAATATGACTGGACAATCGATTCTAAAGACGTATCGATTGTCCACGAATAATGTCTCTTACAACGCCCCCCCTTTTATGGAGCACATCTTTGCAATGGGCACCGTAAAAATAACAAAAATCATTTACAAAAACAACATAGTTCCTTCCCTGTCACGACTTATATTGACATTTCGATACGTCGTTAAATATGATCGCGATTTAGGAGAATGATCTCCGCGTCTTATGCATTTACACATTCGCCTTATAAACTAGAAACACTAATGAGATTCACGAATAATACTGGTCACGAGTTTGATCACTCTTTCATTTTTCTACATTTTCGTCATTGTGAAATTGGATTGGCACTGGTCTCAAAAAATACGCACATACATACAAATACTACGCACGCAGCCACGCATACATATATATACAGGTGTATCTTGACATATACACCCCCATATAGACATACCCGCTGAATTCACCGCATGCATACATATATATCCGTATTCGCTCTTTTTTTCTTTTTTTTTTTTTTTTTTTAACAATAATACTTTCGCAGATTCAGCCGATTGTAAATACCGATCTCCTTTTCATTTTTAGGATCAATTAAAGCGAACGCGTTTTCCCCTATAACTCTTGCAATTCTGTATGGGCCCTCGAAGAGGTGGAAGAATTTTTTTATAACTTTATCCAGCGCGCTCGACAAATGTCGAACTCGTAACAACACTAAATCGCCAACTACCAAATTAACTTTTGAAATCCTTTTCTGATTTCTTTTACGCGACTCAAAACTTTTTTTTGCATTTTCTCCGGCCAATGTTATCAGGTATTCATGAGAAGGTTTTTCATTGTCAGGAAATTGGACGAGCTTGAGAATTTGGTCTTGCACGGGCTCACCAAAATGCAGTTCATGTGGCGTCAGACCGGTACTTTGGTGTACCGTGATGTTTAATATTTCTTCTATGTACGGAACGTGCTCTGCCCATTTGGTGTGCTTTTCGGAGCATAATGTCCTAAATAATCGCCCCAATTCTCGCATAACCCGCTCGGTGGGGTTAGATTGCGGATGTCTGATTGAGCTGTACAATACTTTGATATTTTCTTCTTCTAGACGATTTTTCCACATAGCAGATGTAAATTGGCTTCCATGATCTGACAAAATTCGTTTGGGTTTTCCAAACTTTGGAATAAATGACTCAAAGATCTTCTTTAAGCACATTCGCACTGTTGCCTTTTTCATTGTAAATAAACTGACATGTTTCGAAAAAGCGTCCAGCATTACGAAAATATATTGAACGCCTCCACGCGCAATCGGGAGTGGTCCATAGAAATCGACCGTTACGAGCTCATTAGGTCCCTTTGATTCGACAAAATTGTACTCGCCCTCCATAGATATTGTAAGATATTTTACGCGCTGGCAAATATCACAACATACTATGAATTTTTTTGCATGTGCAGCCATTCCTCTCCAATAATAAAATTGTTTAAGGTACGCGACCGTTTTGTAAACCCCCGGATGACCCAGTTTCGAGTGTATCGCGTCTATTAATGATTTTTGCATCTTTTCTGGGATGACTATTCTCCATTTTTTATTTTCTTGCTCTTTATGAAACAAAATTCCTTTGTACAGAATAAATCCAGTTTCTTCCCCCCCTATATCAGTGCATGCATCAATGTTATTTTTGAGTTTCGGATCGTCACGCTGCCATTCGCCTAACATCCTGAAACTCCGAGTAAGCTTCGCATCGTACTCTAGCATGGCTATCAAGACTAACGATGTTTCTGCTTCATCATATTCCGGCAAAAAACATTGATGCAGCGATGAGATAATTAATCTTTCTGTATTTTCCTTTTCAAACTTCCCTTCGGGATTACGACTGAAGAAGTCTGCGACCACGTTGTCGATTCCTCGGCAATATGTTACCGAGAAGGAATATTGTTGCAATAATAACAGCCATCTTGTTATTCGTCCATTATAAAAGTTAGCACAACTCAAAAATGTCAGGCTTTTGTGATCCGTTACTATTTCGAAGTTCACCCCGATCAAATACACCCGGAATTTTTCCACTGAATATACGATCGCTAAAAGCTCTTTTTCCGTCGTCGTATATTTTATTTCTGCTTGAGCCAAACACCGACTTACAATTCCCACGACATTATGATCTCCGACACTATTATATTGGTATAAAATCCCCGCAATTCCACGATCGCTAGCATCGGTTTGCAATTTGAAGGGCGCCCCTGGAATTATATGTTTCAACGTAATACATTGCTCGAAATTCTCTTTCATCGTTTTAAATGCCAAGGCATGCTCTTTTGTCCATTTCCATTCTGTTTCCTTCATTAATAATTCTCGGAGAGGATCGACCGAAAAACTGTGTCTTACATTAAATTGTCGGTAATAGTTACAAACTCCTAAAAATTGTTGGAGCTGTTTTTTATTGTTCGGTTGTTCAAACTTACGTATAACCTCTAATTTTCGTTGCTCGGGCAAAATACCCTCCGCAGTAATTTCAAAACCCAAAAACGATACCGACTTTTGGAAGAAAACACATTTGGAGAGCTTCAAGGTGAAGTTATAATCAGCGAGTCTTTGAAATAATTTATTTAACACGAATACGTGCTCGTCAAATGTTTTCGTGCCGATCAATATGTCGTCAATATAGCAGGAAATATTTTCGCGACAAACATCTCCCAATGCAAAACTTAATGCTCTCATGAAACCGCTGCCGGCGGTCTTCAAGCCGAATGGAATTCTACAGAATTGGTATGTTTTTGAGTCAAATACGAACGCTGTAAATTGACGAGAATGTTTTTCTAACGGCACTTGCCAATACCCGTTCGTCAAATCCAGCTTCGAGAACCAACGCGCGCCATAATATTTTTGCATCAACTCGTTTATTAACGGAGGCGCTTCTTGATCATCCTCAATTACTTTATTTAAGAATCTTGCGTCCAAACAAATTCTAACATTGCCGTCCTCCTTTTTGACAATCCTCAGCGGATTGCAATATTGACTAATACCTCTCTCAATCACCCCATCTTTAATCATTTTTTCAATTGCCATCTTGGTAGGCTCTCGCACCGCTAAAGGAATTGGATAATTGTGTCGTACACTTGGTTTATCGGTATTTAATTTAATTTTATGTTCATAGCCCTTCGAACAGCCAGGCTTATCCGAAAAGAGATGAGAGAATTTTTCTATCATTTTTTCAAACACTTGCTTTTGCGTCTCGTCAAGTAAAGTTAATTTAGGCGGAATCGCTCGCAAATCACACAGAGCTTCTTGTTCACTGTATAACTCAACAATTTCAGTGCTAGGAATCGTTTTACTCCAATTCCCTTGTTTATTTTCATTCGATATTTCTCGAATCATTAATTCTTCGAAATTTTCTTTTTCTTCTTCCCCGCTTTCACTTATACCACGGGTATTATTCTGTAATGATTTGTTTTCAATTATCGTTTCTGCTAGCGTTTTCTCCCTCTCTTCGGTTTCTCCGTTAATTTCTCGCGATAATTCACGCGTACGATTTTCGTAATCATTCCGAGTTTTATTTTTTGACCCAATATCGATATTTCGTCTTTTTAAATTCTCACCTTTGACAGGCTCTTGAGATGGAATTATTTCCTGATTATTTTTATTTTCGTCCTTTTTATCCATCAATTTTGTAAATATATGGGACTCTGAAAATTCTTTCGCTGAAATTTCGGAATTTATGTTACTTTCTATATTTTCTTTCGGGTTCTCGTTTCCCTGAGCTCCTATCTCAGCCAATATGGACAATTCGTGACTATTCAATACATACACATAAACTGTGTTATCCTTTTTTATGCAGAACAGCGTTTCCGATGCACTTCGCTCGAATGCCATCGCCGATTCCGCCAAACGCTTTCCTCGAATCTCTATACTAGTCGTTTTATAGTCAATTATCGCATCGTTTCTAGACATCCAGTCATTCCCTAAAATCATGTCGGAAGTTAAATGAGGAATTACCAAAAAAGAGTTCTCTATCACCACGTTATCGATTTCTATTTCTATTAAAATTTGTCGTTTGATTGGCGTTGCTTTTTTCCCAACCGCTGTCGATACCATGAGATTTGAGACGGGTAATTCTCTCACTTCTTTTTGCGACAATAATATGCGATACAAATTTTCGGATACTGCTGTCACCTGGCTACCGGTATCTAATAACGCTAATATTCGCTGCTGTCCGATTCCAGCATGAATGTGCGGGCATTGTCCTAACGGGTTGCTTTTTTTTTGCTTTTGCCGGTCCTTATCTCCTTCAATTTCTTTGGCTATTTCTTTAACAAAATCAAAGTCATGACGGTGCGGTGGTGGACCATTTTGCATCGCACCGTTGATTAGTTTAAATTATGACGGGCACCCGCGTTTGGGAAAGCTAAATTTGGGTAAAAGTTTTGAGCTGGATTATATTGGTTGAGCATCGGTGGGGGATACCGAGTATCGGGCAATTGAAAGGATCGCGCATCGTATTGACTGTAATTTGAATAACCTGAGTTGTGATTATTTTGCCTTCTATAATCGTTGTGAGAGTTATTACGAGAATTTTCTCTCGCCCGAAATTCGTTATACCGATCGAGTGGAAAATTTCCTCGAATGTTCATTTGTCTTATTTTTTGATTCGTATAATTTTGGGCTCCGTTTTTATGTTCGCTCTCTTTCCCCCTCCTAATACCGTCCAAATTTGCCAGTGTTTGGCCAATTGCTTGGGCATCCGTATAATTCATTGTCGACACTAATTCTATAACCCACTTTGGATACTGTTGAATGATTTGATAGTTTACTTCATACTCCGATAACTTGGGTATAAAGTATCGTGCTTCTTTTAGTTGTTTATAATAATACGTTTGTAACGTGTCCTTATGAGCATCGTAACGTCTTTCCATCCACGCACTTTTAAATTGAACACGAGCGGGTATGGAGTAAAATTCATTCAAAAATCGTTCTTTAAATTCCTCATACTTCCACATCTTATTGTGCAATTCCATCCACAAGCTCGCCCTTCCCTCCAAAGAATGTTCAGCGATCAACATTTTCTTATCATCCCTTACATTTTTTATTTTGAAAAATTTTTCCAACTCCTCTATGAACTCTACGGGGTTTGTCGCGATTTCGTCTTTAAATTTCGGCATTTTAATATCAAAATTAAAATTCTGTACGTTACTTATTATTGTCGCCATCTCCTCGGTATTTACAGGCTGCTGTCTCGGTTCCGAAGCTTGACCAGTGCCAATCGTTCGTTGTTGAGAATTTTGTGTTCGCAGAGCCTCAAGGTCTCGGCGCGCTTGCTCCAATTCTAAGCGAAGAGTGATCATACTCTCCTCGCTATTTACATGCTGCTCTCTCTCTCGCTCTTGTATATTCTGATCGTCTCTGGGAATCGCCGGCATTATTATTCTTTTTTTCCTTGTGCCTGTAAACTTATAATCTGTGAATTTCTGGTTTGCTTTTCGACCGTATTTCGTGATGTATATTGAATTTTTCTCACTCATTCAACGTGCTATAATATTAGTGTGTCTTTAATTATATTCTATACTATTCAAATTTTATAAATTAATTCTATCAATTATAATATTCAAGAGATTTTCAAGTTCAAACGATACAATGATAATTTCCACTTTCTAAATTGCAGTGGGTTCACAGCAGATATTGTGTTTCTACTGTGCCACGTTGTTGGGCGCCATTTTATAACATTTATTCTTTTATTTAATACATGTGATCTCGTTTGATTTCCTTTTAGTTTTTATATTTGAGATTATAATAATTTTATCGGACTTCGACGGTCCACAATTTAACTTTCGTCATGCGAGTGTATTTTATATCGAGATCCGGAATCGTGACAGGGCAAATTTATTAATATAAAATTAGAGAGAGATAAGCGCTTATCTTGTTAAATTATGTTTTCCCTCGGTGGCTCTTTCTCGTGCTCCGGGGTCTAGGGAGTTCGTCCTTCGACTCAAAGTTGCTCAGAATCCGTGAAAATGTGATCTGGCGATGGAATCGACTGGCCAGGTCGATATCAATCACGATTTGATTGTGACGATCCACGGCAATGGCGAGGAGACCCGTTAGCTGCGATGTGTTTGGTTTGACGACCCCGGAACGAAAGAGAGCGAGTCGTGCGTTTCTTGGCAGACCTGGATCAGTATCGATCCAGGATCATGCGCAAATATAGGTCTTGAGCAAAGAGGGGGAATATGACTGGACAATCGATTCTAAAGACGTATCGATTGTCCACGAATAATGTCTCTTACAGTACTTTTTTTTGGCGACATTTTTTTTTTTCACTCCCATCTCGCATTTTTGTGGGGAATACCTTAAAGAAAATTCCCTGAAAATTTGAGCCCTTAATATTAATTTTAAGTACTCGCCCAAGGCGTCCAATGATTTCCCCTTTAAAATACACGTAAAGTTCGATTTTTCTTCTTAAAAGTTCTACAGATCAGAGGCATTTAAAGGTACGATCTTGGTCGACGAACCGATTTATTCATAATTGAATGCTCTACAAAAGTGTCTATTGTGACGTGATTGTAACTCGAACTGGCGAGGTCGTACGGGTCACTAAACCCAATTTTTCCATGAAATTCTCGTTTTTTTACCTCTATCTCGTAAATGACAAGAGCTACAGAAAAAATAAGTATGACAAACTTGGAGGAAATTCAATTTTCTACAAAAAAGTATTGAAGCACCATCGATGTTTCTTGAGATATTGGGCTTTTAAGTTGAGGTAGTATGGAATTTTCATGGATTATTGAGCTAAACTGTATAAGTTGTTAATTTATTATTCTTTATTGTCATTTAAATCATCAAATATTTATTCGTTAAGTTGCAAATGATTGGAAAGTTGAATAATTGAACGTTTTGAAACTGAAATTCGAGAAAAAAACACATTTTCAAAGTGCTTAAAATTATTTTTTTCACTTTTCACGAATTTTTCAATTGATTTTCTCCCGATTCTTCTAATTTACTTACCAGTAATTGAATACCTATAAATTTCTAATTGAAAATATGTTGTAAATTTACAAAATTTTCAACTAAAAATTTACAAATTTTACAAAATTTTTGTAAATTTACAACATATTTGTAACTAGAAATGTATAGGTATTCAATTACTGGTAAGTAAATTAGAATAATCAGGGGAAAATCAATCGAAAAATTCGTGAAAAGTAAAAAAAACAATTTTGGGCACTTTGAAAATGTGTTTTTTTCTCGAATTCCAGTTTCAAAACGTTCAGTTATTCAACTTTTCAATCATTTGAAACTTAACAAATAAATATTTGATGATTTGAATGACAATAAAGAATAATAAATTAACAACTTATACAGTTTAGCTCAATAATCCATGAAAATTCCATACTACCTCAACTTAAAAGCCCAATATCTCAAGAAACATCGATGTTAGTGATTTGGTGCTTCAATACTTTTTTGTAAAAAATTGAATTTCCGCCAAGTTTGTCATTCTTATTTTTTCTGTAGCTCTTGTCATTTACGAGATAGAGGTGAAAAAACGAGAATTTCATGAAAAAATCGGGTTTAGTGACCCGTACGACCTCGCCAGTTCGAGTTACAATTACGTCACAATGGACACTTTTGTAGAGCATTCAATTATGAATAAATCGGTTCGTCGACCAAGATCGTACCTTTAAATGCCTCTGATCTGTAGAACTTTTAAGAAGAAAAATCGAACTTTACGTGTATTTTAAAGGGGAAATCATTGGACGCCTTGGGCGAGTACTTAAAATTAATATTAAGGGCTCAAATTTTCAGGGAATTTTCTTTAAGGTATTCCCTATAAAAATGCGAGATGGGAGTGAAAAAAAAAATGTCGCCAAAATAAAAGCACCCTACGCTACATCTATATCTGAAGCGAGAGTAGGTGTGTCTCTCTCCCTCTACCGGTTTCTACGACGTGCGCCATCTCTCTCACACTACCGCCCGTTCTTCTATGGTAGGGCCCTAGTGGCGCAAGCACGGTACATCTCAAAATTCGGATATATATGTCGAGGTGAACCCGAGCGAAGGATCCGAAGAGGATTCATGAGGGTTATTTGCCATCACAAACTGATCTTTAATTAATAATTCCGAATTAAACATGTCCGCGTGATGATCGCGACGTGTCGAGCTGTCAATCCCTCAGCCACGACTGTCGATTTCATCCAAGCGTTATTTCCTATTCAACATCTTGTTGCTTAGCAACCAGAGTCGATCTTTATTTCTTGAGACAACGCTTGACGCAAGATATCTCTTTTGATCCTTTTCGTACTTCAAGTCATCTCGTACTTGATGTCATTGTATTTCGTATCAATCTCCGACATATAGATATATCTGAAGTATACGGAAAAAAATATTTCACAAAAATTACTGTGCTTTGCACTGCAAATGGCGTGCAAAAAGCGGTTATAGAGGAAAACTACGAGCAAAATTGGAGAACTTCATAGAAGTGTAATAGAATTTATATTACGCATATTTATATTTCCGAGGCAGCATGGTAAAATATATGATAATGTGCAAAAAAAAGTGCCCGTTTTCGTTTTTCGACATTGATTCATAGAATTCTTCGAATGAATGGCTGTTCGGGAATTGAGTGCATACAAATTGCCGGGATGTTAGGGATCGTGCCGACGTTGGAAAGAAAGGTTGTTTTAAGACGCGATTGTTAGCGCGGGGATCCGCTTGTCGAGTTTATTGCGAATAATGATATTTACAGAGTTTTATGTACAAATTGCACCCTTGATAGCGGGTGAAAGACGCGGTTGGACAAATGATTGCGGTACTTAATGTTAAGATTGCGGTGTAGCAATCGTCGGATCTCGCGCACTGATTTTATTGATCTCGCGGCTCAATCACGACGTGGATGCGGGGCCAGTGTGGAACTTGGTGACACACGTGGCTCGGCCCGGCCACGCAGTGAGAAAAAGAGTTAGGTAAAAATGCGATGTAGACAAGCGTGAGTCGATTGCGCCTAATGCGCCAATCGAGCGGGATTAACGAGTGCAGAAGGCACACGTTCGCGATGCATTAATGTCACGCGGACATTATGCGGGTGAAGTTACACGAAATGGCTGCCATGCTCGGCAGCAGCGTGCTACCGAGCATGGCCACACGCGAAGAATTGATAACGTGCCCAGCAACGATGTGCTGCCGGGCGCGGCTAGGGACGAATAGAAGGAATTTTGGGCGCTCTCGCACGCCGATAGGCACGAGGATCGACAGATCCTGCGCACCGAGGCGAAACGAGAGCGTCCGCGAGGTGCTGCCCCGAAGCGGGCCGATAAGACAGCTAGCTCCGAGTTTCTGGAGAGGCGGAATCCTGAACAATGGCAGATGGGTTCAAAAATAACACCATGATATCGCAGTATTTTCCCCGTGCCGTCTGGCATTTTTTCGATTGCAGGGTTTTAAACGCGAGCGTTCACTTTGGATAGCTAAACAAATGCGCTCTTCGCACACTGAAAACGAAATTTGGTTGGACCAACAAAATCCATTTTGTAAAATTTGAATTTGTTGACCCAACAATTAATTGGACGTAGTCATCACGCCACAGTCCGAGTAAACAAAGATTTGGTTGCCCTCTATGGATGATCCTCGAAATAATCATTTTGTTGGCAATACCATCACAATTTTGTTGATTTCTCAGAGTACTTCGCGAATTCATAGAAAATTCGATACCATTGAACATTCCTGTTTGACAAATTTTTCTAGGTGGAATAACAAAAAAATTATTCTATATAAAAATATATTTTGTTCTGCTTACAGGGTCATTTTGTCGAATGGTATGTTTGTTTTGTCGATCGTCATCCTCGATCGAACAGATTATTTAGTTACAATAAAAAGACTGCATACAAATATGTAGATATTTAGTTGATAAGCAACAAAACGAGGCAGTTCAAAATTCCATTACAGTGAGTTGACTGAATTAGTTGGCTTTTTTGATAACTCACGAAACAGGAACAATGAAATTCTAACAATATTTTGTTGGTTTTTATATTCCATTGAGTGATAAATTGCAACAATATATTTTGTTGATCCTACGATCATACTTTGCATGCTGGAACCGGAATTTATCGCCGCGAACCAAACAGTTCAGTTTCAAATGGTTGGCTTTGCAACCATTCGAACTGTTGTCAGAACGGAACAATTTTTACATAGAAGTAAATATTCCGGCGTAAAAAGTGAAGCGTTTTGATGAAAGAATAAATTCGATAATGGTCCAACTGTTTTCACACCAACCAATCACTTAGTCGTTAGGACTATGCATGTATACAGACATCACAGCGTATTTTCTCGCGCTGCAAGACCACCGTGTATTACAAAGTATCGTATATGCGTTTTAGCCTCTTCCTTCGTTTTATTGACAATACCAATCTATCTGACCTTTTCTGCATGTATACAGTACGCATTTCTTTTCTCTAACGAGACACGCCTTCTTCTTCTCATCTTTTGGTTTACAAGTTTTTTTTTTCTTTGCAATACTTAGTAATTTTGTCAAATTACACGGCTTGAAACGACACTTTCGAACTCATTTCTCATTGGGTGAAAAATTTCTCGTAATTTCGTAAAAAACACCTCAGCAACAAAAGATTTTGTTAGAAATATTTAGTCATTTTGTCAAATTACACGGCATGAAACGACACTCTCGAACTCATCTCTTATTGGTCGAAAAAAGTCTAGTGAATTCGTAAAAAAAAAAAACAAGCAAACAAACGATTTTGTTGGAATTGTGTAGTCATTATGTCAAATTGCATGGCTTGAAACGACACTCTCGAACTTGTTTCTGATTGGTTGAAAAATTTACGCGATTTCGTAAAAACCTATAGCAAACAAAGGTTCCCCTACCACGTCGAAATCTACAGCGCTCGCAGGGGCACAGGTCCGGGATCCCTCCCTCCCTTGCTTTGTTCATTGTCGTTCTAATCGCGGCAAAGAGCACGTTGCTTCGATTTTTGCGGTGTTTCTGTGAATTGTAGCTGAAAATCATGGACGAGCTCATTGGATCTTGGAAAATTAGAGAGAACATAAAACCGAGTCTCATCCAAATATTGAACGGTAAGTCCAATAATTTACAATATTCAACAACCTGTCGAAAAGAACGATTGTTTCTCGTGCTTTCTTCAACCTTTACATTGTTTCATGGCGTCAAACCTCACACGATTTTTCCAGAAGTTTCATTGCGAAAATAAAACGACACGATGATAATGAAAATATAGAATCAAACCTAGGTTATACACGATTTCCTTGCTTTTTTAATTTGTTTATATTTTCCTGTTAAATTAGTCAAATTACATAAGTTTTGTTGACTCGAGTAATTCACGTTCAATTTTTCTGTCATTTTGTTTCTAATGACAAATATGTACAATTTTTGACCAAAGATTTTGTTAATATTAGGCAGGCGCGTAGCTGTATATAAGCTGAGCAAAAAATGTAGTTGAAAGTCGCGATTATTCTATTAAATGCGGGCAACATGTATTTCGTGAAAATAACAAAATATTTGACTTTTCAACAGTATATTAGATTATTCAGGATCATTAGCAAAATATACTGTTGGAATCACAAAACTTTGGTTGTTCTTACAAATTTTTTTTAAAAAATTTTTTTTTTTCAAGTAATCAATTTTTACAACGTTTTTTTTGTTTTGATTATATTTTGTTTTGATAATTTTTTTTATATTTTCCTGTTAAATTAGTCAAATTACATAAGTTTTGTTGACTCGAGTAATTCACGTTCAATTTTTCTGTCATTTTGTTTCTAATGACATATATGTACAATTTTTGACAAAAGATTTTGTTAATATTAGGCAGGCGCGTAGCTGTCTATAAGCTGAGCAAAAAATATAGTTGAAAGTCGCGATTATTCTATGAAATGCGGGCAACATGTATTTCGTGAAAATAAAAAAATATTTGACTTTTCAACAGTATATTAGATTATTCAGGATCATTAGCAAAATATACTGTTGGAATCACAAAACTTCGGTTGTTCTTACAAAATTTTTTTTTTAATTTTTTTTTTCAAGTAATCAATTTTTACAACGTTTTTTTTTTGTTTTGATTTTTTTCCAATCATATCGGGGGCTTTATAAAAATAGAAAATGGTGTTGACGAAGAGAACATATCGGACCTGACTCCAGAGTTGATAAAAGAAATTATCCCGTTGATTGGCCCTAGGATGGAATTTCTCAAAGAATGGACTCAATATTGTAAAAAAGAAGAGACAGCTGTAGGTATCGTGAATGTATGCGGAATTTTGAAAGGTCTTTTGGAGATATCTATATTATAGTTAAATTATATGGAACAGGCTTAAACCGAACAGGAAACCGAACGTGAAACCGAACAAGAGACGTCAGCGACCTGCTCAGAGCAGATTGCATCGGAAGAAAATTATGTTTTGCAAAGAAGCCATGCGTTTTCGGGAAAATTGCAGTATGCTCTAAGAATTAAAAAATTGAATGTAAAACCAATTTTGGAAAGAAGCGCACAGGGAAAAACGATTGTCAAAAGTTATAAAACTTCGAAATCTTTAACACGAAGATCCCGAAATCTAATCGTCGACATTATTTTATCGGAGATCCTTAACGAAACACTAAGGTTATTTCATTACTTCCATAGATTCGAACTCGTGACGATCTACGTGCTGGGAAAAACTAACTTGTTTGTCTAATTCTTGTTTAATTTTTAGCTTAACGAATGACGATTTTGAATACTAGGGAAGCGCCATCGTCAAAGTATTTCCCAGTGAATCGGTTGAGACGTATTATGTCCCACCGATAAAAAAACATTGCTGCCGAAAAGGAAAATCCATAATTGCCCGCGGCAAATTAGTGGACAAATATCGCAATAAAAAACGCGAGTTGAAAGCGATCGAAAAGTCTACAGTGCAGATTTCTTCTGCAGACAAAGACCGATCGTCACAGTCACCTGAGATCCTAGGTAGTGTGTGAAATGCAACATTTCTTTCAATCACTCGCCGCGGTGAGTTTTCCCAAACAAAAGTTTCCATTTTTTCATAGCTGCCGTTCGTAAAGCGAAAGATTGGCTCCAAAGTCACACAGCTCCTTGGGAAATCGTTCTTCAGAATTGGTCAGTAACTGGTCAGCATCGTCGAGCTCAGATTAAGGCAGAATCTGAAGCGAATCTTTTTGAAATTTTCGAGAAGTGGCCGATTTTGAAGCATCCCAACGGATATATGCTGATCGAGGAAGATTATGCGCTTCTAGCATTATCGGCACAGGAATTGAATTTGACCATGTGGGAAACGTTTTTTCAAAACGTCTTGAAAGCTCGACCGCCGAAAAAAGACGACCGGAACGTACTGTCCTTTTTGGATTTGATTGCGCTAGATGAGCAGGACAAGCTTTCCGATGGTATGTATAATTTCATTTTTAATTCACATTCTCTTTTACATTTTCCGAATGGAGTGACTAATAAGTTATCGATAACGAATAATTATATTATGTGATTCGATAGATTCGAGAATTGTCCTGCAGCTCCTGTCACTCCCGAATTTACTTCCATCGAAAGGGAGAGTTCGCTCCAAAAAATGCCAATGGAAACACTCGATAAGCGAGACGAAGGACAGTATTATTGTGCAAACAACTGTGAGTATTAATTATTCATTTTTATTTCGAACATCACATACTATCATACTCATTCGGTTAAAAATATTTCATTTTTTTTCTAGTTGCTGGCTGACATTGTGAAGGTCCAGGACGAACGAAAAAAGGCAGCTACAGCTCATGGTACGACAGTCCAACCGTACATCATCGCGGTTTGTCCGTCCATCGATAATGTTACCGAGTTGTTCGTGTGTGTCGACCCGACTCTTTATAAAGTAGGTTCTGCCCTAAAGGCTGTTGACCTCTGCTTCAAGATATTTCACACTTTCGATGTTGAATATCCTATAGAGAGCGCTCACATTTGGTACCTTATACAGAGAGCCCGTTATCAGTATTCGAGCGATTGGGATCGTATGTTACCAAATATTACTGAGCTTTTGACGGATTTGGCAGCAGTTCAAAATCCGAGTGTATAATTTCATATTGAAAGGAAAAATTTGTTAAACTTGCACTTTTTACAGTGATCGAAAAATTGAAAAAGGATTTCGTTTTTTTTTTCTACGAAAATGTTTCCGTGCCCATTTTGCAATAGTGCACTTTTAACCGAATCCGCTTTTACAATCCATGTCAAGTCATTACATAAGGCACGTATGTTGACAACTTGTGTTTGCCATTTTGAAGGATGTACGCGGAGTTTTTCTCATTTTTATCCTTTTAAAAAACATTTATTTTTGAATCACTTTACCAGAATCGGTGAAAGAGACCTTTTAAATAATTAACCTTGTAAAACTTCGATGTCCAGTCATTTGAGTGACCTCGACCTCGTCTCGACCGACGTAGTGCCCCAACCGCCCTCAGCGGAAGAATGTTCATTTGGCGACATAACGATCAGCCCAGATGATTTTCGAATCATAATGGAAAAAGAAATGTCATTGTTTGTTGCCCAACTGTATGCAGAGCCACTCCTCTCGAGATCGTTCATTTGCAATTCAATAAATAATTTAAATAGATTGTACAATGAACATATTTTCCAAATTTTGAAACGAAAATGTTTTTCCACGGATAACAGCCAGTCTTCTGCCGATCTTACTGATATGTTAACTTTACTGGAGGACAGCCTCGATCATTTCAAAGACGATCGCGAAAGTTTAGAATATTTCGGAAAATTGACCACATTTATAAAACCCAAATCAATTAGTATCCATGCATCTCTGATTCCTTGTTTGGTAAAAGGAAAATCTCGAGCTACCGTTGTGCACAGCAAAATTCAGGTTATACCAATCAAAATTGTTTTGAAAAATTTTTTGGAAATGCCGGAATGTCTTACCCGCTATATTCAAACATATTGAAGTATGTAAAGCAAGTAAACCTATTATTTCAATTATTCAGAGTGAACTATGGCAAGAAATTGAAAGTCGATTTGAGGGAAAAACTGTATTTCCGCTAATATTGTACTTCGACGACATAGAGATTAACAATCCTCTTGGCTCACATACGAACATACAAAAACTCGGAGCCATCTATTTCACTTTGGGCTGCATTCCTTTCGAATACAGTAGCTTGCTTGAAAATATATTCCTTGCCCAATTACATTATTCTAAAGACCACAAATTAGCCGGCAACCGTCAAGTATTTCAAAATATCATCGAACAAATTGAAGATCTGGAAGAAAATGGCATAACCGTGTGCATCGAAGGGCAGCGACAAACAATTTTTTTTCATTATCCAGAGACTCGGCAGACTCTCGGGCCGAGTACATTCGACAACATCGTCTGCTGGCGCGAGACTCACTCGAGTATATTATCTCTGACAAAAGCGATTCCGCCGGTGGGGGTAGATACTTTCTTGGATTACGAAGCTCAGGGGTAATTTCATGATCTGAAAGGGGGTAGCGGGTTAAGGGGGGTCTGGCGGCCCCCACCGAATCTGGTAAAATTGTTCCGAAAATCTTGAAGAGGGTCGAAAAACAAGCAGTACAAGCTTTTTACCGACATTACAACCCCAAACAAAAACACAGTAATGGCGAAAAATGTGATTTTTTGAGATTTTTATTTTTTTCCAACAATTTAATTTATTTTAAAATAGTTTAAACACAATTAAAAATTTGTTTTGGATGTATGGAAGTCCCCTGAATTTTTTCAGATTTTTGGGTCAAGTAAAAACATGTGAATTTAAGGTTTAAATGCGAAAAAATCGTGAAAAACGCGTCATTTTCAAGATTCAACCCTCTAATTTTTAGGGTTGCTTTCATTTTCCCGAGGGGTGCTGTATAGTATAGATAGCGGCAATCGTCCTCTTTCAAATGCAGGCAATTGGACTCAATTTGGTCAGTTCTGGTGAGCGAGGCGATTTTTTGAAAGAAAACTCGAATTTTCAACTTTCGGTAAATTGCGGCGCGTACTTGGTATAATGCGTCCTTGCTATAAAAAATACATCTCTATAGGGGTTTTTGAGGTCGCTGATCACGAATCTGATGTCAAAAAAAATTTTTGACGAATTTGATGTCAAAAAAATGTTGATGTCATTTTGACAAATTTGATGTCAAAAAAGTTTTTTGACATCAAATTCGTGATCAGCGACCTCAAAAACCCCTATAGAGATGTATTTTCTATAGCAAGGACGCATTATACCAAGTACGCGCTGCAATTTACCGAAAGTTGAAAATTCGAGTTTTCTTTCAAAAAATCGCCTCGCTCACCAGAATTGACCAAATTGAGTCCAGTTGCCTGCATTCAAAAGAGGACGATTGCCGCTATCTATACTATACAGCACCCCACGGGAAAATGAAAACAACCCTAAAAATTAGAGGGTTGAATCTTGAAAATGAGGCGTTTTTCACGATTTTTCCGCATTTAAACCTGAAATTCACATGTTTTTACTTGACCAAAAAATCTGAAAAAATTCAGAGGACTTCTACACATCCAAAACAAATTTTTAATTGCGTTTAAACCATTTAAAAATAAATTAAACTGGTTAAAAATAAATGAAAATCGCAAAAAAACATATTTTTCGCCATTGCTGTGTTTTTGTTTGGGGTTGTAATGTCGATGAAAAGCTTATACTGCTTGTTTTTCGACCCTCTTCAAGATTTTTGGAACGATTTTACGAGATTCGGTGGGGGCCGCCAGACCCCCCTTAACCCGCTACCCCCTTTGAACTGGAGACTAATTAAGTTATCCCCCCTCCATTGAGCCATGACTCAACCCTATTGATGCCGTAATTGCTGAGAAAAAACTTTGCACGGGCGAAATTATGCGATTATCGAAGTGTGCGTGCGTGTATGTATACGACACAGAGAAAGGGCCCGTGGCGCTAGCCATTTTCTGATTGGTCGCGACGGTTAGGAGTGTCGCGGTGGTTAGGAGTGACGCGATGGTTTCAATTACGTCCGTTACGTCTCTATACTGTGTACCGACATTTTGCCCGCTAGGTACACAAGTTTTCTTCTGTACCGAGCGGGCGCGATCACCGAATGTACTTGGCCAGGCTTTTTCTCCGTAAAGGAGATTTGCCCAGGTTCGTAATTGCTGGTGACAACTTGGCATTGAATGAAATATGTGGCTTTTTAAGTAGTTTTAACAGTCAATATTACCGTAGAATTTGTATTGCGAACAAATTTGAAGCTCAAAAGCAAGTCCTCGAAAACGTTGAGCTATTGCGAACGACTGAAAATTACAAAGAGCATTGTAAAGATCGTTCCTCAGGAATCAAGGCGGAATGCGTTTTTAATAAAATACGTAATTATCATACGATTGAAAACGGAGCAATTGACATCATGCATGATCTATTTCTCGGCATATGCAGATACGAAATAGCAAGAATTTTATACATATTGATTTTTAAGGAACGATTGTTTTCAATTGATCTTCTCAATGCACGTTTGAAAACCTCAGGTGTTCGAAATTTGGGAAAAAATGTACCGGTTTCAATATCAAAAAATAGTTTAAAATTGGGAAACTTGATAATTTCTGCTGCAGAAATGGAATTTCTAGTTCATCACCTGGGAGCACTCGTTGGGGATTTAGTACCAATTGATCATAAAGCTTGGGAAATTTATCTCGCCTTACGAGAAATTATAAGCATCCTCGTGAGTTCTTCTCTCACACCTGCAACGATAAAGCAGCTGGAAGTATTGATATCTGAACACCACGCTCTGTATTTAGAAGTACTTAACGAGCCACTTAAACCTAAACACCATTTTTTAGTGCATTATCCGCGACTCTTGAGGCGGTTGGGTCCACTCAAACACTTGTCCTGTTTCCGATTTGAAGCTAAAAATAAGCAGATCAAAGCTAACTCTAAAGTAATAAGCTCACGTAAAAATAGCCCTTACACGTTAGCGTTGAAACACCAACTCATTTTATCCTGCGTATTCCTAAGCCAAAAGGCTTCTCCGTTCGATGAAGTCGGGGACCGGAGTCAGAAAAAAAATTTGATGAAATACTTCAATACAGATTTGTTAAAGATTTTATCCCATCAAACTTCGAGTGCGATTGTTTATTGGAAACATGGATAGAAGTTAACGAGATTACTTATCATAAGGATATGCTTATAGCCACAAACATAATCGATCAAAATATTATATTCGGTCAAATATCTTTTATAATCATCGATAAAGCGCAAAACATTTCGTTTATCTATAAGGAGTTCGATACCAAAGGTATTAATAGACATTATGGCGCATTTGAAACAAAACATGCAAATAGATGGAAGTTCATTACGTTGGGATGTTTGTATTCTGAATTTCCAAAGAACATGCACTTGATGTCTAATGGCTGTTATTATGTTCCATGCGAATAATAGAAGATAGTAGGAAAATATTTTTATACAGATGACTGATTGATGGAAAAATAAAAAGATTTTCTATTGTGACGTTTATAAATAAACCGATTATACGATCGTATAAAATGTTTAATTTTGAAACAAACCTCTCTCACCAGTTGATCAATACATGCAATATGTACAGTTTCGATACGTATATGGAGCGAATTGAAATCGAGGAATCATCGTTATACTCAACGGAGCCGAATCGTTTTGCTCGGACAAGCAACATCCGTGATACATTGGGAGAGATGAAATCGGAAAATTGTCATTACACGATAGAATAAAGAGACGATCGGAAATGTAGAGCAATTTTTACGATGAAGAATGTAAATTTTCACGAAAATTTTCATTCTTCATCGTAAAAATTGCTCTACATTTCAGATCGTATCTTCATTCTATCGTGTACAATTTTTCGATTTCATCTCTCCCCATGTATCACGGATGTTGCTTGTCCGAGCAAAACGATCCGGCTGCGTTAAGTATATCGTACATTCGATACAACAAAATGTATGCTCCAAGTAGACTACATGAATTGTTCAGTCAACAAAAAAATTGGTCAACCGATTGAAGTATTTAGTTACCATTACTTTTTATTTTGTCGTAATCAACACAAATTCAATTCCGGTAATCGAATTCCAGTTCACAGACCACAATCTTCAATATTACGAAAAATTATTCAGAAGTTTGGAAAAAAATATTTTGTCGATCCAACAAAGTAATGAGTCAAAATGGAGAACGTGTATCACCGTTGCCTGTTTGTAAGGTTCCGCCGTCCAAATTACTAGGACAATCAACTCCATATCTAATCGCGATGACAAAAGTAGATTTTTTTTCAAATGCATATTTGGTCACCTTGCCCAAAAATATTGTTCCGGCTATCGTGCAAATTGTCAAAATGACTAAAAATAGTAATTTACGAACTGAGTATATTTTTTTTTGTTTTCAACATTTCATTGCTTCAAGCCGATATATTGTTATGGAGCCAAAATATACTGTTGCGTGAAACATGGAAATTGTCCCTAGACTTTAACGGAGAAATAGAAGGACAAAATATTTGTTGAGTATTCCTCGACATTTTGTCATTCCAAGTAAATGTTTTGCTATGCTGTGAAGATATACTTTTCATGCCATTAATAAAGGATACAGAAAAGTTGAACACCCATTGAATATTTTCCAATATTTTGTTATTTCAAAAATATATTCCACCATTCTGTCATAAAATTTTGTTAATTCAAATAGTAATTGGGTTACCAGGTCAACAAACAAGTCTGTAGTTTTTTAATTTATATTTTGTTGGACGTATCGGACAAAATTTTTTCGTCCTTCAATGTTATCGAAGTGTTTTGTCAAATTTACCAAAAGTTTTGTGCGGAAAACAGTTCAAGAGAAATGAAAAAAGCTCAAGATTCAAGAAAAGAAGTTCAAGATTTTTCAAGTCGAATTCGCAGTTCTGATCGATGCGATATTTTGCGTGAACGAGGTATTTCCTTAATTTTTTTTTTTGACATCGAGCGTAAACGATGAATTTAAGTCAAAACAAATCGAGTTAAACATTGCCTATTGATTTTTCGAAATTATTTCCGGAATTATGGTATGATAAAGATCACTTTTCTTTTCTATTCGAGTTCCATCAACTTGGGCCAGAAATTTAACTTTATTTGATGCAGGACATTCGGACGCATTTCCAAAAACCCGAAATTATCGAAAACGTACGTTTTTATTATTTGTAAACTTGAAATTAATATTTGTTGCAGATAAGGTGTTGAATTGATAATTTTTTAGCTGATATATAAAATCTTGTTGAAAACTGGAGAAGGAAAAAGCGTCATCAAGTATTATGTGGAAAACGGTCATCTAAGTAGAAATGTCCGAAATTTATTGAGCCGTCTTGTTGTGAATGAAGAGAAAGATAGGCAATTGTCGACAGTTTTGACGGATCCAGCGGTCAATATTTTAGAAAGTTTCAAGTACTGAGGATCATTTATTTTTGCATAGCTTTTTCTTAACGGATTACTACAACCATTATTCATTTATTTTATTCCTTTTAGAATTAGCAAAGAAATTTTCGTTTCGTGGGCAGAAGAAATCCAAAAAATATTTCCTCATGAATGTAATTTCATTTATTATTCCCCGTATAAATCGATACAAGTGAACGCAGGACAGGATGACGGAACAATAACATTAAAACGGAAAAAATTCATGCATCCGGCACTCTGTTGGAGCATTATTATTCTTTAATTGGAAAATTGAAAAAACAACACTTACTCGAAGAACAAATCACAAACCAAGTTGTCGAAGAACCCCGGGTTACTCGTACGAGTAATGAACAAATATAAAAATAACGTGTTTTATTAATTGACCTAATTCGGATATAATTTTCCCCTTCATTATCCTTTTTTTTCTTATCCATTCATTAGTCGAAGAACAACATGCTCTCGAATGGCTCACGACTCATCTCGATCCACCGGAGACAGTGAAAAATTCGCGGACTATTTCACGTACTGCTTGAAAAAAACAATTAAGTGAGGGCTGCTCTGTCTACGCTTATTTCGAGAAAGTCCCTGCGTTGAAAGGAGCATTAGGCGCTGATTTGGTGAGAACTAATATCAGCTGGCTAACATTCACGTTGCAGTCGTATCACTTTATTGAAAAACGTGACAGCAACTCCAAAAGTGCATTCATTTTTTTCAATTATGAAATGATTGATTAGAAACTCAACTTTCAATCATTGCTGTAACCTCATATTATGTGAGGTTTTTTGTACAACGTTTCACGAAAGATGAATATTTTCTGTAGCTGGTATCAGATTTCAACTTAACTTACCCAAATCGCGAGGATATTGTATTCGATCGGTGGGACATTGTGTTCGGGATTCCACCTCGCCTTACAAGCGAGCGAACTTCCCGAGCCTTCCCGGGCACGATCCGGCTCGAAGGACATTTGGTCCTTCGAGCCGGATCGTGCCAATTGTAAATTCGCGAGTGTTGGTGCGTGTGTGTAAAAAGGTTCGCGAGTCGAGAAAAATCTGTGCAACGCGAGACCGCGTGGCAACTTGGCCAGTCCAAGCGGCCAACAACTGTGCCGTGCACGGTCGCTCTAGACCTTTCCGCCCGCGTGAACGTGGCCAATCGTTGCACTCTGCGACAGTCATTGGCCACTTAAGACAATTTTTCTTTTCGACCACGCCGGCACGAGTCTCGCGTCGCGATCGCGATCAATAGTGTTTCGCGCCTCATTCTCGAGGATTCTTCGCAGTGTTCGCGAGTTCCTTCGCGCTCACAAATTTCAATCTCGTTTTCTCTCGCCCGCATTAACGAGTGCCGCGTAACTTCGCGAGTGTCGTCGCATTTTCGGTCGAAATTGTGCGTCGTGTGTGTTCGACCGCGTCGCTCAGTGCCGTCGAGCAAATCTCGCGCTTGATCGTCGCACTCGAGCTCTGAATCGCCATTTTGGTTGATGTTTCGCACTCACGTCGCGCCGCGTCGTTTCGTTCTTCGTCGCGTGTGCTCGACCGCGTTGCCCAGTGTTATCGAACAACGCTCGCGCTCGATCATTGAACGCGGGCCCACGCCGCCGTTTTGTGTGACATTTTCGCGCTCTCGCGTAGTATCGTGTCGCGCCCGTCATTCGTGTGTGTTCGACCGCGTCGCTCAGTGCTCTCGAACAAAGTTCGCGCTCAATTTTCGCACTCGAGCCGTGAGCCGCCATTTTGAGTGGGTTTTCGCACTCTCGTCGCGCCGCGTCGTTTCGTCTTCCGCCGCGTGTGCGTGTTCGCGACTCCGCGTGCTTTGGAGCAATTCTTGCGCTCAATCGCTGCACTTAGCAACAATTCCGCTATTTTGAGTGCGCTTCTCGCACTCTCGCGCCGTTTCGTGTCGCGCAATCCGCCGCGTGTGCACGCTTCTAGTGCTCGTCGCGTTTAAGGGCCTTTGTGAACTCGATCCCGACGTTCGAGTCAACGCCCGCCATTTCCGAGCAGTGTCGCGCTCCCTCCGCGTAGCTCGACAGTGACTCTTCCGCGTTTCGCGTCGCGTTCTTCGTTCTCGTGTGCGCGCCGCGCAATCTCATCCCGCGAGCGAGATGTCGAACCCGCCATCTGGTCGCACGACGCCCGAAGTCGTCGTCGACCCCGGTTCGCCGCACGAGGCCAACGAAATCAAGATCGATCCTGCCGCAACGGCAATCGCCGGAGGTTCCGGGCTCGAGCAAAGCCTTCAGCCTGAGCCATCCGAGAAGGGCATGAAACAAAGGACCGGCAGTGGGCGATCGTCCCGCCAAAATTCGCCGGCGCGTCTTCCGACCGAACTTGAGGTCAAATTTAGGACGCAATTGAACCGCATAAAAACAATTGACTCAATTTTGAACGAATCCGTCCACGACTGGTCCCTGGACAACGAAGCTAATCTGCAAGTTGAGCTCAGCAATCTTGAAGCAATTCACGCCGATTTCAAGGAGACGCATCGGTACTTCGAGCTCAACTGGCCCGCCGCATTCATCGACCACGAATATTTCGCACTCGATTACCATGGCTCAGAGTCGAAATTATACCGCAAGTGCGTCAAAGCACTCAACAAATTGCGCGCGCAATTCGTGGCCGAGCAGGAGCTCAACAAATCAACCTCGTCGGAGTCCAGATGCACACCGAAGCTTCCGGACATCCAACTCAAGAGCTTCAGCGGCGAGTACGCAGACTGGCCCAGCTTCAAGGAGATGTTCGAGGAACTAATCATGAAAAATACCCGCATCTCCGACATCGAGCGGCTTCACTACCTTCGCAGCTGCATGTCCGCTGGACCAGCAGAATTGATCGCAAATTTCCCGCTGATGGGAAGTTCCTTGAAGCCATCATGGGAAACCCTTATCGCCCGCTACGACAACAAGCGGCTCCTCATCCAGGCTCAACTCGACAAAATGTGTAGCTTAACGGAGCTCACAAAAAAGTCCGCCAAAGGACTTAACGCACTCATCTCGAGAGTCTCTGAAGCCTGCAAGGCCCTCGACGTGATGGGAGTGAACGACAATCTGGGCTCGTGTATCCTGGTGCACCACGTGTGTCACCATTTGGACAGCGCCACGCGGGAGGCATGGGAAAATTCCCTTGGCTCCTCCACCGAGTTCCCGAGCTTCTCCAAGCTCGAGGAATTCCTGACGGTTCGAGCGCGTGCACTCGAACGCATCGAAGCTTCCACGCCCGTGGCGGCCAACACCGCGCAACTGTCCAGGCCCGCCAGCTCCCACACAGCATCCGCATCGCAGAGCCCCGCTAAACCGCTCCGCGAAAATAGTGCGTACCACTGCGACTGCTGCAACGGCTCGCACTACATCATCACGTGCGCTAAGTTCCGAAACCTCGACACAACAGGACGTCGCAAGATCACGTCCAACTGCAGGCTGTGTTTTAACTGCCTCGGCAGACACAGCTCGAACGCCAGCAAGTCGACCAAGACCTGTCGACACTGTGGCAGCAAGCACCACACGATGCTGCACGAGGAACCGAGCCGAAACAAAACCGCAGCTGACAGCGCAAAGCCGTCATCATCCGCAGCTCCACAATAGGAGATCGGTGCAATCGTCAAAACCGCACGCAAAAACGTGCCAAGCACTCACTCCGCATTAGTGCCTTGCACGCAAAACTCATGCGTGCCCTGCACTCACACGAGCACGCTACTTGCCACAGCACTCGTAACCGTGCTCCCATCTCTCGAACACATGAGAGCGCGAGGACTCGTCGATCCGGGATCCGAATTATCGTTCATCTCGGAACAACTCTTCCGCAAATTGAACGTCCGTCGTCAAAAATCCGCAATCCCGATCATCGGCATCGGAGGAGGAACAACAACACAAACGCAAGGAATGGCGACGATTAAAATGCAATCGCTTCATTCCTCCGCCGCAGCAACGATCAACGTTCACGTTCTCAAACAAGTGACGTCGGTGCTGCCATCGTTCCACTCCGCAAGGCAAGCGTGGCCGCATTTGGACAACCTGAAGCTAGCAGATCCAGCCTTCATGGAGCCACGCCCCTTCGACATTATCATCGGCGCTGACGCTTATGGGCAAATCATCAAGCCCAACCTCATCAAGCGCTCGTCGACCATGCCAATCGCCCAGCTTTCAATCTTTGGTTGGCTGATCCTGGGCCCCGTGCACTCACCAAACGCACCAGTGTGCACCGCACTCCACGTAAGTACACCAACCAGCAACACCGAGCTGCAAGCTCTCCTCACCAAATTTTGGGTTCAAGAGGAGATGCCCACTGATTCAGAAGGGGCTCTCACTCATGACGAACAAGAGTGCGAAAATCATTTCAAACAAACGCACTCTCGAGACTCCACGGGTCGCTACACAGTGCGACTCCCCCTGAAATCATCACCCGCTGTACTTGGTAACTCGTACGTCGCAGCTCATCGTTGCCTTACGCGGACTCTACGCAAACTACAGAAGGATGACGCATACCGAGAACTCTACACCAACTTCATGCGGGAGTATGAAGATCTCGGCCACATGGTTCGCATTCCACTGAACTCAACGACCGCTCCGCATCGAGGTGAGTTCCTCGCTAGCGACTTCGGTGGCGAGATGACCTTAGCACCATCTGCCTCAAAAACAGTTGGAGGGTTGAGGGTCTCGTCCGCTGGGTCAACGGCACGCACTCATCCTCACGGGGTGTATTATTTACCGAACCATGGAGTGCTGCGTCCTGACAGCACGACAACGAAACTTCGTGTAGTTTTCAACGGGTCGTGTCCAACAACAACCGGACAGTCCCTCAACGACATAATGCACACTGGCCAGAACCTGCTTCTGGACATCACCGACGTCCTCACCTGGATTCGTCACCACCGCCACATTTTTGCCCCTGATATAACAAAAATGTATCGGCAAATCAACGTGCACGAGGACGACCGCGATCTACAGAGAATTCTGTGGATCGACGACGACAATCAAGAAACGCACTTTCAGCTCACGATGGTGACGTACGGAACAAGAGCCGCTCCATTCTTGGCCGTACGAGTTCTCCTCCAACTCTTGGAGGATGAAGGACACCGCTTTCCCTTGGCAATTCCATCACTGCTCAAGGGACGCTATGTCGACGACATTTTCGGTGGAGCAGACTCCGTCGAACAACTCATCGACATCGCACTCCAGCTGAAAGAACTTTGCCACGCGGGAGGATTCCCACTGGCAAAATGGCAATCAACGCATCAAGAGTTGCTAGCTGCAATCTCCGCAAGCAAGGCACCCGCGTCCACAATTTCATTTGACGATTGCTCGACCAAGATACTCGGGTTGAAATGGAACGCACGAGCTGACAAATTCACCTTCGCAGCCCGCTTCAACAAGGTCGAGAAAACAATCACCAAACGCCAAATATTATCTGAGGTAGCACAGATAATGATCCACTTGGCTTCATATCACCAGTGACGATCCGCGCCAAGGTCTTACTCCAAGAACTTTGGCTACAAAAGATCAGCTGGGACGCGCCGCTGCCAACTCCGGTCATAACGAGGTGGCACGCCATCAGGGAAGACCTTCAAGAATTGGCCAAAATTTCCATCCCACGGTGGTTCAACACATGGAGCAATTCCACTGTTGAACTACACGGCTTCTCTGATGCATCGCAACTAGCGATGTCCGCCGTTGTCTACTTAGTAGTCAACTGTCCGTCCGCTGGCGTCTCGTCTACCCTCGTTTGCGCAAAAACGCGAGTCGCCCCGCTTAAGCAACTGACCATCCCGAGGTTAGAACTCTGCGGAGCGCTGCTACTATCAAAGCTCATCAGACGAACTCAAGTGACGCTACAGCTACCAATCACACGCACTCACTTGTGGACGGACTCGCAAGTAACTCTATCGTGGATCAACGCACCCGCTTCACGGTGGAAGGACTTCGTCAGGAACCGCGTACTGCTGATTCAGCAGCTTGTCCCACTGGCTCAATGGAGACACGTTCCTGGCACTTCAAATCCTGCGGATGGGCCTTCCAGAGGCCTGACGACACACCAACTCCGAGATCATCCGCTTTGGTGGACGGGACCACCATGGATGCTCAAGGCGCAAGAGAAGTGGCCTCGTCAACCACTCGCCGCTGACGACTTCATTATCCCAGAAGCTCGTGCCGGAATCGCACTCTTCTGTGCCGCACCCAAGCCTGAATATCGGTGGGAATTAATCAACCGATATTCATCATTGCAAGACTCATCAGGATCACCGCAGTTTGCACCAAGGTCGTTGCAAAATTGAAAAGGCAACCATCTGCAGCTCCCATCACAATTCTTTCTCCGACAGAATTGGAAGCCGCACGAATCCTGTGGGTCAAAGCAACGCAAGCGCTTTACTTCGCGCACGAGATCAGAGTGCTGAGCTCGCACTCCACTCTCGACAAAAACCACGCCTTCTCCCGTCTCACAGCGTTCCTTGATCACGAAGGCGTGATTCGGGTTGGAGGCAGGCTACAGCAATCATCGCTCTCACCCGAGAGCATGCATCCTGCGATACTGCCAAGGCACTCACGCTTGACCGAATTGGTCATTGCCAACGCACACCTCCGAACACTCCATGGTGGCACGCAGTTAACGTTATCCGACATCCGCCAATCCTATTGGATCCTCGGAGGTCGAGCCCCAGTGAAAGCGCACGTTCTCCGCTGCATTAAGTGCGCACGGCAGCGTGGAATTCGCGCGCAACAACTGATGGGCCAACTGCCCGCTGCAAGAGTATCGCCGTTCCGCCCCTTCACGCATACTGGCCTCGACTATGCCGGGCCACTGACAATCAAAACCTGGAAGGGACGCGGCGCGAAATTAACAAAGGGATGGATCTGCGTCTTCGTGTGCCTCACGACGTCAGCAGTGCACCTTGAGGTCGTCAGTGACTACTCCACGGACGGCTTCATCGCAACGTACCGCCGCTTCGTTTCAAGAAGAGGAATTCCGCACGTCTTGCACTCAGACTGCGGCACCAACTTGGTCGGCGCCGATTCAGCACTCAAAAGGATGTTCAATCAAAGTACGCAAGAACATCACGCCATCGCCACTCACTTGTCTCAAGACAAGACCCACTGGAAATTCAATCCACCCGCCGCTCCACATATGGGCGGCAAGTGGGAGGCGGTGGTAAAATCGCTGAAGTTTCATCTTCGCCGCACCATCAGCGACATCGCGCTGACGTTCGAGGAATTGACAACGCTTCTCACGCAGATCGAAGCGACACTGAACTCAAGTCCACTCGAACCTCTCAGCGACGACCCTGACGACGTGTCAGCCCTCACGCCAGGACATTTCCTGACTGGAGCTGCACTCTCGTCATTGCCCGAGGCTTCGCTCACAGAGCAAAAACTCGGACATCTGCATCGCTGGCGCCTCATCCAACAACGCTTTCAAGTTTTCTGGAAGCAGTGGAGCGCCCAATACCTTCACCAACTTCAATCGGTCTCCAAGTGGCGTCATCCTTCCCACGACATCAAGGAAGGCTCTCTCGTCCTCATTACCGAAGAGAGATTCCCACCGAGCAAGTTGCCGCTCGCTCGAGTCACAGCCGTCCATCCTGGCGAGGACGGACTCACCAGAGTTGTAACGCTGAAGACCGCATCCACGACGCTAACACGGCCCATCGCGAAGCTGTCACCGCTTCCGATCAACTAGATCTTCAAGACCATCGAGATCTTCAAGACCATCGGGACCTTCAAGACCATCGAGATCATCGAGAACATCAAGATCTTCACTCGCCGCTGAGGACGTCATCCCTCACTGGAACATCACCACCACCGTGCTGATGGCGGGAGAATGTTCGGGATTCCACCTCGCCTTACAAGCGAGCGAACTTCCCGAGCAGCTCACAGCGCGGCAGCACCTCGTGGACGCTCTCGCTTCGCCTCAGCGCATGCGCGCTGAGGCGAAGCGAGAGCGTCCACGCCGGCCGGCCGGCGACCGAGACTCACGCCGAAGACTCACGCCGGCCGGCGACCGAGAGCGGCCATGATTAATTGCTCTCTCGCTTCTTGACCGCGCTACGAACAACATCGTCGTATCGCGTCCCAAGTTTTCTTGAACTCTTTGCCAACCCGCACCCGCAGTTAATTTTAATGTGACGCTAAATTGTGCCTTCTGCACTCTTTAATCCCGCTCGATTGGCGCATTAGGCGCAATCGACTCGCATCCGTCTACATCGCATAATCAATTTCTTTTCTCACTGCGTGGCGGGCCGAGCCACGTGTGTCACCAACGTTTCCACTGGCCCCGCTACTACGTCGCGATTCTTGCCTCAAAGTCTATAGATTCTATGCGCGAAATCCGATCTGTCTACCCCGCTTTCGTAACATTACGTTTCGCACTCATTTTGTATAATTTTCATTGTAAATAAATCATTCGACAAGCGGAACTTCCGCGCTTACACTTCGCGTCTTTAAACAAGTTTATTTTCCATCGTCGGCACGATCCTCAACACCCGGCATCCCTAAAACACCTCAATTCCTGAACACATTGCAAGAAACATAATCATCAAGTTCCCCGGAGAATGTAGGCAAATTAAAGGGACTGATTCCGGTTTATTGCAAGCCCTGCCCTCGCTCCCTCAACACAACAAGGATGCTGTTCTCCTCTACTTGCTCCCATATTTAATTAAAGCTCCTCGTCGAAGCGGAGAGAAAACTTCGTTCAGGGGAAAACAAGAAGCTTTCTTTATACACGTTGAAACAGCAGTCGGTATTAATGATGCGTTGAACGGACAACGACAAATTTGTCGCACTGCTGGTTCAACGCTCCAACCGATTCCCGTTTTTGTCGGCTCTTTGGTGAATCTCGAATCGTTTTACGTATATGTAAACGATTGTTTAGAGAACACAACCATTTACCAAACGCCATCTGTTCTACACGCGATCGACCTCACGTTTAAAATCATTTTTGCAGTTAATTGTTCCTATCAACAAAGAGCAGAACCAATTTGGGTATTTATCCAAAAACTTTTATACAATATTAATCTGTAATCCGACAGGCTTCGTAAAGAAACGCTAGCACTGCTGGCGGGAATTTCAAAAGAATTCGAGATAAATATTGAAAATACCGCCCCAAATTAATAGTTTCAAATCTGCAATGTTTTCGTGTAAATTTTGCAAAATGAATTTTGAAACCTGTAAAAGTCACAATAGCCACATCCAATCAAACCATTTTACTGCTAACAATTTTATATGCGGTGAGAAGGATTGTTACAGAGTTTTCACAACTTTCTCTTCGATGCGATCGCATATGAATAAGAAGCACCATAATCTCAGTTTTGAGCCTCTGAAAAAAAAAAAACAAAAAAATGATGCACAAGTGGAAACAGTTGAACCCACTGAACAGATTAATGATATTCCATGTGAATCCCAAACGAATACACTGCATAGTGAATCATCTTTTTCTGATTCAAGGCCGCAGTCCGAACCTTTATAGGGCTTATGCCCTACAAGCTTTTCGGAGGCGTGGATTCGGTTTGCTGCTAAAATCTACGACTACCCCGATATCTCTAGAGCTCGCTCATTTGACATATTGAGCGATGTTAAAAATTTATGGAAAAATGTGTTATCGGAAACCTTAGACTCTATTGCTTCGGGTATCAACACTCTTGATAAAGATGATGAAGCACAGAAAAATGTTCTAACAATAAGAAAATCAAAACTTTCTGGAATTCACTGTGAAGAGATTAGAAATGTATGTTGACTATCCGTTAGACTTGGTTTTCATTTCGTCAATCGCGTTGATGGAAACCGCGCGTTTTCTTACTTAGTCCAGTCAAATTACGAAATAAATAAACATGAGCGAACACAGTTTGAGGATTTTGAGGATCGATAGGGGGGTGCATCCTGAGCATAAATTCCAATTTGAGGGGCTGTACTGTGGTCAGCTCAAGGTAATTTCGATGGAAACGCGTTTAATTCGATATCTCGAGAAATATCAGTGTTAGCCAAAAAATTGTAGAAACCTTTTCCCTTCTAAATGAAATTTATCAACTTTTTTATTTAAAACTTTTTTTTATAACATCAATATTTTTCAACTTATTACTACCGCAAGGCAAAAATTTTATTTTTTTTTCCTCTTTTTCGTCGTTTTCTCCCCAACCATTCAATTTTATTGAATTTTACCGATCATCAACGTGTATATCTTTTAATTATGCACAATTTTGTTTTTGAACTTTTTTCTGTAATGCCAATACCTTCGGAGTTATACATTACTTTACCGAGCGAAATCCGCGCCACTGTCGCAATATAAAAAGGTAAATCGATTAAACTATTTAAAAATTGGGTATTTAATTTGGGTAAATTTATGGGTTTGTTTGGGTAAAAAGTGAATTAACAATTAAAACTGTTTCACACATTTATTGAAAAAAAATAGGTTATAAAATTCGGAAAATTAAGCACCCGAGGTCGATAGAAGTGATTCGTGAATATTAAAGGCCCTGACGGTATCGGGGCATACGTCGTCCTCGTCCATTACGTCAAGATCATCATCGTCGATAATATTTGCGATATTGGAACAATAATTCTCTTGGCAATTATTGCAAATCACTGAGCAAAAGAGGCCGGCCTTTCTGCATCCACACGCTTTGCCGCACTTGGTTTTGCGTTTGCACGCAATCGATCTCAGTAAATTATCCGGAGCTGGTTGCAATGACATCGTTATTGGCTAGAATCCACGGGGGGTTCGACGCCAGCCCCACTCCTCGGGTTCCAGATAATTTTCCAGCCAGTATTGTACTTGGTAGAAACACCTCAGCGAGTGAAAAAATGCCGCATCAGAGGTAGGAGGAAGAGATTCTAATTTAACCCTCCCACTGCCTGCCATTTTTTTATATCCCTTATATCGGAGCTCGTTGAGATTGGTACAATTCGTGTCACCTGCCTTGCGATACAAATTCAAAATGAATTGTTCGCCGTTTGAAGCGATAGTTGTTTTATCTGCTTTGTCCTGCAGAAGAACTTCAGTTAACGGAACCAAATCCGGAGATTTTTTCAATGCGGTCATTGTTTTCATCTTGCCTAGGTTGAATGGTGCCGACGTTGTGTCGCAACCACTAATCGCGTGCAAAAATAATAAGTTTTTTGCGGCATTCGGCCCATATATCGGTTTAAGGCAGTATGGGCTATATGTAGCGTCCGTCGATTTGCCTCGGCCAGGTTTTCTCAAGTAAATGTTGTTGCATGCGCCGGCTGTTGCAGTCAGCAAAACCAGCAAATCCACGTCTTCACCAATAACAACCGCAGCACTATACTCTTGCGAAATTCGCATCCTCTACGGCTTGCTCCACCTCTATGTCCGATTTGATGAGAACCGTTTTCAGTAGTGAGATGAATCTGGTCTTATTGCTCTCGTTGCCTAAAAACTTATCTTGAGTTGCGGTGAGGGTCATATTGTCGGTGAAAATGATTGCCACACATGGCTTTAACTGGGATCGGCGCAGTCGTTCCGCAGATTTGGTGCCAAAGTTGGAAATATCTTCGGGATAGCCATCGAATGCAATTACTACGTCTGTACCGTAGTGTACCGTAGGTATAAAAATCGAGGACAGATGTTCCTTACCCGCACTAATACACGCAACAGTGTGTCTGTGGATACACGTTGCGACAATGGCGTGGATTTCGCTCGGTAAAATAATATATAACTCCGAAGGTATTGGCATTACAGAAAAAAGTTTGAGAACAAAATTGTGCATAATTAAAAGATATACACGTTGATGATCGGTAAAATTCAATAAAATTGAATGGTTGGGGAGAAAACGACGAAAAATAGGGAAAAATAAATAAAAGTTTTGCCTTGCGGGAGTAATAAGTTGAAAAATATTGATGTTATAAAAAAAAAGTTTTCGATAAAAAAGTTAATAAATTTCATTTAGAAGAGAAAAGGTCTCTACAATTTTTTGGCTAACACTGATATTTCTCGAGATATCGAATTAAACGCGTTTCCATCGAAATTACCTTGAGCTGACCTCAGTACAGCCCCTTAAATTGGAATTTATGCTCAGGACTTGGACCATCGCACTCATTATCAATTGAGCTCGAATCGTATGTGAAATAGAGTTTAACGCAAGGTCGGTTAGTCATGATTGCGTTTTCGAATTGTTGTCTCGATCGGTAGCATTGGACGATGATTGAACCGCATCGTTTTTCGTCTCTCGATGTAAGAGCGTGTGGTGGTAACTGTTGCAGCGTTTGCAGTGAGTTGCACCACAACGTCCTTGATGATTTCGAAAACAATTCCGATAAAAGTTTGTTGCTCTTACCGTGTTCCATCGTTGATCAATTAACATTTTCTCAAATTTTGGGCATTTGAATAAAGGATGCATTCTTTTGCATTGGATGCAAGTTCCGGACACGTTTTTAACGAAAGCGCGCGTGTCTGTTTCGTTTCCTCGATATTCATTATTGTTTGAATTCTGATTGGTATTTCGTTCGTTTGACACAATTTCTCCTCGACGTGACTCATCTCGTTCGAACGTACGAAGCCGACAAATAGTTTCGTTTATAAATTGATAGAACTTGTTTAGTTCAGGCAATTCGTCTAAACTCAAAGATTCTTCCCATTTGCAATGAATCTGGATCCGTAATGCTCGTTCTAAAATTCTCGTGACGACTCTGTCGTCTGGTTCTACTTGAAGAGATTTCAACCGGCCAAAATCCCCTCCCGGGGAAAAAAAACTTGGACAAGTACATTGTTTGGTCCCATAGCCGAAAAAAATCCTCCATTCGTGCAGCTGTAAAATTTGGAATATCAAAAATCTGACAAGTACTGAACAGAGATCGGCTCTAACATGTGAATCCAGCCGAAAACAAATAACTGTTTACATCCAGCCTTAAATTTTCTGATATCAGTGACAGGACAAGTATTGAATTGAGCACTAAGTATCAGTTAACGAGAATAAAAAAAAACATCAATTGTTTCTTCGAAAGTATTGCTAGATTATTTAAAAAAAATAGAGAGCGCGTATGCGCACAGAGTACTTAGCCGGCGCATTACTTTTGACTCTTTTGAGCCGTGGTCAATTCATTGAATTCGAAAGATCATACGAAGAAATTTTCTAAGACACCAAGCAAAAAATTGAACTAAATTTCAGGCGATAATTATCTGGGCGGCAGCTTTGAAATTTTATTAACTGAATGAGCTGAACCATATCCTAAGCATGGAATAAGTTTGCAATAACAACAGTTAGAATTAGAATTCCAATTATATTCTATTCAAATCGACCCCGAATATTGTGAATATTGCGAGATTGTCCCGCGATATGCAGGTTGCTTACTTGGTTGAATGTTTATAGTTTTAGAGTACATGTGTCCGATGAGCGTAGTCCCAATTCGATTCATTCTCGGATGAGCAATTTGCATGAAAAGTAATGGGCCGGCCAAGTACTCTGTGCACATACGCGCTCTCCATTTTTTAAAAATAATCTAGCAATACTTTCGAAGAAACGATTAATGTTTTTTTTTATTCTCGTTAACTGATACCTAGTGGTCAATTCAATACTTGTCCTGTCACTGATATCAGAAAGTTTAAGGCTGGATGATTAACAGTTATTTGTTTTCGGCTGAATTCACATGTTAGAGCCGATCTCTGTTCAGTACTTGTCAGATTTTTGATATTCCAAATTTTACAGCTGCACGAATGGAGGATTTTTTTCGGCTATGGGACCAAACAATGTACTTGTCCAAGTTTTTTTTCCCCGGCAGAGGATTTTGGCCGGATATCACTCCTTTTTGTTGGTAAAATACTAAATAAATAAGTCGCACTTGGTATCACTTTTTCGTTTCAACTTTTTTTTTTTGCAATGTTGATTACGGTAATTACACTGATATTTATTTTACATTTTGAAAAATGGGTAAAAAACTTTCATCACTATTTTTTATCATTATCTTTTGTGAAAATAATTTCTAGTCAGACTATCAATTTTCTATACTTCGTTTTGTTCAATCGTTTTGTCAGTACTTTCTGGAAGTACGGGAGAATGAGTCATTTATCTATGTTTTCAAGAAAAATTCTACCAGATATATAACGTTACGAGCACGGAAAAGTTTTTTGAAACGAGAATTGTTTCTTTTTTCATCCATTTTCTATTGCTTATTTTTCCGAAAACGTTCAAACAAAAATCCGCTTTCAATTGAAAGTTAAGGACGCGATCATTAATTGTGTATGATCGGAGTAAATTTATGGTTTCAACTTCGTTTTTAAAAAGAGCATCAGAAGGACAATGGTTGTGTATTACGGAGCTTGGAATGCCCTTAAGATTTCATTTATTTTAGTCATGCTCCCTCGTGTGTTATGGCTTTATTGTAATGGTAATGAAATTATTAGTATTTTGTGGACAAAAGTTGGGAGAATTTTTTAGAACTGTTTGTCGTAGAACAATTATTGGAATTAACATTTGAAAATGTTGCGCGCGAGCGCCTATACAGTACGAGCCGTAAAATGAGAGAGATGACGTAGGGCGCACAACATAGTAGAGAGAGAGAGAGAGAGAGAGAGAGAGAGAGAGCGGCAGAGCGGGTCTACTTCAGATATATCTATATATCCGAATTTTGAGATGTAACGCGCCTTCGCCACTAGGGCCCTACCACAGAAGAACGAGCGGTAGTGTGAGAGAGATGGCGCGCATCGTAGAACCCGGTAGAGGGAGAGAGACACATTTACTCTCGCTTTAGATATAGATATAGCGTCTCTGTGGGCATCGAGAGGCCCATGCTTGTGTGGGTCTGCGCACGTATGCAGAAGCGCCGTTTCTCCGATTTAGTAGAAGCGATATAGATATAGAGCGCAATGGGCATCAAGAGGCCTATGCTTGTGTGGGTCTGCGCGCGTATACGGACGCGCCGTTTCTTCGATGTATTAGATACTAAGAACCAGCAGATTCCGAAACCGATGCAAAGTTTTTTCTCAGCAAATACTGCACCAATCAAGCTCAAATTAGGCTCAATCGAAAGCGTATTGCGTAATGAGAGTCCAGTTCAATTTTCAGATCGCTAGAAGCCTCCTGAGCTTTGTAAAAAGCCGAAGCGTTGCGCGATCCCTGCCCCCACCATAGAAATTTACTTTATTCCGAGATAATATACTCTGGCGAGTCTCGGGCAAGCAGACGACAGCAGAGCTGCCGCAATGTACTTGTCCCGAGACTCTACCGAGTCTCTTGATATTGTGAGATTGTCTCGCGATATGCAGGTTGCTTGATTGGTTGAATGTTTGTAGTTTCAGAGTACATGTGTCTGATAAGCGTAGTCCCAATTCGATTCATCCTCGGATGAGCAATTGGCATAAAAAGTAATGGGCCGGCCAAGTACTCTGTGCGCATACGCGCTCTCCATTTTTTAAAAATAATCTAGCAATACTTTCGAAGAAACAATAGATGTTTTTTCTCATTTTCGTTAACTGATACCTAGTTATCAATTCAATACTTGTCACTGATATCAGAAAGTTTAAAGCTAGATGTAAACAGTTATTTGTTTTCGGCTGGATTGACATTTTAGAGCCGATCTCTGTCCAGTACTTGTCAGATTTTTGATATTCCAAATTTGACAGCTTCACGAATGGAGGAATTTTTGTCGGCTATGGGACCAAACAATGTACTTGTCCAAGTTTTTTTTGCCCGGGAGGGATTTTGGCCGGATATCACTCCTTTTTGTTGGTAAAATACCAAGAAAAAGCTCTTGGTATCACTTATTCGTTGCAACTTTTTTTTTGCAATGTTGATTATGGTACTTTTACTGATATTTATTTTATATTTTGAAAAAATTGGTAAAAAATTTTCACCACTATTTTTTATCAATATCTTTTGTGAAAATAATTTCTAGTCAGACTATCATTTTCAGATACTGCATTTATTCAATCGTTTTTTCAGTACTTTCTATAAGTACGGGAGAATGAGTCATGTATCTATGTTTCCAAGAAAAATTCCACCGGATATATTACGTTACGAGCACAGAAGAGTTTTCTGAAACGAGAATTTTGTTTTTTTTTCATCCATTTTCTATTGCTTATTTTTCTGAAAACGTACAAACAAAAATCCGCATTTAATTGAAAAATAAGGACGCGATGATTAATTGTGTACGATCCGGGTAAATTTATGTTTTCAACTTCGATTTTAAAAAGAGCACCAGAAGAACAATGGTTGTGTAAACGTGGTATAAGCCCTCAACATCGCAATAGATTTATTGCGATGTTGAGGGCTTATACCACGTTTACACAACCATTGTTTTTGTACCCGGATCGTACACAATTAATCATCGCGTCCTTATTTTTCCACAAATTCCTTATTGATCCACAAAATGTTGATTTCCTTATTGATCCACAAAATGTTGATTTGTGTTATTGTCGTTATTATATCATTTATGGAATGAATCCTCTAATCAATAAATCTGGTGGCTCCATAGTTATTATCTGTGGATATTTTGAAGCCTTTTTCCTACATCTGAGCCCATTGTAATACTTTTTGAAAGCAGTTGATTTTGTTTCACTATTCAAAATGATGACAAATTTATACCTGTGATAAGAAAGACTAGTAAGCTCCATTCGCATGATAAAGCCAGATCTTTTTCTTCATTTATATGTCCAGGCTGATAAACCACGTCGTATCATATACGTATAATGTCCGGTGTCAACTTCACCATGACGGAATATCGTACTAAAAACTATTTACACTTGCCCACACAACGTTATTACGGAGCTCGGAATGCCCTTAAAATTCCATTTATTTTAGTCGTACTCCCTCGTGTGTTATCGCTCTATTGTACTGGTAATTATTAGTATTTTGCGGACAAAAGTTGCGAGAATTTTTTAGAACTGTTGGTCGCAGAACAATTAAAATTAGCATTTGAAAATATTGCGCGCGAGCGCCTATACAGTACGCCGGTAGAACGAGAGAGATGGTGTAGGGCGCACAACATAGTAGAGAGAGAGCGGCAGAGTGGCACTACACGGAGAAAAATGTTTTAGAAAATCTCATAGATTTTCTGGTAAAAATGACTGGGTTTCGCTATATTTAGCGCACAATCTTCAGGCCCTTTTAAAAAATGTGTGCAGCACATATAACTGTCACCAGAAAGCGAGGTTACAATCAATAGTATTAGCACAATGAAAGTTATGGTTACGGCACTGTAAAATTCTTCGATCTCGGTCATAATATGTCTCAACCAATCAGCTGAAAATCATGTAACGTTTATTATTTCTTTTCGATCTCAGTGTCACGTGCCGATATGGCACGGCCGTATTTTTCCTTTTTTCTACCCCTTTTTATTCAAAATTCTTTTATTTGCTGAGGTATCGTCGCGACCGCATCCGGTGCTGCGAACCGACATGCAGTTGCGACGATCTTCGCGGGAGTGAGATTAGAGGATTCGGCAGAAAACGCTGACCGGACGTGAGAACGTCTCTGGTTGCGTTTTCTCGCGAATGGGAGACGGTCTCTTGATTCCTGGACGTTCGCGAACGTCCAGCGTGAATTATCCTTGAGAGTCTTTGTCAAGCATTAAAAGCGAGAGCTTCTCCCAAAGTACCTCCTGATCAAGTGCCCGCATAGCGTCCCGAAAAACTCCATTGAATCCGCTATCACACAACTCGATCCAGTAGGACGAAGTGATAGAAAGGCGCATTGGAGAGTGTCGCGTCGCGGTGGTAAATCTTACGTTCAGTTAGATTAGTGTCTTACCCTCCGCCACGAACTATACCAGTCGTGTAAAATTAAGTTAATAAGTAGTTCTTTAGTGTAACGTTCGTGTAATAGTGTGTTGTACGAGTGTGTGTATGCGAGAGTGTGTGAGAGAGAGAATTGCGACTCGCGATCTGTTAATTTGAGGCAATAATCGCGACCCGTCGGCAACGCGTTGCTGAATCCGGACGACGACGAGTAAGTAAATTTTGTATCGCACTGTAGCGCGAACACGAGAGTCTCCACAGCTCCTCTCGTTTCCACGCTATCGATATTGTAAAATAAACCGCCAGTTTGATTGTTAACCGTCGAACATTTATTTCCCCCTGACAAATTCCTGACTCCAGAATCGTCCTGTAGAGGACGAGACCAGAAAAAACCCACAGAACATAAATAAAAACCGCTTGCGCTTCTCGCAAGCGGGTTAACAAACACGTGCGCACCGCTCCGCACGTAACAACTTTAACGCGAAGGCGTTGGAACGGGGGGAGCCCTGGCAAGACTCTCGGGGTGGACGAATCCTGGACATGGCGGCCAGGCTCAGGCTGGTGGTCCTTAATACCAGCTCGACGTCCACCTTTCGAAGGCCAGGGTACAGGGAGACGACCCCAGATGTCTCCGGGATGTCTGGTGACGGAGGGCCTGGCATCGCGGGTCGAGGACTGGAGGGTGATCGAAGACTATACAGCCAGCGATCACCAATACATCACGTTCCGCGTGCGTGATATATCTCCGGTCCCGGCCAGACGCCAACACGGCCCCGCCAGGTGGAACGTCGCCAAGATGAACCCCCAGAAGTTGTCTCCGGCCCTGATACGTGGACAGCGAGCCCCAGAAGGGACCCAAGGAAGAGAACCCTCCGCCGCACGCGCCGAACAGGTGGTTGAGGTTGCCATGAGCCATCTCCACCAGGCCTGCAAGGACGCTGTGCCGAGGACGAAGTCCTGCGGCCAGAGACGGCCGGTTTACTGGTGGACGGACGAAATCGCGGAGCTGAGGCGAGAGTGTCTCCGTACGCGGAGACGCGCTCAGCGAGCCCGGCGCCGCGGTCCCGACGCAGCCCCGAGCACTGCTGCCTATAAGGCGGCGAGAAAAGTGCTCCGCCGGACCATCCAACGGAGTAAGCATCGCTGCTGAAAGAAGCTTGGGGAGGATCTTGACAATGATCCGTGGGGATTAGGGTACAAGTTGGTCCTCCGCAAACTGGGAGCTTTCGCCGAGAGTGCTCCCAAGGACGCGGGGATCATTGGCCGTATAGTCGATACCCTTTTCCCGATCACCCCAAGCGACCGCGACGCCCTCGAATACCTGAGGACGCACCGACGCCCCTCTTCACCGAGGAGGAGCTGAAGTGCGCGGCGCGGTCCTTCAAGAACAAGAAGGCACCAGACCCGGATGGCCTGCCAGCAGAGGTGCTGAAAGCAGCAGTTGAAGGACATACAGCGCTCTGCCTCGAGATGTACAATGCCTGCCTGCTAGCGGAGATCTTTCCTCTCCGCTGGAAGCGGGCAAGGCTTGTGCTGATCGGGAAGGGCAAAGGCGGACCGGCAGACAGCCCGTCGAGCTACAGACCCCTGTGCATGCTCGATACCGCCGGCAAACTCCTGGAGAAGGTTCTTCGACCTCGCCTCCATGCGGCCGTTCAACCTGCTGGAGACGTTTCCGAGAGGCAATACGGTTTTCGGAAAGGGGGTCGACGATGCACGCTATCCAGGAGGTTGTCGAGGCTGCCAGGAGCTCGGAGCGGGGAAATCACTTTTCCCGCCCCGTCTATCTGCTGTTCACGCTGGATGTGAAGAACGCCTTCAACTCGGTGCGGTGGAGCGACGCTATTAGCGCGCTGGAGCGGAACTTCGGGGTCCCCGGGTATTTGCTAAGGATGCTCGAGGATTACCTGAGGAACCGCTCCTTGGAGTACACCACCGCGGATGGTCCGGTGAGCCGGGAGGTTACGGCTGGGGCAGCCCAGGGCTCCATACTGGGTCCCGACATACTATGGAACATAATATATGACGGGATCCTACGTATGGAAATGCCCGAGGGCACATTCCTAGTTGGGTATGCGGATGATATAGCCGCCGTCATCGTCGCCAGAAGCGTCGAGGCGGCTCAGATGCTGCTCAATCAGGTAATGCGTCGGGTCCGCTGTTGGATGGATGACCACGGCTTGGAGCTAGCGCTGGCGAAAACCGAGATCGTGCTCCCCACCAAAAAGCGTATTCCGCTGTTGCGGGATATGCGGGTAGGAGAGGCGACGGTCCAGACAAGGCGTTGGCAAAGTACCTGGCGGTGAGTCTCAGCTGCACGCCTGGGTGAACCGTCGGCACGGGGAGGGGAATTATTACCTCACCCAGATGCTGACGGAGCACGGAGTGTTTCGGGCCTATCTCCACAAAATGGGGAAGGTCCCGGATCCGTCCCGACGAAGCTGCGGGTCCCCGCGGGATGATGCCCTCCACACGTTCTTCGAATGCGAGGAGTGGAGAGTGTGGAGGGCCCCATTGGAGGAGAAGTTCGGGAGCATAACCCCTGATAACATCGTCGGGGTTATGCTCCTGGACGAGGAGACGTGGGCAGAGGTCGACTCATTCGTTGAGGTCGTCCTCCGCCGGAAAGAGGAGGTCGTGGAGGTCGTGAAGGTCGGGACGCCCTGAGGGGCGTCGAGGATAAAGGGCGCCACCCCGAAATAATGTGAAAGCGGTTCCGGGGTGGCGCTGGGAGAATTGGAGGGGGTTTTAAGCCGGTATACCCGAAAGGGGAGTCCGGCACACGGGGGTCCCGTAACGCGGGGCCCTCATTACGGTGCATAAAGCATTTTCCATCTCCAATGTAAAAAAAAAAATTATCTTTATTATTATTATTCATTTTTTCTCTCCAAATTATCCAAACCAATCGTTTTTCATTTTTAGAACATTGTTTTTATTCAAAAATCACAACCACTTTTTTATAATAAATTGCTGACCATTCGGTGCGCGCACTAACGTACTTACGGTACGACTAACGATGTCGTCAGGCCGTAATAAATGCCAGGAATACTGCCTGCCACATAAACAAAAGCTTTCGACGTGTTCGTTTAATACAACAGAAAGTAGTTTTTTCACAACGATATAAAATTCGTTAGAAGATCCTACTATGATGTTATCGACTTTGTAAAAAAAAGGACTATCCTCACTTGGCATCATGAGAATCCGGCCAAAATCCCCTCCCGGGGAAAAAAAACTTGGACAAGTACATTGTTTGGTCCCATAGCTGAAAAAAATTCCTCCATTCGTGCAGCTGTAAAATTTGGAATATCAAAAATCTGACAAATACTGGACAGAGATCGGCTCTAAAATGTGAATCCAGCCGAAAACAAATAACTGTTTACATCCAGCCTTAAATTTTCTGATATCAGTGACAGGACAAGTATTCAATTGATAACTAGGTATCAGTTAACGAAAATGAGAAAAAAAAACATCTATTGTTTCTTCGAAAGTATTGCTAGATTGTTTTTAAAAAATGGAGAGCGCGTATGCGCACAGAGTACTTGGCCGGCCCATTACTTTTCATGCCAATTGCTCATCCGAGAATGAATCGAATTGGGACCACGCTTCTCGGAAACATGTACTCTGAAACTATAAACATTCAACCTTTCAAGCAACCTGCATATCGCGGGACGATTTCACAATATTCACAATATTCGGGGTCGATTTGAACAGAATATAATTGTAGTTATAATTCTAATTGTTGTTATTGCAAACTTATTCCATGTTTAGAAAATGGTTCAGCTCAATCAGTTAATCAAATTTCAAAGCTGCTGCTCAGATAATTATCGCCAGAAATTTAATTCAATTTTTTTCATGGTGTCTTAGAAAATGACTTCGTATGATCTTTCGAATTCAATAAATTGACGACGGCTCAAAAAAGTCAAAAGTGATGCGTCGGCCAAGTACTCTGTGCGCATACGCGCTCTCCATTTTTTAAAAACGATCTAGCAATACTTTCGAAGAAACAATAGATGTTTTTTTCTCATTTTCGTTAACTGATACCTAGTTATCAATTGAATACTTGTCCTGTCACTGATATCAGAAAATTTAAGGCTGGATGTAAACAGTTATTTGTTTTCGGCTGGATTCACATTTTAGAGCCGATCTCTGTCCAATACTTGTCAGATTTTTGATATTCCAAATGTTACAGCTGCACAAATGGAAGAATTTTTTTCGGCTATGGGACCAAACAATGTACTTGTCCAAGTTTTTTTTCCCCGGGAGGGGATTTTGGCCAGATTGATAGTTTCTACATAAACTTCGAAAATTAACGAAAAAAACGTGATTGCTATGAAACATTAGACAAAATGATCACCTCAACACAGCACGATTGTCTTTAGGCTCAACGATGAATATTTTGTGTCGAAATCGTACAAATTCCGTGCGACTGCAATTTATTTCAATAGAATCATTAGAATTGTGGTATTTCAAGTTGATTAAAAAATAACACGTAGTCCTGGTATAATTTCAAACAGACCGAAAATGCCCACCGGTCTCGCGAAGGCGTGTGTCCAAGTGTCAGCTAGAGCGACTTACGGCCTTCCGACCCCAGGGAACTCCGACAAACAAAGAAGTTCCGAAAACGCGCGACCAAAATCTTCAATGCTAGATTTCTCTGGATTGGCTGAACGGATTCTCTTCAATGAAGAACCATTCGAAAGATAAAAATCTATAGAAAATTTGTATCTAATATGAGAACAATTTCCATTAGATTTCATGCATGTTGCTTAGGAGTAATGAAAAAAATGATTGTGGATTTTTGGCTTCGTCCCAAAGTGACTACGCAAATTGGACGAAATAACAAGTGTCGCTTATCCGGGCTATTGAAACGTTTGAAGTGTCAGATTCCGGAAGAGTTTCAGCGCACGACAAGAGAGTTGAATGAATTAGCAAAATGGAAAGCAACGGAGTTTCGTTTTTTTTTTTTTACTTTATGCTGGTCCAGTCATTTTGAAAAAAATTTTGTCAGTCAATTCGTACAAATATTTTCTTCTCTTGCACGCTGCCTGTAGAAAGTTATCCACCGCCGAATTAGCACTGACACACAACAACGACGCCAACCTTTGCTTGGAAACTTTTTATTGATTGACATCTGAACTTGATGGAGCGCAGAGTCAAATTCTAAACCTGAGAGTTTGATACACCGAAAGCTGATAATGCGAAAAGTATGAATTATTATACTCTCACCGAGCTCACTGCGTTCCCATTCGGAAATGCTTTGGATAAAAATTCCAAGATCGTGATGGATTGCAGGTGATAAAAAAAATTAAATATAAAGATTTTGTCATCTCAACCGAGGCACCGAATAACACCATTCTATTGAAAAACGATCAAATATTGCAAATTAATAGGATGTACAAGCAGCACGAGGAAGATGATATTACACTCCAAGGAAGAGTGTTGAGTATTAAGAGATCCATTTTCTTGTATCCATGCGATTCGTCAATTTTTTCTATGTGGGAAGTGAAAAAAACGAACAACGAGAAAACCTGCAACTCCCAAGTATTCATAAAAAAATGGTACTTTTTGATATTGGGAACATACCTGAGAAAAAAATGTACTGCAGTGCTATTATCCATTAGTAATATTTTACTACTGGTAATCATAAAGAATAGACCGAAATTTTTTATACATCAAAAGAAATAAATTAAATTCACTAATATTCAGTTTATTGTGTTTTGTTGCTCTTAATTCTACGCCACGGCGCGTTTTCCCAGTAATTGTTCCATTTGTTTCTGCTTGATATTGTAACGGCACCGCCTGGCTCATGAGGCGATGTGGTCGGCTCGGCGGCTGACGCTTGACTGAGCTAGCGCCGAGCGGACGGCGGCGGAACTAATCGCTGGCCCGCGAGTGAAAGTGGGGGTAGCGAGCCCGCTAGCGAGCGCGTCTCGGGACTCTGGAACGTAAGTGGGGGAAAAAGATGATGCAACAAGTGGCGTACGTGACGTTCGGCGAGCGTAGTGCGCAGACTCCAGCCACGCCTAGCCAATAAGATCCGAGCGTGAGTAAGTGGGGGAAGTGCGTAGCCAGTGATCTCTAGCAGCGTTCCCACCGCGATAAAAAGAAGCCAATAGTATTAAAAGCTATTTTTAGAATTCCAAGAAACTCGGAAACAAAGCCAATAATATTGTAAGTTATTTTTATAATTCCGCGAAATCCAAGAACAAAGGATTTCGACTGTATAAAAGCCGGTGCCGTCCAGCACTCGGCGCTCATTCTCTCTCGAGATTCCGAGACCTCAGCGTACTGTCTGAGTATTAGGCAACGAGTTTCTTCATTTCAAAATCCTAACCTAAAGATTTCCTGTACATTCGACGACGGAGTAGTTCGGTTACGTTCGACTCCCGCAGCCGGTGTACACTCACAATCTAACCTAAATTTCCTTCGTGCACACGACGACGGAGTGGTTCGGTTACGTTCAACTCCCGCAGCCGGTGTACTTCCAAACATAACCTCATTTTTTCCTGCGCATCGGCCACGGAGTAGTTCGGTTTCGTTCGACTCCCGCAACCGGCGTGCAACATAACCTCAATCTTCCTTGTTCATCGGCCACGGAGTAGTTCGGTTTCGTTCGACTCCCGCAACCGGTGAACATCCTAACCTACAAAGCATTGGCCAGAAAAGGCCTGGAAGATGGCGAACGGAGAACATCTCCAAATCAAACGCTCAAATTAAAATCCATCGAGATCATTGCAATCTATATGAATTAAGCTCGATTTGTGTCAGTAAAGGAATAAATACAAAGTCTTAAATACGCTATATAATATATTTAATAGAAAGAATTCGTAAATACTCCGAAAGTGAAAGAAGAAAATTCCAAGGAAACGCCACGCCGTTTCAGCGAGCTTCGCTGAGTGCGGAACACAAGAGGCGGAAACAATAGGACACAATCCCAGGAAAGTATAAAACAAAAATAAAAATAAAAATAAATAAAATAAAATAAAATAGAAATAAAATAAGCAGACTAAAGTAATTTATAATTATAAAGTGATAAAAATACCTCTGGGCAAACCAAGGAATAACAAACCCTGTGATATCTTAACGAAGCCACGATGGCGGAAGGAAAAAACTCCAAACCTAAAATTGACGACACCAGAACGGCCCCAGATAAAGCTATTAGGATAATAGAAAATGAATTAATGGACACAGAATTTATCAACGAAGTAATCTACGGATCTCAACAAAAAATTAATAATAAAGAAACGAAAACCTAAGGGAGGCTACAGACCAATCTCTCTTGCGTCTTGTTTTCTCAAGATTTTTGAAAGGATCATTAAATCGAGGCTAGAGTTCTATCTAGAAACGGATTTAATCATCCCCAATTCCCAGTACGGGTTTAGGAAGCAACGTTCATGCTCCGAAAACATTTGTATCCTATCCACGGATATTATTAACTCCTTCGCAAGGAAAGAAAATACCTTGGCTGTATTTCTAGACCTGGAGGGAGCATACGACAATGTACTAACAAAGATTTTAATCGACAACCTTAACGAATTAAGAATCCCAGCCTTTGTTACAAGATTAATCTCGAATCTAATAACCCGTCGAGAAGCAAAATTTTACGCTGATGGAACGGCTATAGGATCAAGAATACTTGATAGAGGTCTGCCGCAAGGTTCGGTTCTTAGCCCAACATTATTTAATATTTACTTAAGAAAAATAAACGAGAACATAGGTCAAGATTGTTCTTCCCTGCAATACGCAGATGATATAATCCTGTACCTACGAGATAAAAACATCGACATTGGCCTAAAAAAATTGGAGAAGGGGCTAAATACTTTAGCGTCATGGCTAGGCAAATTAGGGCTAAACATAAACCCGAAAAAAAGCAAGTTAATTATTTTTACGAAACAAAAAACACAGATAGACTATAAGTTCGTTACTTTAAACGATACCAAAATAATGAATATTAAGTCCGCGAATCTTTTGGGAGTCACAATGGACACGAGATTGAACTGGAAACCGTTTATCAAAGACATAAAAAATAAAGCTCAAAATGCAGTAAACATAATTAAAATCGTTGCGAAAAAAGGGTGGGGAGCTCACCCCTCCACACTATTAATGATCTATAAAGGATTAATTAGAGCTAGATTGGAATGGGGCATCGCCTGCTCCAGTTCGGCCTCGCCGCACCTTTTTAAGTCTCTGAGCACGGTTCAATATGCAGCACTAAGGATAATTTTAGGATGCTTCAGATCCACTCCTACAAATACCCTATTAGACCTAGCAAAAGAACAATCGTTGAATTACAGAGCACAATTATTAACATCAAGATTCTTAACAAGAGCGCAGTCTTTCCGAAGACACCCTCTGCTCCCCAAATTGAAACTATTGGAGGAGCTTTTAACGCGCTACAGAGCTCCCTTAGTATGCCATAGATTTGCAATCTATAAGACGTGGCAATTATTTAAACACCAACTGGATAAAATAGAGAGACACGAAATATTGCCGTGCTTTAACACCCCCATAGCGGCACAAATAACTCCCATAGATATAAACACCAGTATCGGGAGGACAATAAGCTCTCAAACTGCCAAACAAGCTAACGAGGTATTCAAAAAAGAAATAAAGAAAAACTATAATCACAATTGGATTCAAATCTTTACCGATGGCTCTAAAACAAAAGAAGTAGAACACACAGGATACGCCTACTTTATCCCCGACTTCAATATTCGCGCTATGTTTAAAACCTCAAAGTTAGCCTCCATATTCGAAGCAGAGGCGTCTGCTATTGTGGAGGCCTTGAAATTCATGAAGTCCAGACCTACAAATAAAAAAAATATTCTCATTATCTCGGATTCCTTGAGTGTGATATCGGCCCTGGATAGCATGGAAATTGACGCGAAAGTGCATCCACTAATCCTGGAGTTAAAATCACTTACCTTTCGCATCTCGCTCACTCTCCGGAAGGTCGAATTTCTGTGGTGCCCGTCGCATAGAGGAATCGAGGGGAATGAAACAGTGGACGGCCTCGCTAAGTCAGCACTGAAACACGGGTCGTACAAAAGATTAAATTTAACATCGCAAACAATAGCCAAAGAGTTACAAAAATCTATCACAGAGCGAGAACTTGATGAGTTCAAGGCCTCATTTACAGAGAAAGGTACGCTATACAACGAATACAGGAATCCCAACGACAGGTCCCCGTGGTGGAGGGAATTTGCCTTGGAGCGTAAGGCAATTACATTTATAAACAGATTAAGAACTGGCCACATCGGGGTAAATTCCCACCTCCACAGGGTCGGCCTTGTCGACTCCAAGGCCTGCCCATGTGGTTACCCAGATCAAGACATCAATCACGTTTTCTGGGGCTGCGAGCTCAACGGAGAGAACTCCAACAAACTCTTGAGCGACTTGATTAAACTGAAAGAAACTCCTCCTTTAGAGATCAGAAGCCTCTCATTCTCTCGTTCGGAGAAAGTCCTCAAAGCTCTAATAAACTTTGCAGAAAAAATAAAAGCAAGCACCAATTTGATATACTGAACACCTCTTTCCTTCACTGCATATAAATTAATATGCAACGCGAATAACCGTCTTACACCAATGACAGACGGTCTAATTAAAGGAGAAAAAAAAATCTAATCAAATAAATGAATAAATAAAGAATAAATATATAAGTAAAGAAAATAAAATAAGTATCTTAAATAAAGCGAATTAAAATCCACGTATATTTAAAATCAAAAATATATAAAAATAATACTAAACAAAACTGCACATAACCTAAGTAAATAAAGGGTGTAATTAAACACTCATATTGACAGACGGGAGTTTAGTTCAACTCCATCCAAGCTACATGTAGTTCATGTAGCCGACAGCGACCCTTGGCCGAAGCGGTGACACCAGTGGCCAGGCTAGACTCACGAACAAAGTGAGCCTAGCCAAAAAGAAGAAGAAGAAGAAGAAAGCATTGGCCACGGAGTAGTTCGGCACCGTTCGACTCCCGCAACCGTGTTTTGCTTTCCTAACCTTAAAAATTTATCATAACCCGAAAAGAAGTGAAGAAACTCATCGCAAGTTCAAATTAAAAATTCATAAATTCAAATAAATAATCATAAAAGCCACTTGGACTTTTATATAGTCAAAATCCAACGTTAATTTTGTCCAAATTAAACAAAATTCATTAAAATTGTATCGAGTCAATAAAAATCGTTATCTTTGTGTCAAAATCAAATAAATTGGACAAATTAATTATAAAAACGTTAAATTTTCTATTTCCACGGTTATTTCAAGAAAATAACCTCAATTAATTACAAAAATTGTTTTCTCCCAGATCAAATCGATCAGTTTTATGTTGTTGTAAAGAAAGTCATTCGTAATTTAAACAAATTGAATAAATCATTCGTTATTTGAATTTTTCTACTAAAAATTCTTGTTTTTCTTCATTACCTGCTCCTTTTTCATGAAGCTCGAACCGACGCGTAACGCGAGGCGTCTTTGAGCCTATTTCGTACCGTTACAATATACATGTATATAGTGATTTCATGCCACCTGATACGTTCCTGATCATATTATAGTCAGGCTGACCTTATCAGCTGTGATCCGGATGCTTTATTTTCTCCTGACCCATTCTAGATCACGACGACGTAACGCTGGCCTTATCAGTAAAAAATATATTTCTAGTCAGGCACGCGTAGTACAGTACTACCTCTCTAAGAGAGCCCCCGGTGCGAGAGAATTTCTCCGCCGTTCCGCTTGTGCGATTTTTAGGGCTTCCTCCACTTAGCTGGAGCGCTTTCAATATACCCGAAACCTCGATAAGAGGTCACGAACGATTTTAGCAAATCGCACGTGTTCAAAACACAATATTAATAGCTTATGACGTAAAATCCTTGTAGGCACGTGTCATGTGCGTGCGTACGTGGGGGCACATGTTTATTCAGTGTCGAAAATATTCAAACATATGTTATCGAAAATTTCAGATTTTTTTTTTTTTTTATTGTCAAATTAATAATGTTCGTATAATAAACGGTTAATCTGCAAAGTCGGGGAAAAAACATGCACCGTAATTAAATCATAAGGAATAATTCAGTGTGTTCTGTGCGTGATCTGGTTTTGGTGGGAAGAAATTAATAACGCGTGGGAGAGAATGAGAAAATATGTAAAAATTGTCTTTATTACTAATTATCACAGGAATTAGTGTACAATAAGACCCGACAGTAAAAAACCCGGATGAAACAAGCCCGAGTGGCCCGTGTGAATCGTTTCCCCAGGTAAAGATAGCGACGACCGCGTGCTCGCAAGCCGGCACTCGTGAGGGCGTAAATCTCGCGAGGCCCTTGTGTCTACTTAATTGTGATCTGCACGTTATTGACAACCCAATAATTATGTGATCCCGACGTGTTTAATTCCCGTATAGATTTGTGGAAGCGCGAGGTGTAAAAGGGACCCGATAGAAGAGAAAGAAGGTTGTAGGTCGAGCGATCAATCAGGTAACTGATTGATCGCACGACCTACCTACGATCACGCGCCGTTCAAGCTCCCGAATGCCCGTCCCGAGGGAATCAAGAGACGCGGCAGCGGCTCGACGCTAAGTATTAAGGTGATCTAGCAGTCGCGTGAGTGCGAGAGAGATAACCAAAAAAGTAGATACACGATTTTCTCAGAAATCCTTTGTATTTTGAAAATAATAAAAGTTACACCTTGTTCTCTGGTGAAATGGGAACAACATGTAACTAATAGTTTTCTTTAAACAATAAGTCTCGCCAAGTAAAACGTGTAGTGGGATTTTTACCGACCGAGCAAGTGATAGACCCTCTTAAAAGAAAAGCGTAGCGCGCGAGCCGGCCGTACTCTTCTTATATACATTGAAATAGGCGTTTTATGACGTCACAGAAAATTTAAATCGTTCTCACAGGAGAACGGGTTGAGGGGAAAATCTCATATTAGATTTGAATTTTCTATGATTTTTTATCTTTCGAACGGTCCTTGGTAGAACAAAATCCATTGAGCCAATCCAGAGAAATCTAACATTGAAGATGTCCGCGCAGGCGCTTGGACATACGCCCTTTGCGAGACTGGTGGACATTTTCGGCCTGTGACGTCACCCGCTCCGCTGAACACGGTATCCCCACTCTTCGCGCGCCACTGAGCGAGAGAGACAGATATATCGGGTCTCTCTTTCCCTCTACCGCCGGCGCGCCTATAGCGCTGTCTCTCTCCCTCTACCGCTTCCGCGGTAGTCCTTTTATGTCTTTTTATGGATATCAAGAATTTTTAATGCTGAGGGAAAATCGGGGGTCACGAACAAATGGACTTGTCCAGGCTTTTTTCCCCGTGGAGGGGATTTTTGGCTAGGATATCACTTCTTTTTTTCTGACTCCTCCGAAACCTGAATTTTTTTTTGATCACATGATACTTCATGAACCTTTCCCCATCTTTTAAATTGGTTTAGTTTCGTCGAGCCACTCATGCACTACCGCTCAAACGTTTAGATAAATCAGACAACTCTGCCACAAAGAAAGATATTCAAATTTCCAGAGTGGCGTTTCAAAAAGGATAGATCAGGCTTCAGTGTGCCTTATTTGAATATTTTTTTATTGATTATTTTTTTGGCCTGGTACAGACTTTGGTTCCGGACCGTTTTTATGCCTTTTTTTCGACCATCGCGCATCAGGCGCACAATATAAGGGATTGTTTTTTTTTTTACTATTTAAAACTCGCAATGCAATGCAGAAGCTCCATTTTCCCCTTTGGAAAAATTTGTTGTAATTTTTCTCCCGAAAATTATTTCGTTTTTGGCCAAAAACATAAAGTTTTGAAAAATTCAATATCACCCAAGAACGAAAGGATTTATAGAAAATTTTACATATACAAGAAGTTGCGTATTTTCATTAGGGTGGGTAAAAAAAAATCAACAATTTTTAATCTTCGAGCATAGTTGATAGAAAGTTGGAGTATCATAAAGGAAAAAACCTCGTGAAAGGGGGAGGCCGTAGGCGAATATTTAGAGGTTGCGCAAGTGACTGTTATCATTTTTAGCGATTAGAGGCGAAAAACGAAGATTTTCTTCGATCGTGAAAGAAATAAATCTAATTTGATTCTTAATTCAGGAGGAATGAAGGGCCCGATCGTTCAGAACAAAAATTCAGAACTTAGTTGTTTTTCGAATTCCATTTTTATTCGCAAAACATAATGAATTTACTCCATTTTACGAGGATCGCTGAAAAATATGACAACAACACGTTTTCTTCGAGGAAGCGCTCGACGGCAACATTGTGTTACGCGGATAATTGGCTTGAGATCGTACAGTGAGAGAATGTTTGACTCAATACCGTAAATGAATATCTGAATAAAATAACTTTGCAAAAGTAAAAAAAAAAAGAACGCCAAGTATTAAAAAAGGATTGAAATCATTTTTTTTTAAGCCAAGAAAAATAAACCGGCGACAACAAAAACTTGGGGTGCTTGGTTAAGAAAATAAGCCCGGGAAGATTAAACAAATGCTTTTTTTCTCAACCATGCACCCCAAGTTTTTGTTGTCGCCGGTTTATTTTTCTTGGCTTAAAAAAAAATGATTTCAATCCTTTCTTAATACTTGGCGTTCTTTTTTTTACTTTTGCAAAGTTATTTTATTCATATTTCATTTCTTTTTGGAATAAATTTTTTTTTTTTTTAACATTACAATAATAACAAAAACGGCAAGGGACAGCGCGGGCCGCGGAAGCGGTAGAGGGAGAGAGACAGCGCTATAGGCGCGCCGGCGGTAGGGGGGAAGAGAGGCCCGATATATCTGTCTCTCTCGCTTAGTGGCGCGCGAAGAGTGGGGATACCGCGTTCAGCGGAGCGGGTGACGTCACAGGCCGAAAATGTCCACCAGTCTCGCAAAGGGCGTATGTCCAAGCGCCTGCGCGGACAACTTACGCCTTTCTGACTCCAAGAAACAGAAAGGATCCCAAACCTCGCGTCCAAAATCTTCAATGTTAGATTCTCTGGATTGGCTCAATAGATTTTGTTCTACCAAGGACCATTCGAAAGATAAAAAATCATAGAAAGTTCAAATCTAATATGAGATTTTTCCTTCAACCCATTCTCCTGTGAGAATGATTCAAAGTTTCTGTGACGTCATAAAACGCCTATTTTACTGTATATAAGAGTACGGCCGGCTCGCGCGCTACGCTTTTCTTTTAATACTTGGCGTCGAGCCGCTGCCGCGTCTCTTGATGAAATGTAATTGTCTTCGATGCATATTTTTAAGAATTATTCACGTGAAAACTCAAACCTATGAAAGTCGTACCTATTTCATCCACGTTCTCATTTCGTTCATCAGAATTCGATTTGCTTTTTTCAACAATATCGGCTACTAACCCGCGCCGATTGGTTCGTTGGTCGTGTAAAAATTCTTCCTGACGTTCGGCCAGATCCTTGAGCGAATTTTCATCTGCCGCATTGAAAAATTCACCCAAGTTCGTACAAAAAATTGTCTACTTCAATTCCTGCATAGCGGAGTTTTGTAGCAATGCACCTTTTTTTAGTAGTTGCCACTGTCCATGCATTGTTTCTAACCTCACGACGTTGTTATGTGGCAATGAGGTTCTTATTCCACACTCACTTCAAATACTGTTCACTTCGTTAATAACTTTTCGTGCACTCTGTTTTTTGTTTGCTTCAAAGTTATGTGGTGGCAAAGAAAGGAACTTAATACCTGTCAATAGATCGGCAGTTTACTCCGCTCGAGGCACTGAATTGCACAGCCAATTAAATAATTATGTCGAACTTCATCCTGATTCGCCATCATGACGGTCATACAGACGGTCCTCGAGGACAACATTGTATCGTGTCATACGTATTAAAGCTTCTTAATAATAAAGCGCCTGGGGCTATTGCTCTCTGCGTGCATGTGATACAATGTTATTGTCGAGTGCTTCCTCGAAGAAAACGTATTGTTGTCATATTTTTCAGCGATGCTCGTAAAATGGAGTAAATTCATTGTGTTGTACGAATAAAAATGGAATTAAAAAAAAATTAAGTTCCAAATTTTTTTTCTGAATGATTAGTCCCTTCATTCCTCCTGAATTAAGAATCAAATTAGATTTATTCCTTTCACGATCAAAGAAAATCGTCGTTTTTCGCCTCTTGTCGCAAAAAATGATAAAAAGTCACTTGCGCAACCCCTAAATATTCGTCTACAGCCTCCCCCTTTCACGAGGTTTTTTCCTTTATGATACTCCAACTTTCTATCAACTATGCTCGCAGATTTAAAATTGTTGATTTTTTTTGAGCCACCCTAATTTTCATACTAAATCACCTGGAATTTTTTTTGGAATTTCTCTTAGAATTTTTTTTTTCGCACAATTTTTTTCGAACTTGACCTCTAGTAGGAAAAAAATGTATAACTATCAAAAAGGGATGAATGTACGACATTTTCTTGAGCCTCAGCAACATGATTTTTATGTCACTGAGCCCTCGCAGCGACAAGATTTTTATCTGCCTCAGCGACAAGATTTCTATGTCACTGAGAGATATCATCGCTTATTTTGATTTGCCTGAGAGATATCATCGACAAGATTTTGATTTGCCTTTGCGACAAGATTTTCATGTTGCTCAGCGATAAGATTTTCATGTAGCTCAGCGACAAGATTTTTATGTCACTGAGCCCTCGCAGCGACAAGATTTTCATGTCACTGAGCCCTCGCAGCGACAAGATTTTCATGTCACTGAGCCCTCGCAGCGACAATATTTTCATATGACTCAGCGACAAGAGTTTTATGTCGCTCAGCGACAAGAGTTTATTTTGCTCAGCGACAAGAGTTAATTTGGCTCAACGACAAAAGTTTATTTCCCTGAGAGTTATTATCACTTAGCCATTAATCTGATGTCAGCGGCATTGTAAGTCATGCTGTAAATGAATAAAATGGTGGGTGTAGGAGTAGGTCAAAAGATGTGAGCATATTCAATCATGAAGCAGAGAGAGTCTCCCGTCATAGGAGCATGTCGGTAATATGCCAGCTGAGAATTAGAATTTGTGAGGTTATGACGAGCTGTCAAAGCTGTATCACAGCATTCGTTCAGACTCAGTAACGACAAACCTGCAACACATTCTTCTCCCATGACCTTGCATTCTCGGGCAGATAAATTGTTATCGAACGTTCGTTGTTCGACAAGGAACAAGTTGTAACAGTTATTTTCTCGAAAATGTCAAAGGCGGAAATTAAAAATATGAACTTATTTCAGCTATCTCTCTCACACTCGCGTCAATATGGCCCTTCGAAATATCAGCTGACATTTTTCGCTCGCTCGTCTGCACTATTTTTTTTTGTTTTTGTACGTATCCATAAATTGCCCACGACGGATCCATTGGAATCATCGCGGCCTCGACCAATCAGAAATTTCGTTGCCCGTGATTGGCTGAGATGGGCGCACAGACCCCTTTGAATGTGTTGTCGGGTGGCCATATACAGACACGTCAAATCCTTCGATGTAGCGTGGTTCTGACGCAGGCTGAGATAGGACTAAGCCCGTGCAAAGTTTTTTCTCAGCAATTACTTAATCAATCGTACCAAATTTGAGCTCTATCGAAAGGGTATCGCGTAATTAGTCTCTATGACAATTTTCAGGTCGCTAGACGACTCCTGTCCTGGGCTTTACAGTTAGCTGTAATGTCATCGGAATTTTTTTTTCCCATCACCGCGAATCGTTTTACTAAGAGAAAGTATAGACTCGGCGAGCGCTCGGGACAAGCAGACGACGCACAGCTGTTTTCAAATGTACTTTTCCCGAGACTCTGCCGAGTCTCTTGATACTCTCAGCTTCAATCACTTTTTCTTCGATGCGTATTTTTTTTAATAGTTTTGATGTTTCTTAAAATTCTTATCGATAGCGGCATGCGGCAACGCTTCAAAGAGCTCGAAATAGTTGTTCAAATGAAGAACCGGCAGATTTCGCGAGGTATTTAAATCATATTAAATTCTTTCATCGGCTTTATTGAGAAGGAAGCGATAATTTAGGCGAAGCTGATGCTTGATTGCAATAGTTTTACAAACATTGACACGGCTTATAGCTACATGGGACGACACTTTGCCCTCTCGATGCTTCGCCTCAAATCTCATCGTCGATATTTTCCATAGCGGACCGCAAAGACGCAATATTCTTGCATAGTGAATCATAAAATGATGCTTTGGCTTTAATGACCCAGGAAAAATTTTTGTCAATGATTCCAAATATTCACTAATTGTCACTAATGCTTCCAAAATTAGATGAGCATTCTCGTCTACTTCATAGCTCATCACTACATTGACGATTTTGCAAATAGATAAGAGTAGTTCCCAGACTTCACTATCATCCGTAACTAAATGTCCGATTATCATTGGTAAATGGATTATTAAATTGAGCATCTCCGAGGCTGACATAATGATATGTTTGTCTTTGATTTGATTTATTAGTATTTCGGGAGGTTTATTTTTTATGGGGCCATAAGCGAAACCTTTAATAAGGTTATTCAATTGCTCCAAAGTGAAAAATTCCTTTGAAATCCAATAATCAATAATGCGACCAAGGTCGTACCGGCAAGTTCCTTCTAAAATATCATGTACAACATCGACCGCAATATTGTTTATCGGATGAAAATTCTCGACACCTTGCAAAACACATCTTTCTACTATTCCAGTTTCTTTTTTATTATTTTTTTCCACATCCGTTTCGTAATTTTCTACGGTTCGTAATTCGCAATGATCTTCGGTGAGAGGTTTATTTATATCCGTTCAATCCATCAAGCAGAATCGACAAAATTTTTTCTAGTTAAAACCTTGGTGAAACCCAGGAAAAAATGAACACCTAAGTTATCTCCAATCACTAAAGATAGACGGAAATATATTGTTTTTTGTCCATTTGGTAGATCAATGCTGATACCAGTGTTTTCTATAAACTCCATTTCATCTTTTACTTTAGAAAAAATGATGGCGTTCTTGAAAAGCTTCCGGTCCAAGGTGTTGAACAAAATGAAAAGGAAAATGTTTTCGAGATTTGCTTGGAATCGCGGAGGCAACCATGGTATCGAAACAAAAACGGCACCGCACTTCGAAATTCTCTTATGGCTCCCCAATGGGTTATTATTTTCGTAATCGTCAAAATATAGAAAAAGCGGAAGAACTATTTTATTACCATCATTGGCACTGAGCTTTTTCCAAAGTTTTGCTTGAATAAAATTCGAAATGATGGTAGTATTGCTTTGCAACGAGTGAACATACTGTAAAGTTTCCTCAAAAATTGACGGTAATTCGAAAAATTGTTTCAAGTCTAAAAAACGAAGGGGTATAAATTGAGCAGTCACCGGTACCATTTTTAATTCCGGTACTCCATTTTTTTGACAAAAGTCTTTGCGTTCACCCAAGAGGTATGATTCGGGAGAAATGAAAGTTTTCCGTTTCTTGAAACGTTTAAAAAACATGTGCTCTGTGCTGAATTCATCGAGAGAATTTTTCAAGTTATCAATGTTTTTTGTCATCTTTCTTACAGCAATTACGTCATTATAATCCTAAGAGCTTAATCGAAAGCTTTTTTCTCAATTATACTCCAATTCATTTTTAAATCGGAGTATTTCTCCTAGGCTTCGTAAGATAATCAAAAAAGCATGCGAGAGTCTCGATTTTTTGCCAAAATATGATTTTCACCCTAAAACATTCAATTTTAAAAGAAAAACTCGTTGTTTCGCGAAAATTGAATTGAAAAGACATTGCGCAACCCGAAAACTTCGAATTTTTGTAAAGTCCCAGCATTTTCTCCGGAGGGCCCATTTTTCGACCTCGCCATGAGTAGCCCATTCGATCGAGAATCGAATGAAACACGTTTCTGGCCTTCGTGGGAGATTATTTTTTTCATTCTGAAAATTTCAGTTTCTTTTCATTCGGAAAATTTCAGTTTTTTTTTCATTCGAAAAATTTCAGAGTTTTTTTTTCATTCGGAAAATTTCAGTTTTTTTTTCATTCGGAAAATTTCAGAGTCCCGAAATCCTCGGATATTTTCTCTGAAGGGCACTTTGATTCCAGACTTGCCACGAGTGGACCAATCGATAAACAATCGAATGAAACGCGATCCTTGGCTTGTCGTGGCAAGTGATTTTTTTTTGTGAAATTTCAGATTTCGCCCAAAAGTGTCATTCGTTTCATTTCGAAAAACCGAATATTTTTATCGAGTAGTTAAAATTGCCCTGATGAACAGGTACCAGTCCGGTTTATTTTGTAAATAGCCTGTCGTAGCTGCGTGCGCCAAATCCGGATCTTCGGTCCGATTCTCAACAAAAAAATTTTTTTTTCCAAGACCTGAATAAAACGAGAGTTTTCCAGTAGAGAGAGGTGACCTCATCGTTATTATGATCTTTTGCAATATTATCCAGTATTGGATCAAATGATTTTTTTCCGAAAAGTTCCTCAACTTCCGAATAATTTCTCCGAAAAATTCCACAACTTTCAGTATGGAAAAAGGCATTTTTTTTTTATTTCACGAGTATTTGGTTAGATGCCTTGTGAACCAGGAAAAAAGTTTCGCGACGATCAAAGCTATGGAATTAACCCAAGATGCCCACATGGGGTGTGACACACCCCAGGCCATTTACGAGCTGGAATTTTACCTGTAAAATCCCCAAATCGACACTATTACCCTTCCCTACAGTTAGATCGAACCTTCCACCCTAGGCTCAGGTAGCGGGGACTAATTCCGGCGCGTTAGGTTAGCTCCTGTAGTCGCCCGAAGCGGACGATCGACAATTCTGGGGTGTGCAACACCTCGAACCCACAAAAACTATTATCCTCACCAGAAAGAGAATGCTTTCGCAAATCAGACCCTGCTTGAATTTTGTCGATATCTCAAAAAACAAAAAAAATACAGCATTTTTTGTAAAAAAGGGCTTTTTCGCGATTTTTTTTTCAACAATTTTTTAAACATACTTCAAACTAAAATTTTCGTTCCATTCTTGGATAGAATAATAGAGGATCGTTTGAAATATGTTCTCAAATTTTATTGAGCCCTCCAAATCATTCTACGAAATGCTACAGCGCTCCAAATTGCTTGGGGTGTGACACACCCCATGTGACCACCACGGGATTCTCATGAGGTGTGACCGTCTTGGGTTAATAATGAATATGGCAATATTGAGTCCCTTTGAAAAATTAGTTACATGGCTCTGATCATCGCGAAACTTTTTTCCTGGTTCACTTGGTATCCAAGCAAACTAGTCGTGAAATAAAGAAGTAGCCTTTTTCCATACCCGAAGTTGAGTAATTTTTCGGAGGAATTAAATAATTAAACACTAAAAAACATGTCAAAAAATCACAATAAGGATAAGGTTTTTTATTTATGTTTTGCAAAAAAAACTTTTATTCCGAGAATCGAACTCCCGACCCTCGGAAAATTGACCCGAATTACGCATTAGACAGCTAATGTTCAATTTTTTTACAATAAAAGAATATGCAAACGGAAAAAGGACGAATCTCGATTTTTACCCGAGACCGTATGAAAATTTAGATGAAATTTACTTACGATTACGATTTGTGGGCTTATTCCAATGGGTCACGAACAGACTTATCCAACCGTGACACTTTGGATAATTGTGTCCAATATATCCAAAAAATATCGGGTCACTTTCGATTTTGCGGTTCAAATATCGTACAGCAATCTGAATCACTATTTTGATTTTGATTAATCGAGCCATACGAAACACTTACAAATTTTTCGTTAATTAACTCCTCAGTTAGTCGGTCAACTGGGAAAATATGATCGCATCGGACTAGAGCGACTCCTTCGATCGTACAGGGGAGAAGAAAAACAAATGACTCGGGCGCGTCGGTCGATTGTCATTTTTTTTGTTACAATCCATTCTTCATTCGTCATCGCAGCCGAGCAAGTGTAAGTACCTCGTTTTTGTTTTGTAATTTTTGTGAATAATTTTTGAATAATATAATAGAAAATTCATATTTATTTTTTGTTTCTAATTTACAGGTGAAAATGTCCCAAAACGGAAACGATGATCACGATATGCTGGACGAAGAGAGGCTGCTCCAAGAGGACCTCGATAATCAAAACCACGCGGCCGGAGGATCGGGCGGATCGACATCGGAGTCAGGACCGCCTGGTTCCTCGGGGTCGGACGGAGGTGCCGGTGAAAACGAGCTAGTTCAACAAAATAAAAATCGTAAGTACGGTGTATGAAATAAATAATCGTAAAATTGTAAATCTGTGCTCACTGCGCATGGTTCGCATTTTGTTGCACTGCGTCTGAATATTCCTCAATTAGGAAAGCCCTTATGCTTACAGTCTTGGCGTAAACTCTTCTTCAATGGATACTGCGTATTCATCGTATACAGAGTTTACACCAAGACGGTAAACAAAAAGTTCAATGGATACGCAGCATCCATCGTAGAAGGAATATTCAGACGCCGGGCTTCTTCGATGGAAACTGCGTATGAATCGTAGAAGAGTTTACGCCAAGACCGTAACCGACAGGGCTTTTGTAATTGGGGAGCATTCAGACTCTGTGCTCACTGTGCATGGTACACATTGTGTTGCACTGCGTCTGAATGTTCCTCAATTAAAAAGGCGCTTTACGCTTACAGTCTTGGCGTAAACTCTACTATGATATAATAAAAGAAATTACATTTTTTTCAGAAAGGGGTGCTCGAGGAGGCTGGCGGGTGCAGAAAGCAAAAAAATTATATTACCGAGCCCAGCTGCAGGACCACGCAGCCCACATCCTCAGCCGCCGGGACATGTGGAGAGGGCGGGCTCGTGGCCCGTGGCGTGGACGAGGCGATGGTGTTCGTCGTGGTGGTTCCGGGGAAATGTAATTTTTCCAAGAGCCGGGCCCTGCAAAGAAAGGCCCTAAAACCTACGAAAAAGTAGAAAAAGAAACAAATAAATCAAAAATAAATAAATAAAACTGGTTACAGGGCTCTCGACTCTGGGAGATTTTTATTTTTCTATTTTTCAGGGATTGGTTTCCGATTTTCGTGGTTTTCATCGTTTTCATAGAGCGGCTAGATCAGCTGTACGAAAATTTTACCGAATTCCACAAGTGAGAATTTCTCTGCGTTTTATTTTTCCCACAAATACATCGCAAGTGCGAAGGATCGCGCGACAATCATGGTTTTTTGGTCCGAGTGAAAATACGTGAAAATGCGGGCTCAATGATGGAGCCGTTCAGAGAGAAAGCGCTTCAGGATTACAGGAAGAAACTTCTCGAGCACAAAGAAGTCGAATCTCGTCTCAAAGAGGGTTAGTTTTTCATGTTGCATCGAGGCAATAAATTATTTTCTAAAAAACCCTGATTCTTCGGTGCGAGTTCGAAGGCGATTATGATTATAGCCTCATTCTCGGTTGGTTCTCTGTCAAAGATCGTCCAGCATCAGTGAGAGTAAGCCAGAGGAAAAAAAACCCCTCGATCAAAAAAGATCGCTGTCGCCCGATTCCGAAACGGCAAAACCGGCTAAATTGGCCAAAAAGTCACACGAACCCGAAGCGTCATCGGTGAGTTATCCAACACGATTTTTCTCCATCTCTCTCATTTTTAATCGATCGAAATCGAACCTTGAAATTCCCCAATCACGTTTTATCATTCTCCATGAATATTCAACAGAATTCAGGCTCTCCGTCGGATTTGTCGACCGGAGCAAGCAGAAAAGTTGCAGAACCCGAGCCGGTCTCTGACAACACCGTCCAGGTTGCCCAGCGCTACAATTTCCCAAGAGAAATCAGTGTCGAATCGGTTACATGAGAAATTTTAACAATTGGATCAATAGTATGCTCATAAGTGAGTAATTTCGATTCCCACAACCCCCAAAAATTGGTCGTCGTAAAATTTCCAAGGCGCAACGTTCGGGAGACGAAATTGAATTGTTTTTTTGTTCTGCAGGCGAATACGTGGCAAAAGTCAGACAAGACAACAGTCACGGAGGACCCCTCAGAGTTGTGGACATGTGCTGCAGCAAAGGTTCAATTATCTGTGGATAAAAAAATCCGGCCAAAACCCCCTCCCGGGGAAAAAAAAACTTGGACAAGTACATTGTTTGGTCCGATAGCCGAAAAAAGATCCTCCATTCGTGCAGCTGTAAAATTTAGAATATCAAAAATCTGACAAGTACTGAACAGAGATCGGCTCTAAAATGTGAATCCAGCCTAAAACAAATAACTGTTTACATCCAGTCTTAAACTTTCTGATATCAGTGACAGGACAAGTATTGAATTGACCACTAGGTATCAGTTAACGAGAATGAAAAAAAAACATCAATTGTTTCTTCGAAAGTATTGCTAGATTATTTTTAAAAAATGAAGAGCGCGTATGCGCACAGAGTACTTGGCCAGCGCATTACTTTTGCCTCTTTTGAGCCGTGGTCAATTTATTGAATTCGAAAGATCATACGAAGAAATTTTCTAAGACACCATGCAAAAAATTGAACTAAATTTCAGGCGATAATTATCTGGGCCGCAGCTTTGAAATTTTATTATAGTCCAGTCGGAATAGACATGAGACCTATTCTAAGACACCAGCGTTTAGCCAATTTTTTTCTAGGTTGTATGGACCCCCACGAATATGCCCTCCATTTGTCCCCGCTGAAACTCGTGTTTTGTAGCCAGGAAAATTGTTTAAACAAAAAAAAACCGGTTTTTTTGAGTTTTTTTGCTTATAACCGGTGATTTTGAAATTTTTTTTGAATAAATATTGTGCATTACTATGCCCTCTACAAAATCAGTTCTATGGAAAAATTACGTGAGATTGTTAGTTTAGCAGTAAATTGCAATTATATCGGTTTTACGTTTGCAACAATTCAACATATTATAATAAACATTTTGATTTCTAAAGTAGATTATCATTTGGGTAACGCCACTCTCAAGAGAGTCATGTAAAATTTATCGACCTGTGTCGCAAACTTTAGCAACAATTCTCGATCTCCGAAAAAAAAGTACTTGCCTGTACCGTCTTTTCCAGAAGGCGCACAGCGGGGAAAAAAATTCAGGTGATTCGATTCACCAAGTATTTTGAGAAATCGATCGAGTAGAAAAAAATCGTTAATAAAAATGTTCGTTTTTGGACGATTTAAAATTTTTGCTTATAAACAAATAGGAATAACTCCTTAATCCGTTGACGTAAATGATGAAAAAAATTACGGATCGTATGCGTATTTGCGAGACGCACAATTAAAAAAAAAAAAGTCTGAATATCTCAATTACAAACCAAGATATGGATATTTTCACGTTTAAACAATTTAACATTATTCTAAGCAACATTTTTGCAAAATTCAAGTCTCACAGCTTTCTGCACGCTTTTCTACACAACATCCAGTTGGTTGCAAACTCTCCCGAGCGTTAATTTTGTTGCAGTTGCTGAATCATTTTAATCGGCCGCGTGTGGTCCTGCACCCATCGTCGTCGACGTGGTCGGCCGGCGTGGTGGGGGTCGCGCTTCTGGCCCCGTGGCGCGTCTTGAGCGCTAACTTAACAATTTATATAATTTCCTTAAAAATTGACGTAGAATAATTTTTTTTTTTTTAACTAATGTGTTTTTTTCTCCTCTATTTTAACAATTTATATAATTTCCTTAAAAATTGATGTAGAATAATTTTTTTTTTGTTTAACTAATGTGTTTTTTTCTCCTTCTATTTTTAATTGCATATTCGAGTTGAGGAGAAAAAAATACATTAGTTAAAAAAAAAAAAAATTATTCCACGTTAATTTTTGAGGAAATTATATAAGTTGTTAAGTTGGCGCTCGAGACGCGCAACGGGGCCAGAAGCGCGACCCCCACCACGCCGGCCGACCGCGTCGACGATGATGGGTGCAGGACCGCACGCGGCCGATTAAAATGATTCAGCAACTGCAACAAAATTAACGCTCGGGAGAGTTTGCAACCAACTGGATGTTGTGTAGAAAAGCGTGCAGAAAGCTGTGAGACTTGAATTTTGCAAAAATGTTGCTTAGAATAATGTTAAATTGTTTAAACGTGAAAATATCCATATCTTGGTTTGTAATTGAGATATTCAGACTTTTTTTTTTTAAATTGTGCGTCTCGCAAATACGCATACGATCCGTAATTTTTTTCATTATTTACGTCAACGGATTAAGGAGTTATTCCTATTTGTTTATAAGCAAAAATTTTAAATCGTCCAAAAACGAACATTTTTATTAACGATTTTTTTCTACTCGATCGATTTCTCAAAATACTTGGTGAATCGAATCACCTGAATTTTTTTCCCCGCTGTGCGCCTTCTGGGAAAGACGGTACAGGCAAGTACTTTTTTTTCGGAGATCGAGAATTGTTGCTAAAGTTTGCGACACAGGTCGATAAGTTTTACATGACTCTCTTGAGAGTGGCGTTACCCAAATGATAATCTACTTTAGAAATCAAAATGTTTATTATAATATGTTGAATTGTTGCAAACGTAAAACCGACATAATTGCAATTTACTGCTAAACTAACAATCTCACGTAATTTTTCCATAGAACTGATTTTGTACAGGGCATAGTAATGCACAATATTTATTCAAAAAAAATTTCAAAATCACCGGTTATAAGCAAAAAAACTCAAAAAAACCGGTTTTTTTTTGTTTAAACAATTTTCCTGGCTGCAAAACACGGGTTCTAGCGGGGACAAATGGAGGGCATATTCGTGGGGGTCTATACTACCTAGGAAAAAATTGGCTAAGCGCTGGTGTCTTAGAATAGAAGTCGGTCGAAATTATGCCTATTCCGACTGGACTATTAATTGATTGAGCTGAACCATATACTAAGCATGGAATAAGTTTGCAATAACAACAGTTATAATTAGAATTACAATTATATTCTTTTCAAATCGACCCCGAATATTGCGAATATTGTGAGATTGTTCCGCGATATGCAGGTTGCTTACTTGGTTGAAAGTTATAGTTTTAGAGTACATGTGTCTGATGAGCGTAGTCCCAATTCGATTCATTCTCGGACGAGCAATTTGCATGAAAAGTAATGGGCCGGCCAAGTACTCTGTGCGCATACGCGCTCTCCATTTTTTAAAAATAATCCAGCAATACTTTCGAAGAAACAATTGATGTTTTTTTTCATTCTCGTTAACTGATACCTAGTGGTCAATTCAATACTTGTCCTGTCACTGATATCGCAAAGTTTAAGACTGGATGTAAACAGTTATTTGTTTTCGGCTCGATTCACATTTTAGAGCCGATCTCTGTTCAGTACTTGTCAGATTTTTGATATTCTAAATTTTACAGCTGCACGAATAGAGGATCTTTTTTCGGCTATCGGACAAAACAATGTACTTGTCCAAGTTTTTTTTCCCCGGGAGGGGGATTTGGCCGGATATTACTCTTTTTTGTTGGTAAAATACTAAATAAATAAGTCGCACTTGGTATCACTTTTTCGTTTCAACTTTTTTTTTCGCAATGTTGATCATGGTAATTACATTGATATTTATTTTACATTTTGAAAAATTGGTAAAAAATTTTCATCACTATTCTTTATGATTATCTTTTGTGGAAATAATTTCTAGTCAGACTATCATTTTTCTATACTGCATTTATTCAATCGTTTTTTCAGTACTTTCTAGAAGTACGGGAAAATCAGTCATTTATCTATGTTTTCAAGAAAAATTCTACCAGATATATAACGTCACGCGCACGGAAAAGTTTTTTGAAACGAGAATTGTTTTTTTTTTCATCCATTTTCTATTGCTTATTTTTCCGAAAACGTGCAAACAAAAATCCGCTTTCAATTGAAAGTAAAGGACGCGATCATTAATTGTGTATGATCAGGGTAAATTTATGTTTTCAACTTCGTTTTTAAAAAGAGCATCAGAAGGACAATGGTTGTGTATTACGGAGCTTGGAATGCCCTCAAGATTTCATTTATTTTAGTCGTGCTCCCTCGTGTGTTATCGTTTTATTGTAATGGTTATTGAATTATTAGTATTTTGTGGACAAAAGTTGGGAGAATTTTTTAGAACTGTTGGTCGCAGAACAATTATTGGAATTAGCATTTGAAAATGTTGCGCGCGAGCGCCTATACAGTACGAACGGTAGTGTGAGAGAGATGGCGTAGGGCGCACAACATAGTAGAGAGAGATTGATTGATTGATTGATTGATTGTATTATTTATTTAAGCCTTGGCCAGGGGCCTTAAGGCAAGTATTTCAAATGAGGAAATGACAAGAGCGAGGGCGGACCTCTAAACATAAGTTTCGGAAATGAGCAACAAGAGCTCTCACGCTTACAAGTTAAGGTGGTGCAACAGTGCACCCGCAATATACGAGCATAAATCTAAGAATACAATCGAACAATACGCATTACAAGAACAATATTAGGTATAAGACTATTAAAGGCGCAAGATGTCGGCAGTAACAAGAAAGTAAGAGAGTGAAGGTCAACGCAAATACATGTAGGTAAAAGAATATAAGAAGGAGAAGAGAGAATTAACCGCCGCAAGAAAATTACGGAATGGCAACTGATTCGTTGTCAAGAGCTAGCAGGTAGGCTAACAAATTTTTTTTAAAGACTGCGAGAGAAGTGCAGGACGTAACAGGAGCCGGAAGAGAATGCCAGAAGTACATAGCAGACAAGACAAACGATTTACGGAAGGAAGCTGTACGATGTAGAGGAATTAGAAAGGTTTCAGGGGACACTTGGCGAGAAGGGCGACCGACAGGCCGTGCTAGAGGGAACAATTCGGTCAAATAAGGGGGTGCGTTACCCTTGAGTATGTTGAAAGTCAAGACACCCATAAAATATAATCTCCTCGCCTCGACTGTCAACCAGCCCAATCGCCTGCGATAGGGAGAAATGTGGTCATCACGTCGGAGGTCAAAAATGAATCTGATGCAATAGTTTAATAATCGCTGGAGAACAGTGTTCAATTCGTCGGTGAGATCAACATATACTAGACAGCAGTAGTCTAGTATAGGGAAAATAAGGGTCTTAACCAATGTAGCTCTAAGTTTGGGAGACAACGCTGCCTTATTAAATTTTAGTCTGAACAAGGTAAAATGCACACTTTTGGACAACGACAATACATGTCTCCTCCAAGAGAGGTTCGACGCAAAAAACACACCTAAATTCTTGACCTCGTTGACGAATGGGAGAGGCACGTCGTCAACTTTGACATTGGGCAGCTGACTTAGGTCAATCCGATTTACAAAAGCGCCACTACCCAAGATGATAACTTTAGACTTAGATAGGTTAAGTTTAAGACCATTTTCAGAAGCGTACCGTGCTATTGAGCAAACGTCGATGTTAATGTTGATGATTTCTTCAGCAAGAGCAGATGGAGAACAACTAGAAAATATCTGAAGGTCGTCAGCGAATAGCATATGGCTTGTGTGTTTTAATATTGCAGCTATGTCATTAATATAGAGGGAAAACAGCAGTGGACCCAGAACTGAACCCTGAGGCACACCCATAGTTGTAAATAGCCAATCAGAGCACGATCCTGACCTATCGGTAACCGCCTGCGATCTACCAGTTAAATAAGAGAAAAACCACGTAACTGCTTTATCAGAGAAGCCCAGATGACGCAATTTGACTAGAAGATTGAGGTGAGGGACAGTGTCAAAAGCCTTGCTGAAATCGAATAGGACTAGAATTGTAACTTTTCTATCATCAACTGCACGCCTGACGTCGTGACAAATACGTAATAACGCAGTTTGTGTGCTGAAATGTTTTCTGTAGCCTGATTGTCGTGGATCTAGTTCATTCCGTGCCGAGAAAAAGTTATTAACTTGTTTTAGGACAATTCTCTCGAGGATCTTGGAGAGAAAGCAAAGGTTGGCAATCGGTCTACAGTCAGACGGTGACAAGGGCGGATTTGACTTCAGCAAAGGTCTAATGTACGCCCGTTTCCAGAGCGTTGGAAAATAGCCACATTCGAGCGATTGATTAAAAATTGCAGCTAGGGACTCGGATATTAAAGGGAGAGTAGTATGTATGGTAAAGGAGGAGATGTTGTCAGGGCCGGTTACATGCGAGGGGACAGAAGACGATAGGATTAGCTTAGTTACTTCTTCAGCAGTCACAGGTACAAAATTAAAAGAGTCAATAGCTGTCTCAAACTCGCGTACATGATTCATGAGATCAGCTAGTTGACACGGAGCGCAAGTACTAGAGATTTTGACAAAATATGCATTGAGCTCGTTAGCGGAAAAAAAGTTCAGGCACGAAGACTCATTAGACTTGGCAAGTCCTAAGCGACCAAGTTCTCTCCACAAGCGGGACGGATCGGAGATGCTCGAAAGTCTAGCTAAGTGAAACGCCGATTTGGCAAGCTTCAATTTACGCGATGGGAGAGAGAGAGAGAGAGAGAGAGAGCGGTAGAGCGGGTCCACTTCAGATATATCTATATATCCGAATTTTGAGATGTAACGCGCCTTCGCCACTAGGGCCCTACCATAGAAGAACGAGCGGTAGTGTGAGAGAGATGGCGCGCGTCGTAGAACCCGGTAGAGAGAGAGAGACACACCTACTCTCACTTTAGATATAGATATAGCGTTTCTGTGGGCATCAAGAGGCCCATGCTTGTGTGGGTCTGCGCGCGTATACAGTCGCGCCGTTTCTTCGATGTAGTAGATGCGATATAGATATAGAGCACCATGGGCATCAAGAGGCCTATGCTTGTGTGGGTCTGCGCGCGTATACAGACGCGCCGTTTCTTCGATGTATTAGATACTAGAACGAGCATATTCCGAAACCCATGCAAAGTTTTTTCTCAGCAAATACTGCACCAATCAAGCTCAAATTAGGCTCAATGGAAAGAGTATTGCGTAACTAGAGTCCAGTTCAATTTTCAGATCGCTAGAAGCCTCCTGAGCTTTGTAAAAAGCCGAAGCGTTGCGCGATCCCTGCCCCCACCATAGAAATTTACTTTATTCCGAGATAATATACTCTGGCGAGTCTCGGGCAAGCAGACGACAGCAGAGCTGCCGCAATGTACTTGTCCCGAGACTCTACCGAGTCTCTTGATACCAGTGGAATAATTTTTGAAAAGTGTTCGAAACCACTCTCCTTGCTGTAAAGAGTGTCGTAGCGACAAGAGACGTAAATGTACTTGTCTCGAGTCGCTACCGCGACTCTAGATAGGTAGTAGTAAAATTTTTACTACCACCAATTGAAGTTACAAGTGAAGAATAAATTTGCATTTTCATTGCGATTATTTTGTCTCGGTTATCTGCTCGCGGTTCCTTGTGGGCGGTTTTCTTTGTCGCGGTTATTCTGTCTTCGGCCCTTCGATTACGTATCCTATCAGGCGGTGACACTTTCCTTCTTACAGTATTCGATGTCCTCGTCAAATAAGGCCACTTTTTCTGGTCTAATTTTTTGCCATTGTGGGCCGTAGCTTGTGCCTATATAGGCCGTAGAATTTGTGTAAGCGCGTGATTCATTAGAAATTTCTGACTCAGTTTGGCAATAATAAGTGAATGAAAAAGTGGACCGAGTCGGGGACTCGATCGAGGGTGGAAGATCTCATACTCCAAACCTCGGTCATTATGATCATCATGGATCCCATCGTATTTGGGAGGGATCATTATCGTACAACGATTTGGTGGAAGGAGTGTGGAAGCCGGCGCCCTACTCCAAAATTAGACTTCGTTCACGAGGAAGTGAGATTAGGAATCGATCTCGCTCAGGGACGTCCCAGGGACGTCCAAAGGAACACATCGAGGAGAAGAAACCGTTCCTGAGCCAAATTACAAAAGGATGAGTGGTCGAGAATACTTCGGAAACAAGAAGTCACTCTGTAAGGCAATTTAAGAAAGGGCTAGTCAACTTCCCAAAAACATCGAAGAATCCTAGTCCCAGTGTGGGAGCTAGATAGGGATCATTAAAAAAAAAATCAAGCGATAAGTTACGTCTTCTCACATTACAATTACTCCAAAATACAATTTCGGTGCAATCGGGGTCTGTCGTTCACAACTGCGCATATATTGGTCACAATATTATATTGATCGTTTTGTATTAAAATAAGTGAATGAGTGAGTGAGTGTATGCGGATCTCCATTTGATTAATCCTTTCAAATGAGTTGATTAAAATGTTTATATAAATTATTTGTCGAAAATATTTCCACGTGGAAAATAAAAATTCCGTACAAGGGATCCTTGGAGTCAACGTCCGACGCTTAAACCCTTACGCTACAGCCAGCTCTTAGACTCTCATAATTCCAGACCGTGACAGTTTCGAATTCTTGGCTTGAGAATAGCAGAGATACAACTTCTGGTATGTGAAGCTAGTTGCTTTATTATACAACTTGGAAGATAAATTTGAGATTTACATTCTTTCGGATCGAAGAGACAGGACGATTTTTACGGTCTTAGCGGCGATAAATTGTATAGTCTACGAGGGAATAATTTTTAAATACATATACGGAGAGTTGAACGTCGGAGCTACTGCAATTTTCAAAGCATTGAATCTTTAGATTAGGAAAGGTTGCTTTCCGTTCCCACGAAGGAAAGACATCCACTTCCTGGCCGTTTCTGTCTCGAGGAAAAAATGTGTCATGCCATTTTTTTGCTCTACCACATTCTTTGTATTTGAATGTTTCAAGCGTTTGTTTGTTTCCGTGTTTGGCGTGGCTCCATCTATAATTTCAAATTCAGTGTCCTTTTGCACTCTTTATTCCTCCCACCAATCTTCCATTTCGTTACACACACAATCATTCACCGCATCAACGCGAGACGATAGGTGATATTATAATTCATATTATAGTTTTCCGGGGTATCGTCTGGATATGAAACCGATGAAGAATGTGCATCATTTATATTATGATTTATCAAATCAGTAGCTTTCTTACAGTATTTACGAACATCCATTTTCTTACGGTAAAAATATATTTTTTGCACATAAAAACACGAATGTTTCAGGTCACCTTCCGTTGCTACTGTGTAACAATAATTTCTCAGTTTGAATTTTTTCCCTGCAGAAAACACTTTATTACCACCTAAGGTCGCAACCTTGTTTTTATCGAACACCGTGAAAAGTATTATTATATTATACCGCGGAATCCTTGAGTCCGTCATTCGCAAACTAGAGCACGGTGAGCTAAAACTTGTAAAAAATTTATAAAAATAATGCATTTGTAACGTGGGATACCAGAACATACTATGATCTTCCCTTATCCAGATCAAACGTCCGCATGCCTCCTGTATGTTTCAAAATACGGAATAGTCGCCGCTGTCGGTAACAAAATAGTGCGATCGGTGCAAGCGGACGCTGACCAAGCACGTTCAATTTAAAAATATGTGTTATGGAGTGGCATGATGCAGTCTGTGATCAGATTGTGTACCGACATTCGCCCTACACGTATTTTAATATTGTCCTATGTACATTGCATGCATCCACATTTTCACCAAAGCATGATATAGCTAAATGGAAGGGATCGATTTCCCTTAAATTCGGATCAAACCGAATACAAGTATGAATCGAGTTTGGTTTTAGCATAGTGCGGAGAAGTGAACGGCGAGAACCACGCTATTGAAAAACGTCCAAATACGGCCTGTATCGATTTCCATCTGCTGTTTCGTACCCATCTGGCTTCCTCCTTCTTAAGTTGCTCGATACCCTATTGTTGAATTTAATTTGCGTTAATAACAAATTCCTTTCAGTTCAAGTTTATGCTAGAAAAACCCATAAACCTTTTTGTAGTACAAACCGTTTCGTCGTTCCAAATGGCTTGCAATTGAGTTCCCAACATGACGACAGTAAAAATTGCAAACAACAGCGCCTCGAATGTTAAAAATAGTAAGAGTACGACCGTAGCTGGTGGTGAAAACGTTGAACAATCACGCCACTCTTGTCTGACACATGTAGTGAACTGTTGGATGCACAGAAACAGCGATTGTAGAGATATGCCAGCAATGTAGAACTGCAATAATTGGAGGACATTATTGAAAAAATTTTTGCGCATTAATTTATTAAAGATACCAAAAAATTCAATTAAAATTTACCATTACTTACAGTAAAAAGTACGAAATATTTTTGATTATTTTCGCCGACACAGTTGTTTACCCATGGACAATGATGGTCCATTTTCCTGATACATCTGGAAAATCGATAGAAAAACGACAATTAGGTTCAATTGCATATTTTTTTTCGAGTTCACTGATGAAAGCTTGCTCATAGCAAATTTTGGAAATGCGCACAATGTCAATAGCTGATACTGAGCATTGGTTCATGAATACGGTACACATCATAACTTCATAATCGAAAATATTTATGTTATCATAATATTAAAAGCCTCGGTGAAGTCTTAGGACGCGTAAATTTGGCAGATCTTTCATCTAGTGGCCTGCAATACACTCCGTATCATATATGGAATATACTATTATTATATTATTCCTGTTTATATATTATTTCTGAATTGAAGGGGGAGGGCTCACCAGATGACAAGTTTTACAATCGTTTTTTGCAGAAAATCGAGAGTATCAATTGAATTCAATGAAATCAAATATCGATTTTGTTGATCACATGGATATTGGAGTGATGCAAATAAGACCGATGTTTTTATTTTTATGACTGCGTCGGATAGCTATGAGGACATGTCAAAAAAGTAATTATCTCAAAATTTGAGCTGTTTAAAAAAATGTCTAGAGGCCGCTCAAGGACTTTTTTATTTTTCTTCAATCGTGGCTGATATTCACGACATAAAACTTCAATTGTTTTTTGTCACACTAAAGAATGTTAGTACTCGGCTGGGCAGTAATTCGCTCAAAATGCCAATGTTCGGAAAAAAAAATTTGGGCTGTTTAAAAAAATGTCTGGCGGTTGCTCAAGTGATTTTTCCATTTTTTTTCAACTCTGACCATTAATTGAATATATTAATTTCGATTCTTCCATGTCACAAGAAAAAATGTTAAATCTCGATAAAGCAGTGATTTTAGCCACATTTGAACCATTGAAACAAACATTTTATGGTTGTGAAGGTGACATTAATATATAAGTTAGCTCTAATAAATATGCTGCTCATCAAGACGAAAGTTTCCATTCGCAATTATTGCATCAGAAGCTGTTGTAACTTCTTTTAAAAAAAAAAAACGTTCCCCCAACATTTGGGACGTTAGAAAGGAAATGTGTGGTCTCTCAAGCGATTTTCGATATGGAGTAATTATTTTTCTCAAAGGATAACAATAAAACGTGTTACGCAATTTTTTTTTTTCATTGGTACATTATGTATGTCGACGGACGTTTGTGTTTCGGAATTTCAAGTTATACGTTTTATTATATATTCTGGCATAATGTCACCGAAATATTAAAGTCTCCATTTGAAGTCGCGGTTATTTAAACATAATTGCTATTCTCAGGAGTTTTTTTTTTAGTACTCCTTGGTAACTGTTGCCTTCTTTATTGTCACTAAACTCATCAAATATTCATTTGTTAAGTTGCAAATGATTGAAAAGTTGAATAACTGAACGTTTTGAAACTGAAATTCGAAAGAAAAAAAAAAACATTTTCAAAGTGCTTATAATTTTTTTTTCACTTTTCACGAATTTTATATTGATTTTCCGCTGATTCTTCTAATTTACTTACCGGTAATTGAATACCCATAAAGTTCTAGTGCTGACGACGAATCGTCGGTTGTTTTTATTCTCGCGGAATCAGTACGTGAAAACAAAGAAAGCGCTATAATTTAACGGGAAATTTCGACCAGAACTTTAGAGGTATTCAATTACTGGTAAATACATTAGAAGAATCAGGGGAAAATCAATTATAAAATTCGTGAAAAGTGAAAAAAAAAATTTTAAGCACTTTGGAAAAGTTTTTTTTTCAAATTTCAGTTTCAAAACGTTCAGTGATTCAACTATTTAATCATTTGCAACTTAACAAATAAATATTGGATGATTTGAGTGACAACAAAGAATAATAAATTAACAACTTATACAATTTAGCTTAATAATCCATGACAATTCCATACTACCTAAAATTAAAAGCCCAATATCTCAAGAAATATCGATCTTAGCGATTTGATACTCGAATACTTTTTTGTAGGAAATTAAATTTCCTCCAAGTTTGTGATTCCTTTTTTTCAGTATCTCTTGTCATTTACGAGATAGAGGTAAAAAACGAGAATTTCATGAAAAAATTGGGTAAAGTGACCCGTACGACCTCGCCAGTTCGAGTTACAATTACGCCACAATGGACACTATTGTAGAGCATTCAATTCTGAAACAATCCGCTCATCGACCAAGTTTGTACCATTAAATACCTCTGAGCTGTAGAACTTTTAAGAAGAAAAATAGAACTTTACGTGCATTTTAAACGGGAAATCATTATACGCCTTGGTCGAGCACTTGAAATTAATATTAACGACTCAAATTTTCAGGTAATTTCTTTTATGGTATTCCCCACAAAAATGCGAGATGGGAGTGAAAAAAAAATGTCGCAAAAAAAAAAGTACCCTAATAGACACGGGGCGCAACTTGCCTTCTTTATTCGAACTTTTCTTTTTAATAGAACGAGCGCCACCACATCTCTGAATCTTCTTCAATGAGTCATTTGAAAAAATAAGGTACAATGAATTTTTCCGTAAAAACTAAAATCATCCTATCATCCTATAATTTAGTCTCATATTTTTATTGCTGTTTTCCGAAGAATTTGTACAATATTTGCTGAAATCCATATGTCCTATCGTTTGTTAAAATTGTTCTCCACTTGAAATCTTTTCCTTGATTATTTTTAGTCACATTTTGAAAAAAAAAAGTTGAAATATTGCCGGTTACAATTTGTCACATTTTGTGCAAAGACCGAAATTGTATCAAAACACAATCACAATACCGTGATTACAATACACACACAACACAACAATGCATAGGATAAACCAAGAAATTGCTTGCGCAACGTCGATTTTTTTTCTAGAAACTCAATTTTTGCAGATTTAATTTCCTATCAAGAAATCCCATCTTCCGTCATGACACCTGTGTTGTGCCCATGCAAATCGTCACGTGGGGACGATTTTAACAAAGACGAATTGTTCAGGATGTTGCCAAAGTTGAGTCAAGTTCCAACTCGATACCTGCAGTTCTAACTACTAAGGTTTATAGTGAAGAGTTTGTTACAGTCGAGTTAAAGGCCTCGGCACCAATAGGTATGATCAGTCATCTGATACTTTAGAGGCTGATTGCAGACTGCTTGAATTGGGCGTTGCTTCCCATTTTTATAAAGTTAGGGGTTGACGATTATTTGAGGGGGTGGTAATAATTGGGCAATCGATCGTTCCGATGTCTTTGGGTTGTTGCCCAGAGTTTAAGTGGATCGGGACGGTCGATTGCGAAGAGTGAACATCAGCATTTATCGTGGCTTCGCTCGGAGCTCAAGCTCGAGGTTCGCGCAACTTTGGTGAGGAATGTGCTTTTCGTATGATTTAGCACTTGAAAGGTCGATATTCGGTTTGCTGACGATCAATCTGTGATTTATGAGATTTGGTTGCGAACTGGGCGCAACACCTGAATAGGGCAGTTTCTTTGCAATAATTTTCGGCCAAAATTGGAACGAGAAAAATCCAATGTCGCCTGCGCGGCTATTAATTTTTTTTTTGAACATAGGAATTTTTTAAGAATTATTCGCCAGTCGAGTACTAACACTCTTTACTGTGACACAAAGAAAATTAAAGTTTTACGCCGTGATTATCAACCAGGATTGAAAAAAAAATGGAAAAGTCACTTGAGCGACCTCTAGACATTTTTTGAACAGCTCAAATTTTGAGATGAATACTTTTTTGACATGCCCCAATAGCTATCAGACGTAGTCGGAAAAATAGTAATACCGATTTTAATTGAATCACCCTAATATATTCACTACCGGCGAAAACCGGACAAAAGTTGAGAAGAGTGCCGCAACGATTTTTCATGCTACTTCGATGGCAATTGGCCAATTAAACTGACGCTGTTTTCAAAAGAAGGGATTTACCTCGATCTCGGCTATTGAAAACGAAATTTTGTTCAATTTTTTTTTTTTTTACAATTTCCGCACAGTTTTGACCACGGCCATTTTTATTGTTGCATTGTTTTATTTGAGTAGACCCCGTTTGCAGTAAAAAAAAATGTTCACCACACCGAAGCGGAAAGGTCAACTTTCCGTGCGAAAAATCGTATACGCACCACGGAGATTGAAGTAGACACCTTCAGACCGCGTGCTTGCCTGCGGTTTGAAGTAGTCTACTTTTCCTCCCGAGGTGCGTAATATACTATTTCACGCATGTCTTCAATCAAAATCGTGAAAGGGGAAGTCTAAGCTTCAATTTCATCTTCACGAAAATTCGCTATGGTTTTTTTTGTACATGATTAGTTTTGTGAAATAAATTAGACGATTCAAAAATTCCTTCGGTTTACGTAAACAATGAGGTTTACAACAAACCTTCAGAATAGTAAAAAGTATAGTAATACTCTTTTTTAAATTCACAAGATTTTTTACCGATTTTTTTTCGAATTTTTCTTTTCATTGATTTCCGGTCAAAGCTCGATTGATCTGAATAGAATGAAAATAATATATGTAAATTTTTTGCTGACATATTAAGCGGTGGTCGCATGATGCAGCTTAGTTTTTGCACAAGTTTTCAAAATATTTCCGTTCCTCAATCTCCCGATCTCAATCCCATAGAAAAGATGAGGGATCACGATGATTGAAGTGCGCAAGGTCACACAATCATGCGCCACACACCTCATATCTACGACCATCTCAGAATTAAACACCCTCACAGATGTTCCAAAAATTTTTGGAAAGGATGCCACGTGTGGTGGCGAGCGTCCTGTCGGCGAGAGGTTTCTTCGACGCCACCAAAGTTTAATGAGCAAGTAAAAAATCCAATTATATTATTCCGATGGTATCCAGATCAATCTAGCTTTGAGCGGAAATCGATGAAAAACAAATTTCTAAAAATTCTCATGAAATCAACAAGAACTAGTACAACTTTTAACCGTCTAGAGGTTTTGTTGTAAAACTTATCGCTTTCTTACTCCGGAGCAATTTTGAAATCGTCTATTTTTTCTCAAAAATGGAATAATAGACGATTCCAAAATCAGTTTCTATAAAATGAAGTTGAAGCTGAGATTTCTCCTGTCATAATTTTAATCAAAGAAAAACGTGAAAAACATTTTTTTCAGAAACGGGGTCCACTCCAAACAACGAAAAAAATATGAAAAATATAGCCGTGTTGGAAACTGGATGCAACTCGTAAAAAAAAATGTAGAAATTTTTCCAAAAAGCCAAAATTGAGATAAATCCCATCTTATTAAATCGGCGTTGGTTAAATTCGCGAAAACGAATTACCAACGAAATAGCGTGACAAAAAGTGCACCAAGTTTCAAATTTTTCTCATCAATATTATACTCCGAGAAAAAAAATCATTGATGCGTGGGATAATCACATATATTTTACATTTGGAATTTGGATCGTTCAGTGGCGTGTGTTCCGATTTTTCAAGCGCCTGCAAACTTTACACAGAATTTTTGTTATACACCTTATGATTATGTTTTTGGGGTAGCATCGAAAGTTTGTCGTCAAAGCCCAAATAACGGCCACCCTAATATCTAGGTCCTGATTGAAGTAATTGGAGTGAGTGTACAATTTTATGATGCAAATAAGTTCAACCCCTAAGTTTCAGACAAAAGGTGATACAAAAATTAAGAATTTGTCGGGACGGTTTTTGATGCCGTTTTGCCTGTAGTTGATCTACTGGTAGTTGATCTTTGAAAGGGAAAAATTTCAGCTACATTTTGACGTATTAAAAAAATTAAAACTGTATGATTTTTTTGCTTGACGGTGAAATTTTTTTTCAGTTTTAATGGCAATGTGCTTAAAATGTTCGAAAATGGCAAAAATCATGTCTACAAAAAATGTCCAGATGCGTGCGTGCGTGCGTGCGTGCGTGCTAAAGTAAACGAGGTCAAATCAAATGCTGACGATCACAGATTTCACAATGGACCGTCCCGATTAATTTGAACGATTGACCAATAATGACCACCTCCATAAATATTTTCAACCCCTAAATGAATAAACAAGAAAGCAATCCGCAACTCGAGTAGTCTGCGATCTGACACTAAGAGGATCAGATCTTATCGTGCCATTGGTTTCGAGGCAATTAACCCGATTGTAACGAACTATTGCCGAAGTCTCAAAGTCGTCACCACGTGACAATTTGCACGGGCACAACAGTATACAAGCTCTCTTCTATACCGAGCGGGCGAAAATAACAAATGTACTTGGGCGTGCTTTTTCCCCGTGAATGGAATTCGCCATGATTTGAAATTTCTAAGATAATTATTGCCAGCAACTGTATCTAAGTTTACTTAAAATACTCCAGAGAATCATATCATGGCATCTTCCCCGAGAACGAATTTTCCTCGGGGTCAATTTTCCGAGGCTAATTTTCCTTGGGTGAATTTTCACAGATTTTTACATGCAATGGAAAAGCAATCCTTATCAAGCAAGTGGTCCTTTATTGTTGACTCTGTGCAGTTTTTAAGATCATTCGTGAAAGTTCTGAAGTCTATTTGATTCAGTTCGACATACACTCCCGCTCAAAAGTATGGGTTCACTTCGCGAAATTTTCAGCTTCGGTATAAGTTCTATATCTTGGTAGAAAAAGGTCGTAAGAAAATTTAATGAGCACCGTTTTGAAGGGGACAGTTTTTGCTTCACTTTGCAATTTTTTGTAATTTTTTACAATTTTTTTATAGTCCCCGCGCGCTTTTGAACATGGCAGTTTTTCGATGTTTTTTTGCGCTCTGCAAACGGGCTCTCTGGCTATTAGAAAATTTTCCTTGCAACTTTATTCATCGCAGTTTCAAAGAGGATATTAAACACTGCATTTTCGTTTTTTAAGAAGTATCGTGCGATTTTTTTTACCAAAAATATTCCAATTTTTGACAAAAATTGATAATTTTATTCAATTCGGCGTATCTTGAAAACGGCGGGTGATCGAAGAAAATAGCAGGAAGGTGAAAAGTTGCAATAGATCACGATGGACCTGGTGGATTTATTTCAGAATTACTTTCCGACATTTGTTTTTTCATACTCGTGGAGTCAGAATGATTAAAATTTTCTCATGATTTTTTCTTTTTTTTAGACGGCGGAAGCATTTCTTTTATTGGTTTCATCAGCATCTTGACGTAAGTTGAACTAAAAATTAAATTTCGCACAATTTTTTGTACGTTTTTTTCGTAAAAAAAATTAATTTTTAGTTCAAATTACGTCAAGATAAAGATCAAATTAATAAAAGAAATGCCTCAGCCGTTTAAAAAAAATAAAAAATCATGAGAAAATTATAATCATTTTGACTCCACGAGTATGAAAAAACAAATGTCGAAAAAAAATTCTGAAATAAATCCACCAGGTTCATCATGATCTATTGCAACTTTTCACCCTCTTGCTATTTTTTTCGATCACCCGCCGTTTTCAAGATACGCCGAATTGAATAAAATTATCAATTTTTGTCAAAAATTGGAATATTTTTGGTAAAAAAAATCGCACGATACTTTTTCAAAAACGAAAATGCAGTGTTTAACCCAAGATTCCCACATGGGGTGTGACACACCCCAGGCCATTTACGAGCTGGAATTTTACCTGTAAAATCCCCAAATCGACACTATTACCCTTCCCTACAGTTAGATCGAACCTTGCTCCCTAGGCTCAGATAGCGGGGACTCATTTCGGCGCGTTAGGTTAGCTCCTGTAGTCGCCCGAAGCGGACGATCGACAATTCTGGAGTGTGCAACACCCCGAACCCACAAAAACTATTATCCTCACCAGAAAGAGAATGCTTTCGCAAATCAGACCCTGCTTGAATTTTGTCGATATGTCGAAAAACAAAAAAAAATACAGCCTTCTTTGTAAAAAGCGCTTTTTCGCGAATTTTTTTTCAATAATTTTTTAAACATACTTCAAACTAAAATTTTCTTTCCATTCTTGGATAGAATAATAGAGAAACATTTGAAATATGTTCCCAAATTTTCTTGAGCCCTCAAAATCATTCTACGAAATGCTACAGCGCTCCAAATTGCTTGGGGTGTGACACACCCCATGTGACCACCACGGGATTCTCATGAGGTGTGACCGTCTTGGGTTAATTTCCTCTTCGAAACTGCGATGAATAAAATTGCAAGGAAAATTTTCTAATAGCCAGAGAGCCCGTTTCCAGAGCGCAAAAGACCATTAAAAAACTGCCATGTTCAAAAGCGCGTGGGGACTATGAAAAAATGGTAAAAAATTCTAAAAAATGTCAACGTGAAGCTAAAACTGTCCCCTTCAAAACGGCGCTCATTGAATTCTCTTACGACCTTTTTCCACCGAGATATGGAACTTATACCGAAGCTGAAAATTTCGAGAAGTGAACCCGTACTTTTGAGCGGGAGTGTACGTACTACTTTTTCGTGTGGGAATCGAAAGGTGCTAGATTTCGCGACGAAAGAATTATACTAGTTTCGTTGTGAAAACCTGAATAATGCCGGTCTTCGTGAAGGGAACCAAAACGTGTTGGTTCTACCGCCGGTATTAAAAACGTGTCGGTTTTTGTAAGAAATTTCAATTGTACTACTTTCCGTGAGCAGCGTCGAAATATCCTGATGATGAAAGTAATTTCAAAGGCGTCGAGAATTGCGCGAGGTGTATGTTTTTCATCAATCGACAGTTTCAAATAAAATGGTAGACCGATTTTGTTGGATACAAGCAATACAGTAGCATTTTAATTATATTCCAATGAATATCCAATTGTATTATCCCCACATAATTTAATTAATATCTAAGTATTTCTCCCCAAATAGAACGTTCATGGGGAGCGGAAATTGAATCAGTGAAAACGCATATGCGTCAAGGAATAATCGAAGCTTTATTGACGTTCAAAGAAATCTATACGGTGTTGGTCCAAGTCCAAGCTTTGAATTCGCAAACTCCGATCTTTTGTCATCCTGACGATTTCAAAGCATCAATTTCCGGTTATCTTTTCATCGGAAACTCGTCCCCCATACTTCCAGAGTGAAATGGCACCAAAATACCGCCCAGTCATTCAACTCGTTTCCAATATCTTGCAAAATTAACACAACAATCATTTCCAACAATGCTCTAATTGGAATCGTGAAGATGAAATTTATGATCTCACGGTGGAAACGATGGTGCCACTCCGAGGTGATCAAACTCCGTGTACGCGGTGAGCGTTAGGGTGAATGAAGTTATGGGTCTCATAAGTATTCTGAACATATAAAGGAAGCTACGTGACAGTGACATTTTTTTCCCCAATTTTTAATGTCAATATGCTAAATATTACCCAAAATTGCGTGTGTGTGCACGCACGCACGCAAGCAGGCAATTTTTCTAAGAGATTGTGTATACGTCTGCACTTCCTATACACTGTCGAGTAAAGTTGTCAAAATTACATGATCTAAATGCAAATACAAAAAAAAACGCTGGAAAGTAAAATTTGCGAATTGCTTTCTCAAGATGTTTAAGATGCACGATGCTCAAAGCTTCCTCTATGAGGATGCCAAAATAAAAAAATCTTCCTCATATAGCATATAGCATATAGCATCGTGCATCTAGAGCATCTTGAGGAAGCAATTTCTTCAAGTCGACCGCCTTATCATCACAGCTTATCTATCGAAAAAACCGCCTCTTGCCTGAATCACCGCTCTGTCGAGCTGTGGCATCCATTCGATCAGTTTGCCCTAGCTCCAGACTGGGCCAAGCTCCTTCCAGTTTATTCCAAAAATCGGTAGAAGATCCGGGACAAGTATTTCGTATTTTTCGATCAAGCTCGTTCCAGAGGAGCTTGATTGGGTTCACATCTGGCGATAGGGGTAGCGACACTATCTTGACAACCATGGTTCCATGGCGAGGAAAACGGAAGTGAGATTTGATAAAAATTAAACGTATCCTGAATAAAGGGCATTATGAACACACGATGCCATCAGGTTTAATATTTATAGGGTGTAGCTTCGTTATGCAGCAAGATAACGATCCAAAGCGTAGTTCTCGCCTTTGCTGAGAATGTCTGAGGAATCAAGAAGTGAAACACGCGGTGGTCAACATGATGTGGCCACCCCTATCACCAGATGTAAACCCGATCGAGCTTCTCAGGGACGAACTTGATCGAACAATGCGAAAAACTTGTTACGCATCTTCTGTCGATTTGTGGAATAAACTGCACAACTTTGGACTAGCGTGGAGCGGGTTTGAATTTATAAACTGATCGAGTGGATGCCATGACACGTTAGCAGTGATCCAAGGAAAAGGCTGTTTTTCTCGATGAAAAAGCCCTATCGATAAGGTAAGAGGACCGATTCTTGAACAAGAAAAAAAATTTGAAACATTAGATTTTTTCAATTCTGAATAAAATAAGGTGCATCCCAAGTGACTGTATATAATTTTCTTACTCTTCTAGTCATTTTACTAAAATCCAGTAGTTTTAAAGTTGAGCTTCATTTTATAAATATAATCGGTTTTGCAAAATATTCAATATTTATGCGAAAAAAAATCGTACAAAACTTTCTACGGTGAAAATTGTAGCTTCTACTCCCTTTTTTTAAGTTTAACACAAAAAATACTGAAAAAAATTTTCCGCGAGTCATGAGCTAAAATTTTAACCTCGAAAGAAAACAAAAAAACGACCATCTTTCACAGTGATTATTGCGTTAAAAAAAATCCTGAACTTTTTTGAAGAACGGTAAATAAAGTTAAATTTTTATTTTTTTGAGACTCCGCTTAGCAAATTGAGATATCGTCAGTTTTGAAAGAACGATGAAACTTTTTGTGTAGCTCGGTATCAGGGCGAGTGTTTCCAAACTTATGGATGGTAGTGGACATCGTGTTTTGAAATTTATTAGGGTTATCTTTTTCTTTCAGCTGCGCGACACGGGAATTAGAGGACGTCTATTGAAAACATCTGATACTATCGTCACGCAATTTTCAAAAGACTCCCCGCAGAATGTGTGTCGAGACTGAACTTAATATAATAATTAATCGTTTCGTATTTGTATGCAAAGTATGAGTGTTTTCTGGAAAAAGCATTTCGGATTTCTGATTTGTATATCTTTGTTTACAATGACCGGGTACCAAAAATCACTAGGATGAACTGGTGATTTTTAGACGCAGGTTCAGCATTTACTGACGTTTTCAGCATGAAAACTCCAGTCACTCGAAGTATTGAAAATAAAATTTTTTACTCGATTCTACATTTTTCTTTTTCACGGAAATGAACTCAAACCATATAGGAGTTTGTATTGGACCGTCAAGAGAAAATATTGGTTGATGCTAGCTAATTTCTGAATAGGTCTTTTTTTTCACTCTCGTTTTCATAAACACTGTAGTGAAGTAAAATCATTTGGCTGTGCCACTAACCGTTTTGAATAAAAGTCGGACCGTATTATGCATCCATTCCGAATTTCTAATTCCAAAACTATAACTCCCATGAAAAGACTGTTCACTCTGAATCTACGCTCCAGCGCTTTGTGAATTTACCTTGTCCTCAAAAACGATTGAAGTGAAATGAGGTTTGCGTTTTCAGAAAAGACTCACATTATGCATCATAAAATAGAAAAATATTCAGCATTTGAATGTAAATGAAAGACTGCATGAAATGGCTAGCTTCTATTGTTGTTTTACGATCCATAGTTCTAGAGAATATTAGGGCGAAACGACATAATCAATCTCTGAAAAAAATGCGACGGTTGTGTTAATTTTATCAACTTGTCCAACAATTGAAAGTACCCACCTCTGGCAAACGGAACAGTGATGGGCTCTGTCCGGCTTAATCGAGCAACACCTGGTGCATTTGAATAAAACTTGGCCTTCCCTGAACCCCAATTGCTGTATCATCTCCTTGGTAGCGTTTCCCTTCGGTACTGCTCCCTGATAATTAATCAAGTTATAGTTATTCTTTCAATGTACGCGTGAATCTATTTGTTATTATATATTCGTGCACAAAAATGGAGAGCCACCAAAACTTTCTTATTATTAGAGTTCAGATCTTTCGAAAAGGTTATATTACGCTCCGAAATGGTCGCGAACTAGTTTTGCAAAGACCATGTGAAATAAGGAGCTCCCTCGTTTCCTGAAAAACGTTTGAATACGCCCTCTCACGTTTTTGTGACTGAGTATTAATGTTTCGAACCAACCAGATAGCAGCCTTCATTCTAATCAATTTTCTAGTACGAATTTTATTTTTCACCTAAAAATAAGAAGGTGAACAAAATTGGTCCGAAAACCAATCGATAACTCTCCATATTTTGTTATGTTTATCTGCATATACACTCCCGCTCAAAAGTATGGGTTCACTTCTCGAAATTTTCAGCTTCAAAAAAAATGAAAATGAAAAATGAAAAAATTCTGAAATAAATCTACCAGGTCCATCATAATCTATTGTAACTTTCCATCCTCTTGCTATTTTCGTCGATCACCTGCCGTTTTCAAGATACGCCGAATTGAATAAAATTATCAATTTTTGTCAAAAATTGCAATATTTTTGGTAAAAAAAATCGCACGATACTTTTTCAAAAACGAAAATGCAGTGTTTGATATCCTCTTTAAAACTGCGATGAATAAAATTGCAACGGAAATTTTCTAATAGCCAGAGAGCCCGTTTCCAGAGCGCAAAAAAACATCGAAAAACTGCCATGTTCAAAAGCGCGTGGGGACTATAAAAAAAATTGTAAAAAATTATAAAGAATGGCAAAGTAAAGCTAAAACTGTCCCCTTCAAAATGGTGCTCATTAAATTCTCTTGCGACCTTTTTCCACCGAGATATAGAACTTATACCGAAGCTGAAAATTTCGCAAAGTGAACCCATACTTTTGAGCGGGAGTGTAGCTTTGAATATGATTTCTAGAGTGATATGATATATTTGTCTAATCACGCCTCCACTGTTGAAGGCACCAAACGTAGAATAAGTCCGCTTCAACTATTTTGGGTACTTATAACCCAGTCACCGTATTTTACGAAGTTGTATTCGAGAGACTCACCCTCTCGCCAATTTTTGTATAGGTTGTCTAAACCTACAGGAATATAGCCCTGAGTTTTCGGTCATTTCTGCGTTGCATTTTAGCAATAAAAATTTATTGAAAACTTAAAAACTGTCATTTTTTAATTAATTTTTTCGGAATGCGTTCTATCAAAAAGTTTTAAATGAAATTTGTTAATCATAACGTCCTCCGATACAAAGGTCTTAAAAAACAGTGCTAACATCGTTAATTGAGCGGTTAATGGCAAAAGAAAATGAAAATTCTCAATTTCATTTTTGCAACTGCAATCGGTTGTTTATTTACTTATTGGTTTTAAACTCGTACAAGATGTAAAAGAACCAAACCAAACCAAAAAGAAATAATTGGAAAAAAAATGCAATATCTTGATTACAGCCCGAGAAATGAATGTTGTTACCTTTGTTCAACTTTCTATTGTTGTAATAAATATTTTTTCAAAATTCGAGTTTCTCAGCAATCCCTACGCTTCGGCCATAAGATTCGCTCGCGCGCACTCGGCGGCGAGCCGTCGATCAAAAAACACTAACAACTATGATGGTATGATTCCTCGTGAAGGAAATAACTTCATCGAATCTTGTGGCTGGGAGTGTAGAGATTGCTGAGAATCTCGAATTTTGCAAAAATATTTATTACAACAATAGAAAGTTGAACAAAGGTAAAAACATTCATATGTCGGGCTATCCCGATAGACGAAGCGTCTACGGAAAAATCAAAACTTTTTTTTTCTTAAAACTGTGTGATTTTGTAAAAATATTATTTTCAGCGAGTATGGCGTGACTATAGAGTTATTAGAGTTGGGTGAAATTATCGGAAGCGTGAAAGTTTGCATGCGACCTTCCCGGATGCACCTGCACTTCTTTAGAATATTTGCGGGAGACTCTTTTCCAACAGTTTTGCCCGAACCTCTGGTAATTGGAATGACTTGATTCGCAAATCGTGAGTTGACGGACGAAATATCGAGAGAGGAAACTTATTTGCTTCTCATCGTTCAAGTTGTTGAAGTTCATGTAACTCACAGAATGATGGGAACAATTTTTCGTTGATTCGTGGAAATTTTCGGGATCCAAACGATGCAACAAGGTTACCAAAAGTTCTCATACCCATATTCATAGTCCTTCCTTGGAAACAAGGATTCTTTGTTGCCTTTGAGAAATGATGAACAAGGAGTCCTTGTTCCTCAAGGAAGGACTATGAATATGGGTTTAAACGTCAGTTACAAATAAGGCGAATTATGGAGCAAAAATAAATCTTCAATCAAATTCTGTAATTGGTACGAATCACTGGGATTTTTCTCCCTTTTTTTTTTACAGTATCTCCAAGAATAGCCCGAATGACTGGCGTTCTCTGTGTGCCGATTCACGGTACGTGATAGAATGGTGTGCAAAAAGAACTTCGTTTGAATGCGAAAGAAACGGCATCGGAAGAAGTACACTGCCGCTCAAAAGTTTAGATACACTACCCAATATTTCTTGCGGCACAAAAAGTTCAATAACTCTGTCAAAAAAGAAGATTTTCCAATTTTCGAAGCGGCGTTTTGAAGGGGATAAATCCAGCTTCAGTTTGCTCCGTTCAAATATTTTTTATGATTTTTTTTCGACTCAGTACAGACTTTGGTTTGTGACTGTTTTTAGGCTTTTTTTTGACCATGGCAAATCAGGCGCACAGCTTCCGGATTTTTTTGATTTTTTCTTTAATGATGACAAACTTAAAACTGCATGCAATAGCTCCATCTTTGTTGTTTAGAAAATTTTTTGCGATTTTTTTTCGAAAAGTTATCTGATTTTTTCCCAAAATCAATCAATTTTGAAAAATTCTAAATAACCCGAGAACTATAGGGTTTAAGAAAAAATGTCAAAATTGAAAAAAGTTGTGTATTTCGATCCTGAATCGCGTCGAATTTTTTTGGAATTATTCTTTGAATTTTTTTTTTTTTAGTATTTTTTTCGAAACTTAGTTTTTTTTTAAGGCCGATAAAGTAATGATTCAACGCACTCACCACACTTAGATAAGTTAGAGAAACTTATCTGAGTCGGGTGAGTGCCTTGAATCATTACTTTATCGGCCTTAAAAAAAAAAAAATTTCGAAAAAAATACTAAAAAAAAAAAAATTCAAAGAATAATTCCAAAAAAATTCGACGCGATTCAGGATCGAAATTTTTGACATTTTCTCTTAAACCCTATAGTTCTCGGGTTATTTAGAATTTTTCAAAATTGATTGATTTTGGGAAAAAATCAGATAACTTTTCGAAAAAAAATCGCAAAAATTTTTCTAAAAAACAAAGATGGAGCTATTGCATGCAGTTTTAAGTTTGTCATCATTAAAGAAAAAATCAAAAACATCCGGAAACTGTGCGCCTGATTTGCCATGGTCAAAATAAAGCCTAAAAACAGTCACAAACCAAAGTCCGTACTGAGTCGAAAAAAAATCATAAAAAATATTTGAATGGAGCAAACTGAAGCTGGATTTATCCCCTTCAAAACGCCGCTTCGAAAATTGGAAAATCTTCTTTTTTGACAGAGTTATTAAACATTTTGTGCCGCAAGAAATATTGGGTAGTGTATCTAAACTTTTGAGCGGCAGTGTATCAGTGGATGAAAAAATAACAATTACAGGTTATTCCATCTCGTTATTTTGTCCGAAATCCTATAGTTCGCGGGAGGTAATAACCAATTTTTTTAAACAAATCTCCGTGTCGTGCGACGAAAGAATTTGGAAAAAAGAATTGCATCGGAATTACGAAATAAATTCTCATGTCTTTGAGATTACAAAGTAAAAAACAATTCCTAAATGAAACCCACATCCTACGATTCTCGAAATTCGTTATTTTATATTTTGGAGCGAAAATTATAATTGATCAAAATGGATCTTGAACAAAAATAAAAACTCGCGAAATTTTGAAAATCGCAGTAAAACCTTACTATTCTTTGGTCACGTGACACTCTCTGAAAATTGTATTATATAATGGAGGAATGTAATAGACACTACCGCTGAAAAGTTTGGATAACAAAAGTCCAAATTTCTTTCCGCATTTCAAGTTAGATGACTCTACCAAAAAAAAAATTCAACTCTCCGAAGCGGGATTTCGAAAAGGATTAATCAGGCTTTGATTTGCCGCATTTTAATATTTAAAAAAAAAAAATTTCGTCCCGCTATGGTCTTTAGTTTGTGATCGTTTTTCGGTCTTTTTTCGACCCTCGCGAATCGCGCGCTCAATTGAAGGAAATGTAATTTTTTTTCACCATGAAAAACTTAAAAAGGACGGCAGAATCTCCATCTTTGTTTTTGGAAAAAAAATTTGCGATTTTTTTTCGCAAAGTTATCGTATTTTTCGCTACAAACGATACATTTCGAGAAATTCAAAATAACACAAGATCCATAGGGTGTAAGAAAAATGGTAAGGACACAAAAAGTTGCGGAGTTTTCTTATAAAACGTCCGGAATTTTTTCAGAATTTTTCGGGGAAACTTTTTTTTTTTTTAAGCATTTTTTTTCATTAAAGCACGAGTGAAAATTGTTTTTCTCTCGATAAAATGTTTGAAGGCACTCGACACGTTTAAACAAGTTTTCCATCGAAAAAACCACCTTTTTGGCGCCTTTCTGATTTTCCGATAGAGCTCGATCGAGGCGGTTTTTTTCGATGAAAAACTTGTTTAAACGCGGTGAGTCACTTCAAACATTTGATCGAGAGAAAAAAAAATTTCACTCGTGATTAATGAAAAAAAATGCTTAAAAAAATAAGTTTCCCAGAAAAATTCTGAAAAATTTCCAGACGTTTTATAAGAAAACTCCGCAACTTTTTGTTTTCTTACCATTTTTTCTTACACCCTATGGATTTTGTGTTATTTTGAATTTCTCAAAATGTATCGTTTTTAGCAAAAAATACGATAACTGTGCGAAAAAAATCGCAAATTTTTTTTCCAAAAACAAAGATTCTGCCGTCCTTTTTAAGTTTTTCATGGTGAAAAAAAATTACATTTCCTTCAATTGAGCGCGCGATTCGCGAGGGTCGAAAAAAGACCGAAAAACGATCACAAACTAAAGACCATAGCGGGACGAAAAAAAAATATAAAAAAATATAAAAATGCGGCAAATCGACTGAAACTTCTTGAAATGTTATCTTTCGAATTTAATCATCTCATTTTGTGACAGAAATGTACGTCATTCCGTGCGTCTAGTACTTCAAGTCCATTTCTCCCGATGAAGTATGGATAAAAAATATATGAGGCAAATGGGAAATTTTAGGTCTGTAAGAAAATTTCAAAGGGCAACCAGGTGCTTTTGTTTTTGTTAACTTCACTGAAACCTAATCTAACAAAATTCCGTTTCATTAATTTGTGACACCGCTGCGTGAAGAATGAAATCCTAAACGGAGTTCTTAGTCGTTATTGATATCGTGGAAAACTTAAAAAAAAAACTATTAAAACGTCAAATTCAATTGGAAAACATTTTCAAATGCTCGAAAACCAAGTCGAACATATTGCAATGCCTGTATCACACCATGTTGTAGTGTTAAATCGATAAAAAAGTTAGAACAGAATAGAAAAATTTAAACAAGTGTTTCACTCTATTTTTTCCTAACTATTGTTGAGTAATTAAAATGTTTAAAAATAATAAATATCGTTTTCAAATATTGAAATGTTTCGTTTAGTTATTATATATCAAATATTCCAACTGAACATGTAACAAATTCAGTCATCACACGACAAATGCTTATTTTCAATCTATTATTTTTGGCTCAGTTATGGTTGTGGTTATATCTGTTCGCGAACTTTTTTTTCAAATGAACTTCAAGAATCTTGACCATTTGAGCTAGTACGACATTACGTTGGATAAGAAGATTTAAGACATTCTTGAGCGAATCGGGAACCGTTACTTTTGCTAATTTTCTACTGTTTAATATTTGCTTGCGCTAGACGTTAAGATTGAATTAGACGGTTACATCCTTCTGAAACTCGATTTCACGGTCGACTAAGAAAAAAGCAATTGGCGATATTGCCGACAAAGTACGTGGCAGGAAGCATATATCCTCTAAAATTTTACAGTCATAGCATTGTACGGGGATTTGATGGCGAAAGGTGCGAGAAGAAGTTTTCTGCGAAAATATTTTCATACAGCCCTAAAAATACGCCCATTATAACCTGGGCAACACGCAATGATGAGGTCGATTTTCATATTTTGTCATGATATATCAGTCATATCCTTGGTGGATATTTGAATGCATGAATGAAATACCGTTCCAAGAGTTTCTGATGGAATGTATACTTCCGAAATTTCCCATAAAATTGAGAAAGTGGAACGATTTATATGAAAAGTGTGCCACGTTCCATAATTTGATACCTTGATAATTAATTTCTTAACCGTTACTGTCAATGAGCCAAACAAAGTGCAGAAATCTTGTTGATAATTGGTTAAAGTACATGTGTTTTTCTAAAACGATGGTCTCCCATAACGGCTCCATCAAAGATGTTGCGTCATTGAAAAATAATACTGCAATAGTCCATACCGGATCTGTGAACATTGTCTTGAGGTGAGAGGCAAAAGCGAGGAACGCCAATGACTGGAATATAGCCATATTCAATCCGGCATAAAAGGTATTCAGGCTCGGTAACAGAATAACAGCAACAACAACAAACTCTGCATAAATTATGAGAGCCCAAGTAAGTACCGCACATATTATACCGCAAATGTCCTGAAATAAGAATTTCGAAAATGAAATCAATTTGCAGAGCTGAATGAGATTGGAAAATTAATTATGAAAGGATGAACTTACTTTGATACACCAAAACTTGCCGTTGCAACATTTATTATGAATGTCTCTTTCCCTATGTAAGGCGATGTAATCGTAATCCATTCCGATGGATTTGATTGAGCCACGCACGGTGTATGAACGAAATGAAATTGCCGATCCAGGTCAATGAGACAATATCAGAGAATATGTGGAGTGTCAGTCCGAAAATCTGGTTGGTCATACTTAGTTACCTGCTATTATTAAATCTATTAGCTGCCAAAATTTTACTACAGAACTATACATCATATTAATGTTATAATTCATTACTGTATGTTCCAGTTCTGGTGCATTCGAGAGCTCCTCACTGAATGAGAAGCTTCAGCTCGTAAGTAATATCAGCAACCAAAGTAAACTCGCATCATGTCGAAGTGATTGATAACATAACCTCAAAATTTTTATACTCACGCAAGTTCGATCAACTGCCACCAATCGCCAGTTTATCATCGACCACAATTTTCTATTGCACTTTCATTTAGAATCACTCGTTTGTGCTTTTTGTTTTTACGTATTCCCGATTATGACAATATTTGAGTACATTATTATCTCGTTGTTCGTGTATCATCTCTGTGACACCAGAGCTGCATAGAGAGATCTCTATTGCTATAGTCTGTAGGACTCTAGGAGTTTTTACAGACCGGCGCTTTTTCGTATCGGGCAACTGGCAAAGCCTGATGGGTACGTGATTTTGTCCGCAGTCGTGGTTAATAGAAGTTCATCTTACTCGGTAGCAAACCGCCGTAAGCAGAGCGACTTCAATTATCAACTCTTTCATGATCAATGTCACCTGGTGGTATCGTGGTGCTCAGTGGTAGTGTAATTAAAATGTATGGTAATGAATAATTTTGAAAAAATAAAACGATTTTTAGATCGTTTCTTAAGAGCAAAGGTTATTTATACATGAAATGATTTGAATGACATGCTTAATTAATGCAGCATCGCTTGGTAGTCACAAATAAATAAGTTAAAATGCTTGGTCATCAATAGTTTCTTTAATAACCATTAAGAGTCATCGAAGTCATGCCACCAACCCAAATCGAGGGTAGCCCTTCTAGTATAGGCCAAGCGAGAATGTTCTAAAATCACCAGATGTTGACTAACGGCAAGAGATGAATCATGGCTTCATAGGGAAAAAGTCTGACAAGTACATTCGTTGATCGCACGTCTGCATGGTTTTGTTACGTACGCACCGTTGCGTAAATTTAGTTATTTGACTTTTTCGTTAGATGGCGGGAAGTTCCTCGTCCGTTGGAACACTAAAGTGTCCAACTCAGAGAGCGCGCAGGTTTGAATGAATTTTGAACAGAAATCTCGTGTTATTTCAATATATTGTTACAGAGTTAAAATTTCAAGAGCTCAAAGATATGATGCGGCTGAAGGCCCAAAATGTTCTGTCTTTTCGTTTTCGAATCCTCGGGTTCCTTGAAGTCCTCCCTCGCATCCTTGCGAGTCAAGTAGGGGTAGGGGGTTGTCCAGGGTGGAGTGATGGCCAATCGTCGTCCTTCGGAAAAGGGTCGAGGGTGGTGGTCGTTCGCAGGCCTGGCGTCGTGGCGTGTACGTGACTCCGCGAGTTTTCTCGCACGGTCCCTTTTTTTGGATCGTTGCAAAAAAAAGGGACAGCTTCTCGAATCCTTGTCGAGTGGTCGACACGTGATGGGCAGACACGTTGCAGGCGTCCATGTTTCCTCGATGGTTTCCAGACGGGTCATCTGGAGTCCGGTTGTCCTATTGTCCTGGGATCCTGTCCTACCTCTCTTTTTTTCCTACATCCTCGAGTGACCGTAACTAAGTGACCATAACTAATTTTCTTCGCGTATTCTGATTTCAATCGCGTAATAACTTTTCATTATATTCAAAGATAGCGCGTTCATCGAGTAGGCGATCGATTTATATCGATATCACCAGCTCGATACATAACACCTCCCCCCTTATTTAAAAGGTGTTACCCGAGGTGACAACTTTTCGCGAAAATTTGCCATCTATCATTTTGTTTTACGCGTATATACTGAGCGAACAATCATTTTGATTTTTCTTTCCTTTTTTGCGTTTCCGGATCGCGTTATAAATTATTGTATCACACTTCCGTCATTCCCAATTTTATTACCTGGGATCCTCCAGAAAATTCACGACATCGATTATTTGAAACTACGAGGTTTACTTTGTCATCGGAGTAATTTTTACTCCTTAATTTTCGTGTCTCTTATCTCTGTCCCTTCCACTACTTTAGCTTCTGTAGAATGCGGTACAAGGTGAATTTCCTCGTTCTCAGGGAAATTTTGACATAGGTAAAACGTGAAAAGGGATAAGGATACGTCAGTTTTTTCATATACTTTATCGTTTACGTTACCAAGGTCGCTACGGACAAGTCATATCCCCTTTTTATCGTCGTAGCCAGGTTTCCGTTGGTCCGGGGGGTGCCCGCAACACAACCGCAGATGGAGGATAAGCACTCGCATCCGGAACCTATATCTTTATCCGTCGGTCCGGGGGGTACCCGCAACACGACCACGGATGGAGGATAAGCACTCCATCCGAAAACCCTGACGTTGCCCTGGTGCACCAGCGACAAACGATCAGTAAACTCGTTGAATCCTTGCCCTGGGGGAGGGATACTGCAACTCCCACCAGTATACCTGGGATACGACCTGCCCAAATTTGGCCCTACACTCCCCTGAAGCGGTGGTGCGCACCTACGTATCAGTGTTACACAGTCACCGTTCAGCCAACAGGGAAGCGCCCCTCTGCGTTGAGTTTGACCTCGTGACACAGAAGGCGTCTCGTCTTCGTCTGCAGTCTCGTGTACGTCACAGTCATTGTCAAAGTTTGAATCGAATATTTCCGTTTCGTCATTTATCTCGATTTCATTGTAAAAACAGTCACCGACCTTTTCCATTTTCTTCGCTGTTTCCGTGCGTTTCAGGAAACACGCTCTCACGAAGGATTCAAATTTTCACTGTTCATTTGCAACCCAGGAATCTTACTCACTTCGAGATCTACAACCTGTGTTTTGTCAGCGCTGACGGGCACCTGTTCCAGTCCTCTCGAGTTAGATCCCTCTGCCCCCTTTATATCAGTCTGTTGGGATTCTATAGGAATGGGATCACGTGATATCGCGTCACCGTTTGAGTAAATTCTATAGGCTTCAAAATGGTCTCGTACTCGTACGCGTGTAATGATAAAAATTTAGTTTTTTATTCGCGTCAATTTTGAGTCTGGTTGAAAACGCGCGCACGTACTTTATAATATTCTTCTTCGTTAATAGCGAGTTCGATAGCTTCCTGTAAATTCCGCGGTTCATTCTGTCTAACTTGCGATTCTATTTTCCCGGCTAATAACCCCGTAATATAACAACGACACGCGTTGGTCTTAACCCGAATTTTCAAGCCGTATCCAACGCTCGGATCACACTCTCGTTCTATCGCGTCTAAAATATCGTCTAATAGTTCGGTTACGCGATTGCCATACTGGAGCGCGGACTCTCCTTCCTTTTGGTGGATTCGTGTTAAATCTGTTTGCAATCTATCGAGTGTATTTAGCGGCGTAAAAGCCTGTTCCAACATTTTCAGTAATTCCTCGAGGTCATACGCGTCTCTCCGATTGCGTAAACAACCCTTTGCGTCCCCGCAGATTTTATTTTCGATCACCTTCAATAAAAATGTCCGTTCCGTCGGCTTTACCGATTGCCATGCGTCCCTACAATCTCTAGCGAATTTCCATAACGGTATATTTTTGCCGTCGAATTCAGGTAATATTTCTGATGCTAATTTAATTGATATACTTGCTCTTTCAACTGTAGCATCACTTAACGTAATAGAATTTCGATCTTCCCAATCGTTTAAACTACTGTTGTGAGAAGGTTCTGCACTTAGGGTGCGGTAATTAGATGGTCGAACACACGGTCGATCTACCTGTAAAGCAGGGTTAACGTACGGAAAAATTCTATTATTACCATTATCATAAAAAGTGCTTCCGGATTCCGATGACGGGTTCGAAGGAACAAAAATATGGTTAGCCGTGGCCTCGATAGCCCAAGACGTCGTAGAAATACTTCTTTCGCTCATTTTTTCGATTTTCGAACTACCTTATTGCAGCTAATATATATCGCGCCTAACGACTGTTAGTTTCCCGAAATTCTAAATGGTCACTCGAGAAATAAAGGAAAGAGGTTTTTATAGGACTTACTCGGCGATGTTTCCAAAGATACGAAATTCCTCGTCTCGCTTCCTCTTCGTCTTCCTTCTGTCCTTTGGTTCCTCGAATTCGCAGGTCTTCCTTCTCTGGTTGGTTCCGTGTCGTTTGTCCTCACTCGAAGTCGGTTTTTTCCGTCGCTTGGCGTTAAATTTTGTTTTTCGTTTCACTCTGTTCTTTTATTCGATTATCACAACCGATTTTTATTTTTTCAACAATGTCTATCGTCTCGTTATTGTCTATGTGCTTGTGATTTCAGGGATAAAGTGTACGCGGCCACTGAACATCACTTCCTCTGGCATTCGCCCTACGTTTCTGGGGAAACCGCGTTAAAACCCAGAAAAGAGAAATAGCACTCGTAAATTTTGCGTTTCACTGTTTCCGAATTTAAGAAAATTGTTTTTCGGTATTATCACTTCAATATTCGCGCACTTCTGAGTCGACGAATCCCACCGCGCTGTCACCAATGTTACGTACGCACCGTTGCGTAAATTTAGTTATTTGACTTTTTCGTTAGATGGCGGGAAGTTCCTCGTCCGTTGGAACACTAAAGTGTCCAACTCAGAGAGCGCGCAGGTTTGAATGAATTTTGAACAGAAATCTCGTGTTATTTCAATATATTGTTACAGAGTTAAAATTTCAAGAGCTCAAAGATATGATGCGGCTGAAGGCCCAAAATGTTCTGTCTTTTCGTTTTCGAATCCTCGGGTTCCTTGAAGTCCTCCCTCGCATCCTTGCGAGTCAAGTAGGGGTAGGGGGTTGTCCAGGGTGGAGTGATGGCCAATCGTCGTCCTTCGGAAAAGGGTCGAGGGTGGTGGTCGTTCGCAGGCCTGGCGTCGTGGCGTGTACGTGACTCCGCGAGTTTTCTCGCACGGTCCCTTTTTTTGGATCGTTGCAAAAAAAAGGGACAGCTTCTCGAATCCTTGTCGAGTGGTCGACACGTGATGGGCAGACACGTTGCAGGCGTCCATGTTTCCTCGATGGTTTCCAGACGGGTCATCTGGAGTCCGGTTGTCCTATTGTCCTGGGATCCTGTCCTACCTCTCTTTTTTTCCTACATCCTCGAGTGACCGTAACTAAGTGACCATAACTAATTTTCTTCGCGTATTCTGATTTCAATCGCGTAATAACTTTTCATTATATTCAAAGATAGCGCGTTCATCGAGTAGGCGATCGATTTATATCGATATCACCAGCTCGATACATAACAGTTTTCTAGCTCCGTTCAAGAGAACGCCTAATAACTAAAAAAAACTTTGCTCGCGCTCGGTCAAGAAGAAAGCTTGTATACCGAGCGTGTGAAAAAAACAATGCATGGAATGTTTTAGCCCTTTATTATTTAATATTTCCCTTTTTTTCAATATTAATATTATTTACAATATTATAAATATTTAATGAAAGTAAATTATCCATAAAATAGTTAACAATTACGGCGATTTTTATAATAACGATAAATGAGATGTCACATTGAACGCTTGTCTACACTGTTTGTTACTCCATAGGCTAAAGGTATGTAAATTATAGGCTCGAAAAAAAAATCGCCAATATATATTTTTTAACGCGGCTTTATTCTGTTGCATTTTAATATATTTTTTTCATTTTTTGAATCCATGTGTATACAAATTAATTCACGTTATGATGCCGAGGTTCTAAGGATTCCAAGTAAAGTATCGAAGTAGCTTCGAAAAACAAACTAATTTTGTACGTCACTTTGTGATCGTAACTTTTTACTCCATCGGCTGTCAAGAGACTCGGGAGAGTCTCGGGACAAGTACTATATTCTATATTTGCCAGCTGTGCGTCGTCTGCTTGTCCTGAGCGCTCACGGAGAGTATCAAGAGACTCGGTAGAGTCTCGGGACAAGTACATTGCGGCAGCTCTGCTGTCGTCTGCTTGCCCGAGACTCGCCAGAGTATATTATCTCGGAATAAAGTAAATTTCTATGGTTGGGGCAGGGATCGCGCGACGCTTCGGCCTTTTACAAAGCTCAGGAGGCTTCTAGCGATCTGAAAATTGAACTGGACTCTAGTTACGCAATACTCTTTCCATTGAGCCTAATTTGAGCTCGATTGGTGCAGTATTTGCTGAGAAAAAACTTTGCATGGGTTTCGGAATATGCTCGTTCTAGTATCTAATACATCGAAGACACGGCGCGTCTGTATACACGCGCAGACCCATACAAGCATAGGCCTCTTGATGCCCATGGCGCTCTATATCTATATCGCTTCTACTACATCGAAGAAACGGCGCGTCTGTATACGCGCGCAGACCCACACAAGCATGGGCCTCTTGATGCCCACGGAGACGCTATAACTATATCTAAAACGAGAATGGGTGTGTCTTTCTCCCTCTACCAGTTTCTACGCCGCGCGCCATCTCTCTCACTCCACCGCTCCCTCTTCTATGGTAGGGCTCTAGTGGCGCAGGCGCGTAACATATCTAATACATCATAGAAACGGCGCGTCTGTATACGCACGCAGACCCACACAAGCATAGGCCTCTTGATGCCCATGGCGCTCTATATCTATATCGCATCTACTACATCGAAGAAACGGCGCGTCTCCATATGCGCGCAGACCCACACAAGCATGGGCCTCTTGATGCCCACGGAGACGCTATATCTATATCTAAAGCGAGAGTAGGTGTGTCTCTCTCCCTCTACCGGGTTCTAAGACGCGTGCCATCTCTCTCACACTACCGCCCGTTCTTCTATGGTAGGGCCCTAGTGGCGAAGGCGCGTTACATCTCAAAATTTGGATATATAGATATATCTGAAATAGACCCGCTCAGCCGCTCTCTCTCTCTACTATGTTGTGCGCCCTACGCCATCTCTCTCATTTTACCGCTCGTACTGTATAGGCGCTCGCGCGCAATATTTTCAAATGCTAATGCCAATAATTGTTCTGCAACCAACAGTTCCAAAAAAATTTGCCCAACTTTTGTCCACAAAATACTAATAATTCAATTACCATTACAATAAAGTGATAACACACGAGGGAGCACGACTAAAATAAATGAAATCTTAAAGGCATTCCAAGCTCCGTAATACACAACCATTGTCCTTCTGATGCTCTTTTCAAAAACGAAGTTGAAAACATAAATTTACCCTGATCATACACAATTTATGATCGCGTCCTTAACTTTCAATTGAAAGCGGATTTTTGTTTGTATGTTTTCGGAAAAATAAGCAAAAAAAAATGGATAAAAAAAGAAACAATTCGCGTTTCAAAAAACTCTTCCGTGCTCGTAACGTTATATATCTGGTAGAATTTTTCTTGAAAACATAGATAAATGACTCATTCTCCCGTACTTCTAGAAAGTACTGAAAAAACGATTGAATAAATGCAGTATAGAAAAATGATAGTCTGACTAGAATTTATTTTCACAAAAGATAATGATAAAAAATGGTCATGAAAATTTTTTACCAATTTTTCAAAATGCAAAATAAATATCAGTGTAATTACCGTAATCAACATTACAAAAAAAAGTTGAAACGAAAAAGTGATACCAAGTGCGACTTATTTATTTAGTATTTTACCAACAAAAAGGAGTGATATCCGGCCAAAATCCCCTCCCGGGGAAAAAAAACTTGGACAAGTACATTGTTTGGTCCCATAGCCGAAAAAAAATCTTCCATTCGTGCAACTGTAAAATTTGGAATATCAAAAATCTGACAAGTACTGAACAGAGATCGGCTCTAACATGTGAATCCAGCCGAAAACAAATAACTGTTTACATCCAGCCTTAAACTTTCTGATATCAGTGACAGGACAAGTATTGAATTGACCACTAGGTATCATTTAACGAGAATGAAAAAAAACAGCAATTGTTTCTTCGGAAGTATTGCTGGATTATTTTTAAAAAATGGAGAGCGCGTATAAGCACAGAGTACTTGGCCGGCGCATTACTTTTGTCTCTTTTGAGCCGTGGTCAATTCATTGAATTCGAAAGATCATACGAAGAAATTTTCTAAGACACCATGCAAAAAATTGAACTAAATTTCAGGCGATAATTATCTGGGCAGCAGCTTTGAAATTTTATTAACTGATTGAGCTGAACCATATCCTAAGCATGAGCAATTTGCATGAAAAGTAATGGGCCGGCCAAGTACTCTGTGCGCATACGCGCTCTCCATTTTTTAAAAATAATCCAGCAATACTTCCGAAGAAACAATTGCTGTTTTTTTTCATTCTCGTTAAATGATACCTAGTGGTCAATTCAATACTTGTCCTGTCACTGATATCAGAAAGTTTAAGGCTGGATGTAAACAGTTATTTGTTTTCGGCTGGATTCACATGTTAGAGCCGATCTCTGTTCAGTACTTGTCAGATTTTTGATATTCCAAATTTTACAGTTGCACGAATGGAAGATTTTTTTTCGGCTATGGGACCAAACAATGTACTTGTCCAAGTTTTTTTTCCCCGGGAGGGGATTTTGGCCGGATACTTTTTTCTCGTAGTAAAGCGATTCGCGTTGGTGGGGAAAAAAATTTCGATGCCATTTCAGCTGACCGCAAAGGCCATGCAGGTGTCGTCGAGCGAAAATAAACATGGAGACTAATTACGCAATACTCTTTCGATTAAGCCTAAAATCAGTACAATTGATCAAGTAATTGCCGAGAAAAAACTTTGCTCGGGCTCAGTCCTATGTCGGACTTTGTCAGAACTATGCTACATCGAAGGATTTGATTGTCTGTATATGCCCGCCCGACAGCGCATTCAAAGGGGTCTGTCCGCCCATCCCTGGCAACGAAATTTCTGATTGGCCGGGGCTGCGCCGTGGGCAATACATGGGCACACGACGGATCATGAATTCCCCACAATGAAATGAAAAAAACAGTGCAGACGGAGCGAGCAAAAAATGTCAGGTGATCGCGATGAAAAAATCGATACATAAAATTCCGATTTTGTCTATTTTCCCTTTGCGCTGGCAATTATCGGTATTTCGACGGCCCATCTTGACTCGAGTGTGAAAGAGATAGCTGAAATAAGTTCATATTTTCCTTTTCCGCCCGCGACATTTTTGAGAAAATAACAGTTACATTAACTTGTTCCTTGTCGAACAACGAACGTTGGCTAACCATTTATTTGCCCAAGAATGCAAGGTTATGGCAGAAGAATGTGTTGTAGGTTTGTCATTACCGAGTCTGTAACGAATGCTGTGATTACAGCTTTGACAGCTCGTCATAACCTAACAAATGCTCATTTTTAGCTGATATTACCGCCATGCTCCTATGACGAGACAATGTGCTTCATGAATGAATATGCTCCACAACTTTTGACCAATTCCTACACCCACCATTTTATTCATATACAGCGTGACGTACAATGCCGCAGGCATCAGCTCAATTGCTTAGCGATAATAACTCTCAGTGATATAAAAATCTTGTCGCTGCATGAGCCACATGAAAATCTTGTCGCTGCAAGTTATATGAAAGCTCCGGATAACTCTCAGTGCTATAAAAATCTTGTCGCTGAGCCACATGCAAACTTGTCGCTGAGGTAAATGAAAATCTTGTCACTGCGAGGGCTCAGTGACATGAAAATCTTGTCGCTGAGCCACATGCAAACTTGTCGCTGAGGTAAATGGAAATCTTGTCACTGCAAGGGCTCAGTGACATGAAAATCTTGTCGCTGAGGCAAATGAAAATCTTTTCACTGCGAGGGCTCAGTGACATCAAAATCATATCGCTGAGCCAAAAGAAAATATTTTCGCTGAGAGCTATCCGGAAATTCTGAATAACTCTCAGCAACAAGTTGTTGCTCCGGATGGAACAAAATATTGTGAAGCGAGAAGTTTTCTGAAGTGGTTCTTACGGGGAAAACATTCATAGCTTCCTGATAACAACGCATGTTGTCCCTGCCAACACTCAAATATTGCTGCGAGGGGATGCAAGTTTGCGAAATGAAGGAAGTCGCAAAGCAGGCAGTGCGCTAGAATCTGTAAAACAATTTTTTATATTATGGCGAAGTATAAAGTCTTGCAAGGAAGGGTTCTGAAGCTATCGGAGTGCAATTGTGCAATTAGTCATCGCAAGGCAGTTTTTCTGTGCGCACATCGCTTTCGTGGAATTATACTTGTACGATGAAACCGAGGAAGTTATTAGAAGCTAATAGTTCCCAAATATGTTTCTTTGATGAATGCCTATATTTCCATAGATCTGGGTAGCAAAATGCACGGTGAAGATTTTCCAGTCTACTTAAATAAAACACTGCTATACGCCGCGAAGTGAAAACTCCTTACAAATACAGATCAAACTGTCATCCCATTCCCAACGATGTCGAAACGAAAGAATTTCAGAATAAATAAGGAACAGCTAAATATCAGTGTGCTTATACAATGTCATGTACCTGGGCTTAAATTGAGCTCCATCGAGTATGTCTGCAGGACAAATATCAACGTCGTACTCCCATCAAGCTAAGACGATAAATTCTCTCCTTCCAATTGATGTAATCAAAGTTTTCAAACTTTGTTTTTTCGAAGCTGACGGCAAAAAGTTGTAAATTGTATTCCCATGAAAAAATGAGACGTTGGAACGTCCTTACCCTTTGTGTGAGCTAAACAAACCGTAAAGAAAAATGATTGTACCATCGTTAATCGGAAAAAATCGATTCTCGTTTGAAAATTGATGGAAATTCGCAATTTTCCAGAAGAAAACGTGGTGATGGGCCAAAAATCATATCTCGGCGAGGGATTGAGAGAATTCTGTGCTCAAATTGAGCTCCACAGAATATATTTTCAGGAATAAAATCAACATCATACTCCCATCATCCCAACACAATAAATCCTCTGCGTACAATTCATGTAAAAACGTTTTTTTTTCAAAGCTGATAGTGAAAAGTCGACAATTATATTTTCGCGCGACAATGAGAGGATGGCACGCGTTTACCTTTTGTTTTTGCTACTGCCAAACGAACAGTCCCAGTCATTGGAGAAAACGTCATTTTCCAATGAAAATCACGAAAATGGGGTAAAAATTATATCTTGGCAAGAAAATGAGATCGGAGTAGTCTGAAAAAAATAAATGATGTCCTAGCGAAAAATCCCCTCCAAGGGGAAAAAAGCTTGGACAAGTCCATTTGTTAGTGACCGCAGCTTCCATTTGTTTCTCCAAAAAAAATCTACCGAAAAGCTGGAACCTCTCCTACTTCTAAAAAAATTTGATACCCTCCTAAAAAAGCAATAAAAAAATATCTTGCCTAAAAAATGTGAAAGCCTTCAAAGAATACAGTAAAGGACGACCCCACAAAAATCTTTTGCAAAAATGAAAAACACCTAAAAAGAATATAAAAACATACAGAAAAAATGGTAAAAAACAATCATGTAAAAATGGATCATTTACGTTCAGCGCTAAAAATGTTATGTCAATGAGAGGACAAGTTTTCCGTTGCCGTCTGAGAATCAATTAACGAATCATACAACTGTCGAGGTGAACCCGCGAGAAGGAGGAGAAGATTCACGAGGGTTATTTGACGTTACGAACTTCATCTTTAATTAATAACTCGAACTAAAGATATCCGCGCGATGATCGCGACGTGTCGAGCTATCAATCTCTCAGCCACGACTGTCGATTTCATACAAGCGTTATTTTCTATTCAACTTCTTGTTGCTTAGCTACCAGAGTTGATCTTTATTTCTTGAGACAACGCTTGACGCAAGATATCTCCTTTGATCCTCTCCGTACTTCAAGTCATCTCGTACTTGAAATTGTATTTCGTATCTCCGACATATAAATCATCTGCATGCAAAACATTGAAAAATGGTAACGATTATTGAAAGAGAAATAATTTTTGTAATAAAGTTTTTTTCATCATCTCAATGAGAACGATGATTTCAACAATAAAGAAAAGCTTTGTCGATAAAAAAAACTATTTGAAATGAAAAGATCGACCGAATTCTCATTTTTTATTTTTTCGAATTTTTTTTTTATCACTTCAAAAACTGGTCGTTTCTTAACATTTTGAGACGGACAATCAGAGTTTTTAAGATTTTCAGTGAAAAAAAATTCACGTTTTTAGAGAGATGTTCCGTTTTGCCCGGGTGTTCCGCTTTGCCCGCCTCTCCCCTACAACTTCTTGGTCTTTCAACCAGAAAGTGAACATTGTCGGAGACGATTTTTTCAGATACTACCTTTTTAAGTGTAAAATTAAAATTATTCTGTACACAACAGAGTAGAGCCGTTTCGCCAGTTGGATCCTGAATTTAAAACGTCCTTAAAAACGAACAAAAAATCTAGAATCGCGGTAGCGACTCGAGACAAGTACATTTACGTCTTTTGTCGCTATGACACTCTTCACAGCAAGAAGAGTGGTTTCGAACACGTTTCAAAAATTATTCTACTGATATTTTTTTATCCACAGATAATTGAAACATTACACGCGTTCATGTATTTTTTTTTTCTTTCGATCGCGACTATTCACAACTCGATCAACTTCCGCCCTTCGAAGATATCAATATTTCACACATCAAAAACATCAAAAAAAAAGGTGGCATTTTTCGTCGCGAACAATTTTTGACGTTTCTCGGTCCAGTGACACTAGTTGTAACTAGGAATTATTATGCGTGCGACTATGTTCGTTGACTTGATTGAATGAAGCGTCCGAAGGTTGTTACAGTGACAGCTGCTGCGAATGTGAAAGATAACGGTTATGAAGATCGCGATTATTTTGAATAGTGTGGTTAGAAAGATCGCGAATGGAAGAATTGTGGTTATTTCTAACAGCAGTGCAAAAAAAAATCGCGGTTATGGATAGCATGAATCGAAAAATCTCGGGTTTCAAATTAAAGTTCAGAGGGTTGCTGAACAGCATAATATACGGGAGTAGGAACAGTTCAAAATACGTTGGTATTTTTCATTTATATTCATTTTTGGTCGCATAAACTTTTATTAAATTTCACTTTCACTTGGAATAAAATAAATTCGGGAAAGTACTGAACAGCGCTATACAAGAGCGCAGCAACAGTTCTGAAGACGTAAGTAATTTCATCTAAAGTCGCTCTAATGTCTTTCCCAATCCAGATTGTTGGAATGCAGCTAAAAATAATTAATCTTTAGAGCGAAACACAAAATTGGCTCACAGTATATTTTACAACTGTGATGGGCTTTTCTACCATTCGAAAACTGAATTTACTAGAAAAATTTCAAAACGTTCATTACTTATGAAAATTATTGAAATGAACTACTGTGCACCGGATTCGCGTGATTTTTTTTTATTCGAATATGTTTGAATTTGTCTGTTTTCTCCATGCCTATGATATTTGATCATGATAACAAAGACATTTCTTGAATATTAACAAGTTTTGTAACAGTTAATGAATTTTTGAGTAAAAGTACCAACTAAATGAAATTCTTTATTATGAATAAACTGTTTCCTCAGTGCGCATTTTTCGACGTATAAATTCCATTATGTAAATCCCTAAATTAGTGGGTGTCGCAAGAAATGTTGCAGTTAGATATGACGAAAAAGTAGACAAATCCTAGCCAAACACAGCATAAAATGCTTTAAAAAAACTGAAACAAGTACATTTACTCCCGCAAAATAATTGTTTCTATTGAATAAAAGCCCCGTGCGAAAAATTAAAACCAATAAAATTTTTGCAAAAAACAGTTCCTTTCTCACAAAAAGTTGCCAGATAAAGTCAGATGAACTGAAACGTACATTATCATGTACGCAGATCAAGTACGCATAAGTACTTGTCCGGCCCGACCAATTTTTTATCTGCATGAGGCTGCAAATACCTCTTAGTTTTCACAATATATTCATGTACACATCACGTATGTAGCTTATAAGCCAGATTGGATAAGTTTTGCACATCTGCCATGAATCCTCACAGATTTTTTGGGTGGATTCCTTCATTGATAATCGGTAGCATAAAGGTCCCAATTTCATTTGTCGCCATCAAAGAACTTTAGCTAAAATTTCTCGGAGACAGCGCTCTCTCCCTCTGACAATTTTGAAAAATTCATATCTTGCGTAAAATTCAACGAAAAGGGTCCAACCTGGGCTCATTCTTTTCGTTTTTTAACGCATAATCACGTGAGCCTGGGGCAATTTCGCTCGAAGTCCAAAAATTAGTCAAAAATTCGATAAAACGATTAAAAAAATCGGAGAACGAAGGGAAAAATCTCGCCGGGACTTTTTTGAGGGCGAAGAGTCTGGACGGGATTTTTTAAGGGGTTGACCAGTGGTCTCGACGGAAGTTTTTTAAGGGATAAACTCAGAGTCCCATCGAGATTTTTTAAAGGGATTAACGAAGAGTCTTTTGTAAAAGAGTCACGTCCATATTGACACAATCCATATTGATATGCGTGACTTTTACAAAATTAATATTGTCGTGACTGTTCCCTCGTTTATTCATATTTTTGGTTAACTCGGAATCTCGAACTCTCCCTAACTGATCACTGCTTAAACTAGATGAGTTTGTGTTAAATAACCCGCAAAGAGAAGATTTTCGCACTACCGACTCATTTTGTTTTTGATCTTTGACCACGACGAAAGGACTCCGGGAATGAAGTTGAATTTTCAATTCTTCATAAGACTTTAAATGAAGGCCACCTTGTATATTTGAAAGTACGCTCAAATCCTCACAAAGTTCTTGTTGACTATTGTCCTCGCTATTCTGCACATTTTTTTCCATGTCATGACCCTCGTCGTAACTTTTTGCTTCATCACTTTCGAGATCATTGTCATCTTTCTCAGAATCATCACCGGCTGTTTCCAATAATTTGCGAGATATTTCATCACCTGCCTCAAAATTTACGTCCATGCCTAGAGATTTGATTTTTGAAAATGCATTGTTCTTGACTTTTTCTATTGTCTCAAGAATATCGTATGTTTGAGGTAATAAACAGTCTTCATTATCTCGCTTTTTACTTGTTCCAGCTCTTGGATATAAAAAAAAGCTTGGTTTGTTCGTTCAAATTACCAGACGATATATCTCCCTGCAAGGCGATTCTTTCAATTCGTTGGAAAGTTTCGAGAAGGGTCGTATTGACGATAGTAGAATAGGTGGTACTCATAGACCTTAAACGTCTAAAAAAACTTTCGCAAGCTTGACTACTGGCGAGCAAAGGCAAAAACATTTTTGTAACATTACCGGTAGTAGTTGAGTGTTTTGTTAAATTTAAAATGAAATTTATCAAGCCATGTGCATTGATTTCCATGCATAAATAAGTATTTGAAGAAATGAAATTATCTGTGATGGAATACTCAGTTTTACTCGACAACCACGCTCTCCAGCATCGGAGGATGAAAATACAGTACCAACAGTTCCCGATCCTTTCCAGGGGGGACATATCGTCTTGAAGAAATGCACTTAGATAGAGTCTAATTATATCTAAATAAATTACCGCTGCGTCACTTTGGGGAATGCTTAATTTCAATCGGTTAGTCACTTTTAAATCACAAATTTTTTCAACCGATGCGTAATTCATCTTGTCTTTCAGCGATAAATCTTTCTCCTTCAAACAGTGTTTATCCTTGGAATTCGATTCCATTAAAATTCGTAAATGACTCGATGATATCAAAATATCTCCCATCGGAAGGAAACTTGAATGCTTCAGTAGACTGACTCGCAGCTTAGCTCCAATAAGGACGCTATCAATTGATTTATTATTCGCATGCCTTTCAACAATCTTGGGTCACCATCCCAAGATACGCCCATCACTGCGATGGCCTCTTGCTGTAAGCATTCAACAATATATGCCTATCGTTTCAGGACATCATTATAAAAAAACTTATTGTCTGTGCCAAATATACAAAGACAAAAAGTTGGGGCGGTTATGTGCAAGAGATTGGGCAATTATCACGTATGCTAAACTAGGTACCAGTCTCAAAGCTTTCTTGTATCTTGCGAGCAGAGGTGGCATCGTAAGTTCCTGAGATCGGTAGCCTTTGTTTATTTAACGGCAATACAAAACCGACCAACTGATTCGAAGCACTGTCATTAGGGTGGGCCAAAAAAACGTATATTTTTTTTTCGATTGTTACTCCTTAAAATAGGTTCCTAGACACCTCTAAGAAGTCTCTCCAAGTATGAGCTCTTAATTGTAACGGGAAAGTCCTCCGCCTCACAGTTTTCTATATTTTTCTTATTATTAGATAAAGAAAAATAATATCTCACTTCCAGCTACTTGAAAAAATATCTCGTTCCATACATTTTGTAGGAAATTGAATGCTCTACAAGAAAGGTCTCTTACGATTTTCTCGTAAACCTCACTGTTTCAATCGGTTGACTGGTATTGTATCATAGATGTACAAAAAAAAGTCGAGCCCTTTCTGGTTTTGTATCATATGTGTACATATTGAAATAACTTTTTCAATTTTCAACCGATTCGGACAAAAATTGGTATACAAGGGTTTTTTGGGTCGCTGAGTCGATTTTCGAACTTAATTTCCACCTTACTACCCTTGGAAATGGTGAAAATCGAAGGTTGAGGGTGAAATTTTTCGATTTTTCAATGGGTTTTCATACTATATGACATGAATTTTTTTAGTTTCTTAGCACACTGGACTCTTTTATTGAAATCAAACAAAATTTGCTACCCTCATAAATTTAGAAAATAAGGGTTCAAGGGGAAATTTGTTAATTTTCCTCTGCGAAAATTCATGTGAAATCACATGGAAATTCCAAGTTATCAAGAACATAAGACGCCTTTATCGAAATAAAACATAACTCACTGCCCCCAAAGGGGTGAAAAATAAGGGTCGCGGGCGAAATTTCCATATTTCCCGATGAGAAGTTTTCCTACCACGTATCATAAAAACTGTACGTTTTTTAGGGCATCCGACTTTTTTCGAAAAGACAAAATTTGCTACGCCTAAGGGAGTGGAAAAAAGGTTCGAGGGTGGAATTTTGAGATTTTTCAATGGGAAGATTTTATGCTGCATTGCATGAGAACTATAAGCCAAGACACCCTAAAAAATCTTAAAAGGTCACCCCCAACCCTTATTTTTCACCCCTTCGTAGCCAGCGAATTTTGATTTATGTCGCTAAAAGGTGCCCGAAAAAACATACAGTTTTCATGTTATTTAGCATAAAAGATTCCCATCGGAGAATCCGAATTTTTCACCCCCAGCCCTTAATTTTCGCTCCGTTAGGGGTAGTGAATTTAATTTAATTTACGTAAAAGGTGTTCTGAAAAACTTGGAATTTCCATGTCACATAGCATGAAAACTTATCATTGAAAAATTTTCACATTCAACTCTCACTTCCACCCTTTTTGAGGGTAGCTAAGTGATAGCTAAAATTGGAAATGGAATCAGTGACCTCCAAAACCCTTAGAAATAAAATTCGGGAATTTCAGTAACACATTGGCTCGTACCAGTTTTGGCACAAAAACTGGAAAAAAGCTCACCAATCAACCGTTTAACTTTTACAGTCCCGTGGAAGGTAGAAGGCAAGATGACAACCTTGTTTTTTTTTTTGGAGTAAAAGAAACGATCGTTTTGGTCGCATCAAAAGCAAATTTCGATGAAGAAACAACTCCTGCTTTTTTTAATTCATTGGGAATCTGACTTTTTTTTCTGATTGTGCCAACCATCGTGATGGAATGATCTTGGAGCATCTTGTCGAACATTTCAACGGAACTGAACCAGTTATCGCTCGTTATGTTCTGAGTTGTGCAATGAAGTGGTTCAGATAACTTCCGGTTGTAGTACGATGGAACACTTTCGCCAGGCTTTGGATTAACTCTTCCTACATGCGGTTCTGCAGTGCACATATAGAAGGTTTGTGAGTCGTTCAGCATTACAATTTTTATTCCATATTTGTCAGGCTTCGAAGCATTGTACACTTTGAAGGGACACCGCCCTCTGAAGGAAAGTAATTGCTCATCAATTGTACAATATGGAGCAGCGAATAGAACTTTTTGAATTGCAACAAGAACAATTCCCCGACTTCGCGAATTGGAGCAAATTTATCCGTTTCTCTTCGCTGTAGCCTCGTACTATTGTCATCGAATGGAAGCACTGCCAGGGGAAACTCGAATCTTCGTTTCAGCATAGTAGCCCGATATATTGCGGCTCCGTAATCATACGACCAGAAGTCCAGCATATTCGTATTGCACGTCTTTTGCAGCCCCGAAAAATACAGTAGCCCAATGAAAGCTTTCAGCTCTTTGAGGTTAATTCGTTGAAAGCGGGATGTAGCGCAGCTCGGTGTCGCACGAATCGTGATATCGCGCAATTTCTTCATTGGTATGAAAGGCAATTTTTTCCAAGAGGGAATCTGGAAATAGTAGACTCCATGCTTTCAACGGTGTTCGGACATTTCGTCCTTAATTTACAGGACCGGGCAAGTGACACGAAAGAGAAAATCTTCGATAGAGCATTCTTTCACGTGGTGTTTTAGACCAACGATAACCATCGTGTGCTCGAATAATGTTGGGTTTTCTGCCGCGTCACGGAGGACTTGGTACTCGAGCCTTTTGGCATCGTCCGCGTTTTTCAGGTGGGCCTTTATTCGGGTCTTCATTTTCCGACTACAAAAAATTAATTTGCTGTATTAAAATATGACATTTTTCTGCAGAATATAAAAAAAAAAAATCACGAGGCATTTAGGACACTATTATGGAACTGCGTACGAAACGAAATGATCCATATAGTTTCGAAACTTTTTTGCAGATTTTTGCAAGTTTGCAAGTTTGTATTGAAAAATGGAGGATTCGTTGTCCGTCTAATACGATTTTCCTATAAAAATATTTTTTTCGTACTTACTTTTGACTGCTCTCCACTCGGAACTTCTAACTCACTTCCTTCTTCCTCCAATTCTGAATCGGTCAGTTTTTCTGAAAGATCTTCTTCGTCGTCCGACTGAAGGTCATAGATTCGCAACGGATTCTCTTCTTAAGAGAGCCGAATTACTTCGTCAACATTTCGAAGCGAACCACTAGCTGCCATTTTTCTAAAAAGATTGAAATACTTGAATATTTCCGTGTTCCTAAATATGTGGGAAAATGTTAGAATTCATGGAGAAGAAAATGGAATTGAAAAATTATGGTGCAACAATCGAATCGGATGACAACCTGGGACTATTTGTCTTTTCATTCGAACAAAATGCCTATTTTGATGAAAACAAAATAAAATCGAATGTTCAATATAGAAAAACGAATATGATTTAAATAAATCTTTGCATTTTGTTGAGTAAATAATACAAAAATGACAAAAATGAATGAACTTATCTCAACATGCGTGGAGATAACCTCACCTATCAGTTTTTTTTCTCCATAAAATTAATAGTTTATCTGTGCATTTTTTTACAACTCGGACGTCGAAACCACGTAAATACAGAAACAGTAGACGACTTTCAATTTAAAAAATCCAAGTGACTCACCAGCGAGAAATAATTATGTTACACCCACAACGGGGTAACCAGTAACCCCACAGCAGGTTTCGACACTTGTCACTACACTATAACCGGCGCACTAATGCTTCAAACTGTCTAATCTCACGTCCAGACGGTAAAGTTGAATTATGGGTAGGTTCCCGGCCCAAAAAAAAACAACTGTGAATGCGTGAATATATTCTTAAATATACGTTAAATACTTCGTTGGAAAATGAAGCGCTCGATTTTCAAACGGCCGACGGAATCGGCAGAATTAAAAATTTGGTAACTTATTAGTCGACCGTCCAGAAAAGTCTTAGGTTGCGGTATATTGAGAATAGAACGAAAAATGGTCGAGCTCGAAGTAATGTCAAATTTTGGTCGTGGAAGGGAAAAAAAATATTTGCCATTCTTTTCGTGCATGAATGAAGCTAGAGAATCGATTCGAGAAACCGATATTCGTACGAACGAAAAACCCATAAAAATAAAGTTTACCGAATATACATTGGATTCATTATCTTTCTATTATAATTGAAAAACAGCCGTGGAATGGCTAGCTTTGAAAATGCGATTCCATGCAAATGGAATCGAAAAATTCGATTAAATCTCTGGTCGTTCGCAATTTAGACAAATTTTCAATACATTTCAGTATCTCTGAAACGTCACAAATATTTTTAATTAGTATAAATAATTTTTGAAAATGATCTACTTACACGGAGAGAAAAATCTGTTGAAAATTACCGTGACTTCACTATATTCGCTCTTATGAAAAGAAAAAGAAAAAAAAATACAATTTTGCTTGAGAAAAATTTATTTCGCAGCACAAAATTTAAAATGTGACGACGAATTTTTCCGATGCAGCAACGTAAAACGCGGGACTTTGTAATTTTTTATCTGTTGGTATAGAAAAATTATTACACGTCTCAAAAAAATGTCTCTTGGAATCACAAAATTTAATTTCAACCGCAGAAAAATTGACGGTCTCATCGGAAATACATCCAAGACGGTGGAGTAATTTTTACCGTGCTCTCTTAGAAAACGCTGTACACCTTGGCGCGCCGTCGCGCGATCTTTGTCTTTGTAAACAAATGAAGATCAAAACCGTTTTTTTCCAGAGTCACTCCACAAGAGGGAAATAGTATGCGTACATATAACGAATACTCATGCTGGTGCACTATGTCTTTTGTTTACGCGAAAGGAAGACCCAGTCGAGTTTCAGTGGCCATGTGAACCATAAGTGCAACGCATCTAGTGAAAGTGAAATCCGTTAATATAATTTAATTATACAATTTACCGCATTGAAAGAAGACGCATAGCGAAGAATATCGCGTGATCGTTTTGTTGTGTTACCTTTTCTTTATTATTTTATGGCATCGGTTAGAGAAGATCGAGTTATTTCAAGTTGAAAAAAAGACGCTATCGAACGAAGTTACAATATTAGTTAATTTCTCATCTATCTAAAGCAAATTGCTCGGTTTCATTATTTTTTGCGTTTTTTTTTTATCGTGTTGTTGGTGATTTTTAATATCTCTAGAAAAAGTTGTGACAACTGTTCCTTCTTTTGTATGCAGGATATAGAAAGAATTTTGCGATACTGACCGTCAGAGACAACGTAAGATGATGAATTAAATGATATTTTATGTTCCCATATTATTGAGTAATTTCATTCCATGGAAACAATACATTTTTTACATTTATCAAGCTACAGCCCTGTCCAGCTAGTCGCCACGGCCAATCAATTGTTAAGCAAACGTAGTAACGTATAAACAGCGTGTATGCATTGTTTTATTTCATCAAGAGACGCGGCAGCGGCTCGCTGCCAAGTATAGATATACGTCATACATACATTGCAATAGCCGGGGCTCCGTCGGTTCCCCTGCAGTTTTTTTTCGAATATATTTTTTCATCTTTTGAATTTTTTTGTTGAGAAAATATATTATAAGGGGCTTTCTTCGTTTTCTTAGCATGTCAATAATATCATCAATTTTATCGTGATGCACTAGATTCGATTTAGTATCTATAAACTTGTGGAAAAGAATTCCTGGACAAACAAAGTACAAACGTATGAAAAAAATGAAAAATGTAAAATTACTCTAACATAGTCCGAAACTCGATATCACCATATATGCGATAGTTTAATTGTCGAGCAATCCATTACAATTTCAGCAAAAATATGAAAATCATTCGATATCATTGAATAGGAAATAAAATTAATTTTCGGCCAGTATATCAAACGCTTTTGACGACTGGTGAGGGAGAAAGCATTATCAAATATTATAAGCAGCACGGTCGATTGAAAAAAAATTACGGAATACGCTAACGCGCTGCATAGTGACTGTCGAAAAGGATCGCCAATCAGACGGCGTTTTGGAAACGGTGGAGAACAATATTTTATTGACGTTCAAGTGAGTTGAAGATTCAGCTCATATTCACCTTCTTCAGATATGTGAGCTTGTTAACGTTAATATGCATGTTTTTCTGTTTTCAAGGATAAACCAAGCCACGTTTATTGCCTGGGCGAAAAATATTGAAGATCTTTTCCCCGGGGAATGTCGACATCTATACTGTTCACCGTACAAAGGATTGTCTGCCGAAACAGTAGTGAGGGAACAACAACGAGGCGAAAAAGGAAATTAAATGCGTCTGGCACTTTGCTCGAACACTACGGGTATCTCCTTGGTAAACTGCGTAAGCAGGGTCTGCTCGCAACAAATCAAGTCGAAATTAACAATGCAGAAACCGCGGAAACTGTGACAGGTGATGTATAATTTTGCGTAATTATTTTAAGTGAAATATTCTGAGTAATAATTTGCGTTATATTTTTGGTTCTGTAATTATTCATTAGAACTAGAGGGTAATTCAGTTCTGAATGAATTCTTTTGTTTACCATTTCGCTTGAATTTTTTCTCAGAGGAACACCAACGCGCCATGAGTGGTTGGCAAACAATCTCGGACCATCGAATTGGAAATTCGGCATTGGAAAAAATCGTATACGGCGCGTAAAAATTTGTTAGAACGAGGCTGTACAGTGCATTCTTATTTCGAGCAATTCCCTGTCTTAAAAACTATACTGGGAGAAAAATGGGTAAGAACTTTTCATCTCAAGTTGATTGTACAAATTTGTACTTTATTTCATGGGCCGATAATGCAATGATGTGTGCGTACAACGTACAACCGAGAGATGTCTTGATCGAAAGCATTAAGGATTGCAAAAAAATAGCAGATGCAGACGCTGGTCTTTTCCACGCTATGCCACACGTCGCTCAAGACGCGAAAGACGCAATTTCGTTGTACTTATTGTGTTCAAGCCGCTCTGTAAATGAGCGGCATCTGTTTTTTACATTCAATATTCTTAGCTCTTTTTACTTTACAATCTTTGAGGCTCAATCTCGGCGTGAACGTTTTAGTCACGTTTCCACGTTAATAAAACACTTAACTACTGGAAGTTCCCATTCCTTATTAACGAATTTCTTTTACTGATTTAATCCTTAACGTCTGTCTGCCACATCTGGCAACCAGTCCTTGCAATTTCGACAATTTCTTTACTTTTTTATTCCTTAACGTTTTCGCCTACCTACCGATCCTCTAATCTTTACCTTTCGTTCCTTATTTTTTGTACTACGTGGATCATAAAACGCCCGCATGTGCATCTCACATTGGGAATCTACGTCTCCATTTCTCGCTCGCTTGCTCGCTCCTTCTCCCTCCTTCGTTCCTACCCACTACAATTTTTTTGGTGCGAAATTTTCCTACGAGTGACCATTTCTCCCACTTCCAAAGAAAATTCATCCCTTCTCTCAAGGGACACTACTACCCCTTCCAGTAGTTCTTTGGCCATCGGCACATAAAAGCTGATTTTTAAGAATTACTTTTAAGATCAGATTCGTTTCGACCAACGCGAAGAGAAGACCAACTTACTTTAACTTTCACAAGTCTTCTCACTATCTTTACTTCGCTTGAATCTCATACAAAATTATATCAACAGTGTACTCATTTTATTTCAAGTTATTTAATAAATATATTTGTTGATTCAAACAGTTTAACATTGAATCATCCTTGAGGCAAACCCAATTGTCTCAAGAACGCTAGTGCATCGAAAATCTCTCACGATCGGTTAAACGAGGATTTACAACCCTCGTGTTGGTAAAAAATCTCTTACCGCCATCGATGCCGAGCGCAAACATATTGCCTTACATCATTTTTCCGCCACGGACTCGTTCAAAAGGTGAAAAAATCACCATCCCAGAAAGATAAGAGGCTTTTTTCATCCACGTCCATGCGCCAAGTGACCTTGAAAACGGACTGATACGTTATCGTGAAATTTGCGCGGCAAATCAAGAGTTGCGGTAGCGACTCGAGACAAGTACATTTCAAAAAGTCGCTACAAGACACTTTTACACCAAGGACCGCGTTTCCAACTGTTTTAGAAAATTTTCGAAAATTGTTTCCACAATATCTTATGAATTACTGAGTTTTGAAGGATGTTGAAGATTCACGTAATTTTTTTTTTTTTTTCTTCCGATCATGACTATTTGTAACTCTGTAGCTTATTCCATGTTGCAGATATTAATATTTTACTTTTTTCGTTGCATTAAAAAATTGTCAGTTTTTTCGCACAGATTTTTGATGTTTAGTTGTTTCTTTTCGCAGTCGCCTTCTAGTGACACTAGTAATATCTAGTGACATACACTAAATATATACCTATATATTTTTTCTCTTTCACTCGTTTCATTCACTAAAACCGAAAACGTCAAAAAGACTATGTTCGTTGAATGGATTGAATTTGGAGGTTGTCACAGTGACAGCTGCTGTGAATGTGAAAGATGAAAAAGATAACGGTTATGAAGATCGCGAATGTGAAAATTGTGGTTATTTCTAACAGCCGTGCCGAAAAAATCGCGGTTATGAAGATTGTGATTCCAAAAATCTCGATTATGAAGATTGTAATTCCAAAAATCTCGATTATCAAATTAAAGTTGAGAAGGTTGCTGAACAACGTGATATATGGGAGTAGCAACCGTTCAAAATCCGTTGGTATTTTTCATTCGTAATTTATATGTCTTTTTTGTCGCATAAATTTTTATTCAATTTTAATTTCATTTCGAATAAAATAAGTTCGGGGAAGTACTAAACAGCGCTATACAGGAGCGCAGCAACAGTTCTAAAGATCTAAGTACTTTCATCTAAAGTCGCTCTGATCTCTCTTCCAGTTCCGAATGTGGAATGCAGCGAAAACTGATTATTCTTTATAGTGGAGCACAAAATTGCATATTTTAATTTGAATATGTTTGAATTCGTTTATTCCCTCCACATTTTTCTTACGTAAAAATCTAATGGTATAAACCATTTAATCGGTGTGGCTTGCGGAAAAGTTTCCAGTTGAAAATGACCAAAAAGTAGACAAATCCTAGCCAAACACAGCATAAATGCTGTAAAAAAACTGAGACAAGTACATTTACTCCTGCCAAATAGTTTCTGTTGAAAATGAGCCCGTGCAAAAAATTAAAACCAATTAAACCTTTCCAAAAAATGGTTCTCTTCTCAAAAGAAGTTGAATTGTGTTTTCACAAAAAGTAACCAAATAAAATGAGATCCACTGAAACGTACACGATCAAGTACGCAGAGTTTGGAATATTTCACTAGAAAAAGTTGACAACTCCAATCTTCGTAAAATGTAGGACTTCGAAAAATGTTAGTCAACTTCATGCCCTCGGCTTCAACATCGGCTTCGCACATGATGTTGCGCAGTTCAGGGCTTCCAAACTTCTGCCCGTGTGGTGTATACTATTTTTCCCGATAGCCGGTCGAAAGTACGATCGATTCACGGCAGATTATCGATCATGACAGATTCATGTATTGATGCCTGCCCCGACATTTGCGGCACGAGCGAAGCGAGTGCCTGCTGGTCCGGGGCAGGCATCAAATACACAAGAAAAGCAACGAAAAGTATACACAATCATCGAAGAATAAAAACAATAATTGATTCAAACTAATACGAATATTTTCAAATTTTAGGTTATATATAATACACATCACAGACATTCAAGTACATGATTTTGTGATCTATTTATTACAAAATTCAATAACATTACAATGTTGAAATTTCCATCGTTGGAATGCAACGGAATAATTATTTTTTTTTCTTGAACAGAGCTCATGATTCTTATTCAATATTTCGCCCGTACTATAAAAGAATTTTTTTTTGGAATCCAAACACAGAATCGATAGGGAAATTGTCATGGTTTTCGAATTTGAACGGAAAATTCACAGAAAAAGTATATTTCGTTGGAACGCAACGTTGCGAACATCAGTGTGATGTGAAATTTTCATATTTTTACGAAGATTTTTATCGCAAAAATCATATCATCATATTTATCACGATCATTGCAATGAAAAAATATATGTACTATATTTCGATGAAATTCACAGTTCTCATATTTATTTAATGGACATTCGTTGACAAATCGATCGGTTGACGAAAATTTCGAAATTTGTCCTCTTGCATGCACTTTGATTTTGAAGTAGCAGTTCAGTCTCTGATATTTTCCGAAAAGCTCTACCCTTAGAAAAACGGATCATGGAAAATTCAAATTTGGAAAAACACAACAACTTTGACATTAGAGAAAACACGGTTAGAAAAGTCACTTTCGGCAGTCAAGGCAGCCGAAAAATATTTTTTCTGCCCTCCGGCCGGGGGTGGCAACTTTCGGGCCGCTGCGCTAAACGAAGTTGCCACATTCCGGCTACGTCGGGCAGAAAACACACCTCGGCCAAAAAAAAGTAAAGCCTCAGACCACATGTTTGTCAGCCTCGGCTTCGCCTCGGCCAACAATTACATGTGATCTGAGACTTTTCTTATTTTTCTGGCCTGGGTATGTAATATACTATTGCTCCCGATCAGAGGGCGATCGTGTTTTTTTTTTACCAATGCACGAAAGTCGCACTTTCTCCCTCGAAATCGATGCGGAAATGACGTACTTTCAACCGAGGTATGGAGAAAAAATGTTTACATGTAAATTATGTAAGGATCGATTCAATACTTCAAAAAATTATATGAAGCATATGCGTACCAATCACGAAGCGGAGAATAGTTTTGCATGCAGTGACAACACATGTTCGAGAATTTTCAAAACTCCATCTTCATTGCGCTCTTAAAACTGATAGCAAACCGCCACAGAAAAAAATTAAACTTGCGGATTCCTGTTTGAGGAATGTCATACCCAATGATAGAACAGAAACCGATCAATTAATACCCGACAATAAACCAGAAACCGAACAATTGCCACCCGACGATAAAACAGAAACCGATCAATTGTTTAACAGCTGTGGACGTTGCAACTACCTGGTTGCATCGGCGAGGAGGCCACGGGGGGCCTCAACGAATGGCCACAGAGGCGTGGTCCTCCGAACGCCCACCAGCAGCCGCGATAATAGCGACTAAGATGCCTGACGGGGGCGAAAGCCTCGAGAGAAACGGGGAAGCAAATCCGAGGCAACGGGCAAACATTTTTTCCCTTACGAGAAACCCACGTCGGAGCGAGTGCGCGAGAAACGCAACAACACAAAAGGGAATGGCTAGAAAAATAATATTGCGTTTCGTGTTTCTCGGTAGTCTCCAGGCAACAAGGGGAATCTCAAACAATTGCTAAAAACTCGAAACTGAAGGACAATCTCGGTAGTTCGCGGTAATAACTGAAATTCGCGAAGGTATTTCGATGCCCGAGCCGGTTCGTTGACACAATATTCAAAACTAACGTCGTATCGAAATAAAATAATAATAAAATGTTTTTCATAATTACGACGCGTTGAGTCTCCGCCAACGCTCTGTCCGTTGTATCGACGAGTGGCGACCGAAAATGGACCGAAAACCCGGTCCACTGGTCGACAGGGATTCGTGCGAGTGACGTGGCAAAAGGTTACGTCACAAACGGAGAACCGCTTTGCGAAGTGTTTCCCGGATCTCTCAAAGCAAAACATCATTTTTTAATCCACCACGCAAGAGTGATGCGTTATTGCGGCCCTTTATCCAAAATATCCACGATGAGACTCGAAACGAAACATCGAGAGGCTAAAATCTCTTCTCGATCAGCGATAAGCGGCGTGAACGTATGCAAGACTATAGCCATAAAACACCAATTGCGACGAAATTACCGATTTAAAAAAAAAATGAAAAAGGGGAACCAATCACTTTTGATTGAAAGTCCGTAAAAACCATTCGTATGAGTGATTTGAAAGGATACTTTCATCTCTCTGCACAGTTACCCCCAACACTTGAAAGAATAATAAACATTGATACTGTGAAAAAAGCATCATATGAAGGAGCGACGATTCAAAAGGGATCGATTATAATGACTCCAAGCGAGGACGAGCCGGTCCCAAACTTTTACAAAGTGGATGACATTATAATTGTAACTGCACATGATGTTTATTTAGTAGTAAAGAAATTGCACTGCGTCCTACCCGATGGGCATACAGAGAGTTATGCTCTGTACGGCGAAGTGTATTCGTGGCAGATTTTAAATATGTGCGATTTCTCGAATTTCTTTATCACGACTCTCGTGCGTGCAGTCACCGGTGCTAAATACATTACACGAAACTTGTATTAGTTTGTCGTTGTTCAATAAAAAAAAAAGTTCTGCAATCATTTGTCATTTTTTCCATTATTTTCTCTCGCGGTAAACAAGTACCTAGCCAAACACAGCATAAATGCTGTAAAAAAACTGAGACAAGTACATTTACTCCCGCAAAATAATTGTTTCTGTTGAATAAAAGCCCCGTGCGAAAAATTAAAACCAATGAAATCTTTGGAAAAAAAACAGTTCCTTTCTTACAAAAAGTTGCCAGATAAACTGGAGGCATAACGAGGCGGAATGTCGTACAAAAATGAAAAAGGAAAAGCAAGAGGAAAAAGCGTGACTAGGCGACGAAGGGACAGTCGATTGCCGGGATGTGACGTCGTGCGAGGGACGACCCTTACCCGGGGACACATTACTGGACGTGTGCGAAGTTGCGACGCCCCGAGTACAAAAACCCTTAAAGAAATGTGTCGTGGGCGACCGCGAGAAGGTTTGCACCATTGACCTGGGGAGTGATTCTTCAATTATCCGGGAAAGCCTAGCGAAATCGCTAAACCTAAAAATAAAAGACACGCGGAAAACCTTGTTGGCGTTCAACCACGCAGTAGTTGTTCCAATCGGTCGATCGCGAATCAAGGTTCACATTGTAACATCCCGTTTGAAGTAAAAGTTTCAATTGTAGCCGACGATCAGGTATCAAAGGAAATTCTTATCGGGCGGGATGTTTTGTATCAGACTGGTATTAAAGCCATATCAGACGCTTCCGGGGTGGACATTTACGTTAGACAAGCTATCTAAAAATAACGTCGCGCTGGAAGTCGAGATGGTAGATGTCGATCAGGTACGACGAGTGAAAGAGAGCGACGTTAGGTGTGAAGATTTAGATACCGGGAACAAAACAAAATTGCTGACTCTATTAAACAACTATCGACAAAATATCTCGCTTAACATGAAGGAATTAGGGAAAACGGACGTAACAGAAATGACAATTGAATTAAATTCCGATATCCTTGTCTTTTACGGGCCATACCGTCTCTCAAAAAACGATCGGGATAAAGTCGAGACAATGGTAGCGGAACTAGAGGAAAGCAGCATCGTTCGTGAGAGCACGTCACCATATGATAGCCCAGTCGTGCTCGTTCGAAAAAAGAAGGGAGAAACGAGGATGGCAATAGATTATAGAGGTCTCAATAGAATCACGAAAGGTGTCCAGTACTCATCACCCATAATCGACGATCAAATAGATCAAATTTGCAACAAACGAATTTTCACGTCATTAGATTCAAAATCCGGCATTTATCAAATCCCTATCCACCCGGATTCCATTGAAAAGACAGCGTTCGTTACGCCTGCCGGGCAATGGGAGTTTTTACGAATGCCTTTTGGTCTAGTTAACGCGCCAGCCGTGTTTCAACAGGCCATGAACAAGATTTTCAAGGGATGCGCGTTGGTCTATATAGACTATGTACTCGTTGCCTCAGAAACACTTGAAGAGGGATTTGAACGACTAGAAATGGTCCTCGAGGCTCTTCGATCACACAAGCTAACTTTGAATCTGGCTAAATACAAATCTTTCCAAAATAAAATTGATTATTTGGGGCGCGAAATCTCGAGAGAGGGGATACGACCAGGGACTCACAAAATCGCGGCCGTCGCGAAAGCCGAGGTTCCGAAGAACATAAAGCAAGTCAGGCAGTTTTTGGAACTCGCGGGGTACTTTCGTAAGTTTATTAAGAATTTCACGAAAAAAAAAACTGCCCCTTTGACGAATTTGCTACGCAAAGACGTTCCTTAGTCTTATTAAGAATTTCACGAAAAAAAACTGCCCCTTTGACGAATTTGCTACGCAAAGACGTTCCTTGGTCTTGGGGACCAAAGAAAAGCGAAGCAGTTAGGGCAATAAAAGAGACCCTAGTAAGCAGACCCATACTGGCTATTTATGACCCCGAGCGGGCGACTGGAGTACACACAGATGCGAGCGCGACCGGCCCAGGGGTCGTACTCTTACAAAAACACCAAGAGGAGGGAAAAGGCGTGGTCGCGTATTATGGCCGAAAGACAACACCGATAGAGGGAAAAGTATCACTCGTATGATTTGGAAACACTGGCGGTATTCACGGCTCTGAAAGCATTCCGGGTTTATTTGCTAGGAATTAAATTCACAGTGGTAACTGACTGCAGCGCCGTGCGTGCCACAGCGAATAAAAAAGACATTCAACCACGAGTCGCTCGATGGTGGGTGTATTTACAAGACTACAATTTTGACATTGTATATCGCCCGGGTACTCAGGTAGCTCACGTCGGCTACCTTAGCCGAAACCAATCGATTGCTGTTCGATCGACATCGCGGAAAGTGAATGGATTAAGGTAGCTCAATCACAGGACCCAGACATAGAGATAATTCGAAAAATTCTAGAATCGGGGAAAATCCAACCATAAGCAATACTTTGAGAAATATTTGCTCAAGGGAGGCGTCGTGTTTCGAAAGACTGACCAGGGTAATAAATGGATGGTACCGAAAATGTCTCGCTTCAACGTAGTGCGCCTATGCCACGATGAACAGGGACATTTCGCCCTCGCAAAGACGCTAGAGAAAATCAAGGAAAATTATTGGTTTAAAGGGATGAGAAAGTTCACCTCAAAGTACGTAAACGTATGCCTAAATTGCTTGCATTATAAGGGATCAGCCGGCCGCAAGCCCGGACTGTTACATCCCATAGACAAAGTCGCCATTCCTTTTCACACAATACACATATAGATCATGTTGGGCCATTTGTGCGCAGTAAAAAGAAAAATACGCAGATACTGACCATCGTCGATGGTTTTACAAAATTCTGTATTCTCGAACCTGTCCGCGATACTTCCACGAAGTGGGTGATAAAGGCACTCAGCCAATTGATCGCAATATTCGGAGTACCCAATCGCAAATAATCAGCGACGAAAGGGACAGCCTTCACGTCACACTCATTCAAGGCGTTTTGCGAGGTGTATGAGATCAAACACGTACTCAATGCTGTAGCAACACCACGTGCAAATGGGCAGTGTGAGCGGATGAACCGCACGATCTTAAGTTCTCTTGCAGCTACCTGTGCAGGAGGTGCGGAGGAGACTTGGGACGAGAGCGTGAAAAAGGTCCAGAGCGCTATAAGCTCGGCAACCAATCGGACCACACGGATGTTGCCTACTCAGCTCTTGTTTGGTTACAAACTACGCAGCATGGCCGTGGCGAAGCTACTTGCAGGGATCCAAGATACATTGGATCAGGTTGACCTGAAGGAACTGAGGGACACCGCCAAGGCGTCCACCGATGCGGAGCAGAAGCAGCAGAAGGAGGCTTTCGACACCCGACGATTTAAGCCACCTACCTACGCCGTGGGGGATGTCGTCATGGTGGCAGCGAGTCCTGTTGCAACCGGTGAGAGCAAGAAGCTGGATGGAAAATCCAGTGCCGGCGTTAGGGAGGGGCGCGATGGGGCGACGGCCCAGGGCGCCAAATTTGGGGGGGGGGGCGATTGGTGGAGGTAGAATACTTCCGCCAGCAAGCTGGAACGCGTGGTGGATGGTCAGGATAGCTAAGCGTTCGAGGGCAGCGCGAGGTCGCCGGTTTGTGTACTTGGTGCTTGGTCTCTCGTCTCGAGCGGCGCTCGAACATTCAGCGAGAAAACCGAGTCTACTGGCGGCTACGACCGTTTACTTGACATTTCAACATTCGAATGCTACAGAGGACACAAGTCTCCGCAATATCGGCTTTCCAAAATAGTTTTTTGAATATCCCAAATCTTGCATTACTTTTTTCCTTCATTTAGTTTTAAGGTTACAATTCCAGGTTATTCCCATGACGATTTCTTAATTTCTTAAAAAATGTCGGACCAAAACATCAAAAAAAAACTTTCCGGTGCGGATTACCGGAAACGTAAACGGGAACAGGAAAAAGAGTTTCTCAAAGCGAAAAAATTAATGAACATTGAAAAATACATTTCAACGACATCGCAAAAAGAGCATGAGGCCGTCGCAGAAAAAACTTACCGAAACATTTTTCGGAACGAACGAAAACCATAACGAGGACAAGGACGGTGAAAATAAGATCACTACTGAATCCGAGCTTTCTCACGATAATTAGGGTACTTGCGACGTGAATTCTGTTTGTCGGCCATTTATAAGTGACTAGCCTTGGGTACGCCCGCTTCGCTGAGCACACAATGGTCCCCAATGACACTGGGGCCCCAATGAAAATGATTTTTTCATTGGGGTCTATATGATCAAATTTGGAAATTTGACTGACTGACTGATTGACTGATTGACAACGAACACCCTAAACCACTGAAGATAGGATCATGGTTCCAGCCAGTCCTTCCAGTCAGCCAGTCTTTTTTTTGTGTGTCAGTCAGTGAGTCAGTCACGCAACAGTCGGAAAAAAAAATTGCGAACATTTTTTGGATAAAGAACGAACGAAATCCTTTCTTAGTGAGCGTCTACGATGCGAGAGGAGTAACCGTGACAAATTTCACGATCCTAACTTCATTGGTTTAGGCTGTGCGTTGTCTGTCAGTCAGTCAGTCAGTCAGTATAGAAAAAAATATATATTTTTTTCGATAATTTTTTTTTGGATAGAGAACGAACAAAATCCGTTCTTAGTGAGCGTCTACGATAGATAGATAGATAGATAGATAATACGTTTATTATTGTGCTAGGGTAGCAACCCGTAAGTACAAAAGAGAGAGTGGTTTCGTTATTCACAAGATCTTAATGTTAAACTTAATCTAATCTTAAAACTAACTTAAAACTAACTTAAGGCTAGAAGCCGTGGAGCAGAGGGCTTGATTCCGGAGAAAGAATAGATATAAAGAGAAGAAGGTCTGGGAGAAGTGACAAAGAAAGCTATTAACAGAAAAGTAGATAGGCACAATTCTAGACAGTAAAAATGTAAAATAATAAAGTGACGGTAGTATTGTGAAAAAGCGCGAGCGTGCCCCGTAGAGAGAGGTGCTGCTAGGTAGCACGTAGATGGTCAAAAAGCGAGCGATTGAACAGCGCGACGGAGGGCAAGTCCCGCATAGACGGCGGGAGCGAGTTCCACAGTCGGGTGGCAGAGACAACCACCGATTTTTGGTAACCAGTCGTGCGCGCGGGAGGAATAGTGAGATCACTAGACGACGCACGGGTGGCGACCGATGCTCCAGGACGGCGGACAAGTTGCGCCGCAAGAAAGGGAGGGACACGAAGTTTAAGTGTCCTAAATACTAAGGTACCCAGGAAATAATTGCGACGTTGCTCGACCTTGAGCCACTTCAGCCTCTCGAAGAATGGCGTGATGTGCTCGTGTTTACGGACGTTGAAGACGAACCGTACGCACACGTTGAGGGCACGTTGGAGGCGCGTATTTTCCACCCCAGTAATGTCGAGGAGTAGGAGGGAACAGTAATCGAAGATTGGAAAGATAAGGGCAGCAACGAGTAAGCGGCGGAGGTCCGGAGTGAGGGCTGGGCCGTTTGCCTTGAGCTGATATAGCGTTTTGAACACTCTTTGGCAGATGGAGGTGACCTGCTCGCGCCAATTAAGCGACGGAGTGATGAACACACCGAGATTTTTCGTGGCGTTGACATAGGCGATGTACTCGTTGCGCACTCTAACTTGAGGGAGGGCGAAATGCTCTATTCTGTTCACGATACGGGCAGACCCGAGTATCATGGCCTGCGTCTTAGCGGGGTTAAGTCGGAGTAAGTTCAAGTCCGCCCAGTCGGAGATGCGACTCACGTCCTCATTGACAAGACCCACACATTCAGCGATGCGCTCAGCAGGGCAATGCGCGAATATCTGCAGGTCGTCAGCGTATTTAACGATGCTGCAGTTCTTTACCACGTCGTTGAGGTCAGCAGCGAAAAGAGAGAAAAGCGCTGGGCCAAGTACCGATCCTTGAGGGACGCCGGACGTGACGGGTAACCAGCTGGAGACGCCCCGAGATGTGCGAACAGCTTGACTGCGACCGGTGAGGTACGACCAGAACCACTGCAACGTAGAGCGAGAAAGATTCAGCCGTGCCAATTTCTCAATAAGCTTAGAGTGGTCGACGGTATCGAACGCTTTTGAGAAATCAAATAAGACTAGTATAGTAACTTCTCGACGGTCGATCGCTAGACGAACAGCATCGAGAACTTTTATCAAAGCGGCCTGCGTGGAACCGCCTGCCACAAATCCAAATTGGTGGGGGTCAATAAGGGCCGCGCGCTGCAAATGACGTGTGAGATCTGCAAGTACAATTCTCTCGAGTATTTTCGAGAGTACACAGAGCAAGGAGATCGGTCGGAAGTCTGATGGAGCGGAGGGATTCCGTATCTTTGGAATAGGAGCGATAAAGGACTTTTTCCACGGAGAAGGGAAGATAGAGAGCATGAGCGAGGAGTTGAAAATATCCAGGATGAGATGGAATAGCGGAGTGGTGCAGTGCTTGAGCAAAAAGCTCGGGAAATTGTCAGGGCCACAGACATGCGACTCAGCTAGGGAGATATGGCGCAAAAGAGTCTCGGAGGTAACGTGGGCGAAGAAAAACTGTGTCTCGTCGAATTCCCGCGTTGTTTGTAGAGCGACAGGTAGGGTAGAGGTTGCAGCATTGTAGACCGAACCGAAATACGCGTTCAGCTCGTCTGGAGTAAAAGCTATTTCCGCACGCTGTTTGTTGGAGACTATACCTAGTCGCCGGAGTTCCGGCCAGAGATATTTCGGGTCGGTGGAGACAGCGAGACGTTGAGCATAATAGTCCGTTCTAGTGCGAGAGAGAAGAAGCTGCGTGCGTTGCCTCAGGGCCTTATAGTCTGAGTAAATCTGAGCGTTTTTCGTGCGCCGCCATTTTGCTCGAGTACGATTGCGCTGAGATATTAACGCACGAAGTGTCGGGGTCATCCAGGGGGCCGCCGGGTGACGGATGGTGATTGGTCGGAATGGGGCGTGTATGTCTAGAAATTTTTCAAGAGCTGTGTTAAATTCAACAACTTTGTCGTCCGGTTCCGTTGCGCTGATAGCAGAGGACCAATCATGCGAGACTAGGATCTCAGCAAAATTCGGGTCGCGCAGGGCGCTCCAGTTGCGACGAACAGAGTTACGCACGGGAGTCGTTAGTGGCCGAGCGAAGTTGTACATGAAACCTATAAGGTCATGTCCAGCAGCAAACGGTAGCGAGACTTGCTCCAGTTCGGAGACTTTCTCAATAGAGTCAACAATGCCGAGGTCGAGCCTGTAAGATTCACTTCAATTCGTCTTCACATTTATTTATATAAAAGAAAAGAAATTACACACATACACACATACAGACACACTACATGACATTTTAATCTCGCTTTTGTGTTCGGGATCGAAATTCACGCAACGTTCGCTCGGCGTGATAGAAATTTCAGAAGATTAATTTTTTTGGAGTAAATTTCTATGATAAAATTTACTTATCGAAGTTTTGTTGGGGATCCCTCGTTGGCTCTCTCCCCGGGACTGGAGGGTTCGATTCGATGATATTTTTGGGTCCTTTTACGTATCTTCTTGATTCGGGCTGGCCAGAATTTTCCCTTGTGGAGATCGATGTTGAGGAGCTGAACGAACCACTCGCGTTGACGTCCCGGGGCCAAGAGAGCGATCGAATTCCCGATTTTGGAGATTTCGAATTAGACGAAGGAGGAGGGCGCCGGCTTCCCTCACTCCTTCTTTCGAATTATAATTTTGATTTTGTCTCGCGTTGGGAGAAATTCCCGGGAATTGGCGGTATTATATAAATTTATCTTACAAGCCAGGTGGAGGAAGTGGCGGTGTGATACGTAGGCTCAAATGGGACAATATCGAGGTTGAAGCAGTTGAAAATTCGACGGAGATAGGTACTGTCGGGGTTTGTTGTGCAGAAGTTGGCGTTCCAGTCGCCCATAATAATCTTAGAGGCGTAATCTTGGGCAGTCGAAGCTAGGAGTGACTCGATACTGTCGGACCAAGCGATCTTGGGCGGTCTATAAACAACCCCAACAAGCGCTTTCCCACGGCTGAGGCCGCTAACCGCAAGAAAAAGATATTCGGGTGCGGGCAAGTAGTTCATAGTAGCCGAAGACGCGAGCTAGTGCGAAGTGAGACGTCTGTGTAGATGCACACGCCGCCCCCACCCTTACCAATCCTATCGCAACGTGTAAGGTTGTAACCTGCAATACTTACAAAGTCATCGGAGATGTGGGGTTTTAGCCAGGATTCGGAGATCAGAATAATGTCGTAACGATGCTCAGTGAAGTAATGCGACAGTTCTGCATGGCGAGGTACAATTGATTGGGCGTTAAGATGGCAGATTCGCAGTTTCGGGGTAATGCGGCTGTCGGGCGAGGGCTGAGGGCGTGCAAGAGTGAGTCAGGGGAGAGACTCAAGTTGGTCCGCGTCGGTGATGGAGATAGCCCGAGAATCCGAATCCTTCTTGATGTAAACGAGACCCTCCCGGTTCCAAACGTAGCGATAGTTCTTATCCCTCGCGACAGCTTTTGCACGCATGTAGAGAGAGTAAAGTTCCCCTGGCAGGAACTCGTTGACGTTGATACGTTGTGTCTCAGGGAAATCCGCGTGTACCTGTTTAGCATTAACGAGACCCTTCGAGCGTTTCGCCGCGATAATCGAGGTGCGCAGGTCTGCTGATCTGAGAGTGACAAAGAGCGAGCGCGGAGCAGAGGTATTGCCAGAGGAACGCATACGCCTGAGCAGTGCAATTTGCTCGTTAACAATGGGGACATTTAATAGCTCAAATAGAGATCTGACGAGAGTAAGGTCGTCAGTATTAGATTCCGGTAGGCCCGATATGACAATGTCGCACGCATGGCGTTCGTACTCCAATTTACGAACGCGGTTCTGCAGTCGTTGGTCAGGCGAGGAAGCGCGCGATTGAGGACGTTTCTCCAGCTCAGCGACTCGCTGAGTGAGAGTGTTGTTTGCTTGGGAAAGCGTAACCACGTTCGACTCTGTGCGGTCCAATCGCGTGGAGACAGATGTCAGTTTGTCCAGGCAGTCCCGAACATCACCGCGAAGATCGTCAAGCCCATTCATCTGATCCTTGATCAGTGATCACCGAGACATCCTCAAAAACTTGATCAAGCTTGTCAAGCTTTTCTAGTTTAGTTGAAATTGTGGCAACGACGGAAGCGAGAGAGGAGATTTGGCTAGCGAGAGAGGGCGGAGCGCAGTCCGGGGCCATCGTGGGGGTAATAAGATCGGAGGTACTTGCCGATTGTTTTGGTTTTAGTTTATGACAGGAAAAGCAGTTGACCGTCTGATAGGATGGTAGTTCGGCCATGGAAGATATATTCAGCTGACTCTTGAGACACGCGCTGTGGAAGCCGTGATTTTCGAGCGAGCAGAGGTGGACGACGTCATCAGCCCCGACAAATTTTTTGCACAAGCCACAGTTGATCGCCGGCATTATTGAAAGTGGGGACGTTTACGTAGAAATTCGGCCGCACGGCTGTAACCCTGAGATTCGAGATAAATATAGAGTAGAAGAATTTATCGTTTAGGCCTTACACACGGGATATCACAGAGCCAGAGCAAAATTGTTATCGATATACACGTGTTTCGATGTAGAGGATATACACACACAGCAGGCCTACGGTAACACGCGTATATGCCGCGAGCCGACGGTCCTTACACATGGGTTACAGACACAAAAAGCAGAAAGTGAAATAATCTTAGAGATTCACAGTTTAGCGTTTAGAGCTTACGCTCGGGATATCGCAGAGCCGAGCACAATTGTTTTCGATACACGATGTACACACACAACGGAGCTAACACACGTATGCGCAGCGGATGGTCCTTACGCACGAGATATAAACACGATGAACAGACGGTGAAATTGTAGTGATAGCAGTAATATAGTCTTAGAGCACACACGGGATATCCCAGAGCGCGATCGCAATTGTTTTCGATCCACGATGCACACACACACGGAGCTAACACACGTATACGCGGCCGAAGGTCCTTACGCACGAGTATAAATACGATAAACAGACGGTGGTATTATAGTGATAGCAGTAATATTGCCTTAGAGCACACACACTACTAACACACTAACGATGCGCGATAGAGCAGCGTAATGTCCCAGGACAGCTAGGACTGAAGAAATGTCCATAAGAATTTTTAAGATAAGGTGAATTTACAGAAAAACTGCCCGGCGCACCGCGGAGAAGTCCCGGCCACTTTTGCGCATGGTATTCACCGACTGATAGTACACTTTTGGAGTTTTTTCGGTGGAGAATAGACCAAAATATTTGACGTTTTCTGGAGCTCACTTTGACACGTCTACTCGATACAAGAGCTAGCAAGAGAGGATTCGTAGCAGATCAACCGATTGCTACGAATCTCATCGCTTCACTGGGAGAGGAGCAACCGTGACAAATTTCACGATCATAACTTCATTGGTTTAGGCTGTGCGTTGTCTGTCAGTCAGTCAGTCAGTCAGTCACGCAACTCTTTTATATATATAGACTAGCCTTGGGTACGCCCGCTTCGCTGGGCACACAATGGTCCCCAATGACACTGGGACCCCAATGAAAATGATTTTTTCATTGGGGTTGATATGATCAAATTTGGAAATTTGACTGACTGACTGACTGACAACGAACACCCTAAACCACTGAAGATAGGATCATGGTTACAGTTTTTCTGTAGACCCCAAAGCAAATGATTTTTTCATTGGGGTCTATGATCAAATACGGATGGGATCTATATGATCAAATTCGGAAATTTTTTTGTGCATCAGTCAGTCAGCCAGTCTTTTTTTTTGTGTGTCGGTCAGTGAGTCAGTCACGCAACAGTCGGAAAAAAAAATTGCGAAATTTTTTTTTTAATAAAGAACGAACGAAATCCTTTCTTAGTGAGCGTCTACGATGGGAGAGAAGTATCTGTGACAAATTTCATAACTGTGACGTATCTTAAGTGGTTTAGGGTGTGCGTTGTCTGTCAATCAATCAGTCACTCAGTCAGTCAGTCAGTCAGTCAGTCAATCACGCAACAGTTGTATGTATAATGATGAAAAAAAAAAATTTCATTGATTTTTTTTTCGGTAGAGAACGAACAAAATCTGTTCTTAGTGAGCGTCCATGATGGGAGAGGAGTATAGAAAATGAAAAAAAATTGAAAAAAAAAATGGAAAAAAAAAATTTTGATCATTTTTTTTTTGATAGAGAACGAACAAAATCCGTTCTTAGTGAGCGTCTACGATGCGAAAGGAGTAACCGTGACAAATTTCGCGATCCTAACTTCATTGGTTTAGGCTGTGCGTTGTCTGTCAGTCAGTCAGTCAGTCAGTCACGCAACTCTTATATATATATAGATAGATTCAGAAAACACAAATAGTGGATTTATCCGATGTAGGGAACTGGCCGCATAATCGGAATGATAAAATGGTTGACCATTTTATAACTGTTGGTGCGACGCAGGTTCAGCGATCGAACTTTCCGAAAGATTAATCCGGTCATTTTAGAAGTTCTCAATATTTCAGAAAACTCCCAAATAATGAGACTATCTTGCGTCGTTGGCTGGTGTATTCACCTGCGAACAATCGAGTTTTCTGTTGTTGCTGTCGACTTTTCCACAGTCAGTCGACATCGAATTTAACATCCGAAGGATTTGATAACTGGAAACATTTGTCTGAAATACTAAAAATGCACGAAAATACCGTGCTGCATAAAAAGTACTATCATCAGTGGTTTGAGAGAGAAATCAGGTTGAAAAAAGGAAACACAATTGATTGTGAAGAACAAAAATTGATTAGTCGTGAAACTTTGCGATGGAATAACGTTTTGACTCGTTTAATGAACATTGTTTTTTATCTAGCCGAAAATAACACGGCCTTCAGAGGTAGCTCAGATACACTGTACACGCCAAAGAATGGCAAGTTCTTGGGATTGGTGCAACTGTTGGGTAAATTCGATCCGGTTATGGAGGAGCATTTGAAGCTGGCAACAACAGGCGGCATTTCTGATCACTATTGTGGTAAGGATATCCAGAACGAGTTGATTGATCTGATGGGCGAAAAAGTTACGTCTGAGTCAAAAGTTACGAGTCAAAAACGCTAAATATTATTCAATTATAGCGGACTGTACTCCCGACATAAGTCACGTGAAAAAATTGTCTCTGACAATTCGATTTGCAGATGTGACAGATGCCAATGTCGCTATCGAAGAGCATTTTATACAGTTCATCCCGGCAAATGATTCAACAGGTGCAGGACTTACCGAAGTCATTTTAAGTATTCTCAACAAACACGGACTTGAAATAGCGAATTGTAGAGGTCATGGGTACGACAATGGAGCGAACATGAAGGGAAAAAATGTTGGGGTGCAAAAAAAATGTTGGATTTAAATCCCTTGGCTTTTTATGTGCCATGTGGCTGCCACAGTTACAATCTTGTACTGAGTAATGCTGCTAAATCGTCAGTCAAGTCTGTAAGGTTGTTCGAGCTTCTGCAAAGATTATTTACGCTGTTTTCTGCTTCTGTGAATCGGTGGAAAACACTTAGCGATCACGTAGAGCTCTATAGTTTGAAAAAGCTAAGCGATACGCGTTGGGAAGCCAAAATAAATAGCGTAAAATCTGTTCGCTATCAAATTTGCGAAATTCATGATGCTTTAGTGACATTGGCTAACGTGACAGAAAAAAACCGATCACAACCCCTCACATGAAGCAAGCACATTAGCGGAGCAACTGAAAGATTTCAGTTTCATTGTGTCTTCGGTGGTTTGGTACGAAATCCTCTTTCAAATAAACGTTGTTAGCAAATCACTGCGTCCAAAGATATCGATCTCGGTAAATCTGCAGAAATGCTCGGTAATTGTTGTAATTTCTCCGAAGAATACCGAAAAACCGGATTCAAAAAAACTTTATGCACTGCAAGTGATCTCGCAAAAGCACTTCGAAACCAAACCAGAGTTTACACCTGCGAAACGTTTACGACGTATAAGGCGTCAGGATGGTGAAATGGCTACGGATGAACCCATTGAATCTCCAGAGAAAAAATTCGAACTCGAATTTTTCAACAAGTTGCTGGACGTCGTTTAATGTCATTGAAAGAAAGATTTCAGCAATTGAAAGACTATTCGCAAACGTGGTCATTTTTACACGACATTAAAAAAATTCCGGAAAAAAAACAACTCGCAGCATTATGTGCCAATCTTCAACAAAGACTCACTGTTGGTTCTAATTCCGATATCGACGGGGACGCACTCTGTGACGAGCTCATAAGTTTGTGACCTTTTCTCCCAGATGAGAATATTTTGTGTATAAATGTACTCAACTTTATACGACAGCGGAATATTCAAGAACTTTATCCAAATGTATGGATTGCATTGCGGATTTTTGCAACGATTCCGGTTACAGTTGCAAGTGGAGAACGTAGTTTTTCCAAACTAAAATTAATAAAAACGTATCTTCGATCAACATCTTCTCAATCGAGACTCTCTAATCTGGCTACTCTGTCGATTGGAAATAAAATCGCTCAAAAATCGGATTTTTCTAGTTAAATTCGTGTATTTGCTGACAAAAGGGCCCGAAAAGTAAAATTTTACTAAAGAAAAGCACAAAAAAAGGACGAAAGATATTCCAAAATTAACAAAGTATTCAAAGAAAATGAAGAGTGATTAAAATATGAAATGTGCAGTAAATTTCAAAAACAAATTTTGGATAACAAAAAAAAGAAAATCAACAAAAAATAAAAAATAAAATAAAAAAAAAACAATAAAAAATATTAAATATTAAAAAAAAAAAATTTGAATAAAAAAAATAGGAGCTACATAACTTTCTACGTCCACGTCGTTAGCTCTGGGTCACGCCAAAAGAAAGATAGAATTCTTAATACACGTTCACATTGGTTCAGGGTTCAGAAAAAAATTAAAAAGCGATTTTGATTTCCACTGGGCCGAGTGGGCGCCAAAATATTCTTGCCCAGGGTGTCAGTCCCTCTAACGCCGGCACTGGGAAAATCTTTTATTTCAAAAGGCGTCTACTCGACTCCTTTGGGTTAAGAACCCGCTCAGATCTAAATCCTAAAAGGTCGACGTTACTATATGGTATTTGGAAGTCGGGTAATCGCGGAGACTATAGTAAATAATACCACGCCGATAATCCCTCACTTTCAAATATCTCGGTCAACCCAACGTTACCCTCTTTCGGTACGCAACACATACGCGACCGGGTCAGTTTCACACAGATTGGATCATTTCGAACCTTAAGGTACACGGTCGTGTTATCGCGCACGTCGAAAGACCAAAAGAAAAGGAAGTTTTGCGCACGCACATGTGTGAGCTAAACTTATGTTAGTATTAAAGTAGTTCGGCTGTGACATGACTAGTCGGGTTAGCAACTAATTTTTATTGATCGAATTTGAGTCTCAATCATGAACAAAATTAATGAACACTGACAACGAAAACATTTGTATCACGTGAATGTAATAAAATGCTTTGAAAAGATCATAAAAGATAAAATTTTTACGTCGATTTGACTAGTCAAGTGATTGAGTCCGCCATGATCATAATAATCTTCGGATAAAGTCGGATCGCTACCCCTCTTACCCTCACCAGGCCGCTACCAGTGACATCATAACCTATTACGCGGGAGAAGGATCTGTCGAATAATGGCGCCGAGAAAAAAAAATGGTCAATTTGTTCAAAGAAGCGAAGCTATCCGACAAATTAAAGCACGCGAGTCAATCTTGAAAATAAACGAAAAAAAAGCTCAAAAATTGGGGAAAAAAAACGTAAAAGTCGCTGGTCGACGGATAGTTGATCCAGCGGTGCTCGGAAAAAGTATGTGGTGCAATGAATCGAGACTTTCAGCACTTTGACAGTTCTCGAGAAGAATTTCACATTCCCGCGACTTTGCCCGAAGCTTCAATCAGCTGTTACCAGCAGTGCAACGTAATGGCTGACATCCGCTTTCGACCACGGTCTTATATACAGGTCTTGCAAGGGAGCCCACCCCACTACTGTTGTTGCAAGACCTGCATACAAGACCGTGCTTTCGAGACGTCAAAAACCAATGTTTTTTATGTTTTCTTTTTTAGAAGCACCGTAAGCCAATGTTTTTTTCGAATAAACAGAATGTGTATAAAATTTCCTTGATGATAAAATTTTTTTTTATATCACGCGGTACAGCTAGCCACACAGCTGCTCGACCAACACGCTGTAACAAGGCGACTAAAGCGCCGCAAGCCGCTAGATCTCCCTCAATAACCAGCCAAAAAATAAAAAAGAAACCATCACAACATGCCGGCGCGCTACTTGACGCTCCTACGTTCTCCCCACCATAAAATAGTCATCACATTTACTTATTGCCAAGAATGTAAATTGACAGATTGTAATTAAAACACAGACAAAAAAAATATCACGCGGTACGTAAATGGACGTTTTTACGTACGCTTCGCGTGACGAAAACCCCATTTCCGCACCTCGTAATATAAAATTTCGTATAACACTCGTGTGATTGCAGTCCTCGCCTTCGGCTCGGCCCCCAAACTCACACTCGTCAGAAAAAGATTTTTCGTCCTAGTGTTATAATGTACTATTGTAACTCAATTACCGATTAGTTTTTTTACAGTTAACATTATTGTGAGTTCTTCCATAGGGTACTGTCTTAAAAATCACAATTTAAAAATGGAATAACTCACGATTTCGCCCCGCAGGAGGCCCCGAAACTGTATCGATCACGATCAAGGAACTTTGAATTAGCATTTACCGCAAAAATTGCTGAACATTCACCGTACTTGCTCAAACAGCCGAAATACTTTAGGCGCCGGAGCGCACTACTGGGGTTACCGGTAATTTTTCATTAGTTGCCCACAAGACGTGAACAATATGAAGTGCTTCATTTTCACAAAACTAATAAAACGTACTTCTCTCAAGCCTTCATTCCTTTTGATAATCTCAAGGAACAGTACTTGGGGAGCTCTTAATTCTGGCGTTGGAAAAATTCCAATCGGGCAAAAATTTTTTGTGGCGGCGCTTGCTCTGAAAAGCTTGAGGCATGGTTTTCACCGAGAATCGCTGCAATTCTGAAATCTGCTTTCTTGTGCACTTTAACAGTAATTGGGGAGCTCTTAATTGAAAAATTTCACATCATCTATGTTTTACATTGCTTTATTAGAGTCGTATAATTCACATGGTTAAACTTTAACTCGTATCCAATCACGGATTCTTTTCTAAAATATATATAATACATTTTCGTTTTTGAGGCTTTGAACCCTGGAGGGGGCCGGGAAGATGGGAAGAAGTGTATTCGTATATAATTCAATGTGTGTTGACAATACAACAATATATTAGATTATATATCGTAGGTGAATATAAATGAATACAAGTTTGAAAGTAAATACGGGAGAGTATGTCCTCGTCATCACATCGACTTATCACGATTTTTTTTTATTTGTTTATCTTTTTTCGATTATTATTGATATCTATGATTTTTTTATATTTCGCTTGTGTTATTTCGAAGCCCGAGCTTCCGGGGCTCTACGCAATTTTATTCTAATATCACTATATACAATAAACCTACGCAATTACACAATCATTCCTCTTCTCTTTCTCTCTCGTCTTGTTCTCGCAGTCGTTCATCCAACAATTATTACGATAGAATAAAAAATATTAAATGGAAGTTTTACTTTTTTCTTCGGGAAGTCATTGACGCGGGTGTGTGTGTGTGTTTGTGTGTCTGTTTTTAAGGTATCACGATTAATACGCGAAGGAACATAAAAATTGGGTGCTTGTCCTGTGGAAGCGAAAAATTACGAAATCTACCCCATCAGTTACTTTTCTTTCTCTTTTGTTTAGGTAATTTAGAGGTCGTGCGCTATGGAACATGTCGGATTTCTTGAAAACTCGATAACTTTTTTTTTCATTTGCTCTGTCGCAAGAAATTTTTTGGTTTTCGCATTAGGACAATTTTCCATGTTCTTCTTACTTTGTTTGTTTTCAATGGTAAATATAAGTGTCATAGGTCGCTAGAATTCTAGGACAAGTACAAATCTAATAACTACGAGGTATAACGTAATTGATGATTGACAACGATCGCAGAACGTTGACGATACAAACGCGTGCTCATGAAAAAGCAAATTCTTCATTTTGAAAGTTATTTTTGTTCGCTTGTCTGTTTTTTTTTAAATCGATTTTGAAAGGTCGAAACTTGATTGCGTATTTACGATGCGAGAAAATTATTGCGAATCGATTAAAAGGCACTATTCAATTTCGGATCAACGGAATAATTTGATTTGTTATGATTTCTGCTTGCTTTTCGGCGATAGCAACGCGAAGACGATCGTCAAGACATTCGTTACGACGTTCTGTATTCTTTCTTCCTTCCTACGAGACGAACAACTTTTCAAAGTGCACATAGACATAGATTCATCTATATATTCATTAATCATTTACGCTAAATATTCTTTATGCTTTGTACCAATATTTTAAGTTTCTCCCGCTCGTCCTAATATATATATATTTTTTTTCCATTCCCTCTTTCTTCGCCTTTCTGCTATGTGTTTTTTCATCCCAGCACTTTTGCTCGTTCCTTCGAAATAATTTGTCTATCGATATGATTTTTTGTCCACAGCTGTCTCTCGTGTGTTTTGGTCAACAAAAATGTTGGCAGTTGTTCCATCGTACAATGGCTACCGTGCCCGTGTCTCTGCATTTCCTTTAATCGATTTCCTCGTTTTCTTCTTTCATTATGTTCATGATATGGATTATGTTTGTTTAGTCCACTTTTTCGCGCGTTTACTTGGCGAGTGGTAACTCTATCGAATCGTTGGCACACTTGAAGGACGCACGTTATCGTTAAGCAAGATTTTCCCATTTTTTTCCCGGTCAATAGCGATCATTGTCGATTGTTTGTTTCTTAAGATGTTGCTGTTTTTTTTTTCTGTCATGGGAAAATCGTGGATTATTGTGGACCGAGGATCATCTCGAGCTTGAGAGAAAGACGAGAACGCGTGATTCGTGGATTGGAGAAAAATTGTGCGGTTCGATATTTCTTTGCAGTTTTTCTTTGAATGGCGAAATTTCTTTTCAAGTATTTTCTTTCGTTCCTTCTCTGCGTCATTGTAGAAATACTGTTTGTTTTTTTTTTTCGTTTTGCTCAATTCGTCCTGAGCACGGATTAACTTCGCAGACGCGATGTCACATTGGATGAGAAAAAAGAATCACGCGCAGCCTCGAAGCTGCATAGATCGCGATTTCTTTTTTGGGATGACTCAAGGGTTTCTGGAAGCCGCTTCGACCGACTAATCCACTTTTTCAGAGGCTTCCCTCGCTCCGAGAAAAGTCGATTTTTAAAATAGTATATTTTCCGGATTTTTTTTTCTATTTGGTTAATTGACACAATCTTTACGACTTTACTGGCACAATTTTAGCCACAAGGATCGAGAGGGCGACTCGAGGATGTTTCCGTTGTGAAAGTAAAAATGAATAAAAAAAGCTTCCGGCTGACGTTTTTTTTTGTTTTTTTTTTTTTAAGAATCCCGCAGTCTCTTTCTTACGCTCGAGTGAATAAAAGCCGGAGTTTTTTTTTTTTTTGAGCCGGAAAAATCGACTAAAAACTTTACCGATCGTGAAAAATCGGCGCAGCACGTCCGTGCGGACCGAGAGCTAGAAAGGAAAAATGAATTCAATTCTCTTCGAGTATCGTGACGAGGAGCATTTGTTATCTTGTGAGGATCTCTGGATTTTGTTGAGTTTGTTGAATTTCGTTGTTTTGATTGGAATCAGCTTGTGGATAATTGGTCGAGTTGGAAGCTCGGTTGTTCGGTTTGATGGATTTGAGCTTGGTCGTGCCGCCGTATTTGAAGTTTACGTCGCTGCAGGTGTCGAGAGGATGGACGGTTCCGGTGAGGCTCGCGGTAGAATCGCTGCAAATGTCCTCGAGCCTCGTGGTCGGGACTTTTTTGAGAGATCCCAGTTCGTAAGCGGATTTCGTTGGCTTGAGTTTTATCTTGGCATTTGTAAGGGGAAGTGAAACTGATTTCTCCAAAGTGAGAGCATCGATCTTGAGTGTATTTTCACGACTCTTTTGTAACGTTCCCTCGTCGCTGCTGGGACTCAAGTCATCGGTTATTTGTATGTCAATGTTTACGGTTTTCGGATCATTCTCGTCGTTGTTGTTGTTGTTGTTGTTATTGTTGTTACCGATCGTACGCTCGTTTCCTTCGCTTCTCAATGCTGCCATTTGTGCACGCTGTTGTCTAATGTGATTGTGCGAATTGGCGAAAAAGGATGACATTTTTTCGAGCTTGGTGCCAAGATTCGGCTGACTGAGCGTCGATTTTAAAGGATATGGAGCTTCCATCAAACTGTTACTTTTCAGGAATTTCGAGGCTTCCCGACCCGTCGAACTACTCTTCGTGGGCTCGTACCTGTTGTTGTTGTCCTCGATCACCTTCAGCGGATACGACTTTGCCAGACTATTTCGACGCTTTTCAGCCACGCTCAACTGCGCCACTATCCTCCTCACGTCACCAGGAATCTCTATCTCCGTTCGAGAGTCTATCAGCTGCTGGATGAACGAGCCCAACGTTGTCACTGTCACCTCGAGGCTGCGATTCTGCGACTCCAGCTTGTGGAAAGACGACACTTGAATCGATCGTGTCGTTTCATAACGATGCAAATTACTCATCGCGATCTGAAAATTCGAGAAACCATCATTTTTTTTTTCAAATATTTCTCGTTCGTAGGAAAAAATTGCCATTTCGCGAAAGCGTATGCCGTTTCCAAGGTTTAAAAATCCTCATTCTCTTTCAACAAGAAATAAAATTCGACTTTTTCATATTTAAATTTGTACTCGGTGCCTCCACACATTTTTCCATCAAACTGCGCGATATTAAGAAAGATTTTTTTTTCCATGATTCGACGCAATTTTACTAGAATTTTGACACGGTATGAAAAAAAAAACCACTATTATAAAAATCCATTGCAGCACTGTCAATTATTTTTAAATAAAATGCGCAACCACGGCCGGTTTTTGCGAATTACGTTACTTTAACGATCGTAAAAAAAAAAAGCTTTCCTTCTATATTGATATTCCTTGATAATAATGAATCTTTGATAATTATTTATAATTACTTTAAAAAAAAATTAAAAAAAAGGAAAAGGAAAACAGTGGGAATCTTCCAGGTCGGACGATGCCATTAATATTGATGGGAGATAACGATCAGCGATTCTTACCTCGAGTTGATTGTTAAGATGTGAAACCTGTTGCGTCAATTGCTTGTTCATTAATTCGAGTTTCTCGATATTTTCGATCTGCGGTTTGACCGAGATCATCTCTTCCTGCAGAACTTGATACTCGACTCGATATTCGTTCAACTGTTTGGCTATTTCCATATCAGGATAAAATACGCGTTTCATCACACGATCCAAAACCGCTTTGTCCACCGCTGGCACTTTGGTCTTGGGAAAAAAGTTGAAATAACAACAACAAAAATCCAACGTTTTTTTTTCACAAAATTGCAAGTAAAAAAGGGTAGAAAAATTCCATCGAAAATTCTTACTTTGAGGTATTCCATTATCTCTTCAAAACTTTCACAGCAGAGCAACTGATCCTGATGATCCTCGAGAAGAGCCAGAGCAACGCGGAATATTACTTCGGAGCTTTCCAAAAACAGCAAATCTGCAAATATCAATGGTTATTTATTTTCTCATTCAACTATTTCAGCTCGCGCTTGAAAAATTGTTGATTCTGGGTTAAAATCGTTTACCAAAGACTCTGGTGACAAAGCCGAGAGGAAATTGACTCGCGAAGAGCGTCAATAGCCAAGGAGCCGCGTAAAGTGTCGGTGACACTTCGTGCTTGTCAAAGTGGTCGTAAATCGCGGGTAATCGATCGTGAAGGAGCCTCGACAACTGATAGAGATGTAGTTGCAGAGCTGCCATGTCAGGAAGATACAATTTTCGGAGACCTCGACGGAACATCAAATGTCGGAGGAGAAAGAACGCTTGATCTTCCGACATCTGTGAGTTGCGAGAAAAAAATGATGTAAACTAATTTTCTCGTACGGAGATAAATTTTCTGACGTCAACAATTTAAGATATTTGAGCGCGAATTTCAAACTTTTCCCATCTAAACGCGTGGAAATTAAAGTCACGTTTCGTTTGTGAGTTGCACAGTAAAAGTGTTTGGGTATTTCGTAAAAAATAAGAATACTTTTTTTTTTGCAACTTTTTAACGAACGTGACTTGAATTTACACGCATTAAGATGGGAAATTTTTTAAAAATCAATATTTCAAATGCTAAGGGTCGGAAACGTTTTCTGTTAGTTTTGGTGCCAAAAACGTGCTTATAGAAAATTTTGATACGTTCAATTATTTATGCTGTTAAATGTGGGTTTTCTTTTTTTTTCATTTTTGTATTTTTCAAGACGCAAATACGAGAACGTACGTGAAGGAGAAGAACTCCAGCGACGAAACTGAGTCCCTGACAGTATCCGACCTCGTGATCGAGCAACGAGTAAGCCTTGAGAAGATTGAAAAGTGCCAATTGTCCGGGGCCCAGAGGTGAGCTGAAGTAGGGATGATTGGGAAAAGTTCTGCCGAGATCGATGAGTATGGCGTGCTGTTGGGACGTCAGTTGCTTCAACAAAAGCTCGTAGGGCGTGTTGTAATTGGGAAAATCCTTGGTTTCGATAGGAGGCTGTTTGAGGCAAAATTGTTCAGCGAGGAATTGCCAAACGTCGCCTCTTTTGCCTCTGGGTACGCCTTGCTTGATCGCTTGCAACAACATTTGATTGTCACACTTTGTTGATATTCGAGACTCTTTGCTCACCAGCAAATCCCACACTTCGGATAATTCACGAGCACAACTGCTCAGCTCGTCGTACTCGAGTTTTATTCTCTTCATCGTTGCCTCTTCCTGGCGCACTGCAAACCGGAAATTGCCGTTTTACAATTGTTCCGAAGATTGTGCAATTTTTCTCTCTCTCTCTCTCTTTCTCTCTTTCAACTCACCTCTAAGTCTCGTATTCTCTTTCTCCATCCTGATCAAAATGACCTGTTGATTGATAGCTTTTTTCCACAACTCTCGGAGCTCTTCCTTCGTGCGTCGCTGTGGAACGCCTTGGCTGTTTTTATTGAAATTCACGCTGCCAGGTTTGTCCGAGTCTTTGTTGTCCTGATCTTTGCCGGGCGTTACGACGCGGTTGAGAATCGCTTGTCGCCACGAACCACTCGAATGATATTTGTTGCTTCCCTCGGCTTCGGTCGGCGACATCTTTGGTGAATTGCCCACTTTCAGGAATCTGGAAATAATCGATTTTATCAGTTAAAAGTCAGAGAAAGAAAATTTTCTTAAGGGTTCTGTGAAAATTTTGTATAAACGTTCTTGCCACGGAAATTGACAGTTTTCTTCTCCAAAGAAAAGTTTCCTAGGAATCCTAATAGATGGTAAATTTACTCACATATCCATCATGGGACTCTTTGGTCCAGTGTTGACGACCAACTGTTGTTCGGGCGAGACCCTGAGAGACCTGGGCCTGTTGGAATCCGTGTTACAATCGACGGTTCCTGGTCCAGAGCCGACGGGACTTTGCCTTTCGCTCTTTTGGCCACTGTATTGATTCGAGCCGATGCCAAAATCGTCTCGCGATCCTTTTCTTTTCATCAAGTGATCGAAACTGTTGGTCAACGACCTTTTCGCTTTCATGAATATTGTGCTCCCGACGCCCACGCTCAAATATTGGTTGAGGAATTCGCTCCTGGACGGACCCAAAGGAATCAAGTTTCATTATTCCAGACTTTTCACACTTTTTCTTATAAAATGAAATTTGAGAAATGTTAACCTGTTCTCGGCCGTATCGTGAACGTGACGCGATTGTTTGGCCTCGCAATGAGCCCGAAGCAACAGCATCCAGAATTGATTTTGCTCCCGAAGTGTATTTCCGACTCCGCAGCCTCCCGCGGATTTCGCACCTTCGTATTTAGTCAGCACGATTTCTTGTTCATCCTCGGGCAACATCTCCATCCGGGATATGATAATACTTTGAGTTTTCCTCTCGTTTTGACCTGTTTTTTTTTTCCAAGAGTTATTCCAAAATTGACCAAAACTTGTAATCGAGTAATTTATGTGACATGCCGATTAAATGGAAAAAAAAAAAAATGGAAACGCGCTTTACCTTCGATCTCTTGGCACAATTTATTGTACCAAATCATGGGACAATGTTCGCACGAGAAAACCGGATGATGTTTCTCTTTTCTCGTGCCATTGCACGTGGCAATGAACGCCTGGGTTATGGCTGAAAAATTAAACACCAAAATGACGGCACAAAAAAATCACCAATAATCAAGAATTTCTTCATTTTTTTCTATAGTTTTTCGGTCCGTAGCAATATCTCACCTCCGACAAGATCATCGGCCACTGATTCCGACTGGCACTTGAAGACGTAACCGATAAAACATTCCATCGTTGGTTCACGACAAATAAATCCAAAGTGCTCGGCATTCTTGATTCCCTGAACGCAGCTCGCAATGTCCTTGAGCTGTTTATGGAGCAACACTTGTTTTCTGTCGGGACTGATGAGCCTCAAATCGTAACGTCCAACCTGAGTGACCAAAATATATATGAAAAAAGTCAATGAATAAATAAATGAATAAATAAATAAATGTTTACTGACGAAAAAATGAAAAAATAACCTGGAACAACATTGTGCGATTGTGGTCGTCGGTTCCTCTGGAAGAATCACGGCGCGGTCCCAAGACACTTCCGGTGGAGGCAGCCCTGTTTCGCATCATTTCGGGCACGTCTATTCTCGAAGTGAGATTTTTCTTTGGCACGTTTGGACTATCCTGTTGCGAGTTATTGCCACGATTCGTTGGAGGTAGAGATTCGACGGAGCCACCGAGAGCGGTAGCAACGCCCAATGGACTCGAGGGTGACAAGACCGTCGAGCTGGAAACATTGTCCGCGCTCCCCAATTCACTGGCGCTCGAATCCTGCCATAAATCTCACTTGAAAAAGCTTTTCTTTTTTTTCCCTCCTCGACAAAACAAAAGGTCCAAGAATTTATTCTTACGGCGCTGCCTCTCCGAATCTCGCTCGACAAATTCGCGCTAATCGCCTGTATCCGAAGCTGCTGACATTCCTGGAGAAGATTGCTCGTCGAGGATTTCGACTTCTCGAGACCGTGGGCACGAAATTTAACGAGGGCATCGTCGATGAAGGATTCCGGTACTTTTTGATGTGGCAACTTCATTTTTCCGACGTACAGTACCTGCGACAATAGGGAATAACAATTTATTCACCAATTAACATGCGTAAGAATTAATAAATAAATAAACGTTTTTTCCATTTTATTTTTTTCCGTAATTTTTCTTGTCTCGTTGTTCAATTACCTCGAAAAAGTGAGAAGAACTCGGCGATATGTCAGCCCCAATTGTAGTGAGCGTTGCAGCGCTGCTCTGAGATCTCTGAGGCACATCGCGATCTTTATCGATCTTTGCCAACGACGATTGTTCCTTCATCGCGCTGAACAACTCTTGAACCTAATGAGCCGAGAAACATGCGATTAATTACAAAACCAATAAAAACGACAAAGTGATTGTTTTCTATACGAAATGAAACTCGGGTGAAGATTCACATTTGACACTCTCGAATCATTGGAGAAAAAGTGGTCGCATTTGTGTTGAATTTCTCACGCTCTCTCGAGTCGAAAAAAGGTGAGAGGAAAAACCGAGTGAAAATTGTGCATAGTTGGGGTGACACAGAAAGAAAGATCGTCAGCAACGAGGCTTCCCTCATCCAATTAGGGCCCGAGCTGCTTTTCATTATTGCAGTCCAGAGCTCGAGAGCTCCGTACATATGGACACAAATATATTTATATTTGTTGAAATATATCGTCGTGAAGACGAGCCTTGTATCTCTGCCGCTGCAAACACCAGAGAAACACGTGCTTATTGTGTCAACATTTTTTTCCCAAATTCCTCTAGTTTGAGGGCAGAAAATAATTTGAAAAAAAAAAATGAAATCTGACAATTTTAATTAGATACGATGCGCAACATTTCTTACTATAAAACTTTTCACTCTTTGTTTCCAAATCTTTTGTGTTCGATTAACTTTCCTCGTGTCGTTATGAAAATTGGCACAATTTCTTTCAAGATTGTAAAGCATATCGAGAGCTCCGAAGCATAGTTGAAAAATAGAGGGATTTGCAGAATATGAAACGAGGATGGAAAATCGTCAAACGCAAAGTCCGAGGTCGCGACGATGCGTTTGCATCTTTGCTTTGAGATTTCACGTAGCTTGCTGTTTCTTTTTGATATTCAACACCAGAAAACGCATGAACGAGAGTTGACGGAGAGGCCGGAAAAAAATGGGATCCTAATGAAGACGATGATTAATATTTTTATGTGTCAATTTACTCGAACGAGTTTCTTTGCTTGGGACAATTATTTTTTTTTTTTTGGATCTTGGTTTATGCAATTTTTTGGGGCCAACTGTTTTTTTTCTCCTTTCCAACGTTCAGACAACGACGTCGTAAATTTGCAGAAACTTCGTGACCGATCGAACGCTTATTATGCATAATATAATTCTCTTCTTATCGTCATTCGTTTCGGCTTGTTGTTGTTGTTGTTGTTTACGTTGTTTATCTTCGTTTTAAAAGCCATTTTTTTTCCCCCAATATCAAGTTTGAAAAACACGCTTTCTCGCCGAGTTTTTGTTTGTTCAAGTGTGTTTGCAATACGATGATACGAAAAAATAGAGAACACGGTCACCCTCGCTATGAGGCCTGCTGGCAGTGGCTTTGGATTCTTGCTCACTCTGCCTCAGTACGAATTTAGAACTGCGGCGCATTGTTTTTTTTTCTTTCTTCCTTCCTTTTTGCTCTTTTATCTCCTCGGCCTAGAGGCTCCGCGGTCCAACTTATCGCAGCGTGTGTGTGTGTGTTTTTTTTCACCTCGTTTCTTAATGCTTTGTTGCAATTTCTTTGCGATCGAAATTTGCGATTCTTAAGGGCTTGTTTATTTAATTAATTAGTGAAATTTTATTGGGCAGAATTTTTCTTTGCGTCTTTAATATAATGATTGGCTTACCATTGGTTTTTTATTGAGAGCGCTCGCGTCACTGTACGATGTCACAGTGACGTACGGGCTCGAGGTAGAAATCGGCACGGTAATCATTTTGTGCGTTTTTATCAACTGGCAAAACGCGATCGTTTCAGTCGAGCAACAATTTCATCGGCTCTCGTTCGCTTAATTATATAATTCGTATAGCTCGCGGCAATATGCGAGAACTAGAATTAATGACGACGACACGATGAGGGGAAGTCACTTTACGTATTCCGCCGGAAATAAATAATCCCTTGAATGACACTTGGATCACAGTAATCCTACGAACCAATTTCAACAATTATTTTGTTTTTATTCAAAATTGAAACGAAATTTCGCAATTTTATATGGATTCTTAAACGCGCGTCACGTTCGTTAATGAATAATTAATTGAATCGGCCCATCAATTAATTGTTTCGGCACTTTGGAGACTTTTTTTCAACTTGAAAATTTTTTTTTCATTTTAATTTTATTTTGTCTTTTTTTTCGGTGATTCGCGATGTCACTGGGGGGGGGCGAAAATTGAATTAAAGCAATTTCACTTTCGCCTGAGCTGAGTGCATGGTGGCGCGAACGCAGCTCGAAAATATGGTTGGAAAAAAGTATGAAAAAAAGAGATCGGCAGGAGGAAAAGGTGCGCGTGTTGCACGCTCGACGTCCCTGGAGGACGGAGGTACGAACGTCGACTGCTGGCCAACTCTCTTCGGAGCTTTCTGGTATGTGTAGTAGAAAAGCCCGAGAGGGAATAACTGGCGAAGGCTCGCGCGGTGGGTGCTCGCCGATGCGAATAGCCCATGCTCTCTTTCGAACGTGCATGCTCCACTCTCTATTTCGTGCTGATCGTTTATATCAACTGTATCGCGACACACCGACGTATTAACGCACATCGAGACGAAACGCTGCGCGTACGTCAAAGATCCTCTCGTGAGAGCAGGAAGCAACAAAATCCAAAGACACGAAAAAAATCATACTCCCGGAGACGCTATATTTATTCGATACAGTTTCCCCTCGTTCGAGCTGCGGAATCACTTTTTTGACCTTTTTTCCACATTGTCATCCACAGCTATGGTCAAAATTAATTTGTCACGTAATTCCAAGAAAGACGAATAAGAATAAGTGAAGAGTAATAATCCCCTGGATATTAATCACATTATTTCTGGCTCTCCGCCATTACTGCGATAAGTAATTGGATAACCAGGGGCGAGTGTTTATCCCGAAAACACAGCAAGTGTCTCAGAAGGGGGTCGAATGGATGAAACTCTACCGAAAATGTACAAAGTTTGTTTGATTCATAACGTCGATATAATTTCCGTAAGTGTCAAGATTAATTGCTGCGAGCGACGAAGCTGGAAAAGCCCCGTCGAGAAAACTCGGTGTGTGTCTATGCGACCATAATGGACGAGTTAGCCTTGAATCGACGTTTGTGCGTTTTTTGAGAAGGCTGTAAAAAGAGGTTAAGAAACTTGGACTTTTCATCGGCAGTAAAGACGTGAAAATAGCGAGAGCGAGAGAGAAGAAAAAAAGAGACACGAAGAAAAACGACGACACGAGGGTCTCCAACCTTTGGTCTCGTCTATTCTGAGCCGACTGATAAAAATGTGAACCTGATGTACCGCGCACAGAAAACTCTGTGAAAATGAGCAAAAACATGAAATTAATTGGACCCATGCAGTGACGTCACTCACCGAGACTCAAGTTCGTTTTGTTTCGTTTTTTTTTGTTGTTTTTGTTTTCACAACGCGCCATTCCGCGATTCCACTCGACGATAAAGCGAGCTCCTCGTTAACGACCATTATTTACGATTGTTTTCACTCGTTGTTTTAATTTTAACGCAACCTTCGAGAAGCAATAGAGAAATATGTGCAGTAAACAAATTTCCACATATTGAGCGAACAAAAAAAGTAAATTTTGGCACGAATCTGCGAGACGGTAATTTTCCAGTGAACCAGCATCGTTTCAAAGTCAATTGCGCGAGTAACAAAGTTGGAGAAAACGTGCGATTAGAGATACGTGAAAAATTAAGCGCTTGCGAGAAACGTTAATAATTCATCGCGCGAGCACGAGAAAAATAAGGATATAATGAGAAGAAAAAAAAACAACGTTTTTTTCTCGTTACAATATATGCAAGTTTCTTAGAGTCATTTGTTTTTCTTTGTGTATTGATACTCGTTGATACTTTTTTGTACTGAAAATTTATCGCGTTGGCAGCCAGTCAGGAGCCAACAATGTCAAGGAGTATTTTTGTGCGAGCAAAGAAATCAGAAAGACGCTCGAGCGAATGTCTGCGATATGATGCATGGAGAAAAAAAAACAAATTAAGTACACGCGTAAGTCTGACGGTTAACCATAGTCATTTCACATCCGCATCAGCCACTCGAATATCAGCGAGCAAAGCGCATCGGCCAGGCCAAGGAGTCAAGTATGCAATTGAGCGTGGATCCAAGAACTCTTTGCACACGTACAAACTATACATGTCTCGATAAAATTGTGTAGAAAAGTGTGTGTATGACATTTCCGCGCGTGTATATTTACGTGTTACGAAACAAAAGGTCTGTGCGAGTAGCAAAAAATCGTAAGACTCCGAATCGTCCATCATTGCATTGTCGCGTAAAACTTGATCATTTTCTTGCTCTCTGCGTCTCTCTTATTTCCATCCTCAAATATTCGAAATTCGTTAGAAAAATCACCGCCAAGATTGTTGCTGCTGCTGCAGCTGCTCGAACTTGAAACTAGCTTTTCTGAAATTTACGACGTTTCTCGACCTCGTTCGACCCACAAGAACGCGACCTCGACCTTTTTCCTCTTTTGCACACCAGATCGTTGGGCAAATTTCTCAATCTTTTTGTCATTCAATTATTCGCTCGCACGTACGTGTGAATCTCGCTCTTTTTTACGTTGTAAGTTTTTGGACGTAAAAACGACTTTCGGCGAACGAAAACGTATTAACGAAGGCCAGTTTGGTTAAAAGGCGTTTTACGTAACGAATTTACAGCAGCGATTGCACGATCCGGTGCGGGACCCGCGCGCGCTTTTGCACTTGCGAGAAAATGAGGAAAATATTTCTCACTTATGTAAGGAGGAAAAATATTTGAAAGGTTGTGGGAATCTCGTCGACCTTCCCGTCGAGATGTTCCGGTTCTTTGAGATATTCGAATTAAGGGGGTCGAATTAATAGGACTTGTGGAAAGAGGAACCTACTTTTGCTCACGGATTCTTCGATGTGCATCGGCCATGGCGAGAAATGATTTTACGTCCGAAGGAGCGAAAGAGAGGGCAGGAGAAAGGAAGCGAAGCTGCAAATATGTATAAACATACAAATCGAATCGACTCGAAAACTCAAGTATGCGAGACTCTTTGCGTCAAAGTAGTTCATCGTTTCCAATCGCCGTCAATAATTCAACATCAACTCGCGCTTGTTTTTCGCATCGAAATAAAACCAAAAAAAAGGCTGTCGTTTTAATCGATAAATTCCGGTAAATTCCGGCCCGTCGTTCCTGGCCATCCCAACGAGCTTGTGTCAAGTGAATGTTTGACAAGAAAAAAAAACAAATTTTCCAAATTTCTTCGAGACTTTCCGAAAGACTCACCGATTCGTCCGTGATTGGGCGGTCGATAAATCCAGATCAGAGTTGAAAAGAAAAAAATATCGCACTTTGTTTTGGAATCGAAATATTGATGAAAGAAAAAAAATCACAAAGTATTCCGTGTCGGGATTAACACGTCGAGCACCGATTGCAGAAAAAAAAGGGCGAGAAAAAAAAAACAGTTGAAATATTTCACAGCACTGAATTTCTCGAGGATTATGATTGCGTTCGAGCACGATCGTTAAAAAAGTTGAACAAGTGTGAAATAATGGATAATTGATAATCGTATGGACATGGACGAGGTGAATAAATCGCGGACGAGAAAATCGCGCGTCTCGTCCATTCGCGAACGTTTGAATGAAAACTATGGCAGACGAGGGAGGTGCACAAACGACCGAGAGAGACTACGCGACACTGTACTCGTTTTTTTTTTCCCTTCTGCTGCTGCTGCGGCTGCTGCTTGTCCGTCGATGTTGTCAGTTGTTTTTTTTTGTACTTTGTTTTTTTTTCCTTTTTATTTAACCGAGGCTCTCTTGTCTAAGGACAAATTTAATAATAGTGCGTCGTCTCGCGGGCGTGTGTCCATTTCGTCGTAGTCGTATTCACAGGTGCATATTGCGTGCATACTACGTGGGAAAGACCGAAGAGAGAGAGACCGAGGGAACGAGGAGGGAATATCGCGAAAGAGCGATAGAGAAGGATCGTAGAAACGTGCTATTGAGACTAGAAGCCGATTGGCTCTACCTGACTCGCTGCCAAAAGAAATATCTCCGAGAGCCAGCTTTGAGATTCACATCGAGACTAACCACCGCGAGCAAAAAGTTTATTGAGACCGAGGGGGACATCGAGCTACGAGAACGAAAGGGAGAGAGAGGGAGAGAAAGCCAAAAAAATGGACATTAAAATGTCGGAATATTAAGAGACGACAAAATATCGTTTTGTTGTTTTGTCCTCGAACACAAAAAACCATCATTTTTTTATCGCCTTCGAGAAATTCAATAAGGAGAAAACTTTCCGTTGAAAAAAACTGGAAATTTTTCTGGAAACTTTGGCGAAACAGGATCGAAAAATTTGAACAAACGTCAAAACTGACGTCGCGGAGCTTTAAAATATTTTTTTTTTATTAAAAAAACAAAATGAATTATTTCCCGTGCCGTTAGACGCGATCGTGAACGGAATTCGCAATGAATAATACGAGTGAAAAAAAAAACATAAAAAAATTAAGCGATTTATTCCCGCGTGTGTTTGGAAGATCGTGACGAGAGTAACGATTGTTGCGGGATCGATGCTCTCTCGTCGAAGATCGAATAGAAAGGAGGAGGTGTAAAGAAGAAAGAAAAAAAGAAGGAAAAGGAGGGAAGAAACGGAGAAAAAAAAATGTCCGCGTTTCATGAATTCGAATATAAAGAGGCGATAGAGCAGTAAACTCTCCGAGAGTATCGCGACGACCCAATTTCCTCGTGAGATTTCTATGCAGAAACTTGAACTCGCTCGACCATGTAGCACGAGCGTAAAATCAACGGGGAATGTATTTTTTTTCTTTTTCTCATTCCGTCTTTTCTCCCCTTCCTTGGTTAATTTTAATCGTTGCAGGCAATGGCAACGTCGCGCGAAATCCCACGATTGATCACGACGAATCTCTTCTCGTTAATTATTAATTTTTTTTCCCAGTTTTTTTTTTTCATTCTCGATCCTTTTACCGAGAGACGCGCGTTCGTTCCGTTAATAATTACCTCGTACATCAGTCGGAATATTAACGGCGCGTGTGCGTGTGCTCGCACATTCGCTTAATTAGCGTCAACCAGAGACTCGACCACACGACCAATACTTTTTTTCACGCAATCCCGTCGAATGACCTTCCAATCTTTTTTCTCTTTATTTCAAGAACAACAAAAAACCCAAACATTTCCTTCGAGCTTGGTCAATTTTACCCAAAAGTACAAACCACGTGCGATTTTTTCTCGAAGATTTCCACCAAATTTCCGCAAAAATGTTTGAGTCACTGAAATAAAAAGAGACTCGAGATGTTTCAAAATTTGAGCCGATTTGAAAACTAACGAAAAATTTCAACGAGTCCAAAATAATAAACAAAAAAATATTCTTTTCGCTGTTTGCCGAGGACAAAAAAACTGAAAAAGTAGTGAAGGGGCCTCAGTCGCAGTCTGCGTGGCTCGGAGCGATCGTTTTATATTGATTTTGGGTCAGAAGTGTCAATTGGAGACTGGGCTGTGTGATGTTGAGTTGTCATCATCAGGTTCACGCGTGATCGCTCGGTTGTCTTCACGTGTTTTTTCTATTTCGGGATTCGAACTTGAGGGGAAACTTGTGCGATCTTGCATTATGTGCGCGGAGGACTATAGATGCGCGTTCGAGAATATGTATCGAAAGGAAAAATGAGTAACGCGCGCGGACGAGGTGGTCATGCTCGGAGCCAAAAAGTTAAATCGTGTGCTCTATCGCCCAACAGCCATCGCCGTCACTAACGCGGAAAACATCGTCATCGCTTCTGCTCTCATCCTTGTATATTCTTCTTTATTATCGTTACGATCACTCGCTGCATGCTCGCGCCGGTTATAAACGCGGCACAACGACGATACGATTGAGTTTATATTCGGACGAGAGGATGAAACGAGAAAAGATCAGTGTGCCACGTGAAGAAGTCGTGCTACCAATTTTCTCAGAGTTTCTATTTTCTATGGATGATTTTGTACAGGCCGATTCAATCGAGCTCGCATCGAAACGATTTAACATTCATTTGCTCTTCATATGATTTTCTGCAAAAGGAATTTCCAAAGAAATGAAAAAGGGACAAATTTGCTGATTTTCTCATTTTAAAAAGAAACTTTTTTGGAAAAATACTTTTTTTCACTTGAGAACTGCTGAAGAAAAAAAGCCCCCGGGAGTGCATCGAGGACCAAGATTTTTGGTGAAAATTTTGTTTTGTCGGTGCCTGTAGAAATTTTAGGAACGATCGCGAAAATTTGAGAACCGCAGGTGGGGAGGGAAGATTTCACACGGTTGGCAGTTGCCAAACTGTCTGACAACTCTTGAACGTTCCGGATAAACATGTACGAACGTATACGCACACGAGAGTAGCCAATTTTCTCAAATAGAGAGAGAGAGAGACAAATAAATGGAGTACGAGCGAGCAGGAGGGAGAAAAGTAGTGTTGGTAGGCGTCGAAGCGACATCATCTCATTCACAAATACCACTCGAATGATTTCTATATATACACAGTCCAACATTTCATGCCAAACCGTGTGAATCTCTCTCTCGCTCTCCCTCATTTTTTCCTTTTTTTTCTTTCTTATATAATCGCGCGTGTACAAATATCGTAATATAAATGATGACAAATCAGGAACGTTAGATCCTCAATAAAACGAGAAACGATGTGTGTGACGAGGAGAGCACGTGGACAATACATTCGATAAACTGGGATCGATCAATCTTGATGAGATCATTTTTATTCGTCCTCTCTCGTGCCATTATTTTTATAACGTTTTGACCCCATTGACCATCCCACGATCGTCAATTTTCATTTTCATTTCAGGTTTTTTCAAATTAATTATCGTTATGGAAAATTCTGCGCGATTTTCATCACGCGTTTTGCATTTTTTTCGTTCTTACCGTTTGGTTGTCCTTGACCTTGAACAGATGGTAATGGAAACGTCCGTCATCCCCTTTGATGTAATACACGAAAGTGCCGCCTTTGGCGTCTTGGTTATTCGTCGAGACTGGCTGTGGCTTCGATTTTCCGGTCAAACAGTGACGGAACAATGGCACCTCTTCGTTTTTCGTGTAAGCTGATATGTAACCCGAAGCAACGTGAAGGTTTACCTAACACACAATTCGAAACGTCAATTTTCCTCAATCTCCGAAATATCCACCAAAATAATCGATTTTTCTTCAAAATTTTGCATTCAAATTTTTCAATTCAAATTCAATTTTTTCTCTTTTCAATTGAAATCAATTGGATTCGACTCTAAATGATTTTGACGTCGATCTTTTTGCTGCAAGGAATTTCCCTCAATTTCTCATGGAAATCCTTCGTCGATTCTTTTCGTCGACCAAACCTGCCAAATGCTATTTGCCCGCGGTGATCGATCAAGAAAATACACACCGCCCTGCGTATATTATTTTCCGTCAGCTTGTAATAGTACGTGAAAGGCACGTTTGACAAGAAACAAGATTCGAGTGGACGCGGAAACGAGCTCGACGCTGGAAGATCGACGTGACCAGATACCAAAGTACATTTTTTTATCAATTACATATTTATACCTTGCGGGTTGTGCCTTTTAGGATATTTTTCCCTTCGAAAGAATCGATACGTCGTCGAAAATGTTTAAAGGTCACATGGCAACGTTTATGGCAATCGAATGAAATTTCCCTCTTTTTTTCAATAAGGGAATCGAAAGTTGCGAATCGAAATATTGACGTTTAATCTTTTTCTTTGCGTTCAATGCAAACGAGGAATGAAAAAAAAATGTTGACCATCATTTTCGACCAAACTTTTGACGCAAGAATCGAAATTTTGTTTCAGCTGAAAAAACTAGGAGAATGTCATAACTTTTCGATTGATTATTATGCTTTTTTTATTTCAACGAGTCTGACCGGATTTTCCTCAGAGCAAAGAGTTCTCGACGGATTCGTTCTACTGGAACGAGAATCGAGAACTCGAATCCCTGCAATTTTTGCCCGCGCACGAAAAAAATGAAATGTTTACGAGACGCAGTCGTGAAATATCGTCGCGTCCGTATACGATCTAAAAAATTCCATGCAAAGTCGCAATTTTTTTCTCCTGCTCTGACGAGGAGCGATCCATTCATTCCGCAAGCAGAACGAGTGTCTTTTTTTTGCAGTATCGTATAATTTATGAGGGGCCAAAATATTCACAAAATTGCTGCAACGTTCGTTCGAGAAAATAATTTCAAACTAAAAAACTGTAAAAAAGACAAAAAAATTGAGCAGTTTTCTAAAAGAAAAAACTGTTTGAGACAATTTTTGTTTCGAAAATCCCGTCACAACGTCGAAATCTTGAGACTAACGAATGATCAACGTCCATCTCGTACGAGAATATAGAGAACGTGCTCGTTTCACGCTCGAGCAGTGCAGTTGCACGTGGGTGTGGTTGTCGAGCTATCTCCCGTTTGTTTCAATTTATCAACTGTCTTATAAACAAATGTAAAAATAAAAAAAAACAACAACAAAAGAGAGAAACCGATAGTTAATTGTTTTCTCGGCGCAAACCAGCCGGATAATTATATTGCGACTTATCGCGAGTGGCAATTAAAAAAGAAAAAAAAAGCAAAGCCGTGAGAAATCAGAAATGGAGGAAAAAATGAAAACGGGGGAAGGATGTTGCAAAATTTGTTACGTGAGCGATAAACATGACTGCAGTCTTCTTTTTTTTCTCACTCGTTTCAACGCTAAAGGAGACGATTGAAGAGAGAGGGAGAGAAATTTCAATCGTTAATGCGTGTCATTACGTTAAAAGGGGCTCGAAACAAATTCCCATATTTTTAAATACATGAGAAACGTGAAAATGGCAAAATCCACGAAATCGCCAGAAAAACTTGCAAAGCTCGTTGGAGCATAAAATAAAAAATGTGTGAATGTATTAGTTTTCAATTTAAATTGATTTATGATTCAAGGACCTTGCGGGGCGGAATTGCCTTGAATTGGAATTTCGCGAATAATTTTGGACTCGACTGTACCGAGACTTTCTTATGACGTGATTTCAAGGAATCTTTCCCCTTCTTCCTGGCTGGCATGCGTTTTTTTTTTCTACTCCCACAGACTGGCATTCGATACGAACAGGAAGACGAGAGGGTGCTCGCCGATGATTCAAATCGCTCTAACCTTTTTCTCACTCTTTACAGACGCGAACACGAGCAATGTAAAAATTGCGCTCATTAATGCTCGCGATCCCTAATAAGTGCAGGGGAAAAAAAAATCTCACGGATCGTCCGAGCGTCCGTCGGTCGTGGAATCTCGAGGGAAATTCGCCCAGCGGCCTAGACAAGTCTCTGGCCGTGGGAGATTTTTTACAATCGGATAAATTTTCGTGCAAGGATCGAGCACGACAACGGAGAATTTTCTTGAAATTCGCAAACATTTTTCAGGACAGAAACGTGGAAAATATTCTCGAACAAAAAGTCGTGAATTTTTTGTTGTTGCTTTTATTATGTAAGAAAATGAGGCCCTAGAAAAATGTCGGTTAGTTGGTTAGGAAAGAAAAAAAAAGAGTCGAGTACGAACCCTCTCGCGAGTGCTTCTCTTTTTAATCTCGCTGGTAATCCACGGTAGCATCGGACCACTGAATCTTCGGTCCATCACGGTCGAGCCCATGTAATCCGCCGGTACGAGCTTCATCATGAATTCTTCTTTTTTTTCTTTTACAATTTTTTGTCTCTTTATCTTTCAATTTTCGTGGAATGAAGCATCGAAACGAGAGTCTCGTGGATCGAGGATCCGCGGATTCCGAGGATTGCGAAAATTTCAGCCGATCCTAAAGGAAAAATTCAATTTCAAAGACTGTAAAAGTGAAAAAAGTTTTCCGACTGGAAAACAATAACAACTCGTCGTTTTTTGCTTCCTCATGGAGGAAGCTTTGTGACGGTGAACATTTTTTTTTTTCGAGTTTTCAATGTCAATGTTCTTAAAATGTCCCAAAACATCCAAAAATCATATTTAGAATAAATGTCCGGATGTGTGTGTGTGTATGTATGTGTGTATGTTCTGGCACTGTAAAATTCAAATGGTTATAACTCGAGAACGGTTTGAGCTACAAGGCTCTAGTTTTGCATCGATGTTAATCTATACCAGCTCTTCGTTTGCTGAGAATTTTGTCCGGATCGCTAGAAAAATTCGAATTCTACAGCATTTTGAAATTTTCAAAAAAATGGTGTCACCGCTCTAACTTTCGCAAATTTCAAGATTTATTACTAATTTTTTTTTTTTTATGACTAGAGTATCATAATAGGAAGGTTGATATTGAATTTGGGAAATATCGGTTGAGCGGTTTAAATTTTATGGGTTTTTGAATTTTACGAAAATATTAGGTTTTCGAAAAATCGTTTAACCACTTTAATTCGTGCAAATGTTACAAGATATGGTAAATGAGTCTGTACTTCTTCTATATTTTCCAGCGAAGTTGTTGTAATAATGTAATTTAAATACAAATACAAAAAACGTTGCGAATTGAAAGTTGCAAAATGTTTTTCTCGTGACTCGTCATTCAGATTTTCAGAGCACCTTGAGGAAGAAATTTGGAAATTTCAATTTGCAGCACCGTGCATCTTGAGCACCGTGCATCCTAAGCACCATGAGGAAGCAATTTGCAAATTTCAATTTGCAGCCTTTTTCCTTTTTGGTTACAAGTCATTGAAATTTTTCTCCCATTTCTTTCGTGTGTCGCGCGTGTGTATTTAATGTCGCTCAAAAGCGGCATTTTTTTATTCATCGATCGTTCGTATCGGACTGCCGATCGCGCGCGTATATCTGTTTGACATTTTCGTTGGCGTTATGCGACACTTGTAGCACGAACGAGGGAAAGAGAAAAAAAATCATTTGTTATTGCCGTCGAGAGAGCAGAGAGCGGCGGCGCGCACGTATCGCCGTGCTTCTCTTTTGTTTGGTTTTGGAATATTATTATTGCACCGCGGAATCCGAACGTCACGAGCATGTTATGACTAACCAAAGAAACAGAATTACATAAATTTGATTGATTGCGCCATCATTTCGCGAAAATGAAACTAACAAAACATTTTTTTTCTTCGAACGAGTTCGAAGCGAACAAATTCCTCGAATATTGGAAAAACACGAAATTTCACGTGAAATGAAACAATGTCAAGAAATCGTGACCCCTGAAAATCGCCGCTTTGGCTGGATTTCTAGAGTTTTTGACCTTGAAAAAAAAGTTTACAAACTGAATTCCTTCGACAACGCGATTTTTTTATTAACGTTGTAACTTTTTGCCTAATCGCACTTTCGAGCTCGATCGATCGCTTCTCGGGATTGTCGAGATTCTGACGTTTCGATTTCACTACAATCGAAGCTCGCGGCGATCGGTGCAGAGTGAAAAAAATTGCGAGTCTGAATAATCCACCGACATTGCCAAAGTAATTCACAATAAAAAAAAAATTGAGATCGAGTTTTGATTAATTGAGCACGCAATTGATAAAATTTAGCAACAATCGTTCGTTATCGTACAAAGAGAGAAACTTGTTGTCGAGAACGACGCGAAAATATCGGAAAAATGACTGCGATAGAATTTCTGTGGCGTACGCAAATCCAAAACGATAAAAAAAAAAAAGTGCGCGAGGGAGGGGGAAACACACGATAATGGGCTAACAAAAGGCCTCGCGGTGGATTACGGACGCGATATAGAGAATTTTTTTATACACATTTATAAAAACTCACCTATATTGCTATTTATACAGTTTTATGGGAGTGTAAACTCGACTCGAAATTAATCAGCTGATAAGCCTCGGTTTTCGTATACATTATCAGAAAACAGATGCGAGCTCTACATATTTACGTGAAAAACGTATCGACACACACAGACTGCACGTCCAAGACGGGCTGTTTTGTTGAAGCGACTAAAAAATGCGTTACGAGCCAATTTATCAAAAATCAAGTGTTTGCAGTTCAGCCTTCCTTTAGACAAATTGTCGTTTCGTAACGTGAAAAAGTCACTACGCCGCAAGGCTTTGTGTCAACTGATTTTTTGGATTTTTTCGTGCGATAATCCGATTTATTGTCTCCCATAAAGGTTTTTTTCGATTCGAGGTTATGTTGGCACATGCGAGATTTTTCAAACTTTTTGCCTCGATCGATGTTGCGATGATTGTGAAAAAATGATTTTTCAAGTTTATTTTCTAATTTCGTGACGGAAAATTAAGTTTTCTGCAAACGGTCGCGATATTTTTTCGGTCCACCCGATAGATGGACGAGAAACCAGATGGCTCGCCGTGCGATAGAGAGAGAGAGAGAGAGAGAGGCATGAAAAGAGATGGTTGCGAAACACGATTGTAAACAGATGTCCGAGAGCATTTGAATTTTCAGTAATTCGCCATTGGTCGATGTTAACCTCAAAAATGTAGAAAAATAAATGTCATTGGTATACTAACCGAAAGGAACGAGGATCAAGAGTTTTTGAGGTGCTGCGGGCCGAAAAGTCGTAAGTGCGTAGGAGAAAAGAATAGACAGAGAAATATTTCTCTTTTTTTTTTCTCCGTCTTTTCGGAAACCGTTAGACAGTCGTACGATGCGATAATCCTCGAGGACAGTCCCCGCAGGCATCCGAGATATATTTTTCACATATTTAGTAATTTCTCTGCGAGTGGAGGAAAAATGGCGTTGCGAAGGGGCGCTGAGGGACGTGTGGGAACAGAGGGCAACGCGCGAGACGTCAACGAACTCGGATCGTCGAAAAAACTGAATGAAAATTAAAAACAGAAACAATATTTGCACTTTTCCGATCGAACGAGAGGGGGAAAGAGAGAGAGAGACGCCTACGCGAGGCGAGGACGATCGTCTGCGTTTTTCGAACGAAACGATGACGCTCTCGTACAGCTGACTCGAAGCATTTTTCCTTACACACTTTTTCGATACCTGTTTTTTTTTTTTGCCTCTTTCGCTTGAATCACAAATGCGCGAATGGCTTCCGTTCAACTGTCATTCGCGAAAAGGGAGTTTTGTATAAACGCGATAAAAGCGAGAATAACCGAAACAATGACATTCACTCGAGTCCGCACTTAATTATTTCGAAGGTTCGTCCCAGATTACGTCGTACCTGTCGCGAAATGTGCACTGATGACAGAAAAAAAAACAATTTCACCGGAAGATTCGAGCGTGTTGGCGTGTTCGATCACGATATTTTGGCTCTTTGACAACAACGTCCTTCAGAACGACGCGCAAGGATTTGGGAGAATCGAGCACAAAAAAACGCCACGCACTTCTTGCTTTTATTAATTATTCATACTCTGTTTACCGACCAACGAGTCGACCCGAAATATTTGGAAAAATAATCGTACGGTCCTCGAGCGCACGAGCAAACCAAGCAAAGTTTCCAGACCACGGCCAATCCATGATTCCACGCACGCTGGTTATGGATCGGTCCTCGCCATGTTTTTCTCAACGCGTGCCGCCACCTGCCGACCCTCGCAACAGACGCTCGGTCGGTAACGCTCAGCTCTATTACCATCGGACACTTACCGACCGAGTTTTGTCTCCATTTTTACATAATTTTCTTCAAGACCCGAATTTTATAGTATCATATCGTTCGATTCAACTGGATAAAATATTTTTCAATTTATGTTTCGGGGCCGGAATCATATGGAAAAAAAACTATAAATAAATTTCACATTTTTTTTCTTTCACCGCTGCGATGAGGGATTTATGGAAGGACGTGTAAAAATACCAAAATTGTTGTTTAATAATTTATTATTAACAAGTTCGAAGGCACCTGCCCGCCGTTTTACATGATAATACAGTATAGAACAATAAATTTAAATCTTCGTACTTGCGAGGTGCACGAGGATCGCGGTTGCACGATCAATATAATTAAAAAGTTTTAATTCAATTTAATTGGAAAAAGTGAAAAATAAAAAAAAAGAACAAAACGCGACTGAACCTTTTTTGAAAATGAAAATTATGAAAATTTTCGAATTATCCGAAAATATTTACTTTTCCGCGTTCAACAGAAGATTGATGTTTTTTGACAAAATTTAATTTTCAGTGTTCGATCAGCCGGATCGAGCAGGAATGCTGATCGCGACCATTTGCGCAAACTGCGATAGAACAAACACGCGTGTATTCTGTTGGTACGACCTACTTAGGAGATGATTAAATGGGTTTGGACAATTTTTCCTTCACCTTAATGCGACAACTGATGAGAAATTTTATGAATAATTATTCTGGAAAGTTAATGAGTTATTGAGCTGCTACTACGAAAAGTTGAAAATATGCGACGAATTCTTCGTGGATCTGAAGACTCCGGATCGGTTTTGATATACGAAGCCGATGCGAAAATTATTTTACGGGGAACACTGTTTGATGCTGCATTCGAAACTGAATCCATCATCGTTGCATGTGCAACGATTGCAGGATCGCTGTACGGACGAGTTTGGTTCACAAATTTGGAGGGATTCGGTACTACGGCGTTTTCGATCGAGTATCCGATCGAATGGGATAAACTCTAGGTTTTCCGGGAAAAGAGGACATCCGATATGGAAGCAGGAAACGGATTGAGAGTCCGGAGCGCATTGGCAGAAGCCGCAGTATCTGGAGAATAATTGGTTGGGTTGGCAAGAGATCGGAGTATCGAGGAACTCGGAGAATCCGAGAACTCTTTCCGGAGCATCAAGAGAATTTTCCTCCTCGATGACTTGTCTCTTTGCTCTCGAGGAATCTCCGTCATCGTGCCGAACGACTCTGCTGCCATCACGATTGTACGAGCCTGGAGAACATTGCGAATTGGTGCAATATGCGACGATTCCTGAATCCGAACATCTGCACTCGTTGCAATAAAACTTGAAGTTGGTCCCGGGCTCGCATCTCAACATTGCCAGGTCAGCGTGTTCCTGATATTTTAGTTCCACGTCATTGTTCCTGGCGGCTTTGCTGCCGTCACGATTGTACAAACCAGGCGGACACATCATATCAGTGCAGAATGCAACTTTTCCGGCTGCGGAGCAGAAGCAGTGATTGCAATAGTAGCCGAAGCTCGAATTAGGCTCGCATTGCATCGCTGCGAGCTCGTCGGTTTGCCACTTGAGTTCCACCTCCTGGATGTGGTTCGCTAATAAGTTGCCGTCACGATCCCAGACGCCTGGTGCACAATAGAGCAACGAACAGATTCTCGAAACTCCGTCGTTTCCACACTGACACGTGTTGCAATACAATTTGAAGCTTTTTCCGGGCTCACAACGCACTTCCGAAGACGCCACCGAGTCTTCGACTTTTCCCGGCTCTGCTAACCTTCTAGAGAACATGTTTAAATCGTAATGCACGTATGGCCTCTGGCCTGTGTTCCTGTCGAATTCACCGTTAGCGCATGGCATTTGGGTACAGGTGCTTTGTATACCATCTGCGTGGCAAGTACACGTGTTGCAGTACCTCCTAAAAACGGTTCCTGGCACGCAGACCTGACGCTTTTCGACGCTGTGCTTTTCGAGCTCCTGCTCGTCCTCGAGCCGTCCTGCCCATGGGTCTGCCGCTTGATCGTTGCGATTCTCCGGATTTTCAAAGTCTGCTTGGTGTCCCCTGGCTGTCGGGAATTTCAAAATCATTTTTAGGCTTTAGCTGCGATTTTTCCAGTCAGGGGTCGCCAAAAAATTAAATGACGGGTTTAAAAAAAAATAAAAAGTGCTGCAAATTGAAATTTGTTAATTGCTTCCTCATGGTGCTCAAGATGCACGGTAAAACGATTTTTCGAAAAACTAATATTTTCGTAAAATTCAAAAACCCATAAAATTTAAACCGCTCAACCGATATTTCGCAAATTCAATACCAACCGTCCTATTATGATACTCTAATTATAAAAAAAAAAAAAATTAGTAATCAATCTTGAAATTTGCGAAACTTAGAGCGGTGACACCATTTTTGCGAAAATTTCAAAATGCTGTAGAATTTGAATTTTTCTAGCGATCCGGACAAAATTCTCAGCGAACGAAGAGCTGGTATAAATTAACATCTATGCAAAACTAGAGCCTTGTAGCTCAAACCGTTCTCGAGTTATAACAATTTGAATTTTACAGTGCCAGCACATACACACACACATACACACACATCCGGACATTTTTTCTAAATATGATTTTTGGACGTTTTGGGACATTTTAAGAACATTAACATTGAAAACTCGAAAAAAAAAATTTTCACCGTCACAAAGCTTCCTCCATGAGGAAGCAAAAGAGTTTTTACTTACCAGTCGCGATTGCGACGATGGCAAAGAAGGAGATGACGAAAAACTGCATTATTTTCTTGATTTTCAATTTTTCATTCACAAAAAAAATACAAATTTATGATTGTCAATGAAAAATGAATGAACGACGCTGATTCGAACGCAGAGTTCGACTGATTTTTTGGTGGCGATCGATCCCTTTAAATAGCTTAAAAAAGTCTCAATATTGACGTACGCGCCAGATTCACGCGAGCGCGAATAAAACGAAGCAGATATTTTTTTGTCGTTGATCGATTAATTTGGCACATCATTAAAAACCATTATTGATTCATCTCTCTCTCTCTTTTTTTTTACACACGCATCGAATGGCCAACATTTGACACGAATCGCGTGCTCAAATACTTTTTCTACACTGGAATAAACATCGATGAAATCTCGCGATTGCAATTCACAACCATAATTCAATGGAAAATCAACGATCATCAATTCGAATCATTGCGTTGGCACATTTTGCCACATGTCAATCGAAAATGCGTTATGGATCGTGAAATTTACTGAATCGTTCAATTTCGATCGAAATGCATAATCGACATCAACTTTTTCGATTATTTCATTTTTTTTGGAATTATTTTTTAACTGTCCAGAAATTATCGAAAATACAAATACGCTTAGGAATGGGAACAAGTAACGACCTTGGCATCGAATCAACTTGCTCGGGGTACCAAAAAATCTTTATTTTCAATTCCATGGGAATTTCCATTTTTCTGAAAATATCTCACTGCCCGGAAAACTGATTTTATGCTCAATCAATGGACTCACTCTAGTTCTAGTTTCGAGTGATTGGGAATCTCGCAGAAATTGTAAACAAACCGATGTGAATGTGTATAGGGATCGAGTGAGCCCAAAGCTATTCGCTATTTACAAATGAACATCCTTGAAGATAGAGTCTCGTGCGAAAACCTTAACGAGAATTCAGTTCTGTCAAGTCTGTGCCACGGAGCGGCATCAGAAGTCTCTTGAATGATTTCGTTCATTTTGATTGTGAGGAACGTGAGAATCTTCGAAGAACAGTTGAATTTGAATAAATCTTTGGAATAGAGGAAACTTCGGAAAAATCGAGAAGGTGAGTGACAGGTCGAATGGATTGAATCTTTTTTTTTTCATCGAGAACAATCAACGAGGCTGGTTGGTTTTTTTTTTCGTCTCGATACGTTATTTTCGTGGGACTCGCGCGTGGATCGATGGAAATCCAATAATCTACCATGAAACGAGTATGAATCTTGTCATTAAAAATAAAAAAGTGTCGATTTTTTTAAGCAAAATAATAAAATAAAATGTCAATTGAGAAGGTTTTTAAAAATATCGCGAAGTTAAATTAATTTGATTTCTTGAAATTTCTTCCTTTTTTCCGTTTCTTTGGCTCTCGTTCTCGATTATAATTAATCACGATTCGATCAGATCACGAAATAGTAAAATATGTCAAGCGACGAAGACGACGTCCTCCTGACCCCGAAGTTCGTGCGGCGAAGCTCGAGACTCAGCATGATGACGTCCACTTCAGGTAAATAAAAAAATTCTCCATGTAGTGCTAAACGCTAAACGGATAAATCGATGAAAAAAAAGATAAACCCTAAAATTCAGTTTTTTCATGGCTAGAGACAATCTGGAGAGAAAAAAAACGAATATCGACGAAAATTAATCATGAGGAGACAAAAATTTGGTTCCAATTGCGTTAATTAAGAATTTAATCAAACGGCAGTGAATTAAATTTTGACAGGGGATAATATTCAATCCTTGAGCACGCAACCATCGATCATGGGATCGGTCGTTTTGGGTCCAATTTCTGAAGAAGTTCTTCGAATATGGTGTCAACTTCCGGAATGTATTCGACTGGATCCGAGTTTGGGAGCGATCCAACAGGAATACGAAAGAATGGCTTTGACGGCCGGACACTCGTACGAAAGTTAAAATTTTCCACAAAAATATATAATTGAGGAAAAAATTTGATCTTGCTGTGGTCAATTGGAGTTTTCGATTTTTTCAGACGATCTCTTGGCGGGCCAAGGACGGAAGACACTGTTGTTGTAAATATGTCGATCACCACTCACCAGTCTCAATCAGTCAAGTGAGAAAATCGATCAATATTTGACTCGGAAACGAAATTGTAATTTGTGGAAAGTTGCTTGAGATCGTAACGACCAGAGATAATTTATTATTGCAGGATGAAAAAAGCCATGACCGACGATGTTGGCGACGACCAACTCGAGGCTCAGGTTCACGGTCTTCATCAAAATCTCACTCCCATTTATCGTTACTCCAAATTGGCATTGCTCACCTGTTGCTGGCTCATTTTCACTGCAAGTTTTCTCCTCCATTATTTCGACGTGAAAACGCAAATTAAAATTTTCCCTCGGAAAAACGAAATTTTCTTATTTAAAATTTCTGTTTATAAAAAATGATTTTTTTCTCTCTTCAGATCATTTTGATGGCCAAAGGTGACAAGATTCTCGGAATGCACAAAGTCATCGTTCCCGACGATGGAATTGAAAGTATCCTTATCGACGGGATGTTAAAAAATTGCACCATTTTTTTTTTCTCTCCATTAATTTTCGGTCCATCAATTTAAAACGTTCAGAATTTCACGATAAATCGTAAATTTTCGGTTTGAAAACGAAATAAAATACTAAAAATCGGAATTTCCGAAAGAAAATGATTTTCCTTAGCAAAAAATTAGGCTATCGCGTAATGGACGATTCGTGGAGTAATCGCGTGGGCATAATACTCGAAGGTCCTTTATTGCCAGTGTCCGGTGCTCGGTCGAAAATCAACACGACGACTCCTCGTTTGATCGTTTGGCTCGAGTCGACGATTTACCAAGCGACGAACGATACATCCGACAAAAAAGACGAGCAGAACGTTCGATGCTCGAGGGTGAATTATTTAATTGCGAAAAATGATGCTCGAACAATTTTACTCCGGTCTGCTGCATTTCTTTTTTTTCCTATTTTTTTTTTAAGAATTCAACAGAGACCTGGATCTTGCCAATTTTACCAGCCGATGCGATCGATTTGGTGCCGAGCCAGAGGCAAAAAAAAGTCTTTGATCTAATGAATTTCACGGACGAATGCGGCGTGGCTCCGGAACGAGAAATCGTCGTTAAAATCGTCTCCGATTTATCGACGAATCTGTCGATCTCGATCGCTCATGACTTTTTCCCTTGCAACGTCGAGGACGGAATTGCCTACGGAGCTTTTATACTTCTCGGTCTCTACATCGTCATAGTTTTCGAGGTGAAAATCAAAGAATTGAATTTTCAAATGAGATTGACGGATTTTTAAACTTAATTCGTAAAAAATATTGATCAATGTCTTTGTGTGTTCGCCAAGGTCATTCACAGAGCTTTGGCCGCCATGTTAGCGTCTACGATGTCCATTGCCATTTTGACAGCTTTCGATGCGGTAAATTTGATTTTTCATTACCAATTTGATTCTTAATCAACATTCTCCTTTTTAATATGAGAAAAAAAATTGATTTGGACCAGCGACCTTCCATGGCGGAGTTAATATCTTGGATAGACGTCGACACCCTTATCCTGCTGTTCTCGATGATGATACTCGTCGCAATTTTTGCCGAGACTGGAATTTTCGACTATGCGGCCGTTTACGCATTCAAGGTAACGAAGAAAAAAATTGAGAAAAAAAACTTAATTTCTCAATTCAAAATTGGGCGATTTAAGATTGGAAGCGGGTTAAAATTAGTTGTAAAATTGTAGGTAACGGGTGGGAAACTATGGCCACTGATCAACGTCCTTTGCTTTTTCACCGCCTTTCTTTCGTCCTTTCTCGACAACGTGACGACGGTGCTGTTAATGACGCCTGTGACGATTAGACTCTGTGAAGTAAAGCAATTGAATCCTGTGCCGATTTTGACCGCCATGATGGTTTTCTCGAATATTGGAGGAGCTGCGACTCCTGTTGGCGATCCACCCAACGTCATCATAGCGTCCAATCGCCACGTCATCGCAGCGGTAAAACTATTTTTTGGCGTTTATTCATTCGGCTTTTGAAGGAAACGATTTTTTTTTTTTTAATGGGTTTTTGTTTTCCCCACGAAGGGCGTGACATTCGGCACATTTACCATGCACATGGGAACGGGAGTTCTGATCGTTCTGGCTGTTGTTTACGGCCAGCTGCGATTTATTTTCCGAGACGTATCGGTGCTGACATTCGACGAGCCTCCAGACGTTCAGGACCTGCGTCACGAAATCGCAATTTGGCAAAGAGCTGCGAGCAGTCTTTCGAGTTACAGCAAAGAGGAAAATCTCGTACGTTCGACTCTCGTGAAAAAAATTCACCGTTTGGCTGGCGTGTTGAGGAAAAAGTTGTTGGTCGGAAGTGTCGGCCTGGAAAAATACAAAACTACGCTCGAGGAACTGCAAGAAAAAGTAACGTTGACTTTTCGTTGTTTCCTTTTACATTTTTACAATCTTGCGAAAGTTTTGGAGATCCTGTTTTTATAATTGTTTTTGAATTTCTCTAATTAGTATCCTATCAGGAACCAAGCGTTGCTCGTCAAGTCGAGCATCGTCCTCGTTTTCGTAATCCTTCTCTTCTTTCTGCACAATCTACCGAGCCTGCATCTCTCCCTCGGCTGGATCGCTCTTTTGGGCGTTTTGTTGCTTTTCGTACTCGCCGATTTTCAGGACATTGATGCCATCCTTGCCAGGGTGGAATGGAGCACGTTACTGTTCTTTGCGTCCTTGTTTGTTCTCATGGAAGTGAGTCGCAATATAGTTATCACAATTCCAAAAATTAGAGACTCCTTGATCAGTTATTTGAGTTGGAAAAATTCATGAAAATCATTCCGAGCCTTTTGAAAACGAAAAAGTTCTCTAAATTAATTGAACTATCACAAGTTTTGTATTTCTGCTCCGCAAAAAGGCTCTCTCGAAATTGGGAATAATAACCTGGGTCGGAAAGGTGACGGAAAATGTGATTTTTTCTGTGGCCGAAGAATCGCGTCTGGCAGTCGCGATACTTTTGATTTTGTGGGTTTCTGCGTTTGCGAGCGCTTTCGTCGACAACGTGCCATTGGCAACGATGATGGTGCGAATATCAACAAGTTTGGCGCAAAACGAGAAGCTCAATTTGCCACTTCAGCCTTTGATCTGGGCCCTCGCGTTCGGGGCTTGTTTCGGAGGTAAATAAAACACTACAAATTTCTTCACATCCGTCAAACCTTTTTTCTGGTGAGAATGCAGACGTTTTTTTTTAACCAGGCAACGGAACTCTCATTGGAGCAACTTCGAATGTCGTTTGCGCTGGGGTTGCCGAACAGCACGGCTATCGATTTTCATTCGTCAAATTTTTCAAGTAAGGAAAAAGTTCATAATTATAGTCTCGTGCGCGACCCACTGGGTCAGTTCTAAAAAAAACTCACTTGAATAAAAAGGGGAACTGATGAAAATTTTTCCTCGGATCATCGGCCATTTTTTCCATTTTCAATCAAATTTTTTTTTTTTTTGACCACTTTTCACTGCTTTTGTCAAAATTTTCAACTTTTTCAGGGTCGGCTTCCCCATAATGCTCTCGAGTACAACAACCATATCGGTGTATTTGATAATGTGCCACGTAGTCTTCGGTTGGCACTGATTAAAGATACGAGCTAACGTTCAGCAAATTCTATCACACGTTTATTTATATTTGTGTCATAAAAAACAAAAAACATATTTATTTATGTTTGTCCACGGTCCTAAAAGTCAAGCGTACCATGAGCAGAAAGATCACAATGAAAATAATAGTTGTAATTAAAAGTTGATTGTTAATTATGTTGTTACTTGTTATTTAATTGGAAATTGTTACAAAAACGGCGCGATAATTTAAGTCATTCTATTGTTCTTTTGCGTTATCGTTATTTTTTTGTTATTTTGTTTTTATTCCAAAATTTGTAATAAAAAAAACACACACACATCTGTATACAACAAAATGTGAATTTACGTAAAATATCACTTTTTTGTCGGAATAATTCTTCGATAGTGAGAATTCCACGTTATCGACAACCGAAAAGATTTTTCTTACCTGACGATCAAATCGTGGCTCTACCTGGCGCAGGATTCTCCGATTTACTGAGCATTTCCTGAGCAACAATTTTTGTCAGTCGGTAGCGTCGAGTCTCCTCATTGCAATTTATCGGAGACTCGATTTTGAGATATGATTTACGTTCCTTCGACAGAAATCGAATGAAAATCGTAAACAATGAGGCCCAGACTTTCGTAATATGAAAAAAAAATTTGTTAACGCCGATTATCGCAATTGAAAGGGGCGCACGAATATGTAGATGAAGACGAATGTAGGAAAACATAGAAAAAAAAAACGTGAACGAGAGCTGCAGCCACTGGTGACTACACTTTTGGGACGGACACGCTTGATCATCATTCGCCATTTAAAGAAACCAAACAAATTAAAATACGAGTAAATAAATTGCCGCGCGGGAATTTCCCATCGCACGAAAACGAACGAGCAACGAAAAAAACTTTCCGGACTGCTGAATGCGTCCTGTGAATTTTTTTTCAAAAATGTGCATAAATCTGAGAAAAAAATTCACTTTTTTTCTGCTGCCATGCAACTTTTTGTCCACGCGTTGTCACGATGAAGATGCATCAGAGTAAAATAATTTATGAAAAGGATATAAAAATTGATTTTCGAGGTACGAGCTCGTGATCGCGGTTGCATGGTAAAAAAATCGATTATTCAACAATCGATTTAAAGGCGCAAAAAACAGACGCGACAAACGGGCCATATTTCCCACTCCGAGATTGACTTTTTGATTCGTTTAAAATAAAATAATGAAAAAATTGCGTAAGCCATGCAGAAATACGGAGCAGGTAGCGCGGGAAAAAGATAAATTGTGCGTTCGAGAGGCAAAACTCTCCGCGGATCTTTGTTGCTGCTCCGCGCGCGTTTTTCAATGCGCGTATTCAACGGTCACGCGCGCGCGTTTACGATTGCCCAATGTATGGTTCTCGCTGGATGGAGAAACCACGCGACACAGACCGCAAATCGAGAATCGAACGGCGGACCGTTTTAAAGTGGACCAAGTACCAGGGTTAGATTCGTCCAATACAATATTTTTCGACGACACTCGCCTTATGACTTTCTAATTCGCGCGCCAACGACAAACGCACCAGCAGGATTTGCTAGTTCAGCCGAACGCGGATTTCAAATGAATTTTTATCACCGGCTTTTGCCGCAGCACCCCGCTGCTAAAATCCTTTTTTCTTATTTTTCTCAAGTACCCAGAGCTCGCGAGATCCCCATTAAAGAGTCGTGGCGGTTTGCTAAGTTTTTCGCAACCACCCATTACACATTATTATTAGCCTTCGAGCAAGTCCTTTTCACGTTCAAGAACGACCGCGCACGCGGCGACTTACTCTCGACACTCGAGACCATTTTTTTCCCCGGCTCTCGTTCTCTCGTCGTTCTCTCTATTCATCGAAAGTTTGTTCATACATTTACGTTCACCGCGGCAGCCTTTCCATGGAAATTTTCTCCAGCCTCTACTACGTTTTTGCATTAGACTTCGATCGATCGTCATTTCGGGCTAAGCAAAATGCGTTTTGATGCTGCTTTATCGATAAATTAATCAATTGGATCGATTTATTGCTCCGCTTGATATTTTCCCGATGACAAACTGACTCGATCGAACGGTCGATTAAAACTGTATTAGCTGGCTAAATGATAGGTGATTGGCTTCGATTTATTGAAGAGCAACACCAGGCGAAACGCGAGGATTCAAAGATCAAACTTGTGAGTCGAGTCGCGCGCGATAACAATATCGTCGCATCCTCTGATGCCGCGCCATTCTATCAACTTGTTTTCCACGAATCGTGAGAATAAGCGATTAATAATTGATGCGGGAGACAAAAGAGAAAAAAGCTGTATATTGGCTCTGCCACTGTGTATACGGAAGAACATTGAGTAACGACGCGATGCTGGAATTAACGCGTTAATAATAACCAGTCGAGTCTTTTTTTTTCAACATCGTCTAATTAGCTCGAATTTATGATAATAATTAAGACCAATCGTATGCCAATTTCACGAGGCCGAGGGTCTACTTTAGTGCAAAAATATCGCCCAATTTCCGAATGCACTTTATGTGGTCAAAGTTCTAGAAAGCAAAAAAAAGAAAATGAAAGACGCCAAACCTCTCATTCTAAACATACAAGAGAATCGCTCTGTGTTTTTTCACGTTAAACCCGAAAAATGGCCAAATCGACGCATTCGCAAATTGGAAGGGGCCGCTAATGGATTTTCGGAGAAGTGCCTGCGCATGCACTTTTTTGATTTCTCGCGAGACCTTTTTCTACCTTTGCAAGCAAAAGCGTTTTAAAATAAGCTGGAAACGAAAAAACGGCTCGATTCGCTTTTTTTTCTGTGCGCCTCGCAGCAGCAGGGCACGAGATGTGATGAAAGAAAAATTGGTGGAAAAAGATCGAGGGAGAGTGATTATAATAAACCGGTTGAGATTTTGACGAGAATGTCAAAAGGAAAAAAGGTCTGAAAAATATGAAAAAAAAGAGAAAACGGACTAATGACGAGACTCGGACATCACCGACGAGCAGGGCGCTTCATTATCGTTGTATTCTTGGGTTGTTTTACCTTCTTTGTGTCATTGACACTTGTGTCATCGGCAATAACTTGCAGATAAACACCGCCGCGAGAGCCCCTCGGAGTTCAAGTCCGAAATTTTCACCTTGGATGTTCCCTTTGTTCGCGCCAGCAGCCTCCTGCTCTTTTTGCCCCATGCATCTCTCGAGCTCGTCAACGAGCACTCAAAAATCGTCTTTTCATCCCGCGTCGACATTCACGCAAAAATAAAGAGGAAACGCGACCAAAAAAATGACATTGAGCTCACACGTCGAATGTCTCACGCCGCGTCGCCTCGCGTCGCTTGTTTTTCATCATATACGCGCGCAGAGAAACAAAACTAGTTCGATTATGAACCGAACTAAATAATTGGTACACGTGTTTCAACTCGTTCAGAAAAAAAATGTTGTAAAACGAAAAAAGTCCATGAATTATCACGCTTGCTTTATGCTGGAACGATTTTCTAAAGCGCGCTTCTTTCTCGTCATCCGCAGGTTTTTGGCTTTCGAAACAAAACACTTCGCTGAAAAATGTGACGCACAAGGCTAATTCACTCTCCTCAAAATTGTTTACGATCTATTGACCATTTTTTTAATTCTCTCGCCGTCATCCTGCTTTTTCGTTGAATCCTGCTCGTCCGGGCAATTCATCTTTTCCATTGTGAAATAATAAGGAAAATCATTATACGCATATATTTATCGAACGACAATCAATTTAAATTTGAAAAATTCTATTCAAATCCCGCGATTTTTTTAAACTTGCCATCGCAAAGCACGTTTTGTGCTTTTTACATTCTTATGACGCACTAAAATCTTCAAGAACATAGAGGACGCGAAGGTGAGATTGAAAATAGAAGAAAAAAAAACACAAAATTGTTTTTTGTCCGTAGATATTTATAGAGACGATAAACGAGTTTGGAGAATCCAACAGAGGGTGGATCTCGAAAGCAACCGGTCCCAAAGGGTGTATAGTGTGCCATTTTTCGAGAATAGAGTCCGTTTTTGAAAATAAAAGTTGTTCTAGAAAACAAAAGTCACAGGCATCGAGGGCATTGAATTTTCGAAACTCTGCAGATTTTTTTAAATCCCGACTCTCAAATTTTTATCGTCTCCACCCGCACAGCAGGTTCATTTGTCTCCTAAAACCTTCCAGGATTGGAGAAAAATTTAGATGCCCCCCTGCCACTTGCAAATCGCATTAACGGGGCGTGTGAGGAGCGTTTCGAGTTTCGAGATTTTTCAATCGATTTGTCGAGAACATTCTAGCCAAATGAGCAGCGCCGAATAAAATGCAAATGATTCTGGGTAATTCGTTTCTCAAGCATTTACATATATCGAGAGGAAGCAACAACGGCGGAGGAAATTTTGATTCGGGTTGTGCTGCAGTAGTATGCCGGATGGGAATTCCCTCGGAGAGTTCAATGCCGCGATGAAAGGTCGTTTCGCGATCTCTAAATATATATTCTAACGTCCGAATCACACGTCAATAAATTCCAATCGAATGAAGCGAGAAAAAAGTTGATTGAGCAGCGAAATAATTTGATTGACTCAATTAAACTAATTAACGAAGCGAGTAACGATGTTTGGGTGATTAAAATTTGGAGAGTAATTACCGAAGCAGCAAGCAGCAGTACAAAACAAATAAACGAATATTGTGCTGAATGAGATCGTGAAATGCAAATGAGTGGTGGGCGGGTCCAAAAAATCAAGGATTTGTAAACAGAATTCGTCGACCAACGACTGATCAGATTTCGTCCAAACACACGAAGATCCACCGAATCCACAAACACATAGAATCCCGTACAGACGTTTCGTCTCCATAGGAATTCACAAAGACGCAAATGCGTATAAATAAAATGAATATATATATGTATGAGATGAAGAAAAACGTCAGAGTTTGGTCCAGTGACATGAACGAGCAGACGAGCTGAGACTTTATAACGAAAACTCCGAAGCAAGTTTCGCTTCATTTGTACGCGCGCCCTTCGGCAAACACAACGCTAAAATTCTGCTTCGTGCTAACGAATATTTCTCTGATTTTCATATTTTCCACCGATCGCAGACTCTGCAGCAGTGCAGTTTTATTTCCGGCGCACTGTTCGACGCTGTATTTCGTACTTGTATATTTTGGAAATAATATTTGTCATGTATTCACGTTCGATAAGTGTGCGAGAATTTAGCGAGTAATTCTTCTTGTCATTGGGTCTTGGGATTTTTTATTTTCTTCTCCCAATCGACATTGTCACAGTCACAAAACCAGTGAGAACATTTTTGAACGCTTTCTTTTCATCCTGTGATAAAGGAGAAAAAATACAATAAAGAAAGAGAAATCCGTACGTGACAGAACGGTGCAGGTCAGCTCGCAGTGCAACTATTCTCGGCCATGAAGAAAGTGAACTTCGTGGGTGAAAAACTGCCCTCTGGATTTTTCGACGTTTCTCTCAGTTGATTTTACGCGATTACGATCCTGTGAGGAATTCTGGGTCGAAAAATAATTCTAGGACTAGCAGATTTTTTTCGTGGACACTCAATATCGTCGGGTGAGTAATTTTTGTTTTTTTTTCATCTGCAGCTCTGTTGAACGCTTTTTTTTACGATAAAGTTTCATTTTGACGACGTTCCATCTTTTTATTCTTCCATATAATTTTTTTCGCATTTTTTTGGTACTAAAAAATTGAGAGAAAGAAACTGGCGCACAGTCATCGAGACGCGGGAATTCCCACTTTTTTCTATACACCATTTTTTTATAACAACGTCAAATTCCACGCGGAGAATTCCGATATTTGTTTGGAATATAGTTAAAGAATTTACATAGTTAATTATGAATTCTTTTCATCAACTCGGACACAATGATTGGCGTCATTGGCGAGCTCGTTTGACGATATTTATTTCCATTAAAAAACGTCATGGCGGGTCTCCAAATTATTTTATTCGTGTTTTAAAATCCCGTGACAAATATTGTACCCGTCGCCGCGGTTTATTCGCTTTAAAGCAAAAATACAACTTGGATGCACATCGTGAGAAAATTCTTCGGACATGGCGCAGTTCCGTTTCGTCAAAGGTTGCCTTTTGCGCGCGTTACGCTCTATAAGTGCAAACACGCATACACATCGCTGCACTCAATTTCAAGAATACTTGAGAAAAAATACTGAATTAGTTGCTTACGTGCACGGAGAATCGTCATCGTCATTGCGATTTTTCAAACTAAATATATTTTTCCACCTTTTTTGAGCAGGAGAACAAATTTTCCCCGAGTCTCGGAAGCCGAAGAAAATAGCACTCGAGTTGGCAACTTCGAGATTCGAATCGCAATGAAAATCGATTAAATCATCCATCAAAATATATCAATCATTAATTTCAGCCAAAATCATTTTTTTGCCAGACTTTTCCACATTTTGTAGCTCGAATAAAAACTCCATATTGAAATTATCAATGGAGCGTGGAATATTCCAGAAATGCGTCTCTGCAAATGTGCAAGTGGGTTCGTGATTCAACTTGAACGAGTTCAGTTCCATCGCGAATCCATCACGACATTATTCGTGACACATTGAACGACATATCCAAAACTTTCTTTTTCATTCTTTCAAGATTTCCTATTAAAAAAAAAAAAAAAAACTTTAATGGCATCGATTAAATTGTGGAATTGCGAAAATTTTTCCGGATTTTCAGAAATTTTCTGTTTCGTCGACAAGATAATATCTTTTTGATCGATGGATTTTTTAATAGGGCTTTTGACGTCAAATCGTCAAATTCCATGCGTCATGTTGGTCAACTTGTTTACCTTTATTCGTTGAAAAGTGATAAAAAAAAAAAACAAATTTTTTGCTCGTCTTCCTGCTGCTCGTCTCTCGGTCTTCCTTTGCCAAAAGCTTCCGTTGGACTTTGGATTCGGCTTGGAAAGGGGCAAAAAATGGAATTATTAATTGGCAGTGATACGTTCCGCGGGCGAATTTGGAGGATGAAACGAAAATCCCGAAATTGTAGAGAGCGATAAGCCGCGCGCGCGTTCCGTTTGGGTTTTACCGAGCAGGGCGATATCGTCATGGAAATATTTTTCACATCGGTCAACCGAATAGAGCGATTAAATGATTTTCAGCAAAAACATCTGACTCTAATTAAAAGCGCTCGCGCGCGGTTATCGTCGCGAACGAGTTTCGATTTTACGATCAGAACCAACCAAAATATGCGACTGCAGAAAGACACAATACAACAAAACACTGCGCAATCGAAACTATAACTGTCAGTGCGAGTTTATATTTCGCTCGCAACAACATTGCACAATGCACGCGGGCTATAATGCACCGCGGCAGTAAAACACAGCTATTCCCGCTAATTGTGTCTCTTATCCTTCTGTCCAGACTTTATCGAGCCAATAATTCCATGCAAAATTCAAATTCTCTTCGTTCTTCGAAAAACAAAAACAAACCACCATATTCTTGATTTATTCTTCTCATGGAAATGTCGTAAACTCATGGGGTCAGTCGATTTTCGTTGAAAAAATTCTCTCGAGGTATTACAAAACGATCATTTCATAAAAACTATCAGTTTTCTCCTACGAAGAAAAATTTGCTGACGTTTAATCAATTTTCCCCATCTAAACGCGTGTGTAAATTGAAGTCACGTTTCGTTTAAAATTTCATAAACAAAACGATCTTGACTTCTTGACGTCAGAGAGATTTTCTTCATATAGGAAAAAGTGTTGTGATGAATTTTCAAATTTGAATAAATGTTGAGGGAGAAAAAAATTGGATTTTTTTTTTTTGATTTGTGACTTCTCTCTATTGCTCGCGCCAATTATTTCTCGTCGTCTTGCTTTTTTCTTGCAAATTTTAGCCAGCGTTTTCTTGCCCTCTCTTTTTTGCTACGCGTCTCCCTCTCCCCGGCTCTTTCTCTCTCTCTCTCTCTTAAAAATTGAGCTCTCCCTCCCCTCTGTCGAGCGGCTCTTTCTCTCTCTCCCTTGGTCATCCTTGCGAGGAGGAAAATTCCCTACCAGCTCAGACATATATACCGACAGGTGAAGTACCTTGCTCGTGGCTACCACATGCTCGTTAGTGATTGCTTGGTCCGGCGCTCCGTGACCACCACCACCCGCCAGAGTGAAAGAAAGAGCGAGGGACGGAGAAAAGAGATACCACCGTGGTCCACTTGACTAGCAATCCGCACTCCATCTCGTCGATCGTCGAGGCAGGCAAGCCAAGCAGCTCCCTCAGTGTGCTGTCTCTTCGCTTATCTGTCACATTTCTCTCTCTGCTCCTTCTCCCCCCCTCCCCGCCCCGCTCTCTCTCTCTCTCCGGTTTGGTCTCTCTCATCGTATTAGTCGCCGGTTGTCGTGTTTAGCTTTATAAATTTTTCTCATTCGTTCCCAAAGTGATTTCGTCGATCGACGCCTCGAATTTCTACGATGACAACAAATGACGAATAAATTTTTTTTTCATTGACGATCGATTCAAAGTTTTTTTTTTCGCACGCGCATTTTCCTATAACGAGTGTCAGTGTCAACCAATCGATTTTTTCATCATTCGACCGGATCGAGCGTTTTTCATCGAGTTTTGTTCGCTTTCGAATTTTGTGCTATTTTATTCCAATGCTCGTTAGACGGACACGAAAAAACCTGCACGCAGAAAAAACGAGAGAAAAGGATGCTCCGATTTTTCGCCGGACAATTTTTATTTGTGCAGTTTTAAAAAAGTGATTCTTGAGCTTATTATTTTGCGTTTTTTGTTTGATCGCCCAATTCCGTCGGTTTTGACGTTCCGTCGAAAATCCAGGTCGATTTTTTGACAAGTGAGAGAGCAACCAATGGCGAAAGTGATTCCAGGCGCGAGACACAATTCCGGCTTCAATTATTTTCAATGTTACCAGAAATCTCAACAAGTTGTGACAGATTTGCGTATAAATCGTGCAAATTGTGAGCAAGTGGACGTTTCATAACGCAAATCAAAGCTTCCGGTGCTCATAATCGAGAGAAAAACTGGTCAGAGTTGTTCTTCGACTCGTCGCATTCAAATATCAAGGATCTTGCTCGTGCCGATGTTCCGAGAGGACTGAGAGTCGCGTGAGAGTCCAGATCTCGATTCCCCGCCCGGAACATCGTGAAAAGTTATGAGATCGACCAACAAGGAGTGAATCGAGACTCGTGAAAAAATAAAAATCGAAAAAACACCAAAAAACTCCATTGAAGAGCGAGAGAAAAAATCCAGATTGGCTCGCAGAGATTCATTTGCGAAATCGCGTAAGTTTCATAAATGCTAATTTCAAAAAAATATTACGACAAAATCGTGAAATTAATTTCACGAAATCAAAGTCCCAAAAAAGCAGAAACAGTCGAGCAGTTCATTTTTCATGATTTCCTCATTATTTTGAATAAAATACAATCCGCGGCTCGTGCACGTGCGTTGCAAATTTTTTCAGTTCATCGAGGTCTCGTTTTTTTTTTGCTTGTACAACCCACGCAGACAGATACGAAGCTTGGAATATACATGCATGCATATAAATAGGAATACGCGAATATACGTGGAGATTGCAAAGTGGGAGAGTTCGATGCCGGTTAATAGTATTTATCGAGAGCCCATTCACGGAATTGCTGAAACATCATGCGATATTTCCAGACCGAAATACTGCGAGACACAGACTAAGATTCAAGTATGTGAATGTTTATTCATGTATATATACGATTTAAAAGAGCGAACAAGTTGGAAAAGCGGTAAACAATAACGGTGATAGAAGCCATCCACCATGAAAGGATGGACTTGCATCGAGGCATCAATTCCCCTCTGCTATTGCAGCAGTATATACCTCGCTCGCCTATCAATTATAATGCGTCAGCCGCATAGCACGAAGAGCTGCCTCAGAAGAAAGAGAGCGAGAGAGAATTATATCTCTGTCGCATTAAATGAAGCAGTGCGACTAACAATCTTTTTTTTTTCTTCCTCCGAAATCGCTCAATTTGACAAGAAAATTGTTTTTGTTTGGGTTGAATTTGTTTTTTCTTTTCTTTTTCGTAATGATGCAGAATCTATGGACCCGATAAAATTTCCTGCAAACAAGTTCTCTTTGGTGTAAACTTGTTCAACATCCTCTTGCCTTCTCACTCTCTTGCTCCCTCTGAAAAGTTACGAAACGTGGCTGCTTTCCACAAAAAGATTGAGAGAATGTTACATCTGTAATACGAGGTCTCTCTCGGTTTTATGGTGGATTTGATCCGGGCAGGACAGAGTCCTCGATGAAAGTGAATAACTAGACTCTTCTTTCTCCATCTTTGCCTGCTGCTGCTGTCCCCTCTGCTGGTCAATCCTTTCCCTCACACTTACACCCTGCTGCCAACTATTTTTATTGACTCTTTAATCCCGCTCGAACCATGGACTTTACTGATTACATGGGAGCTGCTGCACACTTTACTTTATGGTCCCATGATTTAGTCGCGTGTCGCCCACAGTGTAAATATGGGAATTTATATTTTTTCGTAGCAAAATAAATTATTGGTGTAGGAACGAGAAAAGGACCGTAAAAGTTTCTAAACCTGCAGCTAAAACTCTCAAAAATAATTGGTAAATCTTTGAGAAATTACTGACATCGATGACTTTGATTAATCGCAGCTTCTATGAACTTTTAATTGTTGGCAAAGTTGATCAAGAATCACGTAATGAAAACAATCCTTGGAAAAATCGAATCGTGTTCAGTAATTTCCTGGAAAAAAAATGTTTGAAATGCGAAAAACAATGGAAAAATATATATTTATTTTAAAGACTGTGTATAAATTTTTTCTCATCAAAACGTAACTTGTTTTTGCTCGATCAAGCGTCATATGGACGATGCAATTTATAAAGGAATTTCCTGAATCAGTGTTTTTTTCGACTGTTTGCATATTTTGGAATTTGAATGACGAGCTAGCCGATATTTCACCTGCATTCTGATGAACTTTGTGGATGTAATTGTAAACTCGTGTCAGCGTCTCCAACACGAGCCATCAAGATCTCATTACAAAAAAAAAAAAAAAATTGAGCATTTCGTTCCCTTCATTCATGAACGTGTGCAGGTTTCGCGAAAGTCAACGTCCGCTGGGTGATTGGCACTTTGTGTTCGGTTTTCAAGATAACGAGCACGCAACCCATTTTTTTTGGGGGTCTCGTCGAATTTGGGAGTGGAAAAGAATCGGGGAAAAAAAATGTTTATCCTCAAACATAATTTAACGATTTCTCCGATTTTGCAATCGCCGCATCACTCGCTCCGTTTGTTTTCAAAGGAAAACTACGCGAACCGCGGTAATGAGTTTAGTTTTTTCGAAATCGGATTCTTGCTCTCGTCGTTGCTAACCTTCGCGACCTCTAAATTTCTAACTGAATGCAAAAATAAATCGATCCGATTGCGATTCGTACGTCCGATCTGCCAGGCGCACGAGGTTTCTCACGATACACACGTTGCAATTATTTTACACACAGTCGTCGTATTCAATCGCTTTTTTTTTTGCTTACCTACGTAGGTCGACTTTTTATCACTTAATTTCACCATCTTATGAATTTATTTATAATTTTATGGGACGCAAATATCCCTCGTTCGTAGGACTATCGATTCCTCTTTTTTTTTCTTTTCCATTCAAGACAAACAGTCTGTTGTCGTTAGCTCTGTTATTACTTGGCAATTAATACAAATCGTCGCGCATTTCAAATTATACACAAACGCGCGAATGTGCAAAAACGCCCTCAGCTATTATTGTGACGTTTGTACCGCGAGATGCGACACGAGTAAACATTTCTACGAATAACAAGACTTTGCGTCTTGTCTTGACGCTCTTGTCCCACTTTTGTTTCTTTTTTGTCTCAATTAACTGCTCGTGATTTTTCATTTTGTTTTTGACACTGATTTGTCGCGCGGTATTTCCAATTATTTATGGAACTTTCCAACTTTTTCCAACTTGGAAATAACACGAACGAGTTTTTCAAACAATTATACAATTTGTAAGTTTTTTTTCTAATCTCCTCTGTAGATCGTTTCGAATTTTTTCCAGATTTGAGAAATATTCGCTTTTTCGTGTTTCCGCGAATGAAATTTTCAACGAAGCAGCATTCGACGGTTTTTGATTTTTGTGTTTTTTTTTCTCGTTACAGATTGGATTTTCCGAAGGAAAAAATCGACTTGGAAACTTTTCGAGGCAAAGTTGATTCGACGATAATATAAAGTTGAGTGTTTAGAGAAAATAAAAGTTTGAAGAAGAAACGAGAGTTCACGGCGGTGGCTCGCAAAATAACTCGAAAAATCGCGAAAACAATGTTGGGAGAAGTGACATGACGATGACAATGGAAAATATCGACGCAAAGTCCAATAAAATCATCACATAAAAACCTTCAGAAGTGCGAGAAGAAATCCGATCGAGCAGCGACGATTAAAAAGCAAAGAAAAATTAATTCGATTGTTGAAATTCGGTGTTTTCGTGAAAAAATAAAGCAAGCAATCGTGTAAATAAAAATCGGGTGGGTGGGTGGAAATCTGTGAAAACTTTTTAAATTTTTTCTCTTAATACCTCAAGATTAAAATCCGCGTTATCGTGAATTCCAACCAAAAAATTCATCGATTCCAATCGTTGGATCAAACGAATTTTTTCCAATTGAAATTCCATTTTTGGAGTAAAAAATATTTCGAAAAAATCGTCAAGATGAAGTTCATTACTTCGCTGTTCGGCGTGGGATCGCCCAACAAAATGGGCAGGCAGTACATGAAGGTTGGACGGAATGCTCTGTTTGGGATCAAGCCGAGAGACAGCAATGGCGAAATCTGCACCGAGAAAGTTCCGAAACCCTTGAAAATGCTGATTTCGAAAAAAGGAAAACTTCGACATAGTAAGTTTATTTTGCATTTTCAATTGAAAAAAAGTTTGTTTTGCGATGCGATAAAAAATAATTGCGATTGAAAAATTCATCTATTGGATCGATGGAAATAATTGAAATATTTTCCTACATACGCGCGACCTTGCCTGCGAGACTCGAACACGCGCGTGTCTCTCGTTGTCATGAAAAATGCCACACACGTGATTAGGGAAAATTTTTGCTCGTATTAACGAGGCTAATTAAATAAAAACTGAGGATCCTGCAATCGAGTGGTTTTTAATAAGGCTTGGGGATTCCTGTCGCGATCGCGTTGATCATACACCCACGCGCGACCCTCGCTTTTTCCTTGTTCTAATGCGAATGCGCGCGAGCAACGAGGAGTCGTAAATAACGGTTTAACGTGTATCAACCTTTTCCTCGTCGCCGCAAAGTCTCGGGGATCAAATTGTTTCCCTCCGTTTCGATGAATATGAAAAAAAAAACGACTCGGCATTCGTGTTTGACAAAAAATTTCAATTTTTCGCCGAATAATAAAAAAAAAGCCTCCCCTAAATTTTTCACCCCCCGCGAGCGATTTTTTTTCCATTCGCCTTCCAAGATACAAGAACAAACTCCGGGGAGCCTGAAGAGCGTAAAAAAAAGCGAAATAGTCGACGAAAAAAATTCTCCGAAATTCGCCCACTTTGTGAATCGGTAATGAGAAAAAAAAATTACAGTTTTGGCGATTCTTGTTAAACTACTTTTTCTTTTTCGCAAAAGACGAGTCCCCCTTAGCCTTGACCCAATCTGCAACCGCGTAACGGCATCGGGACATCATACGTGGGGGGCTTGAAGAAGAAAAAAACGAGAGAAAAGAGCGAGACAACGAATGTCAGTGAAATTGCCTCTGGTGATGAGAATTCTGGCTGCAGCTCTTCGAGACCATTAATGACACAGCTCCCATAAAGGGACCATCGATCGGCGAGCTTGTCGTTTCGTAATATACGCGCGCAAAACGTCACCCAAAAGTCGAGCCTTTGATCAAATATTTTCTGGGTCAAAATGCGGCCAGACTGTTATTAATTAAGAAATCTCGATGCGGTCGATCAAACGTTTTGAAACATTTTCAAACCGCATGTCCCTTGACGCGAACTAAAGTTTCAAATTTATTACGCGGAACGATGACTAAAAAAATTATCGGGCAAAGCGTCGAAAATAATCAACACAAATTGTCATGATTATATTAATTTGTTTGCCATGTCTATTTAAATCATCACTTTTACTGTATAAATTTGAATGACATTATTGCAAAGATGCTCGCCATGGATATTTTTACTCCCCGAATATTCACAGCCAGTTATTTCGTCCTTCGGGGACACGAGCAGTCTCCACTTTTTCTTCATCCTTTGATGGTCCCACCGAGAAAAAATCCATTTTTTTCCTGCGAGCAAATGTCATTAAAAAAATTTTTACAAATTTTATTGGTTCTTGGTGCGTGGAGTCATCGATATAATCGATCATGAAAATTGCATCGCGGTTGCTTGATCTTTAGTCTCGAATTCAATAATCCCAGAAAAAACCTCCGGTACGTTGTTGGAAAATGAGGAGAAGAAATGAAAATACAAGTGAAAAATAATTATCCATGTCAATGAAACGTGTAATTTCCATTGTACACAACGTTGTTGGCAAAATATGAAACATTTGATGACTATCTGACAAGGAAGATGATCATTTATTTTTCTTTATGGACCATAAAGTCTTGTTTATCGTTGCTTTCCGACAATGGACCTTCCACATCGTGATGATCTTTTCACTCTTCCTCGAATGCCTGTGGCGTCTGCGCAGCTCGGTACGCGATCATCAAACTGCTCGAGCATTTTTCCTCGATCGTGAAGGAAAGGTCAAGACACCGATTTTCATCTGATCTCTGACGAAAATCCCAGAAACAAAAAAAAATTCAAAGTTAATGAGAATTTGAATGGCAATGAAGGCTGAATTTTTTTCACGCGCGTTTCGTAAACGTGAGGGAACAAAAAATTACAAGAATCGAATTCTGACGAAACTTTTGCTCGTTTTTTGTACAATACCGATCGCAGAAGCGCGACTCGTGCGGTCCACACGGTTAGGAATCGTTTCTTTGGCAGTAGATCTATGTGAATATATTGGCCGAATGACCTTGAATCTTTCAACAAGTGTACGCTCAAGTTCCTTCGATTCGTTTCACTCTCATTTTCTTTTTGTCTCTCACTCTCTAAAATTTACCAAAGTCTCTTGGTCAATATCAACGTCCGAAAAACATGAACCAACTCTCTTTTTTTTCTTTCTACGATATTGATGACTCATTGTAATTTGAAAAATTACACGACCTTGACAATTACGACTGCGCAAGGTCGTCTACAGGCTCGAACGTCCTTCGATCGAAATCTACGCATTTATATCGATTATTATATCACTAATTCCGGCACTTTATGACTCATCGTTCGAGTAAGAATTTAGCTACTTGATCAAATTCGAAATCATCCAATATTTACTATTCACTTTATTCATCGATTTTTTTAAATTCATTCGGTTCTCACCAATTTGTTTATAAATTACAAAATTTTTTATTCTTGCCGAAAAAAAAGTTTTCAAACCTTTTTTTTTCTTCCTCTTTCTCGTGAATATTCCCGAGTCCGTCCATCCACACGTAAACGATAACGTAAACCGAGACATTTTTAAGATTACTTTCACTTTCGTCGTATACACGCCGAGAACTTGATGAGGACGTGTTAGTGAAGCAGAAATTTTTTTCATTTCCAAGCTGCTGAGAATTGCATTTTTTTACCTGATTATTAAAACATGTGTGTCTAGATCCAATAAAAATCAGCCTGGAAAAGCGAAGATCGAATGAAAACTTTACCCACAATCGGGAATTTATTTGTTTTGGTTAATGGATAATTTTGCAGAATTATAAATGGGCAAAAAATGAGCTTCCGGATAGGCGCGGATGACGAAGTCGTGCTGGCTATGTAGCTGGAAAAGTCTCGAAGCATTTGTGCAAGAATACAATTATTGGGTACATGCCTTTTGTAACCATTTTCATATATTCTGCACGTAAATACACGTGTATATGAAAATGTATATAAAGTTAATGATGATAACTCAACAATAAATTATCTCGCTCGAGCTACCGTGTGAATACTAAATCCCCTCATTATTTTCTCCACTATAACAATGACCAGTACTTGCTTCCCAGCAACACTCTCTCTTTCTCGTTTATGAAAATTATTCCCGCGAGTGAGCGCGAGGGGCTGCTAATAGTCGAATTGAAAAAAAACCAACAATAACTTACCCAATGAGCATTTTGTTACGATTAAAACGAACGATCGCTCGGTCGCGTGCGAAATGATGAACAAACTGTGCGAGCCAATTAAAGCTGTGAAATCTGAAAAAAAAATTCATAATGAAATTGACATTCCATCATCGCACATTTTCGCAACATCGCCAAGAATTATTACGCTCCAACCGCTTTGAATAAAACAATGAAATAAAATATATATCGTTGATTCGAGTTTGCCTCATCAGGCATTTCGCGATCGACGTATAGAGGGAAAATGAAAATCGATTTTCGCAACATAAATCGCGGGGGTTTCAAAAACAAGACCAAATTGACCAAATTGTGTTTACAAAATTCACAGGATTTTTAAATCACCTTGAAAAACAAATCAGAGTGGGGAAATATTTCTGTAGTAAAAAAATTCTGTCGTTTTCCACAATTTTGCAAATAGCTCTCTGTATTTCGTCCATTTTTTCTCGTTCCCACTGTTTGTTTTTTCCACTACGCGCACTGGAGTACAGCTTGGGACACTTGGAAAAATGCATTGGAGTTGGCGGGAATCGAACCCGGGCCGTTAGCACTGAGCCACTGCCTCTCTAATATAATACATAGTTTATTAGCCATTTCTCGGGAACGAAGATTGAGGATAATTCGTTTTACACGCATTCGCGTTTTACACATATATATATTCAGTCACATCGATATTGACATTCACTCGGTCTGGGGCTGCTGTGGAACTTGGCAATAGGTCTCGCAAAGGCTCGGTAGCTCGTTCGTACACAACCCGAAGCAAAACTGCATCGACGATCTCTGTCGCAACTTCCCACAACATTCGTCGATACGAGCGTTTGTACGTGTAAATCTTGATGTCGTTGTGTGCGATTGAATGGTGCCGGTTGGCAAACACGAAAATTCCTCGTCAAGTTGGCCCTGACCACGTATCTCCGGCAAACCGAGATGACTGTAATCCTTTATGTACATATATATAGATAAATGCGTAAATATACGTTTATGTATGTATAACGCTGCATGGGCTACTGAAAGCAACTTTGAGACCGTTTACCCTCGTTTACCCACACTCCTCGAGCGCCTAATCTTTCGTCCACTTGTCTTTCGATCTTTATATTTTTATTCAAATTCCCAACGATTTTCCCGCTCGATTTATCATTTCTCTCAAATACTCGATTCTTCATTGTAATTTTTGCATTTTTCTTTCAATTTTTCGAGGAACGTAATTTATTTGAGGGAAACGATTTTTTATCGTTAACTTTGCTGGGGAATAATATGAATTGCAAATGCGCGCGTTAATTGAATCGTGAATTTTCATTATGTCACAAGTTTATTTTTAGTCGACAATTTTTATTTATTCAAATACACTCTTTGCTGGAATTTGTTTATCTTAACTTTTGCTGCAACGATTTTCGATCTTTTCGCGTTGGGCGATTTTTTTTCCTCTCTTTTCTTCAGTTCATTGGCGATAGACGACGACACCGAATCCTTTTTTTTGTCTCCATATGTTGTTTGGACTACTTTGGAGGAGACAAATCGAGGTCGAGATCTAGCCCCAACCTGGCGTAAATATATCTCGCGCGTGATAACAGTTATTCCCTGCTCCTTAAACTGGTTTAAGGAATTTCGACATCTCGATCGATCGCGATATTATTCGTTGCTTGCATTTTTAATGGACGCGAAGCTTATTAACGAACTGTGAATCGATCGCAGATGCGATGCGCGTAAATAATTTTTTTCCCTCGACTCGGTTGAGCATCTCTCGCGATCTCTTCAAGCTGCGAAATTTCCAATTGACAATAAAAAGTAAAAAAAAAAAAAAACGAACACAATCCCACAATTCGAGGCGGTGCTGCTGAGAAAAAATTAATGATTAATAAAAACGTGGGGAGAAGTTGTTTTCGGTAGAAAGTTTCTCGAACACGTCGTCCTTGATTCTACTTTTCTTTCGCGAGATTTTCGTCGAGTGCAGCAATTATTAATCCGCGTGCATAATGCGTCGTCGCGCGGTGCAATAGAATATTCATACAACAACAAAAAATTTTATTTTGTGTAAATGGGTGGAAACGGTGATCGAATTCCGAGCAAAATCGGGAATGAAAATTGATGAAAAAATAATAGTATTCGTATTCGTTGCAGCAGTATCTGAGAGAAAAATCTTCGATTCTCATTTTAATTGAATAATCATTGCGAACGAAAAATGAATTAATCAACGCTCTCCTACTGCTGCTGCTCTTTCAATTTATCCGTTTCCTGCTTGGTTAATAGACACGCGAACAATTTGTCGCGCGAGGCGATGGCGTACTCGGAAAGTAATTGCACATCGCACACTGATTGTAGACTCATGATACTGGACACACGGGTGCATCATTAGAAAATTGTCTTTGTTCGAGGTAAAAGCATTACGGTATAAAACGCGCGAGCATTTTTTTAAATCCTTTATCGCTCGTTATCTTTTTGCGTTTTTTTGTGTCTTTTGCGCAAACCTCAAACATCAATTCACTGCAAAGTCTTGGTCTTTCCGGAGCCGCGCGGTCACAGTCTTCCCGCGTTTATCCTTTTCTTTTTTTTTTTAATTTTTCCTCTTCCTTCCTTTTTATCCTTCTGCGCTCCTCGTTTTCTTTTTCTTGCCGTTTCTTGACGTCTCTGCCTTTTCCTCGTTTCAGTTTTCTTTCTTTTCTCCGCGCCGGTCTCCGCCTCTTTCTCTTGACCGATTCTCCTCCGCTTTCCCTCTCCACATCCGTCTCTCACATTCTCTTTTCTTCCTTCTCTCATCCCCGGCGAAAGAAAGCCAAAGTTTAACAAGAACAAATCAATTTGCAATGCTAAAGCAATCTCGAGCTCTCTGTGAAGAGGTTCGATAAAACGCAACCGGTTATACACCGCTACGTCGACTCCGCAGCCGAGAATTCCATACGACTCTGTGCGCCTCGTGTCAGCAGCTCCTTTCCTCCGCCGCGCGCTTCTTAATCGTCGTTCCCTTCACACAGCCCCGCGCAGCTTTCGAGCATTCGCAAAGGAAAATAAGACGAGGAAAGAGCAAGAGAGATAGAGGGGGGGGGGGAGGGGAGCGAGACGACCGTCTAAAAATGCTCGTTCCAATAGCCTCGTTATAAAACCCCATACCAAAGCCACAGCAGGAAATCCCCAGGATTCTGATACCAGCATTCAGGGAATACAGGGTCGCAGCTGATTCATGCAGGAAGCACGTACTCCGTTCCTTTCCTTCAGCCAGGACCAAAAATCGTTTCAAAAAATCGAAATTCTGTATTCAAACAGTTTTACGTTTATAAAAATTTCAAAAAATTACGAACGTTTTCATTGGTTTTTTGGCTTCATTCCGGATTGGCAAAAATAAATCAGGAATTCGTTGGTTTTTAATTTTCGCCGATTTTTCATTTTTATTTTCAATCAAATTGACAATTTAGCTGCAAAAAATGCGGAACCGTGTGAAAAAATGTAAAATTTGCATCATCCAACGTCATGAATCCCGAAATTCTCGATCTGGAGATCGTTTTTGAGCAGAAATCTCATTATTGCGAAGGAATGAATAGGGATGAGTGCATGAGAAAAAAGAAAATGCCAAGAGGCGAAACGCGCTTGTAACGTCAAACGGGGACGCGGACTACTTCGGAAGATGGCAAACGCTATATGTATACACATATACGATCCCGATGGATCTGAAGCGAAATTACGTATCGTATGACCCACGCGAGTTGGCCATTTCTCCCAAACGATTTAGCTCAAAGTAGTCACGGATGCATCGGGTCAGCCAGCCCGGAGCGATCACGATTTTCGAGTCCCGCGCTACGGGACTTGCTTCGCAAAAATTTGCCTTTCCAAATTACACGCCTCGTATGCTCATAAAAATTCATGACGCAAAAGCAACAAAAAAAAATGTTTTTAATTGGCGCACCGTACGACTTCTCGTCCGAGTATTAACAATAATTAGAAATGAAAAATTACATTTCCGTAAAGGAAAAAAAAAGCGAAATTCCGCTAAAAATCCGTCGCGTTTCTTCAAATTGTTGAGAGCGTCTCGCGGTGAGAAGAATAACCGAACGCGCGAATCACGTCCAATTCCTCTTTAGACCTTCGTAACCAATGCCGACTCCAATTGACACTCTCGTGCGATATTTGCGAGTTTTGCTAATTCGCATTATGTACGAATATAGAAATATAATGCACCACACAGTTATTTTTCTCTGTCTCTCTTTGTCTCTCGCGCGATGCTCGACAACAATTTTACATATTTACAAAACAATATCACCTTGAGCAATTGTATCCGTGGATAATTGCGTCTCGTATTTTTCTCGAGGTCAATAAATTATTATTCTCCGATGGGAATGGAAAATTACAGGAAGATTGCACTAAATATCTGTATATAAAAAAAAAGGAAAAAAACATAAATTTTATTTTTCCATTCAATAATAAACGAACGACTAATGATAAATTGAATCACATATTAAAGAATTAAATTAAGTGCAAATGATTTCCATCGATAATTGTAAAATTATTCCTCATTTTTATCCATCTTCTGAATATTATTTTTTCCTCCACTTTCAATGTCATCTCGTTGGATGGAGAAAACATTCACGAGATGCCAGTACACGTACAGCCTGTGATCGAGGGTACGAACCTTGCCAGTGCAATGACACTTTGTACTTGCTGGCAAGGTCGCCCGAGACCAGCTTCGCCCCCATATGAAAATAAATACAGCGCGATAAGTCCATACGTAGGAATCGTTACGATTGAGATATTACTGTCACACACAACGACTCTCTACTTGGGGTCCTTTTAAAATTTCTCTTATTTTTAATTTTTCCCATCTGAACGCGTGCAATTTGAAATCGCACATTTCGTTAAAAAGTTGCGACAATCGCGTTGCAAAAAAAAAAAGTATTCAGAATTTTTGTTTTAGATCGTGATCAGAAAGACTATGAGCCGGAATTTTTTTAGAAAAATTTTAAAAACATTTTTGTGCAATTTATAAACGAAACGTGACTTGAATTTACACGCGTTCGGATGGTAAAAGTTAAAAATTGGAAATCTCCATATTTTTGACGTCAGAAAATTTTTCTTCATAGGCGAGAATTTTTAGTTTTGGAGTCGTCGAGAATATGTTGCACATAATAAATTTTAAAAAATTATCTTAGGAAAGGAACGAGATTAAAAAACGTGATCAAATCTGCATTTATATGAAAATTGACTCGCGCCGTGTGAATTTGTCTATGGAAGAGATTGTGAGGTTGTTAAAAAAAAAAACCAAAAAGCAAAGTTCTCAAGATAGTAAATTAACCTTGAAATTTACGACAGGAGAAAAACCGGATCGAAGAGAAAAATGAAAAAAAAAAAAAAGCAATCTCGCTGGTTTTAAAATGCATCGACGTGTCACGATGATATTTTTGTTTTATCCTCATGCAATATTTTTTTTTCATTCAGCTCTCATCTCACGCGTAATGCAACCCTGGCTCTTCTACCCTCGCGATCGTTAAAGAATATTACTCTGCGGGACTTGAATTTATTGCTAAGTGCGAGGGGAGTGAAAAAACGAAAAATGAACGTATAAATAGCCCTTAGGCCAGGCCAGAGGCGAGTCGCGTTCTCCAAGTCGTTCGGTAAAAATTGAAACCTGCATGCAGTAGCGATGAGGTTCTTGACCGGTGGTACGAAGAGAAATGACAAAAATAATGAACAAAACTAAAATCAAGGGAGTTTATTGATCGAGGGGTGGGGAAAACCTGATGGCATGATTGCAGAGCGGAAAATGATGAGGCATGACCAAAAGGGAGGGGAAAACCACCTCCGGATTCAGGTTCTCGTAAATAAAAAAAATCCGTTTATTAGCATTTTGTGAATAATAATGACCGGAGCCCCAATCAAGCAAAGACGTTTCTCAGCGTTGCAATAATATTCGGATGCTATTTATTCCGAGAGTCGTTAAATAATATTTATTTTTAGCGAATCCTGCTGTAAATTGCGAGGAAAATTCTCGAGCTGAATAATCCTTGAATTTAATTTTGATTTTTCAGCTCGAAAGATATCATAAAATTTACTTTTGTCTTTACGAGAATCAGCCGACCTGAAAATTTTATTTCGACCGATTTGATGACCCAGAGAAAATTCTCGTCAAGATTAAAAATCCTCATGAGTGCTTCACACTTGCCGCTAATTGTTCTTCTTTCACATCATTATCTCATTCATCTCGTTCTCCTCTGCGTTCGCTCGTCTTCTTCAACCTCCATCCAAACGATAAATCCCAATTTTTCGTTTTTTTTTCTCAAAACTCGTTCAGTATTTTTAAACTCCCAATTCACCCCCATTTTCTTTCTCTCGATTCCAAACTTTGTTGTTATTATTCCACTAACAAATAACTGGTCATGGGAGACCAAAAAACGAGAGAATTAGCGACAAGTTCCGTTACGTGGATTCTCATTGTGAATGCTCATTGAAAATAGAAGAGGAGTAATAATAAAAATGATAAAAACACGACGAAAGTTTGTAGAATAGGAAAGGAACAACGCGTGCGACAGGAAGATTGAGAGGAAGGAATAAAAAAAAGTGCCGTTATGTCTCGATTCTACGGCTGCACGAATGAGATGTAGGCCGCCTTCTTCGTTTTTTGGCGATCCCATTAATCATTCTCGCGTTGCGAGCATGACTCGAGATTTTTTTCCCCCCATTTTCGACCAGAATTACCATATTTATTTATTTTTTTTTTACTATTATTTAAAACAATTATTCCGACTTGAAGGCTTTGTCATATTTTCATATTTGCCCGGCATATTGGCCATCCGAACAGCAGCGGGTTTAACTGCATGTGGCTATACGAGAAAGGAGAGATCGAGTGCGAGGATGGTTTTATGCAACATTAGCGGCTAGCAAGTCCGACGAGAGTTAACCTGCGCGCTCGGCTATCTCATTATTGCGCTACCTCTCTCGCATGCTGGAATGGACGCGAGTGCGTAAAACACACTCTTTTCGACCGAGCCTTTCTTACTCGACTCGAAAATCGCGTCAACCATTCGTTGAAGACGCCAACCGATGGAATTTCCCCACCTCCCATCTCATCCGTTTTCAAATTATTATCGTTTTTTCTTCCACGCAGCCTTATTCAAAAATGTCGATCGATATTTACCGTATGCTTCACAAAATTGCTTAATTGAGAATTCTGTATGAACATTCTTGAACCAAAACTAACAATTTTCTTCTGCACAAAGAAAAATTTAATGACGTCGAGAATTCTAGATATTTAATTTTCCAATTTTCAACTTTTTCCATCCAAACGCGTGGAAATTCAAGTCAAGTTGCAAATTTAGGATTTTTCTTTAAAAATTTCGGCTCATAACTGCACAAAAAAATCAAAAATACATTTTTTTTCGCAACTCGATTTTTGCAATTTTTCGAAGCAACTTTAATTTACGGGCGTTTACAAATGGGGAAAATCAAAAATACAAAAATCTCAAATTCTAAACGTCGAGATAAATTTCTCTATAGCAAAAGACTGTTGGTTCAGGTGCGAAGGACGTTTATACAATTAATTATTGATGGAATAATTAAATTGATTATTGTTGTTGATGAAAATTGGAGAAAATTGACTGAAATTTAGTGGTGCGGCGTGTTTGGCTTTCTCGCGTAACTGTTACGTTTTCCATCGGAGAGAGGACGAGAAGCTCTCTCATAGACTACTTTCATCGAACTCTGGTGCGCGGCATGTAACGAGCGCGCGCGTGCGTCTGTTGGGCTGTACCAAGGCGGTTTGAGAATTAGCAGAGAGTCGTTGACTCTATCGTAAAACCCGCTCAAATCTTTAACACGTGAGTAAAGACCGTCCGTGATTTTCCTTCCTGATTCTCTCGCACCTTGCCAAACGAGATTTATGGCGAAAAGTATTTGTTGGTACGACAACGCGAATCCGAAAAAGAGATTTCAATGGCCCGCGAGATTGGTCGCACGAGATAAACGCGGCAACTTATTTTTTTCATTTTTTCTTTCATCTCGGTTAAATCGAGTCCTGCGTGAATAATTGCCAAGATTATAGAGGATTTTTTTTTTTTTCACAAAGTGTCACAACCGGGAGCCCTTGGAATTTTGACCGCAAAAAAAATTGGGAATCACTCGTTTATTTTTGCTGCTGCATTACCCCCAAGCAGCAAGCAGCACTTGTTGTTTCATTAGTTTTATCCCAGGATCGTGCCATTAGACCCTGACCCCTCCTCCTTCTTTTTATGCCTCGTCACCATTCGCGCGAGATACACTTCCTTATTTTTTCGACCGCGCGCTCGACACCGCCGCCGCGCGGCATCGTGCGAGTATAAAAAGATCGAAACGAAAGAGGAAAATACGTTATATCGCTAATTTATTATATCTTCGGGATCTTTGATGGTCCAACTCTCGCTATCCTTGGGGCAATTTTAATGCAAAGACAAACCAGCAGCGTGTCCGACCAGGATCTCGTGACAAACGGTTCCGATCAATTCCACAAATTGTTTTGCCCCACGTGCCGATCGTTGAATGACCTTCCATTCCACCTCAATTTTCATCACTTTTTCGACAGAATTTTTTTCGTTTTATGTAATTTCAATCGAATTGACAATTGAACTGCAAAAAATATGCGGAACCTTTCGAAAAAGTTAATTGTATCGCGTATTCGTGCAGACAATCGACGTGCCAAACGAACGAATGATTCCCACGAGAAAGCAGAGAAAATTACCGCATCTGGTCAATACACACGTATAGGATCGTGATTGCTTCCTGACCAGACACACGAGCGGCGAGCAACATACATACCGCGTATATTATACCCACTCTCGCGAGAACATACGTGTGATCCCATGATTATAGAACGAGCAACATTTTTCCTCTCCACCGCGCGTACAAATACATATTTTGACGATTTTTCACACCGTGTTGAACGAAAACCTGTTGAGATTGATGGAAAAAATAGTGGAATTTCGTGACGACGATTTGACGGAGGCCTTTTATAAAAGTGACTCAGAAGCCAATATAAAACGTTGAAAAAGCATTTCTGAAAACGGCGTTGACTAATATCTTTCCACGCGAACCAGGAAACTCGGTTTTTCATCAATCCCAAGGTCCAGGCTGTAAATCTTATTAAATTATTTAATAACGTCCGAGCGTCGAATGCCATTTACAATATAAATTTTTCAGATCTGCATCGTCATCATAGTAATTAAGTTCGTTTACTGTCGGTTGTAGAATTAGCGTTCGAAATTTCGTCAAATTTGGTATAATAATGGATTTTGATAAGAAAACGATCCAGTTAAATTTGGAAGAAGCTACAGAAAACCAGAAAAAAGATATTCGAGTTGGTAGTTGGTTCATTGTAAAGAACAATGAAATGTATGAAAAATCAATTCATGAAATTACCAATGCGAATATTTTTTCGCCCTTTGAAAATTTTACTGGATCTTTTTATTATCATAATCTACTGTGTCACCAAATTTCATCAAATTCTGAACGGTCATTTTGAAACCCACATCGAATTAATAATCGAGAATTCCGATAATAAATTTTTTAATCGAAATGTGTTATTCTTATCCGAAATATTTCTCGTTCGTGCTGTGCCAGAGCACACTGTATTGCACTTTGTGCATCGTCACGCTGCAGCATGTACAGGAAAAAGCTTAAAAAACTTGCCAATCAAGATTTAACGGTCATTTGCAAAGGAACAAAAGTAATCGAGTGAATGAATGAAAAAGAAAGAGAAAAAAATTGTTATTGATGCGAGGACACCTCGTTGATTGCAGATTACAACGATTGTTGCTCAATTAAAAGGATGGATATGTATGGGAGAAAAATAATAATGAACTTTGCCATGGGGAAATTGATCCAGAGGCAAATGGCACAACGAGCATCGTCATCGTTTCATTCTTATCGCATAATCGTGGATTTATCATAAATTTTACTTGTCCCAGTCGCCAGAAAGAAAAAAAAACAGAGAAGCAAGAGTTATTGTCTGTGTAGTGTATGCTCGATCGCGTTGCAATTGCAACACGTGTGTGACCTCAGTCAAGCATGACGAGGGAGAGGCACAGAGAAAAGAAGAGAGCAGAGATTCATTGCATTTATTTATTACACTTTTTCTTCGCTTTTTTTTAACTCTCCCTTTACAACTGTGCGTGTAAAATGTTGGCGAACATTAAACGTTACAGCAACCACCGGTGACATCAATTTTTCTCCCGCCATTTCTATTTGCTCAATTTTTCAATAAAAAAAAAAAAAACCAAAACTCGCGATTGTAATGTTTTCTCTTTTTCTACTTCCAGGCAGAATCGCCGCCATATTGTTCGGTCTATTGGCTCTCACAATCGGGATCGTTCTCAGCAGCATACCCTGGGTCGATTACGTCATCTTAAGGGTAAGTTTGGTCGCTCATTATTTTTTACCCAAATTCGACCTCGCTTCACAAATTTCGACGTTTAAATGTCAAAAGTATTGTCAAAATTACGAAAATTTTGAAATTATCCAAAAATATGCTACGTTTTTTTATTGTTGGAGATTTTGAATTTTCAAATTAGTCGATCCAGACATTTTTGCTGAATGATTCATAATCAATTGGCATTTAGGATCGTTCGGTTACATTTCTGTTACGGAGAACAATTTGAATCGCAATCGCTTCCTATTCAATCTCTCCAGCAATGTAGAATTATAACTCACGAGATGAATTACGAAATGGATAAGTTTTCACTTTTATTTTTACGAAATAAATATCGCATGCGAGAGGATTTCATACTTTCCCTAGTTTTCCATTACCGATTATACAATTTTTATTGTATTTAATGGACCGCTGACCCGATTGACGTCATTTTTAATGCTCGAAAAAAAAAAACAACTCGGTTTTTATTCATGCCTTTTTTTCTCCAACCAGCAATTACGGTTATGGAACGGATCGTTGTCTTTCCAGTACTGGCAAAAACCCGGGGTTGTCAGACTTACCAAAGTTTACATATTCAACGTGACCAATGCCGAAAACTTTTTGAATTATCATGAAAAACCGAAACTTCAGGAAGTTGGGCCGTTCGTATACAGGTAAGAAAATTTGTCGTTTCAATTGTTCTCCGTTCGAATCCGATTTTTCCGTCATTTTCACGTTTTAATGAAATTTTGTTGATTTTCGAAAAAAAAACGTTTTTTCTTCGATTTTTCGACGCAAGCGAGTCATCAATGAAATTTTTTTCAACTCTCGCTGAGAATAATGTATGTAACAAGAGAAATTATATGTAAAGCGATGACCGCGAGGCGGTTCAGCACGTACATGATCTCCTGCCTCCGTCAATTTTTCTCGTTTCTTTTATATTTTACGTAATTCTCGTTTTGTCAGCAGGAGTTTAACAAGCCGCTTAAGGCCCCAAGTATATCGTTTAGATTAATATTACACCGGAGGCTTTTTAGTTATGTAAAATTTGAACCGCTTCAACGATTCGTTTGACATCGTCGGAACTCGTGCATCCGAAGGAGCCACTTTGCACGTCAGATCGATGCAGATCCGGAAATAAATCGCTCTACTTTCTCGTGTAGGTTAAAAAAAAACCTGAAAATAGGAAAAGTATTCGGCGATTCGAGTCGCGGGTGACGAAAAATTGCCAACCGTTTCGAGAGTGAGAAAAAAAATGTACGCAAATAATTCCCACAATGAAAAATGATTCTCTCGAAATTTTCGATGCTCTTTTTTGATTCTCGTGCACGCGTTTATATTCGTGCAAAATGGAATTCTAGAAACGAGACAATGACCACACGGCATATATGGCGTGACTCGAGGAGCATTCCTCATCGTTTAGCAGGTGGAAATCCCCGCGAGGCCAGACTCTGCTCTCGAAGAAAAATAAAATAAAAATTTCAGGCAAAAACATATAACATGCACGAAAATTATCGCGCTCAAGTTGCTTTGCAAGATGAACGGGAGGATAACGAATTGCAAAAAATGTGTGTAAACTCGTTCTCTCCGAATGTAATCCGATTCGGTGAACGCGATACAACGCGAGCTAGTTTTTCGTCAACACGTGATTAAGCTCGTTCCTCGAATTCCAACTAAAAAAATCGATCCTCGCATCGAAAAGTTTCCTGCTCGTTAGGATGTTTTGTCCGGGTCGATATTCCCAAACACACAATGCCCGAAATTCAAGTTTCGTGGACGAGAATCGCAGAATCGACGATTCTTTCGTTTTTTTTTCCAAACGATGCTAAAGAGCCGATGAAAAAAAACGAAGGACTTCGGTCCTGTCATTCATCTCGAATTGCAAATGGTGCAAAAAGTGACAAATTCCACGTTCGTACAGTTTCGAAAAAATAATTAAAACAATATTGAAAAATGTTTTTTTTAGTATTTCGAACATTTGGCCGAGCCCAGAAACGAGAAAAATGATAATAATAATTGGCTGAATCAACAATGGAGTTGGCACACACAAAATTGCATTAGGATAATGGAAAAAAGTTGGCAAATTTCAAAAGCAAATGATTGCTAATAATGGCGCGACTGAGCGCGCTCGTACATGTGTTTGTTTTTTTCGTGACAAAGTTACGATGACCTCATGAATACACGCGAGGATATATGTAGCGTCTTGTTGCATTTGTCGATGTATTGAATATTCTCAATTCGTCGGAGAATGGCAAATGAATCATCTATATCTGATTACGTTTACACGAGCAAATTTCGTTTCCGCCGCCGTCGCGTTCGAATTGCTAAGCATACGCGCGAATGGAAACGACGCGCAGATCTTACGCGACTGTATTCCGTTTCACAAAAAAAAAAAAAAAAATAACATAGCGGAATAAAGTCGAAGAATATCTACAGCGTATATTTTCTGTTATGAACGACGTCGACGAAGAAAAAAAAGTTATAGAAGCAGTAATGAGATTGATTGTTCGCGCAATCTGCAGTCCTCCTCGTAATTGACGCATATCTATGTCCGCGTCTTTATAAGTTTATAATCGTCATCGACTGCCAACTTTTCCAGAGAAGATTTTGATGCGATTTTCAAAAAAAAAAAAATTAGCCTCTTCAATTTTTTTTTTCCTAATTTCGACCTTATCGTTCCAGGGTTGAATTTTCTGGCTGCGAGAGACTCGGGAATCATGTGGAATCGATAATAAATTCGTAGGGATGAAAAAAACGATTTTATACGAAAATAATTGCCGAAATATGTAGCGAGGAAAATCTCGTTGGAAATTGCTGTATAAAAAGAGGTCAGACGCAACAAGTCGAGTTTGGTATAGAACGACTCGTATAGAAACTCTCGAAATTCAACTGGTACACCGAACTCCGGCGTTCTCTGCTACATTCGCACATTAATAAATGCAAGCGTATTACACTTCCGGGACAATAAAAGTGTAGCTTGGATATTTCATTGCTGTATAGAAAAGATCGGGGACTTTGATTAATTTCTCTTTTTTGTGCACGAGTTTTTTCTCCGCACCATGTTTCTCAGCTTTTTTTTTGCTTCAATCCTCATTTTCCTGACTTATCCCAAAGGATTCGTGTCTTTTCGTACACGTATGTATGCACAAGCAATTATAATGATAGTGGGCTCCGCTAGAACGTGACGTAACGCCCGTGAACTGTATACACACGTACCATGTGTTACTACACACGAGAAATATCTGACACAAGAAAGTGTGTCACCGTACACACGCGGAAATGCAACGAAACTTAATTCGATTCCGTTTTATCCCCATTTTTTCCCACTTTTCATGCATTTTTTCACGATAAATTCCATTTTTCTTCCATCACCTCTCGGGACTGAAGTTGCATTTTTCCCCGGAGGCCACGGAGCAGTTTCGACGAAGAAAAACAACATTTCGCGAATACGTGTTGAATTATTTCGTCGTCAAGGTCTTCGGGAGAAGTGAGAAATAAAAAAATAAGATTTCGAGCGAAAATTACGAAGACTGTGGCTTTTCCCATTTGTCGATGGTAAATAAAGGGGATGACTGGCAACTCTGCATGGCTCTCTGGAACGTTGCGACAAGACGATCAAGTTACGATACACTCACACATCGACCTACGGCAAAGTACACATGTGCAGAGAAAATCTCTGAATTAATGAATCTCGTGTGCGCGAGGACTCGTGAAAAAAAGACACTTTAGATCACTTATGCTAAGTTGAATTATGCCTGAACGATACTTTGACTTAATGTGCTACGGAAACTAATACATTATCATCGAATACCACAAATTTACGTACGATGATAATTTACAATGTAAACTTATTTACATTTTTTTTTCATTCACGTCAAACACCGGCAATAAAATTATTTGACACCCGCGGAGTGATTCTTCAACGCACGCGAGAGGTAATCGTGTTGTACTCAACTCGAGCCAATTAAAGTCCCTCAGACATTAATTCAAACAAACGTATACGACAACAAAATAATCGCCTCGATTATCACGTACGGAAAAAAAAATTGAATCAACTTTCAAATTTAATTAATTAATTTTTCAAAATGATAATAAATAAGTGAAATGATGAAATTTTTTATGGAATTTGTTTAAAAAACTACGATCGAATTCTCATGGCGAAATTGGTGATGGGAGAAAAGTTATTCAACTTATTATCGAACGTCTGATTCGCGTGGGGTTCGACGTAACACGGCGCGTTAATTCATCTCAGGCATGAATTCTGCATCGTCGAAACACATGCACATTGTGTGTGGACGCGTTTATCTGGATGCATGTGTTTAAAGACACAGCTTAATGTCTACGAGCAGACTACGAACTCTCGCGCGCGGTATGCAAATACTTAGCGCTTTCTACGGAAGTTTGAGAATAGGTCGTGTACCGGCAAAAAGTAGCAGGCTCGAGACGATGGCTAAGATTCTCTCCTCTCGCGCGTTCTCTCCGCCACGAGAGTGTTACGCGACTCTCGCAGAACGCCCAGAGTCTACCTTAACAAGTATTACATCCTACAAACGTAATAACTGCGCGCTCGCCGCGGAGCTCGCGATCTCGATACGATCCCAACTCGCCATTATACGTGCATACACATGGGAAATTTGATGCTCAATAGTCAATTAATTACTAATCAATGGGGGAAAAAAAAATTGATCAAATTTCGATAATGGCTTCGAAATTCTAATTTCGAAAAATGTTTCGGTCGATTTTCGCTTTTGAACGCGAACGCGTCAAACTGTTGCGTTTCGTCTGGAACGACACGTGTATTTTCGATATGCAAGCAACGCGCGTGTATAATACGAATATAAAAACGTAACCGAGATACTTCATCGACGGTGGAGTGAATAAGAGAGAAATTATGTGTTACGCAATATAAAAAGAGCAGCAGTCGCATGGACCCAGGACTGCTGCATGCCGCCGCGTGCCACTTTGCCAAACTCGTTGCCAACGATCGCATAATAGTGCAAAAATGTATTCACACATGTATAGGTCGATGGATTTCTTCTTATTTCATTCAAAGTTTTGAAAGATTCTCCAGATTTAGTTTTCGATGGCGATCGAGAAAAAAACAAGAAAAATTTAATTTTTCATTTTTGATTCAAATTTTTTTCGGGGTTTTTATTCGCAACCACTGATTCACTTGAATTTCCCGCCAAAAACAGTCCATTTTTCAAAAATTTCGGATTTTTCAACTCGCAGACCTTTAAATACGAAACGAATTGATTATTTTTGCGGCGTTGAATTAATGTTTCCAAAATCTGGTCGTTCGTCCGGCAGAGGCAAAAGAATTTCGTTGTGTTCCATTCTTTTGAATAAAACTGCAATTTCGATCCTCAAACGAGCCTCGGAGCTCGATATTTATCGGAAATTTATGAGAGTCCTTGGTCGAAGCTTTCTCTTTAGCAAATCTTCGCAGCTGCACACGCGGGGACTCGCTAGCGAAGAGTCGGGAGGAAGAGCAAAGTGCAAACACTCGTTTAGTTCGGACATGACCATTCATTGATAACCGCAATCAACGGATTTCCGACAGAATTCATCATTGTTTCCAAATCGAATTTCACACGATCACGAAAAAAATGAAACGCGAATCAATTTTTTTTTTCCATGTTTCTCACAAATCAACCCCGAACCAAATTTCCCTCTGTCCAAAAAAAGAAAAAACTTACAACGCAAATAAATACAAAATTCCCGAACTAAATTATCGAGCACTGCGTAAAAATTTTTCTCGCTGAGAGAGGATTGATTGATTGATTGATATTTATTTCCGCCCAAGCAAACTAAAGGGCGCACATATACAAAGAGATTGATGCTGTGGAATTCAGCAAAACATTGGAAAAGAGAAAAAATAAAAATGTGTAAAAATAGAAAAAATAAAAATAAAAGGGAGACGTAACGTGAGAAACGACAAAACAAGTAGAAAATGTCCGTGTGTCGTCAGACACAGTTTTTTTTTCTATACATTTTTTTCTTTCTCCCTTTCTATGGACAAAGGCTCGGTTGTGTAAACTCTGTGGTTCGGCTTGTATTGTGCTGTGGGTAAGCAGCTATTAAATAATGACCAGTAGCGACGGCAGCGCGAGATAAATATATGATCAAATGATACTCGAAGCTCTTAAACGATCGATTCTGAAGCACGATAAGCTGCTGCTCCCGCGTCAAACAAACTCTCCCTCTTTCATTTCTCTGCTCGTTCTACCACAAAGTACCAATCTATTCTCTCAACAAGGATGCTGTATCGTCCATGTCTATATATCGATAAACATTGTACATATATACCGATGGAATTCTGCACCAGAGACTTGAACGACGCGGTAATCGTCGTGTTTGTGAGTTCCACGTGTTCTTATAGCTTCGTCGGGAAAAACATCATAATCATCGCATAATCAATCACTCATCAATTTGTGATTGAAGTTGAAATGATTCAATAAAAACTAATTATTTCTCGCGAGATTTGACGCCGCTCACGGAGAATCGATCTTTGGAACAGACTTTTTTTTCTCCATCTTTTGCTACTATTAAATTTTTCCTGTTGAGGAACATATTCGGAGTTTTATTCGGGCGATTGAAGAGACTGACGGCGAATGATTTTTGAAAGATAAATTAAGCGGAAATAACGAACGAATTTCTGGTCATAATGATTGGCACGATGGAAATCAAGTTCTAAAGGAAATCGCCTTGAAATTCTCAGGCCCTCCTGTCGGAGATAATTTTATTATATTTGGACGGGATTAAAAATTCGATTCGTTGTATCGTCTGAAAAAATGTTTCTCGGAAATTGCGTCTCGTCCATCATCACCTCGAACGTATATTCCGAAGGAACGGGTAGCCAAATATTGAGGAAGTGCTTCTCGGATTCTCGAGTCGAAGCAAAAATCTCGACTGACCTTATCGAGGAAAAAAAAGCGACGACGTTTCTTCAACGGCGTATTCGTATTCGTATTTTTTTTTTGCCTTAAACTTGAGAACGGAAGTGTCTTGCACAAAAATTACGAGACAATCGTTTTTTCGGCAGGCAACTCGTTATTATGAATTCTTTATGAATCGGCTTCGCGTATTCAAAGTTCGTCCAGATTCTGACGTCTCTTGGCGGTGAATGACGCGAGCCATTATGTAATTTTCGTAATTTCGTTGGTATACTTATCGAACAACCTCGCGATGCTTTTCTTTCCGAACGTCAGACGCAGAGAAATAAAGAGAAAAAAATTTGACGCAGCTGCGAGAGTGCAAAATGCACGGAAAAACGCGAAAAAAAACAGCAGAAAACAGCGCAATCTTCGGGGGTCGAAAAAAAAGAAGAAATTATGGGCTGTCGTAAAAATGGGCGAATCCAAAAATTTATGGCCCGAGCCAGCTCCGTCGTTTTTTTTTTTCTCGAAAATCAACTCAGTTCATTATGTCACAATTTCAATGATTACATCTCGTTTTAATTAATGCGACAAAAATTCGTCGAGATGATTTTTCGCACTAAATTCTTTTCCGGAGTGAAATCGAACGCTCGCTGACGGAATGATGGTCGTTTTTAATTTATTATTTTTATTCCAGGGAAGACATGGAGAAAGTGAATATCGTGTTTCACAATAACGGCACGGTCTCTTATCAGCACAAAAAAATACTCAATTTCGTACCGGAAATGTCCAAGGACAGCGATCTTCGAGTCCTTGTGCCCAACATACCGCTTCTCGTGAGTTTCGACCCAAGAATTATCGTTTTCACGCGTGAATTTCGATTTCATTTCGTTGAAAAAAAAATATAAAAAAATGAAAAATTGTGAAATTCATACAAGGATTTGAGGATCGAGATAACAAACAGCCATTTATTATTCTCGCAATGTAAAGCAAAAAGTATGTTTTGTCATTCTCGGGAACATGCAGACCTTGTCGGGCTTGAGCAAGAGTTTACCGAGATTCGTGAATGTCGGGCTGTCGATGTTCCTCAGCGGCATTGAATCCAAGCCTTTCGTCCCGGTCACCGCTCAAGAGCTCGTTTTCGGTTACGACGATCCTCTCGTCAGTTTGGCTCATCGTTTCTTCCCGAAGGCACGACGTCCTATGCGCCAAATGGGTCTTCTCCTTGGAGTAAGTATATATTACATTATTCGTATTACGAATCGAGCATAACAGTCGTCAGGTTCGTTTTTAAAAATCCATCAAAATAAAAAAAATATAAATTAGTGGGTAGCAAAATAAAATGACAAAATTGCTGTAGAATTTTAAAGTCACGTTTCGTTACAAAGTGCTGCAAAAAAAACATGTATTTAGGATTTTTTTTGCACATAGCCAGAAAGACTGAGAGTCGAAATTTTTTGAGAAAAATCCTAAACACATTTTTTTGCAACTCGTAAACGATTTTCACTTTGGACATCGTAATTCAATTATTTTGATAATCCTATATAATTAATTAATGCGATTCGTTGGTTTCATCAGAGAAACGGTACGCTCAACGAAGTATCGACGATTTATACGGGCCATACGGACATGAAGGATTTCGGAATGATAAATCGATTGAACGGACTCGATCGTCTGCCATATTGGTCCGACGAACCGTGCAACTCGATTCGAGCCTCCGAAGGTGATTTTCCACTTTTTCCATTAAACTTTGTCAGTAACTTCTCATGCCGCCGCGTATGAGTTTACAATTGTTCGAAATTTAGAGAGGAAATAATGAATTTTTTGGTCAGGCTCGTTTTTCCCCCCGAGGGACCAAACCGGCGACGATATCATTCACGTCTGGGACAAGGACCTTTGTCGAACCCTTCCGCTCCAATATCGCGGGCCCACCAAAAAATCTGGAATTCCAGCCGATCTCTATACGCCAGCGGACAACGTCTTCGATCCACCGAGTTCCGAGACTCCGGACAACGAGTGTTTTTGTCCGGACGATCCTAAGAGCTGCCCGCCCAAAGGTCTCCAGGACATAAGTCCTTGTCAATACAGTACGTTCCATTTATTTCACGAAAATTATTTTTTTTTTTTTGAGCAACTTTTAATCTCCTAAAATGAAAAATCACCAACAGATGCTCCGGTCTACGTATCTTTCCCACATTTCTACAAAGCGGATCCGAAGTTATTGGACGCGGTTGTTGGCCTCGAACCCAAGAAGGAGCTGCACGAAACTTTTTTCAAAATTCAACCGGTAAGCGTAAACAGAAATTTCCAAAAATCCCCAAGCTCAAGAATTCGACGAGAAAAATTTGGCAATTAAGTGCCAAAAAAGTTGTTAAAAATTGACTCGAGAACCGAATTTTGTTAAAAACTAAATGAAGCTTCACTGAATAAATAAATATAAATAAATAAATATGTTGACTGCAAATTTCAAATCGTCGATAGAGAGATTGAGAAATTTTCGTTCAAAAATTGACGCTTTTTGGTTTGTTTTTGTTTACAGAAACTGGGCGTTCCCGTTGAGGGCAAAGTTCGAGTTCAACTGAATCTCAAGGTCGAGCATCAACCAGACATAAACGCGGTTGCCAAATTTCCGGACATAATATTTCCGATAATGTGGCTGGAGGAAGGAATCGACGAATTGACGCCCTCGATAAGACGCTGGATTTATCTGTCAACGACCTTTGCAGAGATCGCTGTGCCCATTTTTACTTATGGTCTCATCGTCCTGGGCGCCCTCGTCCTCACAACCGTCGTTTGCAAAGCGTACAAAAACAATCATGTGCTGACCCACGACGCGATCGAGCTTGGCAAGCGAACTATAAGGCGAGGCTCGTCATTCTTGATCAACGGTCAACACAGATTGCTCGTTGTCAGAGAATCGTACGTGCTCCTCGACAACGAGATCGATGACAACGTCAAACCCGTTGTTTCGTTGTAACTTATTGAAAAAAAAAAAAATCGGAATTTGCCGCGTTGAAAAACAACGAATTTGTTTTTATTTCCATTTTTCGGTGAATTTAGTCGATTAAAACCAAAAAAAAAAAAATGATAGCGTTGGTTGAGCATTTGAAAATCTAGGAAAAAATGTTAGGACAAAAAAAAACTGACGCGCGAACGTAATTTCGTTGCGTTTCAACGGAATGAATTTCGATACTTACTATTTAAACCTGTAAATTGAAATTTTATCATTATCCTGTGAGATAAGAAATACGAAATTTCAAAAATGGTCGATTCTCCAAAGTGGAGAAATTTTTTTCAAAAATAATTTCAAAAAACTTGAAATACAAGGGAACAAAAGGAAGAGACGAGATGAACTAATGAGGGATCGAGGGCGAGGAAGAGACGACGATAGAAAACCGAAGAGACATAGAAACTCGTTGAGTATTGCTCAAAAATATTTTCTTAAGAAAAACACTCATTTTTAGAATGAAATTTAAAGAAAAAAAAAAAGTGAAAAATGAGTGACAAAATAATTTACATTTTTTTGTACTTGGCCCGACAAAGAGTATCGCCGAAGCGAAAATTGATGGATCGTTGGGTGATATTTTTTTTTGTTCTAATTTAATCGAGTATTTAATGCATTTCTTATAACCTAACGAAATATTTAATTGTATTTTTGATGGCTGGTGTGTAATTTCAAATTTCTCATACAACTGTAAATAATTTCGTAACGTTAACGAATAATATTGAAAAAAAATGGGATGTACTGCCATGAGGTTTTTTTATATTTGAAAAAAAAAGTCTCGATTCCAGCATTTTTCCCCCAGGATTTTCAATGAGACGAAAAATCCAAGTTAATTCAATTTTCCCTCGTAGCCCCGTGACGTAAAAGCTCTCTTGGCCGGTCTTTTAACTCTACCTCTACGTTGATTAAGTTTTTCTCACTTATATACACATTTATACAAATTTATATATATTTTTTTTCTTCGACTAAATGACGAAGGAGGAGGAGGAGGAGGAGAGGTTTATGGGCTGAAAGGGAGGAAAGTTTAAATAACGAGAGTGAATTATTTATCAAAATTAGCGAAAGAAAAAGTGGAATTGTCGATTGATTTTTGAGAATACGAAAGGAGGCGAAAAAAAATTTTTTTAGTTGAATATTTCAAAGAATAAAAAAATCTGTACAAATAGGTATTTTTTTTAATTGTAAAAATATATTAAATTATCGAGTGTCAATTAATTGCGGACGATTACGAGATCAATGGCTGTGTCACGTACGCGTTAAAGTTTCCAGAGCTCATGTAATTATTGTGCACTTGTTTTAATTTCGGAGAGAAATAACTAAAGTGAAGAAAAACGATGTATCGAATCTGCGACGATGACCCATGTGTCTGTTTTTTTTTTTTATACACCCATTATTCGTAATTTTAATGCTAGATGAATAAATAATTGAAAATAATGGTACGGTCGAGAATTAGGAAGGCGAAATTGAGCTTGTATCTTCGATAATAATCAATTGAATCTAAACTTGCCGATTTGATGACTCGATCGTCAAGCAAACTGTATAAAAAAAATATTTTTTGTTTTTTTTTTCTACATTTGTCATAAAAACATCGAAAGTTATTAATAAAGAAAATGAATCGTGTGAACGTTGCTTCACTCTGAGAAAATCCAATTGCCGCGAGTCGACGAAATAAAAATTTTCAAATTTGTTGATCCAGCAAATTGATTTCTTCAGTGCAAAAAGTTTTATTTTGATTTATTTGACGTTGTTTTCGGCCCTTCACGAGGTCGAACGAGGTCGATTTTGGAAATCAAAAATTTTTGGTTAGTCCCCGACCCAAGAAAAAGTCGAAATTCCATTTTGCTTTGAAATATTTTTTTTGGCCCTCTCGAATACTCAGGACGTTTTTTAGCTAGCAAGGCGAATTAGCCACGAAAGTTCTCAACTGCTGCGAGGGTTTGGAATATTGATCGTAGCGGTGGAGGCTAAGTCAGTCAAACTCGCGAGTGTGACATGCGCGCAAACGCGCAACACTACAATAACAGAAGAAGCCATGTTTTATCGTGTTTCACGTATTATTTTCAGTCTCTTGATTATTTTGTATATTTCGTGTAATAATATCGTCGAAACTCTTTTGAACAAAGAAAATGACAAATTGGCGGATAACGCGGCTCTGCAAATGTGCATCGACAGTTTCGATATTTACAAGGATAAAATAATCAGGACGCAGGATTCACAGGGCTTGGGAGCCAAGTATCTGAACGAAGTTGATCTCGATTCGAGACAAGAGTGTCTACGACTGTGCTGTGAAACTGACCAGTGTGATGTTTTTATTTTTGAGGAAAAGGTGAACAATTTTCGATCCTATCTCGTTTCAATTGCCGTGTAATTTTCCTTTAAATTTTCAAATTATCGAAAAATGATTCAACTTTTTTTTCCCAATTGAATTATTTGAAAGAATTCACGATTCCATAAAAATTGACAAAAATCTGAATAATCTAGAAACCAGGAAGTTGCTATCTCTTCCATTGTGGACGACCTCACGACTTCAAATGCAAATTCACGAGTCACGCCAACTACAGCAGCGCTGTACTCATGAACATGAATTATCGCGGTACAGCACAGCTGGAGGAACAAATTAGAAGGACGCAACAAGAGCACGAGCTCAAATCACTGAGGTAACGAAAATCGACCGGAAATCACGAAATCAAATTATAGAACCGTTCAAAAAGATGATCAATGAAAATTTGATCGATTGTGATTTTCTAGAAAATTATCGGAGCCAGCTCCACGGGAATACGCGTATACGGAAGCTCCAGCAATTCCGGTCACGGAAGTATCTAAAAATTTGGTTCTCACGACACCTGCGCCAATAAAAACTGGTAAATAAATTTTTCCCGTTGTATTTTGCTCCCCGAGACTCGGAAATGATTTTTCTCGTTTATTTTGCAATTAATCAGGATGCAGCAGGAATCAGTACGAATGTAAGAGTTCGGGCGATTGCATAGCGATCTACAACGTGTGTGACGGGATCCCACAATGCGGAGACGGCTCGGACGAAGCCTCGGATCTCGGATGTCCAACGGAAAAGCCAACGTTGCCCTCAGCCCCGATTATTCACGAGGCTCTCGTTCCTCACAGTCCTCAAATCCTCGCGAAATATCCACCCAATTTACCTCATCGAAAAAATTATCCAACCATTTATAATAACAACCAACACGAAGCTCCTCCTAAATTGTGGCAAGTCCCGAACTTGCCACATCCCGTTAATCCTCAACAACAAACCAACGTTCAGTTCCCTGCACCACAAGGAATCATGACCATTCCGCAAATAAATTATGGCCCTCAGGGCTACGTCGGTGGATGGGATTACAGGCAAATGTACGAACAGAACAAGGAAAACTTCAACGTCCCCAATCAGATGCATCCACAAAACGAACTGCCTCGTTACGATCGTGAGTTGAGAAAAAAAATCGTTCATTCCTTGAGAAAGCATTTGATTAAAATTTCCTTGATTCGCGTTGGAAGAATCTCATTTTCCTTCGTGTCAAACATTTTTTTATTTGCGTAAATTCATCGAATTTTTGCAGAAGACCAGCCTCACATTTTCAAGCATAAAAGTCCCAGCGTAGTGGTGGAAAATCCTGGACCGGAAGCGTGAGTTTATTTTTAATAGATTGAAAAAAAAAAATTGGCAAAATATCTACGGACGAAGGTGAAGACGATGAAAAATTCGTTTCGACGTTCTTTCGTGATTGCAGGAATTCTTACATCGAAACAAATCGACCATACGGTTCGTACTACCCTCTACCAAATCATGGATCCTGGCAGGAAGGACAGCCGCAAATTCCACCCGTGCAGACAGAAGCGCCAGTGACGAGTCCCCCGAAACTGCAACAGAATCAAGTGGCGATTGTTCGAGAAGATCCAAAAACTACATCGGGACCAGAGCCCTGCAAGGTATTTAAAAAAAAATCCTCATTTCCGACGTTTCCGAGTGAATGTTGCGATTGAGAGTGAAAACATTTTCCGCAGCCGTCATCGCAGCACGAGACTGAATCATCGAAGAAAAAGTCAAATCTGCCAGAGGCGAAAGAGCACGAAATCGTAAAATCGAAACCTATGGAAAAGGCTAAAATAGAGGAGCACGTTTCGAAGCCTGAGAATCACGAGCAGAGATCAAAAACGATACCAAAAATGGAAAAGCCACGAGGTGAGTGAGATGAAACCGCAAATTTATAAAGAAAAACGCACACGAGCAACAAATTGCCAATTCGCAGATCACGAGGATCGAAAAAATATCCACGAGGAGCATAAAACCGAAGTGCGAAGTCACCATTTCGTGGCTGACCATCTGCAACAAAATAATCACAAATTCGACAACGACGTTCTCCGGCCAAAAGGCGCGGTCATATCGTTGGCGCTGGGCTTGACAGCGACTGCCATAATGGCGGCTCTGATCGCCTGTAGATTGAGAGTCGTAAGGAGACGAGGTCGTCGCGGCGGACACGGTCCATACGCCCACGACGCCGATTACTTAGTAAATGGAATGTATTTATGAATAAAATGGCAAATTTCAATAAAATTCAACTAAACGCGAACGGAAATCCTTCAACTGCTCAAGCCCGATGCTCCCATACCCCATACGGTCAAGATTTGCCACCGACGATTCAAAAGCCACAACGAATGCCGTTTGATCGAAAAGGAGAAAAGATTGAAAATGATGATCGTACAAGGTAAGATACACGGTTCGTCTATTTTTAAATACAATATATTACAGTGAAACACACAGTTATAATTTATTGTTGTTAATATTATGTCTAGTACTTGTATCGTTAACTTATTCGTTACAATTAATATTATTGTTATTGTAATAATTAATATTAATATAATAATATGTATTATTTAATAATAATTGTAATGACCGTACGCTGACCCTGGCTAATACAGAAAAGGTAGCAGCATAGGGATAGTGTTTCGGGAGACTAATTAGCATATTAATTGGGACATAATCATGTGTGTTTATTTTTTTTTTCTTCATTTTTTCGTATATTTCAAAGCCTTTTGTTCATCGTTCCTCTGTTTGTTACTCAGTGAAAAAAGAGATAAATGTTGTTTCGTGGTTTGTTTGTTTGTTTTTTTTCAACTAATCCTCGTGTATTTCCTCCTCAGTAGCTGGTGCAACAGTAACGTTTTTCATATTGGTAATAAATAATTAACATAGGGATAAATATTATGCTACTGCGGCAGTGTGCTTTCTGGACTCTGCTGGATCAAGAGGATACATTAGTTTCTTATTTCGCTTTTCTCAACTTGCTCAAACGTCTTTATCATCTCATTTGTATTTTCATTAATCCATTTATTTAGTTTGTTTTAAATCGTTTCGTTAAAATCGATTCTCTAAGTATTTTTGAGTATCTAATGATGGTTTTTTAGTTTGTCCGAGGTCCGTTTAGCAATTTGTTGGGTTTCTTTGTTTGTTTTCATTTGTTTTAATCTTTAATAATCTACAAGTCGGGAAGTCCCGATTCCACCCTACCGACAAGGTTACGCGTCTACTTAGTGACGAGATTACATCGACAGATAGCATTTGCACTTGAAATGATAATCTTTCGAATAAAACACTTAAATTGGTATCGTGGCTTCCGCGTTCTTTTCTATTAGTACGAGTATCTCATTTATTTGTTATTTTCGTTCGTTAATTAATCCATAGTTTCTCTCCTTGGCGCGATTCATTCGTGATCCACGCCCGACACACGCTTTTTATTTCGCTTATCTTGTATTTATAATTTGACCTTATTAAACGCTCCCTCCACTTTTTTTTTCCTCGGTTCGGTTATTTTTTCAATTTATCAGTCGAGTACAAGTCGATTAAAGAGTGAGCGAGAGAGAGAGAGAGCGAGACGGAAAGGCTGAGATATTTGTTGAAATACAGAGAGAAAACTTGGGAAATTAGACGAAAAGAAAAGGCTCTTGGAAGTGTGTAGTACATACGGGTTAAACTATCTAAAAGAATATGAGTACAAAAACTGCTTCGCTATCGAGCCACCCCCAAAGTTGCTCTTGTTTCCTTTTTCTTTTTCATCCCTCCCTCCTCCCTCTTTTCCATTCTCTCCTGACCACCCTCACATTTCTCTCGTTCCTTTCATGTATACATACTTTTATTTCTAATATATATATTTATATATATATATATACTGTATCACTTACACGAATACCTTGGCAAGCGCGTCCGAACCGGCACTCGCGATAAACGGCTTGGCCGGATGAAACGCCACGTCCAAAATGCTCTCGTCGAACTTTTTACGATGCGCCGTTATCTCCTGTACGCACGTTTTGTTGTCCATGTTCCATAATCGTATACTGCAGTCGTGACCTTTGGGATACAATCATTCAAAAACGTTATTTATCCGCAGATTTGAATTTTTTTTTTTTGGAAATTTCGCGAATTTCACTCATGGAATTGAGAAAATGAATATTTAAATTAACAAAAGTTAAATATAAATCTATGGAAAAAATCAAAGATTTATTTTCAAGTCGGTTCGATTTTTCATAATAATTCTTGCAGAAAATACATTTTGGGAAAATTATTGTTTTTGGTACTTACTGCCCGAGAGCAAAAAGAGCCCGTGAGGATCGACCGCGAGACTAGTAACAGCATCCAAATGCGCGACCATCGCGTGAGCCAGCGTCGCTGAGCGATGATCGTAAAAACGAATGTGACGATCTTCGTGAGCTGCGACGACCAACGGCACCGTCGGGTGAGCCACCACCCGATTCACACCTTTCGTACCGTTTCCGTCAAGACGCGCCACCACCGAAGCCGTTTCCGCGTCAAACACCAAACACGCTCCTTCGTACGCCACCACCAACTTGTGTGGCTCGTCCCGCACGAAATCAACCGACGTTGGAATTCCATCTGCATATCCCAATCAAACACCATCGTCAGTTTCGCGTAATCGAAATAATTGCAGAATGCAATGAGTTTTGTTGTGATTTATTGCAAACCTTGTTCGGAGGTGTAGGTATTGAGAAGCGGAACTTTGCTCTGTGGACTCCAGAGCTTGACAGTGCCATCGGCGCTCACCGAGAGCAGCTGAGATCGTGGATGATACATGCTGAGACCCCAAACAGCGTCCGTGTGACCGGTCAACGTTTGACTCAGCACACTTGGCTCATAAGAATCGTAAGGGTCAATATTCGCTGAGGGTAGAGTCCAGCAGTGAATATTCCCATCCAAACCTCCGCTGTAACAACGACTTCCGGTGCTGCACATTGCCAAACAGAGAACTGGACCAGTGTGCGATCTGAATGTGTACAGAGGCTCGACGTCCAGAGACGCTGACCTGTCAATTTTGATACGAATCATGAATAAATGAATAAATATTTCAAAACGTCGAATTGTTCTTTCCAAACTTTCGTTAGGACCCAACCAAAAAATCAATAAACCATTTACGAATACATTTTTTCCTTAAAAATTTACCAGATGAACGTGATGCGATTGTCATAAAAGTAGATCCAGCTCGAATTTGGATTAAACACTTAAAAAAAAATGACACGAAAAACCAACTTTTAACCCTTCGTGGTCACTGGGGGGAGAATCCATTTTCTGGCGTAAGTATTTGCTAGTTTCCGGTATTGAAGAGAGCTATAATCGCCATCTAACATCTACTCTAAAATCAAGCCACTTCGAATAACAGAATTAATGTGTCTTTTCAAACACGCGCTATCCTACTATTTTTTTCACAAAAGAACCAGATGTTATGAATATCAGGTTTAAATTTTAAGCAAAAATATTGAAAATCCACCAAGTGACGATTATTTTAGTGAAAAAACTTTTTTCTCCCGTTTATTTTCTTGATTCTGCATTTAAAAAAATATGATAGCCTTCGATTTCTTTCAGGAAAGTTTTTCGTGTTTAAACTAGAATGTTTAAGGGATGTTGAGTAATTTTTTGAGAATTTTCGTTCCGGTAGAATACTCACAATGCGGGTTCAAAAATAGACTGGGTAGAATCAACCCAGTGTGACCACGAAGGGTTAGTCGTAAATAGTGTTTAAAAAGGAAATTTTTAAACATTAAAAACTAAACAAAAAGGGGAAACCACGAAAGGCAAAAAAAAATTTGTTCTAAAAATGATCAATAAACCATTTTCCGGAGAATTTTTTTCCTCAAATTCGCTTAAAAATGACTCACTTGAACGCAATTGTCGTAAAAGGATTTGAAAGAATAAACGAACTTTTTAGCTGGTACGGTTTTTTGAAGATTCCACAATTTGAGGGTGTGATCGTCGCTGGCGGTGATTAAAACTGGATCGGTCGGATGGAAGACGAGGGCTCGAACACTGTCGAAATGTGAGCGGAGCGTGTACTTAGCATTCCACGTTTTACGAAAAGTCTCCTTTGTAGTCGCAGCCATCTGGATTTCCAAATGAGAAAAAAAAAGAAAAAAAGTAATAATTTTGGAAGAATCGACGAAAAGGCGGAGTTTCGAGATTATTTTTTTATTTGTAAGGAGCTGAAAAACTGATTTTTTTTACCGCCTCGAATAAATTCTCATGATTTGCGTTATTTCTAAGCTTTTTTTTCGTTTTTGGAAATGTGGTAATCTATTTTTGAGACTCACGTCGTAAGCTACTTCAGCATCGTTATTAACCGTTAGTTGCGCTAATTCGCCTAATCCCAGGGTAGAATCACCCTCCTCGCAAGAGCGCCGTGGCGCGGTCGACAGCCTACGTATTGGAGCACCTACTAAAATGGCCGCCCGCGATCAAACATTAGTTGAACCGTCCATTTAAAAACGTTAAAAAGTGAAAAATCATCTTTTTTATTGTTACACAAGTTTTTTTTTCTCCGAAAATTGTCAATATTTCGAGACTTTTTCACCGCGTTCAAGAACGAATGGAAATTTTAAGGTGGGCTGGATAATGAATTTCGTGCGAGGTTACTCGTAGAACAAAAAACTTGTGTAAAAATCTTGAGAAAAGCGAAAGAAAAATCGTTACGAACTCCACTTGACGGGCATCGATTCCTCGGTCTCTCCGAGAAGATTCAACTCGTTCAAAACTTCTTCCGCCTCCGCGTCCACGTCTTCGCCGAGCATGATCGATGACTGCAATAAAAAAGTGAAGGAATAATAATAAAAAATATTTGGCAGCAACTTTGAAACGATCGTTCAAGCCGGAAAAATTGCTACGAACTTTGTTTTGTTCTTGCTCGGCATTCGTGTCGTAAATCTCATCCATTTCCGGTTCTTCTTCCTCCATGTCGATATCCGTGTGAGCAAGAAATTCGAAATTGGCCATAACCGATGCCTCCGTGTCGAGAATCATTTTTTCCGTAATGGATTTCGCTTGATACTGCAATGAAATACAAAAAAGTACCGTCGATTAGACGAAGAACTTTACGAAACTTTGTGTAAATGCAGAAAATTCGTTTTGTTGTTTTCACCGATTTAGCGCATGTGGTGGCTTTTTTCACTCGTGGACTCTGACTTTCGGCCGGCCGTTTGTTCGACGGTTGGTTGTCTTTCAGAGCCGGTGTGTTCATGTCATCCGAGTCCGTGTTGTTGTTCAAGCCCAGAAGCGATCGTACTCTGTTCGATCTTACGTCTATGATTGTATCGGTATAGCCAATTTCTTGCAAGTACCTGTTGCAAAAAAAAACCAACATGGAATATTTTCAAAATGTGTCCGAGTGGCTAGGAACAGCAAAAATGTGGACAAAACATGAGATTTTCGTTGTCGCTTACTGCCTGAGGAGTTGACGACCTTGTCGCCAACTGATATTGCTGACGGACGTGAAAGGAGCTTCGCCATCGCCTCCGCCGCCGTCGGAGCCTCCGCAAGTGGAGCCCTCCTCGTACAAGGGTGCTTTGCCATCGCCCTCGATCACAAGATCCGTTCCATACTTGAGGATGTGATATTTGGCTCTAAAAATGAGAGGAAGACCAGAAGAAAAAAAAGCATTAAAATCATGGATTCCAAGGCTTCGTATCGCTCGACGATTCGTTGCTCAAACTGACCTCTCCTGCTTGAGAGCATATTCCAACATTTTGATCCGTCTGACGAGATCATTTTTCAGGTTCTCCTGGGCCTTTCTCTCGCCCTGGAGAAAAGCTATTCTTGCCTAGAAACAATCAACAAAATAAGCTCCCGTTAATTCTCTCCGTCGGCTTGAAAAAGCAAAAAAAAATTTCGTATCTTATCTTATCGAGGGTTTTACAATCTGAAGAAACGTCTGCGTCAATAAATAAATCTCCGTCATGATTTTGCGACGCCAAAAAGTTAGAAATCGAAAATCCTTGCAAAAAAGTCGTTTGTAAACGCTCGTGCCGATAAGCCAGGCTTTTTGGTGGAAAATAAAGTTTGAAACTGCAGTATTATTGCGAGATCGTGGACACGCGGCATTCCTGCACAATGTTATCTCTTTTGCGAGCAACAAGAAGCCGGAGAAGGGAGGAACAATGGCCATGTAACTGAATAGTTTCTGACAAAGTTTTCTGCACTGAATGTAGCAACGCCGATGACACGTAGCAAAGAAATAAATGAATAATCCGAAATAATCAAATCCGTTGAATGGAAAAGAATGAAAATATTTACAACGAACAATGGCTGAAAGTCATATTTTGAAAGATGTGAAAAAAAAATTATTTTCCGAAATATTCACGACCCGGTTTCGTGCGTCGAGACGATCGAATTGACACGGCACGTGTTCAGGCAAAACGGGAAAATATGATTTCCGGAAACGCCGAGAAAATTTTTCGAGGCAATTTCTTCGAAAAAATGTAATGACAAGATGGAGCTTTTTAGGATAATTTGCGCGAACGTTGCTGAAAAAGCCGAGTATTTTGTTTTCTCGTATTTTCCTCCTCCATAAGCAGGAAAACTCGGCCGGCCGAAAAATAAAGGCGTTCGGGAAAATGTATTCAGCGCGATGAAACGATTGTTGCAGTAGAAAAAGTGTGTAAATTCATTACGGTTGTTCGAACGCGTACATAAGCATCGTACGTATTCGTAAAACACACAGTACAAAATGAGATATATATATATATATATATGTATATGAGAGTAGTATTCGAGCAAGTATATAAAAGTGTCGCGATGATATAAATGTAGGAAGCACGAGATGGTAGAATCGATCGTAGATAGACAGCGATGAGAATTAGTAGCCGAAAAAAAGCTGGAAACGTCAAAAGGGTGGTGGAAAGAATAAAAAAAAAAGATTTGGACTTGAAAAGTGAAAAAAGTTGGAGGGGCAGAAGCAGGATGGGTTTCTCGGAAGAAAGAGAGACAAAGATGGAAGATGGGGGGTGGGGGGGGAGTGAGTTTGGGGAGAAAGGAATAAAAAATACCTGAAATTCAGCTCTGTCGAGTTCCCATTGAGATCTGTCAAGCTCGAAGCGGGCCCACTCGTGTTGAATAAAGTGTAGAATACCAGGCATAGAGTATTGTGGTCCCTGATCCTTGGCACCTTCGCTACTGACGTTATCGCTGTTTTGTTGTTTGTTATTGGTAACAGTTACGTTCGCACCACCGGACAATGGACCGTTGTGATTTTGCGATTGCGAACTGGAGTTATCCTCCATTATGGAACCGCAACACTGGCTCGGTACCTTCATTTCATGACACGGCGGCCATTACAGCTAAACTTCGGGCTTCGGGGCTTTCTTTCGCTGCTCCGTCCTCCGTGTGCGCGGTTTGATATCGAGACACAATATATATATATCTATATCTATATTATTATACTCTCTCACTCTCTGCGTATATAGAAAATTATACACCCAAATGTGTGTGTGTGTCGGAGCCCGAATTCTCGATGTATTTCACTCTCTCTCTCTCACTCGAAAAGCACAGAACGTTTTTCACTCGGGTGTGAGATTCAAAGGATTAGGAGTACACGATGCGCGTTTCGATGATCGTATATCGAGTCGTGTACCGCGAGCCGCGAGCAGCCGAGAGCTTCACCACACTCGATCCGAACGAAACATCTCCTCTCGCTCTTTCTTCCCCCTCCCGATCCTCCCTGCCCCTCAAGTCGATCGGTACAACTCGTTGTTTTTTATTTATTTTATCTTGTTTCCTCGTCTTTTCGTTCTTCTTTTTTAACACGCATGCGGCAGCACCCTAAAATCTTGTCTAGCGACCAACAGTCACCACAATTTCACGCAGCCTCTCGAAACTTTAAACACCCAACACCACCCCGACTACCGCGACGTTTTGACGTTTTTTTCACTTTTTTTCACGCCGAGTCTTACGATGACAGTTACGCTCATCGCAGCCTTTCAGCCTTTATTTCACCCAACACTCTCATACTTTTCACTCGCAAACGCACAAATTCTTCTTTCCCTATCTAACTTGAACAATTAACAGCTAGTTCTCGACTTCTCCAACGGTTGAGAATTATACTTTGAAAGAAAAAAACATGTACACACATACACACACACGAATAAGCGAGATATATGCTTATGCATGTGGCAGAGAAGGAAGATCCTTTACGACGCCCTCTTATTGGACTACCAGTCCTCCTTTTCGGCCAATGAACATTTCCAGCTTTTCGGCATTTCCGGTCTCGAACGGATTCTCGCTAGTTCAAATAAAACCCCGTTGTTTAGTACGATCACGGAACGCCAGATTGAGACACCGCGCGCCTTGGCATTTGGCGGGAAATTTAAAATTCAGAATCGCATGTTTAGTAACAAAACGTGCAATTTATTAGAGTGACCCGGGGTCACGAATTTTGAAAAATTCATATCTTCGGTAAAATTGAACCAAAAACGTTCAACTAGGGCTTATTCTTTTCGTTTTTTAATTCAGGATCATGCGAGCCTGGGGCAATTTCGTCTGAGGCAACTGCGAGGGCAAAAAAGTCCGGTACGCAGCCATAAACGAAGGGACCAAGGCGGACGACAATTGATTAGGGTTCATCCAAAATGCGGTTTTAGCAGAAAAATATCAATTTTATAAAACTTAGGACTAACTGTTCAGAATTTTTTTAATTTCATTTTTTAACGTTAATATGATCGCACAAACGTTTTAATTGATATCACAAGTACCCACAGACGACCCACAGAAGATTTGACTCCGTTAAAACCTTACTATGTGAAAATTAAAAAATTTCGGGCTAACTTTTGAGCATTCTTCGAATTTCATTTTTTAACGTTAATATGATCGCACAAACGTTTTAATTGATATCACAAACACCCACAGATGAATCACAAATGACTAGTTTTTGAAAAAATTATATAAAAATCAAAATAGAGGGTCCAAGTTGTAGTTAGGTCAATTTTATTGTATGTTTATTCTATTGGATTCAATATTCAAGCTAGAGTCACAAATAAGTTGTTTACGTCAAATTTTTGCGAATGTTTTGTATCGGGAAAATGTGTTTTTTACGTCAAAATGCAAGAAAATTTGTTTATCTTGTTGGCTGTCTGAAATTGTAGGTTTTTGCTGCAATGTATGTGCTTTCCATACTTTCAAATTGAGCGCCTAAATAAAGAGAGATGATCCCGAGCTGTCGTTTTCTCCACTCGACGATTCCTCTGGTTCGTGGTTAAACTTTCACGTGTGCTCGTCGCCATTTGCCGGAGGTCAATCGAGTTACCTCGTTTCTTATTCCGGTGTGAAATAAAAGTTTAATTGGCGACGGTGAATCGTTAGAAAATAGGAAAATTGCATCATGACAACGATTATAAGATCGTCGAAATATATTCGTTGTTTAAATGTTTTTACTCGGAGAATCATTGTTTCTCGTGACAACAGTGTATTGGTGAATAAAAAACGTCTAGACCTTCAGCTGGCACAGTGTGCTAACTCGTATTTATCAAAGTGCGTTTATTTTCACGTGTTTTTTTGCTTCGACCTCTTTTCTTCCTGAACCATTTCGTCCATATCCAAGTCCGCGGGTGAGAGTCAACGCCAACTTTAACAAGTTTTCTTCTCGTTATTTTTCTCGCAGGGGTTACGCAACCATACCGGCGGTACAGCGCAAACAAAATGCTCACAATTTCGAGCAAACTTTCGAGAAATTGGACGAAAACATCCAACGATATGGCCGAATATTTAAGGTCGAAGTTGAAAATGTTTTATCCAAAGTTAGGGAAACAGGCAAGTCGATTCCAACCTCGAACCTAACCTCCAAATTCTTCATTTTTTTCCTTGCCCATTTTTGTTTATTTTAAGCCCAACTCTGCCAATCATTTAAATTTATCAAATTTCCAGGCCACATTAGCAGTTTGGATGCTTTGCTCATGATTCGTTGTTGCGGCAATTTGTTGGTCGATGTCGTCCCGGCGGAAAGGAATAAACTGTTGAACGAAATACTGACGACATTGGACTCGCTAAGTAAAATCAATTTCCTCACATATTTATTGGCTCCCAGAGCTTTTAGCCACAATTAAATGCAAAATCTTTGTTTGAAAATAATTCTCGCAGACGTACCAACGGATGTGTCGCACTTCAACGCTATCCTCAGAGTCTACCTGGAAAACGATTACGAATTTTCGCCGATATCGTTTTTAACTACGATGCGAGACAAAGGCACCGAACCAAACAGAATAACGTACCAAAGATTGATACTTCATCATTGCAAGAAAGGCGACATCGCCGGAGCCACTAAAATATTGGAATTTATGAGAGAAAAAGAAATTCCGCTCAACGAAGCCGTCTTCAGTGCGCTCATCATAGGACACTCTGAGGCAAAGTATGAAATTTTATCATTTTCATAATTATTTCACAACAAAGTCGCTTCTCTTTGATTTTTATTCCTTTCAATAACTCAGTTTCATAATTGATTTTTTTAAATTTCATCTTCCATTGTAAATCCATGTTTCAAGATCAGCTACAAGTCCCACCCCCAAGATTTCTCTTTTTTCCCATCCCCCCCCCCCCACTTTTGCGTCTGCTGCCGACTTATACCCCGCTGTATCGCATTTGCCAAGGACGAATTTCATAATTGATTAATTTAATAGCCAATTATTGACGAATTCTTTGGAAAACTTGGAACAATCGTTTTTGAGAATTTTGACTAGCGGCTGTAAAGATGAATGACGTTAACGAGACCCTGATAGTTTGGAGGAGATGACAACGATCATTTACGGTCCCTATTCCGAAATAAGCTTTTCACCAGATTTGGTATAGGAAAAACGCTTTTTAGTATAGTTTTGGTATATAGATGGGATTTTCAGTACTGACTGCTTATTTCGGAAAAAGGCCGTAGTAATTGAAAAAGTATATATAATTATAGTTTGATGGATTATTTGCAGCGATTTGGAGAGCGCAAAGAACGTGGTGAACGTCATGAAGCAAGCGGGTGTGGAGCCGAGCGCGAGCACGTACACGGCATTAATGAAAGCGTATGCCAAGAGAGGAGACATGGCGTCGATAAAGCAAACTTTGAGCACGTGCAATCAAATGAATATGTACTTCCAAGACAACGATTATTTCGAGCTGATAAATACATTAGCGGCAAACAAGCAGACGGATAAGGTCGAAGAGATTTTGGCGTTGATGCCGAAAGGTCCGAATTACAATCTGGACGCGGCTCACGCGATATTGAAAGTTTTGGACGTTGGAAACATCCAGGTTGCCTTGCAAATATTGCCGACTCTGCGAAAGTCGAAAAGAATGGAGGAGGAAGCGTCCTCGGAGAACACGAACGGAACTTTTTTGATAAGGAAATTGGTAAACTCGAATTATCCGGCCGAGGACGTGATCGAAGCTTGCGAAGTAATGCAGCGCCGAGGACAAAACATTCTAGCATTTTCGATCGCTCTGCAACGCAGTCTTAATAACAAAAACATTCCGCTCAGCTTGGCTCTGTTGGAGAGTTGGAAAAAAAATTCTGGCGAAATCAGAGAACATTACTTTTGGCCGTTGCTCGTTGCTTATGGAGAAACTAGCAATTATCAGGGGATCCTCGATGTCGTTAAAATCATGACCACCGAATACAACATAATTCCTGGCATTGAAACGATCAGAGACTACGTTTTGCCTTTCACCGTTGGCAAGTGGGACGACATCGTTGCCTCTTTCAAAGAGCTACCCATTTCTCACGACGTCCTCGTCGCCAGTATCGCATCTAGAATGCTCGCCGATTTCAAATCGCGAAAAACCGCCAGCTTCATGCTCAATTACTCCGCCAAATACGATCCTGAACATTTTTATCGACCCCTCGCAGAGGCTACCAAAGCCAACACCGACGCACATTCTTTCGCCCTTATCTTGAGGATCCTGGCGAGCGATCCCGACAACAGCAACAATTGTAACGTCCGAGTAGTCGACAACGCGCTCAATCAATTGCTCCTCACAATTCCAATCATGAAGTACCAAATCGTCCAAAATGTAAATACATATTCCGCGCACTAACTCGGCAACTCGTTGCTCCCTTTTTTTTCTTCTATTTTTACACTCGTTTTCACCGATTGCCACGAAACTATCCGCAGGTTTTAGAACATTTGGTCAACGTCGGTTTGAGCATGTCGCCGGAAACTGGTGCAGCGATCCGACAATACTTGGCGGATAACGTGGACCCCGTTACGGACGAGAGAATCGAAAAACTGATTTCTGGCTCCCTTACACCGGTCCCCATTGCCGAGCTCACCCCATCTTCAGGGAAGGACGACTCTGTGAGTAAAAACTATCCACTTCCGATTCCGTAATCAGGTCTCGAATCAATATTGATCGAGATTTTTTTATCACGAGATCAAATTGAGAATTATGACATTGAAAAATTATATATTATTATGAATGACGATTAATTAGGAAATTTCTGAAATAATTCGGCTATTGAATCACGAGATCAAATCGATGATACTTATAAAATTTCAATAAAATTGAAGAAAAAGTACAGAAAATGTGCAATTATTATTATAGTTGGAAAATGTGCAGTTTTCTGACAAAATGATGATAAAATTACAGGGAACGGCTTCAGGGCAGCTCGAGGGTTACGAGAATCGACCAATTTTCCTTGGTAAAAGACGCGAACTCGCTGAAGCGATAGCGAAACGGGATATCGGGGCTCTTACCAAGCTGATCGAGGTTGCGACCGTTTTTTTTTAAATAATTATTACTTGATTTTTCTAATACAAAATTCCGCTCTTTATGAATTGAACTTTTCTCTTTTTTTCAACAGCATTGCGATTCGATCCAATTCACTTTCTCCCAGGCTGTCAGTGCCCAAATCATGAATATCTTCTGTTCGATTGGCGATTTGGAAAAGGCTGAGGAGTGGAAAAACAGATGTAAACAGGCGTACCCTGACATGGTGTTTGACGTGCAAAAGACTTGCGCTTACGCCACACTCCTCATAAAAAATGCTCGCTTGGACGGTAAGCTCGGATTTTCTTGGAAAAAATTAACGAATTTTTGCTCGAGCGAAAATTACTGGAAGACAATTAAAAAAAAAATTCTGTGTGGAAAATAATAGTCGCGATTTGCAGATGCCGTAAATTTTATAAAAGAAATGCCGAGAAATAATAATTTGGAAAATTATCCACCAAGTTCGAGAGGACTGATTAAATCGACGTTGGACACGATGGCCGACACCGGCGACGTTGAGAAAACCACCGAACTCTTCAACGCTTTCGTGAACAGCAATTACTTTGCCGTTGACAATTTCATGCTCGGCCCTCTCGTCAAAGTTCATTTGAATCGGTAATGAGACGAAAAAACAAAGCAAAACATGGTGTTATTTTTGTTTGTATTTTTTAAAATAATTTGTCGTTTATTATTGCGTGTCAGCAACGACCTGGTCGGTGCATTAGCGGCTTTCGAAGCGGCCTGCATCCAGCATCGTTGCACGCCGATGAAGAACGAATTATCAAAGAAATTCATCGACGCCGAAGACGCTGACGCGTTGCAAAAGTTGACGGACCTCAGCACCCAAGTTCACGGAGAAAGTAATTCCCTCATCGATCTTGTCCTCGCGTTCGTCGAATGCGGACGTTTGCGTCAAGCCCGAAAAATTTTGGAAGTACGTACTAAAATGGCGATGCCTTCCTCGATTTCCTAACAAATCCACAAATTTCATTTGTTTTAATCCCCTAGACTCCGGGACTCAGGCTGCGAGGTAGAAAATTGGTTACCATTGTCGACCGATACATCGACGAAGGCGCCAATGATTACCTCGAACAATTCGTCGATTTAACGAAAGGCTTGCCAGTCATCGACAGACAAGAATTTTACGACGTTCTCATGGCGGCATACAGTAAGAAAATCCACTCGTCGTATTCATTTTTTATTTTTCAAAAATTTGTTTTCTTTTTTCATTCTAATTTTTTAAATTCTATTGTTATTGGTATTATTTAACGAGTAAAAATAATTACGCAATCGGATTACAGACAGGAAAAACAATTGGCAACGAGGCTTGAACTTGTGGACGACGATTCAGGAGGAGGACATTCAACCGACCAATCATTTCTTGAGATCTCTTGCCGATGTTTTGAAGAGAAACGATCAACCGATACCCTTCGCTTTCGAGGCGCACACAGATGTTGATGATACTGACCTCATTCAGAGCGACGGAGCATCGGAAAAACGCGGTCTCGTGGAATTCTACAGACACGTACAGAATAAGGACCTCGAAAAGGCCGAGAAGACATTGAAAACGTACGTAAAAAGTACAAGCAGGGACGTTTTTCGAAAGAGACCGGAAATTTTACCATTTTGTTTTTTGTTTTTCGTTTTTAATGGCAGTGTCGCAACGGATCATCCCGAATTCTCGTCCGCCGTTTCTGCCCTGGTCATGGCGTACTTGACCGAACAAAACGATACGAAAAAAGCGATCGCGCTTGCGGAAGAATCGATTTTGTCTCACGGAAGAGTTCCACGAGCTCACGCCCTCAAAGCTATTTGGCTCGCTCTTCTCGAAGCCGAAGATTTCCACAAACTTAGAAAACACGGCAACATTCTCAGTAACGTAAATATTTCGCCCAAGGGACATTATTGCGTCGAGCGAACGCGAATTTGCCATTCTCTCCCAATTTTGATTAATTTTTCTTCAAATTTTTGGTTTGTTTTCGGAATTTGCAGGTTATCAAGAGGAAACTGCGCTTTAGTAAATACCTTTGTCGAGCGGAAATGAAGCAATTGGGACTGAAAAAATTCTTGGACAATCTTGAACAAAAGCTGGAGAGCTCGACAGAAAATCATTTGGATATTATCAGAGACGGCATCCACTTTTCATCGTTGATCGACGAGTTTAAGAAAGATCCCAGCGAACTCGACAGATGTAAGCCCCGTTTTTTCCCGAGTATTGAATTTTTAGTTGTTTGGTGATTAATCGATTTTTATTCCACAGTTGTTAAATTGGCGGAGAAACTCGCTGCGGAAAATATCTATTCGCCAATAAATTTAGTCTGGTGTTATTACTTTGAGCGAAATTTGCCGGAAGCGGAGGCGATATGGGCGAAACATTTAAACAATGCTAATCACGTCATGTTCAAATACATACTGAACGCTAGTCGACGAGATAACAATGTCGAATTGGCCGAGCGTCTTTTCGAAAAGGTTAAAAGCAACGAGGGCGTCACGGAAAATACAACAGTTTTTCTATTGACCAACGTCGTTGATTTGCTCCGTAAGTAATTCAAGCTTTGTGACGGTCAACATTTTTTTCTTTCAGTTTTCAATGTCAATCTGCTTAAAATGTCCCAAAACATCGAAAATACGTATCTAGAAAACTGTCCGTATCTGTGCGCGGCTATGTCCCCGTTTTGCACGGACGTTAATCCATACAAACTCTTCATTCTCAGAAGAAATTTGTTGGAATTGCGTTTTTCAATTTTCAAAAAAAATCTCTCACCGCTCCAACTTGCGTTAATCTCAAGATTTGTTACTAATTTTTTTTTATGAATAGAGTAACATAATAGGAAGGTTGGTAGGAATTTGCGAAATTTCCTTTTTCTTTTCTAGAAAAGGTGTCAAAATTATTGAAAGAAAACGAGTAGAATATCGCGATAAATGAGTGAAAATTTTATCGAGACCGCTGGAAATTGCTGTTTTTTTTTTTTCAATCGGTTTGATCGTAGTTTTCCTCAAACCTTGAATTTTTCACATTTTTTTTTGGTTCCTTCGAGTAGAATCGATCTTGCCGTTTGAAAATTTCGATATTTCAAGACTTCAAAGGCGATGGATACTAAAAATAAATTTTCTTTGCTCACAGTGGCGAACGAAAAGCTGGACGAGGCTCTGAAAATGGTGAAACCTTTGCCGCCCTCGACGATTCAACAATGGAGCAAAATGCATCCTATATCTTTTAAGAAATTTCAAGACGCCATAGCCGACGCTGGAAAGACGATGCCCGAGAATTCCACCGAACAAAGTTGGTTTTTTCGACCTCAACAATGCCCAAAACGCAAAAAAACACAAAAATAACACTTTTTTTGTTTCTTCACAATTCCAGACACAGCTGCTGCGATGACGCCGTAAAAACGGAAAACTGCGGACGATTCTACCGACGGTAGAACTACTAGCGTTTAGTACCCGCGAGACTCGACTCGCTTATGAAAAAGAAAAAAAATCCAATGTCCGCGTGAACTTTTTTTTCAGATAAGGAGGAAATAAACACGAGGAAAAAAAAAAGCAAAACTTACCAGCGGCCCTGGCAAGAGTTTTTCTTAACGGGACAATCTTTCTTGCACCTTTGATGACTCACAGGCTCGTGCAAAAGGATTAACATGATGATAAAGTAGGATCAAAGAAAACGTGTACGATGAAAATAATCGAGCAAACCTGTACATTGATTTTGTGGATGGCTGATTAATCTTTAATATTGAATTAAATCGATCCCATTGGGAGAAAATGCCCAAAAATACAATTTGTGTAACAACATTTTTTTCTCCGGCTTACAACACTTTTAAATAGTTTCATAGAGTTGTTAATTGTACGTACGACAATGACGATCGAGGGACAAAACAAAAATCGTAGTCACACTAATTGATTGATAAATACGAAAAGAAAAACAATATTTGTTTTCATTGCGCATCATTTGTCATGAGCGAGTTAAGTGTTCAAGTTTTTTTCAATGTCGTTAGTAAATGAAATATAAAAATATTGTTATCTATCAAGTTTGTTTTTTTCTTAGATTAAACGAAAACAACTTTTACGTCGCTCTCAAGAGTAAAATGATATTATTGCGATTATTCGTCTTAATCGTCTTAACTCTAAGATTAGTTTACAAAAATTCTTCGCACCAATCGTTCAGACACTGATAGCAATCGTTGCTGTGCTTGGAACTCGCTTGACACACGTCCTTCATCCATTCTTGGAAAAGCTCGCGATCCTTTTTCAAAACCAAGTATTGGCCGAGCACAACGTACGCCTGAGGGCAATAAAAATCGAGTTATTTCAAATTTTCTTCCAACAAACTCGCGCGTAATTTTTTGTTCAAGTTTTTGTGCTTTCCTGTTTTTTGTAGCGTCGATTTTCACGATAATAATGAACAAAGACATTTTTTTAGGCATAGAAACAAGTTGGTTGGCTTTGTTTACTGCAGGGACAATGTAACGAGTTTGGTAAAACGAAAGTGAGCGCCATTTGAGCGAAATTTTTGTTGGTTATGAATGCCCATGCATGAAAATTTCGGTTTTTGAAGTTTTCGATTTGTATACAAGATTTTCGGGAATCTAATTGTTTTTTTTTTTTTGTTTAATCGCTCGTGTAAGGTTATCAGCGTTTTGGAAATAATCGTAGTTGTCAAGTAGAGGGAATTTTGATTACCTTATCGAATCCGGCTTCTTGTAACCTCCTGCCCAAAACTTCGCCGATTCCGGCCAAATCGGTGACTGGTTTTTCGCCCATGGGTTCGGCGACGAAATTCTTGTGTTTCTGCGAAGTACTCGACATCGTGCAGTCCTTTTTTTTCTCTCTTATAGTCGAAATTAGTCAGAGCTGCGAATTGACGGAAACACGAACACTGATTAACCTCGAAGTTGGGGAAATTTCAAAATTTGATCGGCGATAGAGATTTTAGTTGTGGTTTACCTGGATTTCTTTGGGAGTTGGACAATTACGAGCGATTTGGTTAACACACGCGATTGTAAATGTACGACAAAACAAACACACAATAGAACGCTGACCGCCAATTACCGTTTCAACCGTTCAACTCACGACTGACGACCACGACTCACGTCTCGGCTTTTCGGCGGTTCAGCGTCGGCGGCGCCGCTGCGGCGTGGGATGTTTTTCCCCCAAACTGTAGTCCCTCCCCTCCTCGTCGTGCGATGATCTCATCTCAGTTTCTTCGCGGCACCGCAGCATGGCGCTGCGAGAGCTCCGAACTCGCAGAAATTCCCGCACAACATTTTCACCGCTTCCGGAAAATAACGTTGATTTTGCAACTTTGCATTGGAAATGCTCCCGCCAATGCGAAGACATCGCGCCATTATGCGGCATTTTTATTGGCCATCGCTTCGAGGCGATGAAAATGTTTCATGAAAGCGCGGGAAGAAAAATTCTCGAATCCGTCCACAATAATTATTGTAATAGGCAAATTTGCTTTCCCACATTCAAAGGTTGTGCGATTTTTTTAGCTTATTCATCAGACTAGAAAGTTGAATGAACAAAAAAAAAGGTAAAAACAACGAAATCCGAGAACAAATAAAAAATCGTATTTTAGAATGAACGCGAATAATAAGATAATAATGAATGAAAATTCCGAATGTATGGCCAAATCTGCAGGAGCCTGACCGCAAGGATAAGAAAAAAAGAAAGTCAAGGTCCTCGGTAGGTAAATAAACGTTTGACGTCGTGAGAAAGATTGTGATGCCGGCGGGAGGGGTCGCTGAGAAGAGCAAAGCGTTGATAAGTGTTGGTTCGGCGGCGGGGAGGGGTGTGGGGGTGTGGAAGGGAAGCGGCGCGTATCATGTTGGAAAGACGAGTGGCAGGGATAGTGGCGGTGCATGTTGGGAAGGCTCGGGCCGGAGCGCAAGCGCAGGGCAGTTTACAGTTGGAGCTTGGAAGAAAATGGCGTCAGCTAAGTTTCTCGAGGAAGCTCTGAGCACGGACGTCGATGAATCGGCGGTAAACGCGATAGTAGGTTCGCTCGAGACGCAATTGGTAACATCGAGTCCTGTGACGGGAATAAATACAAGCGGTACGATAGTTAATAGTCATCAGAATAATCAATTGACAGGCAACGGTATATCGAACGGGGGCACCATCACCGCTGTACAACAGCAGCAGCAGCAGCAGCAACAGCAGCAGCAGCAGCAGCAGCAACTCAAACATGGTGTTGCGAACGGTGGCGGTGCCACCTCTGTAAATTCTTTAATGAATCAGGATATAAATAAGTCAATAATAACAACGAGCTCGCTGGCTCCTGTAAACGTCGTTACGACAAATGCAATAGCTACGAATCAGCAACAACAACAACAACAACAACAACAACAACAACAACAACAGCAGCAACAACAACAACAGCAACAACAACAACAACAACAGCAACAACAACACAATTGCCTCGTTTCAACGACCTCGTACGTAAATCAAAGCGCCAATCAAACAACGACCAATCAGACCTCCGTGGGAACTTTGGCGAAAAGCCACGAATCGGTAAAAATAATTTATCCTTCCGGCGGTCAAGTAATCACGACCGGCGTTGTCAACAACAAAATATCGTTTCCCACTCAAACGGTTGGACAATTGGCCAACGGTACTCTCGGCGTTGTCACCAGCCAAGCCGTTCTTCAACAAAACGCTTCCAACGTCATTACCAACGTCGCATCCGCCACTCAAACCTCCTGTCAAACTATCGCTACCAACAAACAAGCCGGCACCGCTCTCGTCATCAAAACCAGCGGCGCTCAAGGCGGCATGGTTTCCGTACCCATGTCCGTCGCCGGATCGCTCGCTTCCAACGTCACCAATACCACGCTGCATTCCAACCTTCAGGCTAAAGGCGGCATGGCTTCTACCATCGTTCCGAGCAATGTTCAGATTCTCAACGTCAATGCCATGCGACCCGGCACTCCCGTCGCCAATCAACAAGCTGGCAAACAAGTCCCTCCCAGAGTCGTCATCGGACCTCACATCGTCGGCACTCGACCCGGAGGCCCCGGAGTAAGTTTCACCTCTCGAACCCTCACATTTTTAACAACATTCCTTGACAATGCACGAGGTTTAATACTTTTTCTATTCGTTGTTTGTTTCTGACCGATTCCGTGTCTTCATTCTTGAGAAATATCGTTTTGACGTCCAAACCAAATATTCAATGGGAATCTTGAGTGGAAATTTGAGTTTGCGTCGCTGGAATCCAGCAAAACTCTGTTCTTGTTTAAGCGGATTTCAAGATTCTTATTCGTTATTTGGTCAAGACTATAAGACAATCTTTTTTGATGGTCCAGACACCGAATCGGTATGAAAATTTCCATGATTTTCGAAATTTAACAATCGATGGAAAAAGCATTTTTCGTTAGACTGCAATGTTGCAAAGTTCAGTGCAAAGACTTGACAGTTTTTACAGTCGTTAAATAGCTACGTAGTATAATTAAGGTGTCAGGGGGCCCAGGAGATTGTTCGGCGAGCCTCAGGGAATGTAAGAAGGCAAATTTGAACGAATGATTTATTTATAAAGCAGATAACGCTGCAAACTCTTCATGGACTTCAACCGGGGGCGCAAGGACACTTGATAGTGAAAACAGAAAATGGACAATATCAATTGTTGAGAGTGAGTCCTGCGCCGGCGGCTGGAAACCAAGGCGGAGCAACAGTAGCTGCCAACAGTATCGGTGGTAACAACGTCGTTGGACAAAACGCTGGCACGACGACGACTTATCGTCTAGCCTCTGTGCCGGCTGTAAGTAGGCTGAACACACAGTTCACTGGTCCACCACTGGCCACCCTAAGAAAACCTGTTCAGGTGACGCACTCAAATACCTCCTACCAAGACTCGTCGTAGTGATTTTTTGTTGGTAGAGTTTTCTCATATCTTTGTTCTTCAATTCTGTTGTTATTTCATTGGTTTCTTTTGGTACTTTCAACACAAAGTTTGATTGGAATGGTATTGTCTCGAAAGTATAGCCTCAATTATTGTCTTTTCATTTTTTTCACACGTTTCCGAAACTTGTGACTTTTTTTCATTTCAATTCCATTCTAAAACCGTCTCAGTTTCAAGACGGTTGAATTGATGAAATTTGCTTTTTGACTTGTCAGCTGATTCGTCGGTTGTACCGTTGATGGAAATCCTGCTGTCACACGCTTTATCCGGCGAGGATCGATATTTTGGGCAAAGTTTCAAATTACCAGTTCTCAGGAGCGAGAAAAGTGAATTTTTTCGTTTTTTTTTGTCGAAATATCGAGCCTGCTCGGAAAGAGCGAGTGGCCTTTCGCAGAGATTCTGTAGAGTTGAAATTTGTTGTTATGTACGGGGAGGATCGTCGTTTTTTTCGTTCCTCGTAGGCCCTTGAAGCATGATGAATAGAATCGGATGACGGCCGAAGCATGAAATATTATTTCCCCAGTATCTATTTCAAAAGAATGAGAATTTTTTCGTGAAAATCGAATGGAATTTACTGAGGGTGTTACTTTTCTCAAAATCTACCCTATCTCTGCAGTATTTTTGTGAATTTTTCGTTTTATCGGCAAATTCAATTTTTCTCGCGCCCTTTTTCGGTCTTTCTCACGTGACGTAACGAAGAGTCGCAGTGGCGCTCGTAGCGGCGAACCGTAGCGATTCCTCGTTTCACAAATATGACCTCGAGCCTTGGGCAAAAGATCAAAAGATCGATTTCTCGTATCGACATTAAAACGCTCTCGATAACGAGAACGAGAATGAAAATAATTGAGAAAAAATTCACGTTTTTTTCTTATCACTCTTATCGCTATGAATTTAGTTGGACGATCAAGTTTCTGCCGCGATCCACGTTTCTTCGGAGTCTGCGTTGCTTTTCTTCGTTCAAATCCGCGTTTCCCCATTACTTTACGCTTCAATTTTTCTTACTTTCGTTTCGTTTCTCTTCTCCATAAATTTTTCTTGTCGCATGAAAAGTATTTATCGCGAGTTTTACGATTTTCTGTGAAGTTTAAAAATCGTGCCCGGACTGTACGCCAAGTGACAATAACATTTCAATAAAACTGCAAAAAAGAAATGTTTGCCATCAATTCGAGGATGTTCGATTTTCGATAATCAATTAATCAGAGTCTGTTTAAGGTACAAGTGCGTCAATTCCGAGTGATTTGTCGAAGCAACTATTGTCGACAAATCCAAAGTACAGTTCAGACCTTTATTTTTATCCCTTATTTCTTATTTTTTAAATTTATTTTCTTATCGAGTGTGCACTGGCATGAATATCTGAATTTTCATTCATTTTTTCGATTTGATTTTCTAATTTTGTAGTTAGAAAGCGAAGTGACTGTTCCAGTAGCCGGAAATTTTTGTCGGGGCTCCAACGCCACGACAAAATTTCCCATGTTGCCTACAATTGTGTGTTGCACGATTAGTAAAAAAAAAAAAAAAATACAATTTTCGAGTTTGTGAGAAAAATAGTTGAAAAAACTGGAATAATCATCGATTGGAAAGAAAAAAAAAGTGAAAATGTAATGAAACAGAGTGTCGAAGGTGGAGAAATGTTTGACGAAACGAGAACTGTGTTTTTAGACGGTGGCAGTGAGTGTATCGACTCCAACAGTCGTGGCAACGCCTGCAACGGTAACGGCAACTCCAACTGCGACTCCAACGACCACCGTAACGCCTCCAGCAGCCGCTGTCCAAGCTGTACACACGCCTGCACAGGTAGGACAAAAAGTTCGTTCTCTCACTTTTTTAATACCCTGAAAAATCACTGAAACACAAAAATGATTGAATCAATGGAATCTCTCATTGACGATTTTTTGAAAATTTGTAATTAAAAATCAATGGAAACATGGACAAAAATTATTGATGGAATGAGATTATGAGATTCATTGATTTCTTTCTCTCTCGATATGTAGAGGAAAAAAGTGCAGGGATGAATAATAATTTGTGTTGTTTCTTTTTTTTTTAATGAATTGCAGCGCCAAACCACAGATAATACCAAAGAAAAGTGTCGTAGATTCTTAGCAAACTTATTAGAGTTGTCTAGTCGGGAACCTAGAGCAGTGGAACGAAATGTTCGGACGTTGATACAAGAACTAATTGACACTAAAGTTGAACCTGAAGAGTTTTGTGATCGACTCGAGCGACTACTAAACGCATCGCCACAGCCATGTCTTATTGGTTTTTTAAAAAAGAGTTTGCCACTTTTGCGACAATCACTCGTTACGAAGGAATTGGTAATCGAAGGCATCAAACCACCGCCTGCCAATGTTGTCTTTTCCATCGCCTCCGTTACCCCGACAATTCAACAGGTAACTTACATCCTTCATCCTTATTTCTTATTTTTTATTTTTTTCACCTATTCCGGTATCCGGAATTCTGGCTCATTCTTTTCGTTTTTTAATCACCAGGATCACGTAAGTCTGAAGCAATTTTGCTCTCAGTCAAGAAATTAGTTGAAAGTGCGATAAAACGGTTAAAAAACTGGAGAACGAAGGGAGAAAATGTCTGAAATTGTTGAAAGTAATTGACACATCGTTTGTTTAGCCGAATCAGCTAAGGCCTACAGTCGCTGTTGCTCCCACTCAAATTCCCGTGGTTGGGACCAGCACAGTACCGACTCCTGTACGAGTTATGGCACCGCCCGTCGCCGCTACGCCGACCGTCGTGCGACCGCCTCAGCCTGTCCAACAGAGACTGGTAAAAATCTGAGCCTGACCTTGAAATTTTCACTTCCATTTAAAAAAAAAGAAATTCTTCCATTTGGAACGACAAAATGTTGAATAAAAAAAATGGTCGATTTATAGATTCGACCTGTAACGACGATAGTTCGCACTCCGGCGACCTACGGCATCAAATCGACCGTCGCGATCGCTGGTGTCCGGCCACCCACGCCTCATGTACAGCATAAAGCAGCTGCGGCCGCTGCAGCAGCCGCTGCAGCTGCAGTCACTTCAACGCCATCCCAAGTTCCGGTGCAAGTTTCGTTACCGCCACCTGCACCACCGGCTCCGGCGCCGCCTCCGCCTCCTCCAACTCTTGTCACACCTATCACGGCCGTCACTACGACAACTGCCCCCGCCGTTGTTACCAAAGTCGTTACCACGACGCAGAGTAAAACCGTCAATACCGCCACTACAATTAACAAAACCATCGTGCCTTCTCTTGTACCAAAACCAACTGCTAAAGAGAAAGAGAAAAAGACTTTTTCATCGGCAGGATATACGTGAGTCTCCCTTACAAGTCTATTTTTTTTTTTTATTATTTCTTTCCAACAGTTTTAACGTATCACAAAATTACTTTATTCAGGATTCTTTAATAATTTTGTATAAACATTCTTGACTCTACCAAAACTGACAATTTTCTGAACTCAAGAATTTGAGATATTTCATTTCCAAATTTACACGCGTTTGGTGGAGGAAAGAAAAAATTGCAAATAAAATATTTCAAATTCTGAACGTCAGAAAAAATTTTCTTCATAGAAGTTTAGTCCTGGTAGTTTTGTTGCCGAAAAACCCGAAATAAAGTCGTTTTGTGATCGTAACAATGAAATATTCGGTTGTGGAAAATAGCTAAAATGGCTCGTCGAGCTTCAGGCACGTTTGAAAATATTTTAGTTCTCTCGACAGGGGCGACGACGATATCAACGATGTTGCTGCAATGGGTGGGGTCAATCTCGCTGAGGAATCTCAAAGAATTCTTGGCTCGACGGAATTCGTTGGTACACAGATCCGGTCTTGTAAAGACGAAGTCTTCTTACATTTGTCTCCGTTACAACAGAGGATTAAGCAAATAGGTAACAACTCCCGAAAGTCTCTTAACAATAAAAGCTAAAAAAATTTACTTTCCAGAACATTTTTTTCCGATTTCAATCAAATTTAAATTTCCCCTCCAACAAAAAAATTTTTCATTTAAAAGTTTTTCACAAATTTTTTCCGAATTTCAATGGAAAATTGAGTGCACAACTAAATTAATGACATTTCTTTTGCAGTGTCTAGTTATGGATTGGAAGAACCCAATCAGGAAGTCGCCGCTTTAATATCGCACGCGACTCAGGAGAGATTGAAAAATTTAGTAGAAAAACTTGCAGTCATAGCGGAACATAGAATAGATCTAATAAAGGTAATAAAGGCCTCAATTATCCTCAATTCCTCATTCTTATCGTTCATCTGCTGTAAAAGTGTGCTAATGGTTGTTTCGAGTCGTTGGCTAATAATTTATTATTCCCATTGAAAACACCAGGTGGATCCGAGGTACGAAGTGACACAGGACGTAAGAGCACAGCTCAAGTTTTTAGAAGAATTGGACAGGGTGGAGCGTCGGAGGCACGAGGAACAGGAGCGGGAACTTCTCCTAAGAGCAGCGAAAAGTCGCGCGAAAACGGAGGATCCTGAACAAGCCAAGCTCAAAGCAAAAGCAAAAGAGGTAAAAAAAACCACTTTACGGTTCATTTAGAGCAGAAAATTGAGAGCCCGTGTTATTTGTACCGGAAGTTGATTGAATTGCAAGAAAATGTGAAAAATGTTTGTCTTCCACAGATCTTTTTTATAATTGGAAAAAGTATTTTCTATAACTTTGGACTCTCCTCGATTTTTTAATGAAAAAAAACCGTCGTTACCGTTTTTCCTACGGAAATATTCTCGACAAATTTTCCATGAGTCCGGACCGGATATCTTTTATATGGTCGCCATTTTATATACAGCGGGATTTGACAATTTTGCAAATTCTTTCTCTCTTGCTTTTTCTCTCCCTCTACTTGTTTTTCACCAATCGCAAAATAAAAAATTAGTCATTGCCGTAATTTAGTGGAAGTGACAATTAACTCGAAAAACCGAATCGACGAACTGCGGATTTGACGTGGTACACATCGTTAATTTCACTGAATCGAATGTAAATTCTGATGCAGTTTTTGATTGTAGAGCGAAAAATATTCGGGGTTAAATTGACCCAAGTGTGTATACAGGTTTTGTTTTTTTGTATGAAAATCGAAATTTGTTTGCTATTCGCAGATGCAAAGAGCGGAAATGGAAGAACTGAGACAGAGAGAAGCAAATTTGACGGCGCTGCAAGCGATAGGACCGAGAAAAAAACCGAAGCTGGACGTAACGGGATCGTCGAGCAGTCAATCGAGTAACAGCGGTACGAACGCATCGTCGTCAGGTATTAATCGTCAAATGGCAATGAGGCCCCGACTGAAGCGCGTCAATTTTCGTGACCTGTTGTTCCTCCTCGAACAAGAGAAAGAAACGTGTAGAAGCACAACGTTATACAAATCGTATTTGAAGTGATGTTCTATGAAAGGCAGGAACGCGAGTGACCCGCCTGATAATGGAACGCGTTCTACTTGCACGGTCTTGCGTGAGCTGGCCTCAATAATGGACCTCTGGCAATTAGATGCTCCAACGATGCTTCTCAGCCTCGAGTTTTCCATCCTCATTGTCTCGTACGTGTACAATGAAGAAAACAAAATAACCAACTAGAAGCGAGAGAATAAGCTAAACAAAAAATTCAAACAAAAAAATCAACAAAACGACGAAATAAAATGACGGAGTAAAACATTAAAAACACGTACTCCGGAGTTTTTGGTGAGGTTGGAAGTAACAAAAAAAACAAAAAACGTTTGCTCGAAACCACGTCGTCGAGTGAAAAATGCCGGAAGTAAATGACTGAAAAGAATAAGAAAAGAAAAAAACGAATAATTTTTTTTTTAATGTAACATAAATAGATCGAATCTTTATTTTTCGAGAAAAAAAATAAACAAAACAAAACAAATCGATAAATTAGACAGACACAAATCGAAAAGAAGAAGAAACTTGCATCATTTGCGAAAGGAAGGCTCCACGGGCCACGCATGTGTATGAGCACATGAGTCGTCGTCGTCGTCGTCGTCATCGTCTTCAATTTCGTCCTTTCTCCTCCGTTTCCTTTACCCCTCCCTCGCCCTCAATTTTCCCCCATTTTTCTTCTTTTTTGTTTTTTTTTTGTTTTTTTTTTTTACCCTCGACTTTAGTTAATTTCGTTATTCGTGAGAGTGACAAATTTGTATGCGTCCGAGTGTGTACGTTGCGCCGAATCGTTCATATACGTCGAGTCTGATTTATACGCCACGTTGGCGAAGACCTTGAAACTCGCCTCCTCGAAATACAGCCAGAAAATCCGTTTTTTCTCGACTTCTTCTTCCTCAGTTAGAAAACATGCACTTTTTACACGTTTTCTCAAAATATCGAAAAACCACATCGCTGCTGAGACATTCGGATAATCTCGAAATTTGAAAAAATTCAATGAAAACCGATTTTTTGCTGTTTTCTTGGCACGAAAACTTGAAATTCATCGTTTTCGTGCGTATTTCGACTCAAAATTGACTTTTTTTTTTTTAGTGACAGAGACATATGGAGAGAGAAAAGAATATGCAAAGTATGCCTGGAAATACCTTTACTGTACATTATGTCACAACCTATGTATATGGCTGATATATATTATATATTATAATTGACCTATACTTTTGGACACTGTAGCGATAGTGTAATGTAATATATATACATATATATATATATACGTGTATCCGTTCAGTCTTCGCGAAAAGTACGAAAAGCTGTGAATTTTAGATCGTAACGATTTTTATATCTCGAAATAACTCGATCTTTCCTTACGATACTAAATTCACAGCAATGTGATTTTGGCTGAGACTGTACCATCACGTAAAACGGACGGAGGGATGAAAAAAAGTGGTTCTTGTTGTTCATTCAGTCTTTTTTCTTTATTATTTTTCGTTCTTCTTCTTCTTCTTCTTTTCGTTCGAGGAATAGTGAAAACGTATTTTTGCAAATAATTATGAAGTAACGAACGAGTGTATACACCTTGAGCGCACTGTCCAAAAAGTATGGAATAATTTGTACAATACATTATTACACGTAATTAATAAAAAAAAATATATAAAAAAATAAAATGATTTAATGCGAATGGAAAAATGAAACAAGAGGTTACACGATTAATACGAAAAATCAAGTTACAGATTTAAGGGGTTCACGAAGAATAAATTATAGGTGATCATTTCCATGTTGGTACAACTGAATATTTACCCAATTGATGATTATTCTCCAGCTTATAAGATGGAATTGTTATTCGTATATTATGTTGTAATCTACATTTTCAGTGTTTATAAAAAAATACCATGAAAAATGACAGACGGTTTTAATTTTTATCATTTTTCGATCGGATCTCATAGGGGTTGACTATTTTCGGGAAAGATTCTCTGATGAGCAAATTTTTTATTGACGAGACACTTTTTCTGGACACTGTCAAAAAAAATAAAAAAACAACCATCGAAATTACTTTGTTACCAATTGTGTAAATGTAGTTTTTTTTCATGGAGATTCCTTTCTCATAAAGTTACGCAATTTCGCGACAAGATTTTTGATTTTTTTCTGCACGATTGTGCTGATGTTTTGTAGAGCAATGCTTGGCGCGGTTCGTCCCACAGAATTTGGGGGTTATTGCCATAGGGAACGGAAGTAAACAATCGGGAATTGTAGATTCTCGGACGTGGTTATTCTTTCAATTGGAGGTTTTTTTATTCGGCATTCATTTTCAGTTATGTGATGTTTGTGGGAGGAGTAGGAGAGCAAGAATAATAATAATCGAATAACTTTACGTTAGCAATGGGAACTTTATCAAAATATATATTGTGACGACTTTTCACATCGCTGCAAAATATTCCCATCTCAAAATAATCCTGGGCGGCAGCTCGGAATTCACCGAACACATTTTTACTGAATTATCTCGAGAAAAGAAATGGTTGTTACCCGGTCGTAACTGTAATATTTAGCCAAATTTGATAGAGGGGATGGGTCGGCACAAAATTTGCAACACAATTGAATCACACAATAATTCCCGGAATCACAATTTATTTAAAATGAAATTATTTAGAAAAATTGGACAAGAGAAAAAGAAAAATTAATTTTCGGGAAACTTTCTTTACCGAGACACAATCTTCTCGGTAATTACGCAATTACAAAATTATAACAGAAATTGAAATTCAAAACAACTCGAAACAATCGATCAACGCAGTACAAATAATTTCCCGACAAATACGATACGAAGTTCTTAATCTAAGGTGAACTTACGCCTGTACGGACTTCAGGAATTCCTCTCGGCAATTCAAAATTAAATCACATCGAAATATTCGCGAAAAACAGGAAAATCGCAAGACAAACGTAATTGAACCTTTTTCCCAGCGCGCGCGTACCCGAACAATATCGCTCTTTAACTCACGACACTAACGTCGATCAAAATCCCGCATTGTCGGCGACGCAAAAATTAAACCCAAAAACCGACAATACCCAGAGCTCTGAATCCGAAAAAACACAAAAACAAAGCGAAACGACGGCTCACCGCTACAGTTTCGGTAGGCGAGTTCTCGGGAAAAGGCCACGAGCAACTCCCTCAAATTTTCCGGGACCGCCGCTTTCTTGTCGGAACGGCCACGGCTCGGAAGAAGACGTCTGCCCTCGATGTCGTCCCAAACGTAAGTCCTCGAGAAACTTGAGATGTGCGATAATGTGAATTAGGGTCTTAGCCCCCCACCCTTTGCCTACTCGCGGATTTTAGCGCCGTCAGAACTCTCTCGTAAATTCTGGAGAGTTCCAGTCGTTTAATTCGAAATTTGGATCGGAACTCCTCGCATCGTTCGCTGATAGTTGACAGCGAACGTCGATAATGAAGAGACTAGATGACCATCCGATATTCCTTGACGCATCCCGAGATACGACAGCTCCAGGTGAGGGCTTCGGGCTAGCGACCTCGCTCGACTCAATTCACGATGAAAATTCGTAAAACTCCTTCTTCCGAACGCTCGATGACTCGCAAATGACTGTCGCTTGCCCATACATGAAATAAATTGTCGTAAAATTAAGAATAATGTCGGAATACGCTCGCGCTGAACCTTTTTGGATTTTTATCGAGAAGAATTCCTCCTCGAGAACAAACGTGTTCTCCCGTGCCGTGCCAAAATGATATATATTTGTGACGTGCAAAATTGCCACGTCACAATATATAGACAAATTGTGGAGCCACCACTTATGGCGGTATTCACAGTCCTTCCTTGAGGAATAAGGACTCCTTGTTCATCATTTTTCAAAGGCAACAAGGACTCCTTGTTTCTAAGGAGGGACTATGAATACGGGTATTAGCTTGAACGTCGGGACACAACTCTCGAGTCAACGCGAAATTTATAAAATTCAAAAACTAGTTTCTAAATAGGCCGTAGCGCTGATAGCGCTTTTCGCTTACCGACACTGCACTCTTCCACACTTACATATTTTTCGTTTTAAATATATCATTTGTATTTGATTTAATTTTGATCGCTTCGATCCCTTCGCGTTTATTCGCAAGCTTAGCTTAAAGATCTAATATCTTCCTGGGTTTAGGAACCCTAGCTGATCGACGCAATACGGGAATATCTCCCGTTGGTATTTTTGTTTCGCACGAACTCGGATCACGCTCTAAGTTTTTTTCAAGTTACTTTCGACATTGACATTTTCCAACCCTGCTGGATGTGCATTCTGATTTACATTTACACACAGTTCTTGGTCATCCAAGTTACATTCTTTGATTTGATCGGTGTGGCGTTTCCATTTTTTTCCATCCGTCGTACTTACAGTGTACGTTACCGGCGATAAGCGGTCTATTACACGCGATTTTCGTCACGAGTTGCTACTCACGTCCTTTGCCATCACAATTTCGTTTTCGATAAATTCAGATTTTCGATTTCCTCTAAAACATTGCTGTTGTGACAATTGTTTATTTTCAACAGCAGTGTACGTAACGTAGGTTTCAACAAGTCTCATTTCGTTCTAAATTTTCTTCCGATTTGCAATTCAGCAGGACTATATTCCGTTGTGCAATGAGGCGTCGCTCTCTAACTAAACAAGAATTTGCATAACGCCTGGTGAATTCCCTGCTTCTAATAATATTTTATATTTCTTTTTCAACGTACGCACTGCATTTTCAGCTGCACCATTTGATGCTGGGTGATATGGAGCGGTACGAATGTGCCGAACTCCATATTCTGTCAAAAACATCTCGAAGTTGCTTGAACAAAAACTTGGGCCATTATCGGTTACTGACGATACTGGAATTCGCCAAGTGCAAAATTAATCTTTAAAAGCGCTGATCGTTGTATCAGTCGTAATATCTCTCGTTTCTTTAACGTCAAGCCACTTCGAGTATGAGTCAATAATAACCATAAACATTTAACCCTCGATTGGCCCCAGAAAATCGGCATGTAATCGAATGTTCGGACCATCGGGCCATTTCCAAGAATGCAACACTGCTCTCGGGGGATTATCCGCTACTTTGAGACACACAGCTCGCAGGTTTTTGTGATGTTTTCAATATCGTAATCGATGCCAGGCCACCAAATATAGGATCTTGCCACCGATTTCATTTTAACCACTCCCATGTGCGCACTGTGAAGCTTGTCTAATAAATTTTTACGCAAACAATCTGGGATAATCACCCGATAGCCCCACATTGATCAACCGTTTTCTACCGTAATTCTTTCGTCAATAGAATCCGGCAAACCGTACATAACAAAACTTTGAATCCTACTACCCTAGGACCCTACTCAGGGGTTCCCCAAACCCCCACTAAATTTTTACGGTCCTGGCGTTTCGACAGTTGAAGTGATCGCCCCTCCCTATTGGTCGCATTAGGAGAGGGGACTATACTGCGTATATTTGTGCCGCGGAAATCGTTTATTTTTTTCTGGGGGTCAAAGTGCGAGCACGTGTTTAAGAGCTTGGGGTTAGCGTAACCCCACACATTTTGCCGCTTATCATTTCTCGTAAGTAAATAGTTATTTATTCCTTTCTTTTTTCATTAATCTTTATAATTCCGTGTATTATCGTAAGAGGTGACATTATAAAAGTGTTTACACTATTTTTTTCCAATTAGAATAAAATTATGCAGGCGAGATCGCGAGCACGACAGGCGGAGGAGTTTCGCGGGATTCTCCGATCGCAAAATGATGAAAAGGAATCCGACGACGATGATCAGGTCACTGACTCTGAATCGGATTATGAGGAAGAGTTAGAAGGCTCTGATGAAGATAATTTGCATGAAATAGAAGATCCTGCAAGTGACGATGATATCGGTGAGGAAGCGGAAAGAATGAAAAGGCGTCGTACATCAGAAGCTGCTTCTGGAAGTACTCGAGGTAAATTTATCTACGGAAAACACGGTTATAGATGGTCACTCAACTGCCCGGGTCCCCGCTCTCGCAGTACAACCCCTGCTCAAGAAATGTACGGTCCATGATTCGTTGAGGATGGAGCCAGTGTAATGAGCGAAGCCGCAGTGTGGTCTCTTTTGTTACCCGACGAAACGTTGGAAAAAATCGTCGTACATACAAATGAGACAATGGCAATAAAACGAGCTAATTTCTCCAGCAATCCATTGCTGGAGAAATTATTGAGTTGCAATCCATTGCAACATTTACTCACAACATAGACCTTTATGAGATGAAAGCGTTTATCGGCCGGCTTTTTTATTATTCGGGTGTACAAGGGTCAACTCGCCGCAACATGAAAACCTTGTACGGGCAATTGAGCTCACCGATTTTTCATGCGACGATGACTCGCCAAAGATTTGAATTTATCTTGTCTGCTCTGCGTTTCGACGATAAAACTACACGTCACGAGCGCAGAAAAACCGATAAATTGGCGCCGATTCGGGAAGTTTGGGACACTTTTGTCGGAAACAGCAAAAGAAACTACGATCCCGGATACAATGTAACAATCGACGAGCAGCTGTTGAGTTTCCGAGGAAGATGTTCATTCCGTGTCTACATTAGAAACAAGCCCGACAAATATAGCTTGAAAATTGTAACCATAAATGACTCGGATACTGCATATTTGTTTGATGCTCTTTCATACGTTGGACAAGTCGCTATTGATCGAGGTGAGAGTGTTCCGGGTCATTACGTGCAGGAACTGAGTAAATCGATCGTTGGAAGTAATAGAAACATTACTTGCGATAATTGGTTTACATCAATTCCTCTTATCGAAAAACTGAAGAAAGAATATTTCCTAACATTGGTGGGAACGATTCGAAAAGACAAGCGAGAAATCCCAGAAACAATGAAGACGATTCGGAGGTCCAAGGCAGTAAATTTGCCTACACCAACAACATGACACTGGTTTCATATTGCCCAAAGAAGAATAAAATCGTTTTCGTCGTATCGTCTATGCACAACGATGGACGCCTCAGTTCTGATCGAGGAAAGCCAGAAATAATTTTATATTATAACAAAACGAAAGGCGCTACCCACACCTTCGATCAAATGTGTCACGAGTACACTGTAACTCGTGGCACTCGACGATGGCCTCTACGTTTTTTCTACGGAACTTTGGACCAGAGTTCGATAAACGCGGCTATTTTGTTTTCGTTGAATAAAAACAATAATTTGATTAGTCGACGGGAATTTAATGAAAATTTATCGCTCTCATTGGTCACGCCATTTTTGCAACGTCAACTGACCGCTTCAACGTTGCGACTCAACGTCCGCGCCCTTATTGAAATGGTGCTAGGCGTTGATTTCACAACCGACCAAATTCCGGATGTAATTGATTACAAGTTGGATAAACAAGTACGGTGTGCTTTATGTCCTCGTAACAAAGACAAAAAAAACAAAATATATCTGCGCGAAATGCCGACTGCCGCGTTGTCAAGACCATCGACCGATGCAGTGCACTTCGTGTGCACCGAACTAATATACCCTTTTGTTATTTTTTTTTTCGTGGTATTAATGAAAATGTTGTACCATATCTTCTCCATGATAAAAATAAATTATTCCGACTCATAAAAAAAATGTTTGAAACATTATTTTACATTTGTTCTCTCCAAATAAGATGCCCAAGAAACAGCGAAATGGCCGAAAAATTGCTAACTTTACCTATTGCAAAATTATTGAAACACTTCGAATTTCTTTCTTGTAATTTTTTGGGGCTTGTTCCATACTATGTTCTTGAAGAATCCGTGATTCAATTTTGCAAAATACGCGCATACATTTTTCTTATAAATTTTAGTGAAAAATACGGAGATTATGTGCTTAATTTTTTTTAATTGCATTTTTCACCGTGAACAATGAATATTAAACTTTTTCTCAATGTGTTCCGGAAACTGACCCGGATTTTGCCGCTGTTTTTATGATCGACGGCGGGATGGAATCATGCAAGAGAATTTTGGGTTTGAGAAAATAAGAGACTGACACGAGGCGTTTAGAGAGTACACTTTTGTTAATTTATTGCCAATATACAAAGGGCAAACGTCCATTGAAGAGCGCTCACTCGCATGAAACTGCGTAACACCGACACGTGTCCGCCGCGTGGTGAGAGAAAAACGAAGATCACCACGAGTTTACAACAATAATTGTCCCGGAGAATACACTTGATAAAAATACTAAAGGAGCAGTCGCTTCGCCGTGATAATGCGGACACTTTAACACACCGAAAAGGAGTTGACCGAGCAAGGCTGAGCGGTCCTTGTCGGAGATGGCCGCGATGCCTCGTGTCGCGAGGTCCTAGAGAGCGAGAGCTCACACGTCTTCTCGGTTACGAGTCCGAAGAAGAAGAGGTATAATTAATATGGACGCTGGTCAAGTTGTCACGATATCCCTTGTGGCAGCGCCACCCGACAACTTGACAGCCGCCTATTTTCCATATTTGCGACTATACTGCCGCGCTGGGAGCGCGAGTCGCGGCGCGGGAATTTGACCATGCTCATTCCTGAACACAATGTTTAATTTTTTTTCCAGAATTTGAACGATCAAATGAAAAAAAGAAAACTCTCTACGACAAATAGCGAGTCAACTGCGTCGATTCAAAGTGCTGGGGTGCTCGTCACCCCGGTGTAGGGGATTTGTTTTAAAACACATAGTGTAGGATCCTAGGGTTAATATCGGGTCCGATTTGGTTTTTTTTTCGCAAATAAGTCTATCATTGATAATACTAAAATTCTCGGAAACGAAATTGAGGTAAGAGTACTCTTTTTGGTTGTTTTCAAATTTTTCAGACTCTTTAAGTAATAGTGAAAGTCTCGATAAAGTGTCCGCTCGAGCATTGTCGATTCCCCTTATGTACTTGATTTCAAAGTTGTAAGCTGACAACAAAATCGCTCATCGTTGGACACGATTTGCTGACATTTGTGGTAATAATCCACGTTTCGACCCAAATATATATATATTAATGGTTTGTGATCCGTCTCCAACGTGAAACTACGTCCGGAAACGTATTGATGGAATTTTTTTACTCCAAAAATGAGGCTCAGTGCCTCTTTGTCTAATTGAGAATAATTGTTCTCGGCTTTTGTGAGCGCTCTCGATGCAAATGCGATTGGTCTTTAGATCCATCAGCGTACACATGAGAGAGCACTGCGCCCAGACCCACAGGAGACGCATCGCAAGACAATTTAACCGGCAGCTTCGGATGATAATGCACAAGCACATTCCCCTCCGTCAAACTTTTTTCAGCTGCTCGAAACGCGTCAACACAAGCGTTACTCCAATGCCATTGCACATTTTTTTGCAATAATTGATAAAGGGGACTCACAATTCTCGAGTAGTTTTTAATGAATTTTCCGTAATAATTCATCATTCCCAAAAAAGCTCGTAACTCAATTAAGTTCGTTGGCACTGGTGCATTGGCTACTGCCTTAATTTTTTCTTTTGAGACATGAGTGTCTTGACTGTCCAAAACGTTGCCTAAAAATTCAACCCGATCTTGGCTGAATTGACATTTAACTTTTTTTTTACTGTTAATCCATTTTTTTCAACCTTTTCAAAACTTCTTTTAATCTCTCATTATGGATTGCTTGAGTTGGACCCGTAATAAGGATATCGTCAAAAAAACATACAACGCAATCAAGGTTTTTTAACAATTGTTCCAGTTCTCTCTGGAAAATACCCGGCACAGACGCTGCTCCATAACAGAGTCTTTTATACGCCAATAACTCTTTGTGTGTGGAAATGGTGACTAACTTCTTCGACTGCTCGTCCAGAACGAGTTGTTGGTACGCCTGCGAGAGATCAATTTTCGAAAAAAAAATTTCTCCATTCAGATTCGATAACAAGTCCTGCACCCTTGGAATCGGGTAGCGATGATCGACCTTGATATTTGGATTAATAGTAATTTTATAATCCCCGCATAAACGTAACTCGCCGTTACTTTTCAATACTGGCACAATTGGGGTAGCCGAATCACTATTTTCCACAGGCTCTACAATTCCTTCCTTTACCAGACGGTCCAATTCTTTTTCAACCTTGTCTCGCATCGCATAAGGCAACGCTCTCGGCTTACAAAATACAGGTGTGACATTTTCTTTTATATGAAGTTGGATTATTTTTCCCGAATATTTTCCCAATTTCTCCGAAAACACTGGAGCAAATTCTTTTAAAATGGTTTCAACATTGTTTTCGCGTCCATTTGCTATCCAATCAATATTTGAATTCGCATTTTTCTCTAAAATTTCGGAAACCGGCAAGGCCAACGCACGAATCCACGTTCGTCCAACTGACGGTGGACCCTCGCCCGGTAAAACAAATAATTCCAATTTTCTTTTGGTTGATTTGTATTTAACTCTGACGTCAAGCATGCCCTTTGGAATAATAATGTCGTCAGGATGCGATTTGAAACAACGTTTTGACTCTCGTAATGATAATAATGTCAAATTTCACTTTCTCAAATAATCTTTTTCCGATATTACCGCGACGTCTGATCCAGTATCTAATTGGAAATAAATATTTTCGTCCTCTATTCCAATATTAACCGTACACGGTGTGTTCGGGAATTGAGTGCTTAGGAAATGCCGGGATGTTAGGGATCGTGCCGACGTTAGAAAATAGGCTTTTTTTAAGACGCGATTGTTAGCGCGGGGATCCGCTTGTCGAGTTTAATGCAAAAGAATGATATTTACAGAGTTTATGTACAGAGAATTTACAGATTGCACACTTGTTAGCGGGTGAAAGACGCGGTTTAACACATGATAGCGGAACTTAATGTTAAGATTGCGGTGTAGCAATCGTCGGATCTCGCGCACTGATTCTAACGATCTCGAGGCTCAATCACGACGTGGGTGCGGGGCCTGTGTGGAACTTTGGTGACACACGTGGCTCGGCCCGGCCACGCAGTGAGCTTAAATCTTATGAGAATGCGATGTAGACTTGTGCGGTGGCGATTGCGCCTAATGCGCCAATCGAGCAGATTTGACGAGTGCAGAAGGCACTCGTTTGCGCGCTGTTAATGTCACGCGGACATTACGCGGGTGGCGATGCACGAAATGGCTGCCATGCTCGGCAGCAGCGTGCTACCGAGCACGGCCACACGCGAAGAATAGATAACGAGACCAGCGACGATGTGCCGCTGATCACGTTCGAAGGCGAATAGAAGGAATTTTGGGCGCTCTCGCACGCCGATAGGCACGAGGATCGACAGATCCTGCGCACCGAGGCGAAACGAGAGCATCCGCGAGGTGCTGCCCCGGAGCGGGCTGATAAGGCAGCTCGCCCCGAGTTTTTGAAGAGGCGGAATCCTGAACACAGTGCTAAACTCAAAATATTATCGAACGTTCCGTTTCCCGTGTTATTTACTTCGTCAAGATGGAACAGGCTGTCGAATTCATCATTATCGTTTCCAAAATTCCCAATATAATGCTGATTATTATTTTTTCTCTTATGCTTAATGAGTGGCTTTACTCTAGTTTCTTTGTTTTTGTATTCCTGACATACACGCTCTATATGACCTTGTTTGTGGATTTATTACACTTCGCGGGCTTGAATCTGCAGTTAGAAAAAGTATGACGCGTACCTCCGCAATGATAACACAGTGGACCGACTTTGTTGACATCGTTCTTCTTCGATGGTTTTGAATTTCTTGCTCCAACGAAGTTGATCGATTCCTGTACGCTCCTCGACGAAGACGATGATAACGACGATAAGTCCATCTCCGCGACGTTTAATAGAGTCGTTCCGCAGTCCCCAGACAAACTGATCTCTGCTGATGTGAGTGTCCAAATTCGTACCAAACTCACAGTATGTGGAAAGTTTTTTTAAGTTTGCCAGATAGGTTTGAATACTTTCATTCTCTTTTTGTCGATAATCCTTAAATTTGTACCTTTCAGCAATTGCACTCGGTTTCGGTTGTAAATGATTTTTCATCGTCTTCATTAACCAATTGAACGATTTTGTCGACGTGCGGTAAATTTGGAGTGCAAAGGCTACGTAATAAAGCATATCCCTCACTGCCTAATTAGGGTGAGGAACAGCGAAACTTTCTTTGTTTCCGGAATATCGTTTGAGATATAGTACATTACATTACAAGGGCAGAAAGTTTGAGATTCCTGCACTGCGCGAAGTGATGCCCGAGGCGAAGCCGAGGGCATCTGACGCGCAGTTCAGGGCTCTCGAATTTTCTGCCCGTGTAGTGTATACTATTTTCCTTCGTACTCGGTCGAAAGTACGTTTTATGCCATTTTTATTCATGTCAGCATATTCTCGGTTTGTTTTTTTCCTTTCCGTTTACTTACTTTTTTGAGCCGTAAGTGTCACCTATAAACCTATAGTATGTTCTTGATGCCTGCCCTGACATTTACGGCACGAGCGAAGCGAGTGCTGCTGGTCAGGGGCAGGCATCAAATACATCTGAAAATAATACAATTATAAAATCACTTCTTGACGAAAAATTAATTTACGTACATCAGTACACCTTTATTGACATTTTATAAGTAAAACAGAATGAAATTATTCATTTTAGATTAATTACAATGAAAAATTGATATTACTTATCATTCACATTATTATTTTGCTGTATCGTGAAATCTGTTATTGCATATTGTCTTCTTTTTTTCACACCTTTTATGACCAACACACGAATGATAGAAATTGTTTATAATATTTCCATTAAATACGCAGTTTTCGTATTTATTACATGAATCATGTCCGTAAGAAGCTGAATTGAATGATTTTTCACTTGAAACGGTTTGAACCGAATCAATTTTAATTTTTTTTATCGATGGTTGATTTTCTTTTCCTTTAGGAAAGACATTGATCGGTGGTTTTGTTGTGAAATGTCCTCGTTTGAATTGTTTATCACAAGCTACTGGTAATTTTTTGTTGTTAGCTGTTCTAAACGCGATTATCGGTGATTCAGATATTCCAGATTGATTTAAATTATCGATGGCAGTTAATTCTTGATCATTGAAATCGAAATCTTCCAGAAAATTATCCCAATCTCCTTCGGCACATGCAGACTTTTGATTGGTGTTTGAACCGTTCGCACTAGTTGACGGTTGTGGATCATTTTCAACATTGGAAACAGCTGCATGAGTGATTTGTTTAAAAATTTGTTCCCGATTCTTCATAGAGTTTTCTACATAGCCTGTAAATAAGTCAATGATCAAACTATTTATAAATGAGACATTTACAATATATATATTGTGACGTGACATTTTGTCCCGCCACTCGCACGAATGGGTGTCGACCAGTGGACCGGGTTTACGGTCCTGTTTTTGGCCGTCGCTTGTCGATTCCTCGGGGAGTGCGCTGGCGGAGACTCATCTTTCGTAAATATTAAGCCTTTTGTTTTATTTTATTTTACTTTTAGATTTAAGTATTGGCGAGAATCGAACACCCGTTAGCTTAAGTCGCGAAGCGGAGAGCGATTAATGATTATGTTATTATGAAATTACCTACCGGGTGACGTGTGGCGGCTAATCGGAAATTCCCTTAGTTTTCTGCCTTTAATATTTCGCGTCTTTGTTCTTTCCTCCCTCGCTCTCGTTTTCCGCGAGGTAGCATTGCCTTTTACCTCGGTTCTCCCCTTGATTCTCCTCGCAAAGCTTCGCTCCCACATGGCATTGGAGCCAAGATCATCGTGGCTCGCTCGTGGACGGTCGGAGGTTCACGCTGGATCTGTGGCCATCTTGAACGCCCCCCGTGACCTCCTCGCCGTAGCAGCCGAGTAGCTGCACCGTCCACGGCCTCGTTCTCGGGTACCGCCGTCCGCTTCAAACCGGCGCCTCAATTTAGGTGGGATCTGGGGCTAACCAGGGGTGAAGGTGCTGTTTGCCTGGTGGCGCGTGGGCCCAACGCCGCCCACCTGATCCGCGGGTGGCGAGGGAGGCCTCCTCTTTCACCCCGTCAGTTCATCGCCTGGATCCCCAAGAGGTAGGTGCCCGAGACACGGCTGAGTAGGTGCCGGGTGCGACTGCCGAGCGGGAGAGTGGAGGTGGAGAAGCCGGAGGATTTCTCGAATTGCAGCGTGCCTCAGATCTGATCAATCTGCGGTACGCTCAATTCGAATTTACCGCGAAACACCGCGTGGCGCCGTCTCGGCTAGCCTCGCCTATAGGGCGAGCTAGCGCTGCCTCGCGAGGGACTTGGCGTGGTGGGGGGAGCGCGAAGATTTTCGGGAAGACGATCGATTTGCGAGCGATTGCAAATCAGTCGACGTCGAGCGCCTTCCCGAGGAGACAAGTGCCAAGTGCCAAGTGTATTACCTCTTTAGCTGCCTAATTACCTGCACTCTGTTGCTTATTACCTGCACTTTGTTGCTTACTACCTGCACTTTGTTGCTTATTGCCTACCTTAGTTCCCTGGCTTTTGCCGAATTCTCATTGCCGATATCTCCTGCGATATGGAGAATTTCGATCGCCTGCCGCCTGCACGTCTCTCGGTGAGTCCGTTCCGTTTTCTCTCTTTTGTCCGTTTGAATTGTTTGCCCTTCTTTTTGTAGTTTTATTAAGGTCTCCGGAACAACGAAAAGATTGGCGGTTGTTCCGGAGCGTGGATCAATTTTATTGTTTGCGGGGAATCAGGACGAGTGAGCCTTTGCGGGCATTATTGGCCATTGCTCCTCGACCGGTTCCCATTTTGTGTGGTCGAGCAATTCAGCGGACAATATTAATGATTTTGGTCTCGCTCGATTCTTTTTGCATTGTCTTCGTTTTCTGTCTAATTTCGATTTCGTCCTTTCGCTGTAAATTCTGCCTTATGCTATACGGAACGGGTCGGGTTTTGATGAATTATTTTATTGAATTTTATTTGGCGAAAACTCTCGCGAGCGACGCACACGTTTCTGTTGATTTCGTTTTGCCTTCGCGTCGTCGCTCGGAGAGTTCCCTTTGTTTCGCGCGCGGCCTCGACCGCGCGTTTGTTTGCGCGCTATCTCTCTCGCTCTCGCGCTGGCGATCCAGCCGCTTCGTGTGTCGTAAATGCTATTCAAAAAGTAAAAAGAACGCCAAGTATTAAAAGATCGCATCTTGAGTTACAATTTTTTCCTTGCAGGTATCACTTTTCAAAAATAAATCAATCGCACTCACGAAAAAAAGGAATTGAATCGGAAAAAATTTCATCCCGACAAAGGGCCACTGCAATAATTATCCAGAGAAATTCTTACGCGTAAAGTTTAAAAATTGAACGAGCAAAAAAAATTGAAATCATTGGTTTCGGTAGCAGCCAAGAATCGGACGTACCGACCATTATCGGTACTGTAACAACATGTTGTCAAAGGGCACTGCAAAACCAATGCGAAAACTTGGCGTGCATGGTTAAGTGAAAAAGCCCGGGAAGATAAAGAATCTGTTTTCGCGGAGAGCACAGCACAATAATCGCCTAAAAAATGAAATTTTTATATTTTCATTAATCTCTAAAAATCTAAACCTTTTCAATTCAAATTTCGTAAAAATGATGATTTCCGTAACAATCATAATTTTTTTTTGGTGGGGTGACCCGTTTCGCCCGTCTGTTCCGCTTTGCCTGGCTCTTGGAGAGGTGGAGCGACAGCACAACAATGGCCTAAAAAAATAAAATTTTCTGCCCTCCGGCCCGAAATTCCTGCTGCGTCGGACAGAAAAATTTTATACACACCTCGGCCAGGAAAAAGTAAAGCCTCAGACCACATGTTCGTCAGCCTCGGCTTCGCCTCGGCCGACAGTGATTACGTGTGATCTGAGACTTTTCTCATTTTCCTGCCCTAGGTGTGTAATATACTATTTTACATTTTCATCAATCTCTAAAATCTGAACCTTTTCAATTCAAATTTCGTAAACATGATACTTTTCGTAAAAATCATAATTTTTTTTGGTGAGGTGACCCGTTTCGCCCGTCTGTTCCGCTTTGCCTGGCTCTTCCTCAATTGAAAAGACTATCATGAATTGCGCAAACACAAGAAATTCTCATTTAATATGGAAATATCATATGGATGTACACGGTTTATCGAATCGGGGAGGAAAACCAGAATAAACATCGAAAATTCCGAATAAGCCATAAACAGGTGGCTGGAAAGGATAGAATGGAGGTCTCGAATATGCAAATCTGCAAAAGGGCTCGCATTGGTTCATTTCCCAATCCATGACGTCATACTGCTACTTTGGGCGTGCATGGAGCGAGTTTCTGAAAAGTACAATGACACAGCCCTTCGCCGAACTTTTTCACTTAACCATGCACGCCAAGTTTTCGCATTGGTTTTGCAGTGCCCTTTGACAACATGTTGTTACAGTACCGATAATGGTCGGTACGTCCGATTCTTGGCTGCTACCGAAACCAATGATTTCAATTTTTTTTGCTCGTTCAATTTTTAAACTTTACGCGTAAGAATTTCTCTGGATAATTATTGCAGTGGCCCTTTGTCGGGATGAAATTTTTTCCGATTCAATTCCTTTTTTTCGTGAGTGCGATTGATTTATTTTTGAAAAGTGATACCTGCAAGGAAAAAATTGTAACTCAAGATGCGATCTTTTAATACTTGGCGTTCTTTTTACTTTTTGAAAGTTTTTTCCACGGATTTCACGTCTTTTTGGAATTTGCTTTATTCATTTTTTTAGGGAATCTGTAACTTGAGATGCGATCTTTTGATACTTGGCGTTCTTTTTACTTTTTGAAAGTTTTTCAACGGTATCTATTGACGAAAAAATTTATCATTAAAGAAGAAAATATATGATTATTCTTTTATTGCTAAAAATGTATAATTTTTAATGAAATGTTCATTAATTTATCAAATTATTCCAATCATCCATTTTCGAATGAAAATCGATTTTTTTCTTTTGAAATAATTAAATTTGCAATTAAAATTTATTGAGAATTTTATTTGAATTGGAAATTAATTGATTCTGACATAATTTGATTAATGAATGAAAATTGGATTTATAAAAGACATTTTTCGAATTATAAGAATAATTGAAAGTAATTCTTTATAAAAATAAAACGTTTTTTTAATAAATTTCAATCGATTGATTAAATTGTTGATTGTTTTCGAAAACTGTATTATTTTCCATTTAATTTGCATTGATATATCAGACTTTTTCATAGTTATTTATTTTCAAACGGAAATCAAATTTTTCATTCCAAAATAATTGAATTTATGAATGAAAATTTGTTGGAAATACGATTTTCATCTAAAAATGAATAACTGTAAAATAGTTTTATAAATGAATGGAAATTGAATGGAAAATTAGAGATTTTTTCAAATCAATGAATAATTTATTCAATCGATTTAAATTTATTGAGAAACTATTCATTTTGATAGAGAATTACTTATAATGATTCTTTTATTTTTAAAAATTTCTAATTTCTAATGAAAAGGTCATTAATTAATCAAATTATTCCAATCATCCATTTTCGAATGAAAATCGATTTTTTTTATTTTGAAATATTAAATTTGCAATAAAAATTTATTGAGATTTTGATTCTAATTTGAAATTGATTAATTCTGACATAAATTGATTGATAAATGAAAATTCCATTAAAAAAAGACATTTTTTTAATTAAAAGAATAATTAAAAGTAATTCTTCATAAAAATAAACAGTTTTTTAATAAATTTCAATCGATTGATGAAATTGTTGATTGTTTTCAAAAAATGTATTATTTTCCATTTAATTTGCATTGATTTATCAGACTTTTATAATCGTAATATTTTAATTTAGAAAAATGTAGTAGTAGTAGTAGTAGTAGTAGTAGTGGAGTTTTACATGCATACCTTTGTCGGGTTTTTACATGGTATGCTTTTTCGTATTTCCTCTATTTTTTCTTTATTTTCACTATTTGTGTCTATTATTCCCACTGTTTTTGTTTTTCTCCACTGCGCACTGTGGACCTACATTTTTTACGTGAGTTCGGAACCACAGAGAGTACAGCTTGAGACACTTAGAAAAATCGATTGGTGTCGGCGGCGGGAATCGAACCCGGGCTCGCTGGGTGGAAAACGGGCCCATTACCACTGAGCCACTGCCTCTCCAATTTAAAAAAATGTGTTATTTTCCTATGAAATTTCAATTCATGAATCAAATTATTTTGATCATCTATTTTCGAATAAAAATCGCATTTTTCATTTTGGCATAATTGAATTTGTAATGAAGATTTACTGAGAATTCGATTTTCGTTTGTGAATGAATGATACCGACAGCGGTAGGTTCGCGGTCGGTGCGTGGTTTCGGCGATCACACAAGTTGAGCAGCGTTGACTGCGGTCAGTACTTGGTTGGGTGACCGCTTAGCCATGAAAAATAAAAAAATATGCATAGGATACATGAATAGGATAGGATACAAGTCGTACTGCGTGTAAGGAAAGCTAATAATAGCCGCTTGTATACAAGCAGCTACCAAACGATAACAAACGATTCCATTCGATTCGATACGACTATCGAACGATTCCATCAATTTCATACCACTACCAAACGATTGCATACTATTGCATACGACTACCAAACGATTCCATACGACACCATTGCATACATATATGACATATATAACTTATGGTTAGGTAAGATGGATGTGTTAATATATATGTAGAATATAAATATATAAGGAGTAAAGAGGTTACATAATAGGGTAATTAAAAAAGTAAACGTATATGTGTGAGAGTGGAATATATAAGGTAAATAGGTTATAAATGTTTCAAGTATATAAAGTATATAAAAGGTAGAAAATGGAAAATAATAGAAAAAGACAAATATATATTATATATACATAACAGGGTATATGAGAAGGTATGTGTACGTGTGAAGGTGGAATACATGAGGTAAATAGGTTAAATGTATGAAGTACATAAGGTGAAAAGTGAATCAATTTTTTTTAAAATGAATATATATCTATAATATATATATGTATAGGGAGTAAATAGGTTGCATCATAGGGTAATTTAAAAAGTGGACGTATGTGTGTGAGAGTGGAATATATGAGGTAAATAGGTTAAATGTATTAAGTATATAAAGTATATATAAGGTAGAAAATGAAAAATAATAGAAAAAGATAAATATATATTATATGTACATGATAGGGTATATGAGAAGGTATACGGGTATGTGTGAAAGTGGAATATATGAGATAAAAAGGTGAAATATATGAAATATATTAGGTGAAAAGTGAAAAATGATGAAAAAAGGTGAATATATATATACATAATATGTATATAATATGTATATATATATATATTTATATATAGACTGTACGAAAAAAATCATTACTTTATTTATTTATTTTTATATTACTAAGATATCTCATTATTTGTTAAATTCGAATTTAAATAATTGAAATTGAAAAACGAACGACGAAACGCGATGACGTCACAGCGGGACAAATGTCCCCTTTTGAGACAAATTCTCAAAAATTTTTCACCAACATCATCGTTCTCAGAATGGACCGAGTCGATTTTGTTGTAACAAAGACCAATCGGAAGAGAAAAATCGAAAAAAATTCAATAGAAAAATTGACATTGTTTGGTCCAGCCGTTTATCTGTGAGATCGATTTAAAGGCGCTGTGATGTCATCACTTCCGGTATATTCGCGTATATAAGAGTGCGGTAGCTTACTTTTAATACTTGGCGTCGAGCCGCTACCGCGTCTCTTGATTGTATCGCGCCTTTATTTTTCGTCTCTTGGGTGTTCGTGTTCGATTTTGCGTTCGTATTCTTTTGGCACGTGTGTGCGACTTACCTTGGCGTTACCTATCTCTTATATTTGGTCGGTTCGATCCCGCACCGCGAATTCCATTGCGACCGGATTACCTACGCCGTATTTTGGCAAACGACTTGTCTGACGATCTTACCTCATTGCCTCCATGCCGAATTACCTGTAGTTACCTTCATGATCCCGCTTGCCTTCGGTATGGTTGGGATCATTGATTTACCTCGCGCTATGGAGCTGGGTGTTTCGACCTTGGGCGAATCACCAGCGTTGCTGCTGAACTGCTTCCCTGGACTGTCAGTCAGAGCAAACGCCTGGGATTCTATTACCTACGCCCATTTACCTGCGAGGAAGACCGCCACTTCATAGTCGCGCCAATACCTGATAGTCGAGCCTTGCTCTTAGTTACCTGGGCGATAACCCCCCTTATGGAGGTTATCCTGCCCGTTTCGAACATGAATCGTCAGGCAAGGTCGTTCACGGTCAAGAATAATCGCGGGATCGAAATTATTATTTGTTCAATTTAATTTTAATAATTGCCTTGTTAACGTTACTTTTCTTCAATTTGAATAAATCATTTTGTTAATCTTTTAACTTCGCGTTTGAGTTGCCTTGTTATTATATTTGTTTCGTGCTGTTACCCCGCCCCAAGAATCACCCCCTCTACCGTTTGTATCTCAGCTGTAGAGCTGAGTAGCCGGAACGCCTCGGTCATCTCGTTTCTCGCGTACCCCGGTCAATTGAGATTGGTGAGAGCGGGCGAACAAAAAGTCGAAATTATTTCGGCGGTACTTTGTACCTGGCGCCCAGCCCGCTCTCGCGACCGTTGGGAGTGCTCGGGAAGCGAGGTGAGCCGAGAAGGGACAATATTTATCCCGTCAGGGAAAATATTCGTTACAATATCATTTTAATATTTAATAATTCATATATATTCAAATGATTCGTAGAAAAAACGGATTACTCAAAATCGAATTAAATAAATAGAAAGTAACCTTGTGCTATATTTGTGGACTTCCACCCTCCGAGTTGTTTAAGCATAGTCACATTCGCACCTGAATCAGATAAAAGTGTTTTGGCAGTCCTACGAAAACAATGCCCAGTATATCGTGTTGGATTTGGTAAATTCAGGTATGTTGCTATGGATTGAGGTGTTCCTCCAATTGTATTTTTGCCTATATTTTGGCGAACACATTTTCCATTGCGATATTGGATGAAACATCTATCACTGAAGGGTTCTTCCGGTTTCAACGCAGTATACTGCTTGATTTTTTCATAAAACATTGAAAACATTCCTCCAATGATAAATTGCCGAGGAACATCATTTTTTGTTTCGATGACTGAAACAAGATACCGATTTCCAAGATCTTCTATATCTTCCATCTTGAGCTCAGAAAGTTCTCTACATCGAAGTGCTCCAGAAATGCCAAATATGAGGAGAGCCTTGAATTATAATAAAAATGATAATATTAATATTTATATTGTAAGAATATAAGTATTCTTATTAATTCGTTAATTAGTTGATTTAAAGTAAGTATTCATATACTAACCTTTTGGTCCAAATGTGTTGCATCTGCTGCATCATTTATGAATTTCATAATTTCGTCCCATTTTAACACCAAAGATTTTTTCGGCCTGTGACCTTTGGCATTATTTTTGATAAGACTTTTTAAAATTTGATATTTGCCAATATCAATGTTCTCTTGCGTGTTCAAAGTTTTTATCAACATTGACCATGTGCTCCATATTGAAGATGGGTTCAATTTTTTAGTCAATTCTTTGAAATAAACATTGAAATTACTCTCTTCAGAGTTCGACAAAGAACTTTTGTGTTCCCTTTGCCAATTTTTATATGCTTCGTGGTTCAAAACATATCTGTCAGCGGATTCCTTCGGCAACGTGTCCGACTGTATTATCAGCGTAGCTTCTGCATCGAAGCTTCTTAAAATTTCTTCTTCGTCCATAGACTCCACTGATGAAGATGATTCGGCCATTTTTTTTCTTAGCAATTATATTTGACTTCATGCAATTCCTTAATTTATAATCACTGATAGATAGATAGATTCACATAAAAAGTCTCAGCAAGCAATTCGTCGTTATGCGTAACTCAGTATCCTCAGTAATCAACAAAACAATCGAGTGAGCATTAGCGACGGCTGAATAGCAGCGACCTTCGTAGATCTGTTCAGTGCATATGTTTAATTTCTTTCGGCGCACTGTAGCAGAGCGCATGGGCGGCTCTACCAATGCCTAATTGTTAAACTTTCTGCCCAGAAGTCGAAGCCGAAAGTACGTACTTTCGACCGAGTATGAACAAAAAATGTTGTTCCAAACTTTCTGTCCATAAGTCCCAGTCTTCCTGGAGGTTGTATTCTTTCATTTCTCCGATCCTTGATGTAACGATCGTTTGAAGAATAGTACACGTGGACACCGCTGTTAAGGCCCTTTGCGATTTAGTAAATTCAGCTTTATCGTTCGTCAATCGTTCATATTCTTTTTGAACTTGGTGTTGGAATTGTTGGGCTTGTTTTCTCATTTCCTCCACTTTCGCACGTTCTTCCTCCAAAAATTTCCTCTCCTTTTCCAGACTGCCGGCCGGAAAACTCATAATTGCACATTTTTCAGAATTTGTTTTTTTTTTTCAAAATTCTTTTGGCGCACTTTAATCGCCTATAATCTTTTTACCCTCGTCGCACTGTGATGTTTGTGGGAGGAGTAGGAGAGCAAGAATAATAATAATCGAATAACTTTACACTCAGCAATGGGAACGTGGGAATGGGAACTCATAAATAGGCCGTAGCGCTGATAGCGCTTTACGCTTACCGACACTGCAAGTCACTCGTAAAGTTTTGTACATCGAGCAAAGCGACTTGACGATTTTTTTTGGGACCTTCTCTTCTTCTTCTTCTTCTTCTTCTTCTTCAATTGCGTTGGCTCTGGACAGCTCACGAGTGAGTGACGTTCATACGGCCATAGGCGCCTTCAGGGAGTTGCTATCTGCGCTGTAAACACAAACCCTACCAGCAAATAATATACCTATAGGTAGCATTTTTCGCGCTAATAGCGACTCCCCGAACGTAGCCCATGTAACTAGACCTAGGGAGTTGCGTCGGTACAGCGCGCGTTATTCAAAAGCATGCGCTACACTACACCACTCAAGATAATCATAGGTTAAACGGTTTTAAGTGCAATGGTCTGTAATTATTAGATGTTCAATTTAGTAGCTTTAAGGAATTGAATGATGCGGAATATGATGCGTGTACTAGGATTGGCTATTAAGGATTCAATGTTGAGGGGAGGTCGAATACCGATTGATCCCAACGAACGCATGAGTTTAGATCGTTCTTGTTCAAAGCGAGGGCAAGCCCAGAAGACATGGTTCAGGTCCTCCGACTCATAACCGCACGAACAGGTCGGCGATTGTTTGTAGTTTTTCCTAAAAAGACTAGATGCGAGATTATAGTGATTTGATCTCATTCTACACTTGGCTGTGATAGAATACCGATCAAGATGGTTGATGCGTGTGAACCAGGGTTTGGCTGAGGCTTGGTAGAAATTACGGGAGTACAGCGAGCCTTTCTAGAGGCTCTCGCGACGAAGAGTACGGTCAGATGAGTTCTTGAATTTTTCTCTGGCCATCGGGACAAAATCTGAGGATGGTAGAGAGGTTGCAAACGGGTCGCCGACCGAGATGGCTGACTTCGCCAGTTTGTCAGCAATTTCGTTGCCCGGGATGCCATGGTGACCTGGTATCCAGATAAGGTTGATGTGGAGATTGCGTTATATTGCTTCAACGAGGTTTTTCATGATGGAAACGGCGAAGGGGCAACTGACGGCGGAAGATGCAAAGTGGAGAAGAGCATGAAGAGTACTCAGAGAGTCCGTAAAAATGTGAGCGTGGTCGATGTATTTGGTTAGGATGATGTTGGTGGTGTGCCAAATGGCGAGGGCTTCCGCAGAGAAGATAGAAGCGTAAGAACGGATGCGGTACTTAAGGTGTAATACGAGCGAATGTTAAGCGCTAATCAATGCAGCCTTCTTCAAAGGATCTCGAGTCTGCGGCAATGACTGACTTTTCGAATAATCGTCAGTTGAATGATAACCACCAAGTAGCAAGCCTCGCTCTTGAAATAAGCTGTGTACATATATCTATTGTCCATGTATATAATTTTCGGACATCACATAAGGGATAGGGAATGAAGAGGACAGCAAATAGCTAGGCCTACGAAGGAACCAGGTTCGCCTTTAGAACCATCGGTATAGAAATGCGCAGCGTTCGTTGGACTGAATTTGGCCAAGAACTCCATTTGAGGATTAACGGATGATTGGATAATTCTGCCTGTGTTGATGTCGATGTTGGTAGGGAAGATATCACTAGTTGGCTTGATTTCATAAAACAGAGGAAAGTTATGATCAACAATATACGGTTTCAAATGGGAGAGTTTGCGGCATGATTTTAGGATTGGGAAATTAGCGAGTGTAGAGAGGTTCCTGCGACTCTCAAGCCTGAGCATGAGAAGAGGAATGGAAGTGAGTAAGAGAAAATTTTAAGCATGAATTTATCAGTGAGGAATTGGAGGCGATGTTGAAGGGGCGGTTCGCTGGTCTCGGCGAGTACCATCTTGATGGGGGTGGAGTTGCGGAAGCCAGTTGCCAGTCTAAGAGCCTTGTGTTGAATGATCTCGATTTTCTTGAATAAAGGGTGTAAATCGTAATTAGGGATGCAGGATTAGCGCTCCACCAGGTGGTGCGGAGGCATTCAATTATATTCATCAGTTTTTTGAGTTTAGAAAGAACGTTGGAGAGGTGTGGGTGCCATGTTAAGCGGCAGTCCAGGGTAATTCCGAGGAATTTTGCCTGAAGACTGCCGGACCAGGAACGGAGTCGATTTGGACAGACGGAAGTGCTGAGTTGAAAGCTTTATTGCGAGAAAAAACCACTAGGTTTGACTTGTGGGGCTCTACACCTCTTGCTTTGAGGTAGGAGAAGACGGCATCTAGGCTGGATTGGATAGAGACAATGCAATCTGGAAGGTGTGAGGTTCTTGAGAAAATAGCGATGTGAACGGCAAAAAGGATGCAGATGCTACGTGGGTGGAGGTGTTTGTTCAGTTCGTTAGTGTAGAGGACGTAAAGAAGGGGACTAAGGATGCAACCTTGCGGCACGCCTTTGTAGGCGTAGTAAGGGCCAATGGTTGTGTCAGCTATTTTGAAGAAGAGTGAGCGTGAAGAATTGAGATTGTAAATGTCTTTGAGTTGTGAGATTAAAATGCCCGGATCTACGTTGTCAAACACACTGGCCACATTCAAAAAAATACATGCCGTGTTTTGTTGGTTGGCAAACCCATCGTAAATTTCGGATGTAAGGATCGAAAGGTTGTCAAGGCAAGATTTTGATTTCCGGAAACCAAATTGAGAGGCGGAGAGCATCATGTGACTTTCGAGCCATTGAATAAGTCGCGTCTGTATGAGCCTGTCGAAGAGTTCAAGCAGACACGAGGCTAACGAGATGGGCCTGAATTTGCCAGCTGTGGATTTCGGAATGAAGAGAACTAGAAATTCACGCCAGGAGTCGGAAAATACCCTTGCTGCGAGTGGGTTGTTAAAGGTATCCAGTAACAGATTGAGAACAGAGATAGGGAGGTTGGAGATGATTACAAAATTTATCTTGTCGATGCCTGGGGCTGATTTACAATTAGATTTGCGAATGATCGTTTGTAGTTCGAAGAATGAGAAGAGTTGGTCAAAGTGAACGTTATCCGAGAAAGATGTTTTGGAGTCGGGAAAACTAGGAAAAAAGCATGAGGGTGGGCAATCGAGCCATGAGGAAGGGAATGAGTTGGAGTACTTTTTCTTGACCTTCCGTGTTTGATTGCAGAAATGTGGGATCAGGAATATTTCGGTTACGAAAGTGTTCAATTTTTGACAAGACTTTGTTCGCAGGAAAGCGAAAATCGATAGTTTCCGTGAATTCTGTCCACGATTTCCTTTTTGTCATTTTGAATGTTTTGCGGGCGATAGCATCAAGTCTTTTTGCTTCTATTAAGTTTTCCAGGTTGTCTAGACGTTTGAAGTTCGCCCAAGCGTTTTTACGGGCCACGTTGGCCTCTGTGCAATCCGAATTCCACCAGATGGCAGGATGAGATTTGTGGGAACGGGATGGGTTTTTTTGAATATCCGGGCAAGCAATAATCTGTAACAGATTCGTGAATGGCTTGAGTGATGTTGTTATACTGGGTTAAAGGACACGGCTCATTAAGCGAGGGAGCGGATAGATCTAGGGAGTTCGTAAAGTTTAACCAATCGATTTTTTTTAAGGGGATAACGGTGCGTACGGAAGGAAACAGTTGAGAAAGAAATGCCTAGGGAAATAGAAATGAGGAAATGGTCGCTGAGTAGGGAATCGGAATCTACACCCCACGTGCAAATTGGAATTAGATGGGAGGAGACCAAGGTGAGGTCAAGGGCTGCGGCATTGTGAGCAGGATTTGAGGGATAAGTGGTGTGGGAGCCGTCATTGAGAAGGGTGAGATCATGATCCAAAATGGTGTCGGAGAGGGCATGGCCAGAAGGCCAACTATGGCTGCACCCCCAAGAAAGGTGGTGAACGTTGAAATCTCCGCCGACTATTGCGTTTTTTTTCAGAGGAAACACTCTGGAAAAGTTGACTCCATTCCGAGGCTCGAGGGTTCTGTACAAGGATACGATGGTACAAGGACCTAGGGATGTGTTGATGGAGATGGCGAGGGTTTCCAGGTTATTGGGTGAATGGTAGATATTATAGACCTATTTGAATTTAAAATTTGTTTTGATGCAGATGGCGAGACCGCCGCCTTTCATCGTTGTGCGGTTTTTTGTAAGAATGTGAAATCTATTCAATTTAGGAATGGATGATTGAGTGAGCCAGGTTTCGCATACTAGGATAATATCATACGAATTGGTGATTTCGAGAAGAAGACTGGTTTTGTTGGGAAAGCTGTGGCAGTTCCATTGAAGGATTTTCAGCAGGTTTTTAGCCATCTTGATAGGAGAACGTGAGGTCAAGAAGAGAGTTCAGAGTGGACATGATCGGGTCGACTGTTTCTGAAAGACCCAATTGGTTTAGAGCTGGAATTGATTGTTGAGTGATGAGCCGAAGCAAGATAGGAATGACTGCCTGGATGTCGGAAGGGCCGTCGTGAATGGCAAAGGCATGGCTTGGGCCAGCAGAGGGGAAGGATGAACGATCGGAAGGAAGATGAGAGTAAGACTGGTTCGATCCTTGACCCTGTCTCAAAGCCATGCCGTTGTTAGAGGAGTGAGGAAGGCGACCATTTGGCTCGATGAGAAGGCTGTTGTGTGTTGCGCGCATTGCAGTAGTTGATGGATGAGTGGGAATATTTTTATTTTTATTTGTTTCACGTGTGTCGAAAGAGGCTGTCGAGTGAGGGTCTACATGATATGTTTGGGGCCTCTGTTGTGAGAAATTTTGGGTTAGGATTGCGTTAATTGGTTGAGAAAAGTGCGGCGATGTCGCAGCGTTTGGGCTGTATGACGACGATGGATAAGTAATGTCACCCGGAGGAGATAACGGGGTAGACGGAGCGTGAGATGTTCGGCTCCGAAGAGGAGGAAAGTGAGCGGAAGACTGATTAATGAGTGGAGAAGGTTCAGCGGGTAGATTTTGAACCAGGCGGCGTGCTTCTGAAGTGGTGACGCCTCTTTCTGCAGTGGTCGCTTTGATGACCTTTTCTGTCAGGAGTGCTGGGCAGGATTTATCAGTTGGGAGGTGAGGGCCATTGCAATTGGCGCATTTCGGCTGTCCGTCTTTGTTTGGGGAGGCATCCTCCGGTTCGTGTGATTTGTTGCCGCAACGGTTGCATTTTTTATGGCTTTTACATTGGCTGGTAACGTGATTGAAACGAAAACAGTTGAAGCAGATTCGAACAGGGGAGTACCAAGGATCTACCGGGTGACGGACTTGAAAGAGCGAGACAAAGTCGGATCTAATGCGGTTTTCGAATTTTAATTGGAAAGATTGCGTAGCGACCACCCAGGTAGCACTAATGTCCAATCGGCATCTTTAAGTTGCCATGGAGACGCTGCTTGGTGGGTTCACGACGCAGCAGGAGTTTTTTAGTAAAATTTCTAATTAACAAATAAAAAGTAAAAGCTAAAACGTGAAAACTGTATAAACTGTCATAAAGGATTCGTGGGAACAGCCGGCTTAATTATTCTGAGCAGTTGGAACCGAAGTCACGACAAGGAAACAGGAAAACAGAAAAAAAGCTGCGCTAACCTCTTCAGGGGCGGCAGGGCATGGTCCCAACGCCGGGGAAAAAAGATGGGATTAAAACTAGCGAAGACGACAAAGAGCTTGCAGCGAAAGGTGGTAAAAAAAGAGGATGTGAAAGCACTATAAATAACGAACAAGGTGTCGTTGCACAGATGTTTCAGAACTTATTGAATGAAGCAGAGATGGCAAAAAAAAAAGAAGCAAGACAAAGAGCTCCAAAACTCCCAAAAAACAGCGAATGAGACGCCAGGCGATACGGGCGAGACTGCAATGGACACGAGCACACAAGAACATGGGGGGAACAAGCAGCCAGCAGTTAAATCCGAGCACGTTGACACAGGATAACCAATCAAAACCAAAACTAACCTATGATAAATCGGATCGTGCACCCTACGTGGTACACGTAAGGAAAACGGACAATAACAATGAACTCTCCGGATCAAGGCCTCCATCACGGTCGATCTCGGCGATAATTATATCACGCGAGCTCGTAAAAGCCAACGTTAAATTCGATAAACTTTGTGACTACTCTAGAAACACCTGGGAACTCCATTTCGCTTCTAGGGATGCGGAGAATTCAACAATTTCGAACGTCTTCCTCCAAGAAAAAGGGTATATTGCCTCAATACCTTACTTCTGCGTTTTCCGCAAAGGGGTAATTAGAGGGATTCCAACAGATGTGAGCAACGACGAACTGATTGAAGAACTAAACCGTGAGAATCCGCAGCTCAGAGTAGTCGGGGCCTTCCGGCTCAAAAGGAAGGAATTTAAGGACGGAGTCGCTCAAAGGGTAGACTCAGAATCAGTCTGCGTGGAGTTCCGGAACAGGACATGGCCAGAAAACGTCAAGTGTTGGAGAGTGGTCGTAGATCTGCGACCATACATCGCGCCACCAAGACAGTGCTACAGATGCGGCAAGTTAGGACATACAAGTAAGTGGTGCAAGGGAATGGAACGATGTCTGAACTGCGCAAGGGAAAAACACGAAGGCTCTCAATGTGACCAGCCACGTAGATGCGTTAACTGCAACGGGGAACACAGAACCTTAGACCGAAACTGTCCAGAATTGCAGAAAGAACTAGAAATAAACAAGATAATGGCCCACGACAATTTGCCTTACGCAGCAGCTAGACGGCTAGTGGAAAACTTCAGCCTGCCTTCTCGCGCTCCTATTGTCAACCAGGAAAACTATCCCACCCTTGACAACCGAACCCTGAACAACGTGAACCGAAGACAACCGACGAGAGCTGACCCTCGAACAAGAAACTACAGCGAAGCAACCAAAACGGCTTACAACGATGACAGGCAGTGACACCAGAGGAGGGGAAACGAGGACGTCCCACGGGATCAGCCACCAGGTGCTTGGGCACCAGGAATTCACGAACATGGATCATTGACGGGAGAGACCAAGAAACGAGTACAACAACTGCTGGACTTCCTTGCAGCAGCTCCGGACGTAGGAGGATTGATGAGAACTATTTGGGAGGCTGTGAACCTCCACATGACTACACAACAGAACAACGAACACAGGAACGAAAAGCCGAGGGATGAGAGCCAGCTGGAGCGCCACAAAGAAATTCGCGGGTCCTAATGGTATCAAGATAGTGCAATGGAACTGTCAGAACGTTAGAATGAAGGTACCAGAACTACAATTTCGTGCAAAAAATATAGACATACTAGTGTTATCGGAAACATGGCTCAAAGCCACCGACACAATTTATATAAAGAACTTTGATGTAATTAGGAGCGATCGGCTAGACCGCCCAGGAGGGGAAGTAGCTATTCTTATTAATAACAGGATAAAGTACAAAGAATTAGCGGGGATATATAATTGCTCGGGACAGCTAGAGGTTTGTGGAGTCCACATTTTTCACAGGCACGAAAAAATCACCCTAGTGTCATGCTACAGGCCACCAGACACACGAATAGATAAGAACTCATGGAAACGATTTTTCCTGCAATTCCATAATACTAGACACTTAGTGACTGGGGACTTTAATGCTCATCACAGTTTGTGGGGAGACCGACGCGACTGTGCGACAGGCCGTAACATAGTAGAGGCAATTGACGATCTGGACACTAACGTCCTCAATTCGGGTTCAGCAACCTTTCTGGCGAATCAATATAGATCAGAGTCAGCAATCGATTTGAGCTTTGTGGACACAACTTCCTTGTTACAATACGTTTGGGAAACAGATACCGATACGTGGGGGAGCGACCACTACCCGATCCACATAAAATACAATGAACAAATCGACACCAGTAACGACGTCAGACGGTCACCGAAACTGTATTCCAAAAAAACCGACTGGGTGAAATTCAAGGAGACAGTCCAACAAAAAGTTGAAACACGTGACTTAACATACAGAACAGAAGACAATGTACAACTCAACTATACTCAAATAACCACCACAATCGTAGAATGTGTCAAGGGACCACCGCGGGGTACTGACAACGGTCATACGGGCAATAACGCAAATGATAAGAAAGAAGTAAACAGATATACAACGCGACCACCAAATATGTGGTGGAACGAAGAATGCGATCGGCTGGTCCGCCTAAGAAAGGCAGCACTGTTAAGCTTCCAATGCAATAGAACCTATGAACAGTTTATAGAATATAAGAAGGGATGCCAAAGCTAAATACGGTCTCAAAAAGATTAAAAAAGAAAGCTTCGTACAATTCTGCGGAACATTAAATAAATTTACTAATCCAACTTATCTTTGGCGTAAAATTAAGAGTTTGAAGAATAGATGGAACTACGTGGAAAACGCAAACGAGTACAAAGAAGACAAAATGGATAGCGTTACAAAAACCATACAAGCGTTGTGTCCTCCATGGGTGCCGTGTAAACCTGCAAACACCGATCAAGAAGGCGACCCTTTTATAAGTTTGCCGTTTACGCTTGACGAATTACAGTTTGTAATTTCTCATGTTAAAGTGAAATCCAGCCCGGGAGTAGACGGGATAGGCTACAAAATTATCAAAGAGCTACCTCTGGAAGCGAGAATAGTACTTTTACAATTATACAATAAGATTTATGAGACGGGAACATTTCCAGAACAATGGAGACAATATGCGATTTTTTTCATTCCTAAAAACGACAGTTCAAAAATGAGGCCTATTTCACTAGCTCCGTGTTTATTAAAAGTAATGGAAAGAATGATTAACCTAAGGATTAGCTGGTGGCTTGAACACCATGGTAAACTGCCAAATAGTCAATTCGGGTTTTGGAGAGCCAAGTCATGCATTGAGAACCTATCAATTCTGACTTCGGAAATACATCTCGCACTTGGAGAGGGCAAAAATCTGGCTGCGCTATTTATGGATATTAAAGGGGCCTATGACAATGTTTTGGCTGAGTTGTTGATTGATAGACTAAAGAGAGTGGGATTTCCTTCTAAACTTCTCAACTTTATCTATAATTTGGTAGCGTGCAGACAATTGAATATTAGTTTTGGAGACATCCGTGAAACACTTTGGAGCTACCGGGGTTTGCCTCAAGGGAGCGTGTTAAGCCCGATTTTATATTCGTTATACATGAGAGAACTCGAAGAAACAATGAGCCAGAACTGCAAAATCCTGCAGTTCGCTGACGATGTTGTTTTATATTCGGTGGCACCGTCGGTGTCGAACGCCGTATCGGTGGTAAAACAGGCGGTAGACAGCATCAGTAAACACCTGGACGAAAGTGGACTAGAACTCGCACCGGAAAAGAGCAAACTATGTGTCTTTAGGAAAAAAAGAAGCAATGCACAATGGGAAATTGAATTGGGTGGTGTAAAAAGTCGGAACGCGTGGTTAAATTCCTAGGGATGCACCTGCACTCTTCTCTTGATTGGGGACCTCAAATTCAAGCCATCATGAGGAAATGCCAAAATCCATTTAAAATACTCAGTTGCCTAGGACGTACGTGGTGGGGAGCCGACCCGATGTTACTTATAAGTCTATACAAAGCGCTGATCTTAGCTCGGATAGAATATGGAGCCTTTCTTTTTCACAACTTAAAGACTCAGCAGAGTGTTGCATTAGACAGGTTACAATTTAAGGCAATATGAATCGCTCTAGGATATAGAAAGTCGACACCTACCAATATTATTTTGGCCGAAGCGAATGAACCTCCCCTTACGCTAAGATTCAAGAACCTGTGCCGAAACTACCTCACAAGGGTGTTCACGAACACGGAGCACACGCTGTTACCAATACTAGAAAGACTAAACGAGTGTATGGAAAACCCTGTCAGAAACGTCAGGTGTGTAACACCGGATATTGTCCACATCTTTCGGGGACTCGAGTGGATTTGTAGTATTATTTTCGGGGACTCGTGTGGATTTGTAGTATTATTTTATCGTTTTACATCTACAATACACTATAGATACTAAAACAATGAAATAAAAAATAACTTGCACGTGAAACTCTAAAAAATGTCAGATTTATAATTAATCATGATTAACATTCTGCATGTTGATTTCGATTTTTTTCTGTGCTGGTTTTGGTGCGTGTATTACTTGAAAACATGTAATACCGTCAACACAATAATGAATTTTGAATGCTGCATATTTTGTTTCGCAATTCCTGTGTGTACATTAGGGTGGCTCAAAAAAAATCAACAATTTTTAATCTTCGAGCATAGTTGATAGAAAGTTGGAGTATCATAAAGGAAAAAACCTCGTGAAAGGGGGAGGCCGTAGGCGAATATTTAGAGGTTGCGCAAGTGTCTGTTATCATTTTTAGCGATTAGAGGCGAAAAACGACGATTTTCTTCGATCGTGAAAGAAATAAATCTAATTTGATTCTTAATTCAGGAGGAATGAAGGGCCCGATCGTTCAGAACAAAAATTTAGAACTTAGTTGTTTTTCAAATTCCATTTTTATTCGTAAAACATAATGAATTTACTCCATTTTACGAGCATCGCTGAAAAATATGACAACAACACTTTTTCTTCGAGGAAGCGCTCGACGGTAACATTGTGTCACGCGGATGATTGGCTTGAGATCGTACAGTGAGAGAATGTTTGACTCAATAGCGTAAATGAATATCTGAATAAAATAACTTTGCAAAAGTAAAAAAAAAGAACGCCGAGTATAAAAAAAGGATTGAAATCATTTTTTTAAGCCAAGAAAAATAAACCGGCGACAACAAAAACTTGGGGTGCTTGGTTAAGAAAATAAGCCCGGGAAGATTAAACAAATGCTTATTTTCTCAACCATGCACCCCAAGTTTTTGTTGTCACCGGTTTATTTTTCTTGGCTTAAAAAAAATGATTTCAATCCTTTTTTAATACTTGGCATTCTTTTTTTTTTACTTTTGCAAAGTTATTTTATTCAGATTTCATTTCTTTTTGGAATAAATTTTTTTTTTTTTTAACATTACAATAATAACAAAAACGGCAAGGGACAGCGCGGGCCGCGGAAGCGGTAGAGGGAGAGAGACAGCGCTATAGGCGCGCCGGCGATAGAGGGAAAGAGAGGCCCGATATATCTGTCTCTCTCGCTCAGTGGTGCGCGAAGAGTGGGGATACCGCGTTCAGTGGAGCGGGTGACGTCACAGACCGAAAATGTCCACCAGTCTCGCAGAGGGCGTATGTCGAAGCGCCTGCGCGGTCAACTTACGCCTTTTTGACTCCAAGAAACAGAAAGGATCCCAATATTGTGAAAATCGTACGAATACGTCGCGCAACGGAATTTCTAAAGTAAGTGTGGATTTGTAATATTATTTATCAAACACATTGCACAAATTCCGTGAAAAGCTCCGGACCTATATATGTGCTGTGACGTGGTGAGCCACCACGTCGTCGGGGTAGAAGTCTGGCCGCCGTAGCGACCATCCCACAACCCACTTCCTCCCCGCTTCTGTGTCGTCGTCGTCCTTCCCAGATCTGTTTCAGGGGACGAGCCAGCGAACAACGCCAAAGAGGGACGCCGGAGACCGCTGCGACCTGGAACGATGGCAACGTGAGGAAAATGAGCCTGCGACACACCCGGACCAACCCAACCCGCGACACCCGCCGAACACCCTCAATCCGTCCCCACCATCCCCAAGCAAAACCCCTAGGAGCCCAGGCCCAAACCGCCCCAAACAAAAAGAGCACGAGTCCACTCACCTGGGAGACGACGGGTTCCCGGTGGCCAGGCGAGCCACGAGTCCACCATCAACTCCGTGGCGTCGTTGAGAATCACGCGGAGAATCATCGCCTTGGGAGGGCTCGTGGCGTGAGAACCCGCGAGGAACCGTGCTGGGCCGAGTCGTGGAGCGTCTAACCTCACTTCGAGTTTGGCTCGGACACCGTCGTCCAAGTCGAGCGGCCCCCGTCATCGGGAGCTCCATGGCGTCAAGGCCACGGCGGCAACACACCTCCATCATCGGGCACCGGGAACCGAAGGTGGCGGCCGCTGCCACCGACGAAGAGATCGGGCGGGCCGCTCACCGTCGAACGTCGTATAAAGCTCACACCACGCACTACAATTGACAGGCCTGGGCGCCGCCATCTTACCAAGCTTCGATATCCCGAGACAGCGTGGCGCCAGCGACCACCTGTGGCACGGCTGGCGACCCCCCGCGAAGATCTCGGGAATCGAAGCCGCGATCGATGGCCAATCGATTCGCCGAGTCCCTGACCTAGCCCTGTCGCGTTTAAAATATCTTTTTCTTGATTCGCGAGGATTTCGCGGGCCCCGTGCGCGCGCCGTTGGGAACGCGAGGAGCCCACGAGAGCCCGGAAATCCTCACTTCTACCCACGACGGCAACGAGTGTGCACGGAATAATAAAACTTTCTTTTTCTAACAATTTTTCAACAAAATAACGAGTAACACGGGCGTAATTAACCCCTTCGGGCACGGGCGATCGAGAACGTGGACACCAGTGTCAACCAGGCCACAGTATTGGATTTTTCTTTCGGTAGTTCGATCGTGACGGCATCACAAGGTAAGCCGACTCATTCACCGCGCTGCCCGAGCACGTTTTTCTTTCTTGCCTCGAGAAAAGACTCTCCTCAAGGGTCTCGCGCGATCGATCGTTGCTGTCGATCGCATCTCGGGAAATCATTAATTCTTCCACGCTTTTGCCGCGCAACTCTTTCCTTTTTTTGGTGCCGCGTCTCGTGGCTTTAGTCCGTGGCAAATCTCGCGTCGAGTCTCGAGCGTAGCGTGCCGAGCACACCGCGTGGTCGGCCATCTTGACAATAGCCCACGCCGTCTAGCCACTCCGTGCCGCTTACCACCCGTTGTCGCCGTTCCTTTTCTCTTTTTTTTACAAGTGCCCTAATTTTTCATTATTGCCCATACCCACGCACTCCGTGGCGTGCCACCCTGTTCTCCCCCCCCCCCCCTTTTTCTTTTTTTCTCTCTTCCGTGTGTGTCGCGGGTATTCATAAGACGCCGACCCGTTCGGGAGCCTACGACTCGCTGGGAAACAAGTCCGTGCCGCCGCCTGAGCCCGCCGTGCGACGCATCTCTACCGTTCGGCCTTGTTTCGCCTTTATTTCGTTTTGAGTCGCGGTTTCTCTCTTTTTCTCTTTTTATTTGACTATTTTGCGCCTCGATCTCCTTCCTTATCACGTCGAATCGTTAATTTCTTTTCTTTTCGGGACTAGACGAGCCCGCCGATTTCTTTTGAGTTTATTTCTTTTGTTTGCATCGGTTGCCGGACCGTAACAACCGGCTGGCGCCCAAGACTTGTTGTGTTCTTTCTTCGGGTTAATAAAAACGGACCAATTATTTTTTTCTTTTAACTCTTGTGCATTATTTTTCTCTTCCCCCCAAGCATTCCCCCTCCTTTCTCTCCCCGCGAGGTGAATTACATCACAGTGCATTCATTTTGTAGGTCATTTTGGAACAAAATCTTGCCGGAGAGGAAAGGAAAAGAAAGGTGGTTTTGACGAAACTTTGCACAAAAGATATCAAGGTAAAAATATAAAAATTCCATTGCTCTGATGATTATAGTTCCAAATAATTATGGGGACTCCAGCAAAGACATTCGATAAACTGTCTTCGCGACAGAAAAGGAGACGAATACACGATCTCACCCACGCAGACATTAATGCCATACGTCATCCTGCAAGTGGAACAAGTGATGGTGCACCTAATCCTATTCATCCTCTCTATCTACCGCCAATTCCTGAGTGCCTTGTCGATGAAGGCAATGATTCTGTCCATAACCTTGAGCCTCTTCGAGATGAAGCGGACATGCCTGTTGAGGCAGAGGATATGAATATTGCTACTGCGGCAGAAATTGATACAGAGATTCCGGTGAATGTGGGAAATGTATCGACAAGTGCTGAAACAGATCTTCGGGGTTTTCTGGCACATTGGTCGATCAAAAACAAGCTTCCGCATTCTGTAATCAATGAGCTCCTGGCCGCGTTGCGGAAATATAATATTACTGAGCTACCATCCGATGCTCGGACATTGTGTCAGACCCCTAAAAAAATCGACATAACACCTCTTGGCGACGGCTTGTACGGGCACTACCGTTTGGAAAAGGCGCTTCTCGATCAGCTGCAATTCCTCGCAAGCGAAGAAATTCCTCTAACCCTTCAAATCGACATAAATGTCGATGGGTTGCCTCTGTCGAAGAGTTCTAAAAGCAATTTGTGGCCCATATTAGGTAGAATTACTGGAATGCAGTATTCGGAACCGTTCTTTATAGCTGCCTTTCATGGCAAAGGAAATCCTCCGTCCGCTGCTGAATTTCTTGAACAATTCCTGATCGAGTACAGGAAATTGCGGGATGAGGGATTTATTCACAATAATCAGCAGCATTAATTTTGTCAATTTGAATGCAATCATCGCTGATACCCCGGCACGAAATTTCCTTGCTTGCTTCCCCGCTCTCAACAGCCGTTGTGCCAAGTGCACTCAGGAGCGCAAGACTGTTAATCGTCGAAGAATTTTCGAACATGAAAATGTTAATTTGAGAACGAATGCTTCTTTTCGAACAGGGTTGCCGGAATCGTTCCAAAATATCGCATCTCACTTTGAAACGATAAGTGTCGATATGATTAAACAGTTCCCTCTCGACTACATGCACTTATTGTGTTTGGGAGTCATGAAAAAACTTCTCTTGCTCTGGCTTAGTGGTTTGGGAAAATCCAAGGAGTCATTGAACAAACTCGCTGCGTTTAAACATTTTTACCGCACGCTCGCACCATCCGTCCCGACGGAATTTCTTCGAGATCCAAGATCTTTGGACGAAATTCATCATTGGAAAGCAAAGGAGTTCCGATTGTTCCTGCTGCCTTTTTTACGCCTTTTACAACTTACGCCTTTTTGACTCCAAGAAACAGAAAGGATCCCAAACCTCGCAAACATCTTCAATGTTAGATTTCTCTGGATTGGCTCAATAGATTTTGTTCTACCAAGGACCATTCGAAAGATAAAAAATCATAGAAAGTTCAAATCTAATATGAGATTTTTCCCTCAACCCGTTCTCCTGTGAGAACGATTCAAATTTTCTGTGACGTCATAAAACGCCTATTTTACTGTATGACAGGAAAATAATTTATCCTCGACATCAAAGTTCGACAATTCCTCGAGCGTAAAATTGTGTCGTCACAATTGTGTTGTCCCCACCTGTTTCGTCCCTAGTCTTAAGAATAATTATAATATCTATTAATCGATATTTCGAGGGTTGACACGCATGCGCCAAATTATTGATTTCCATTAACTGGGGATCCAGCTACGAAAAGTGGGGAGAGAGCCGGATCGCCAGTTCATTCCCGAAATGGGATAATCAGAAGAAGATCATCGACTTTTGAAGAGAGTCTCGTTGAGACTCTCGGGGATCGACCCTCTGTCTGCCCCACTGTCTTATTCTTTGTCAATTTCGGAGATCCATATTAGATCAAAGTTAGGACAAAATTCGACTTCTATTCCGTCTGGAGAATACAAGTCGAATAAAGAATAAGACAATAATTAAAATCAAAAGTCAACTCTCGAGGAGTTTTGTCGCGTTAATACCAAATTCTGTAATTTTGTCAAGTATAAAGTCTGTAAATCGTTTTGTGAACGCGTGTGTCGTCAAATTTCATGCTCAAGTGCAATCGACAAATCTCACACGACATTCAAGAGAACGTAAGTCAAATAAATTTATATTTTTCACTTTAAGGCTGTCTGTCTCGCTTTCTTAGCACGATCCATCAGCTCATTATCTTTGGTCCACCAACTGTACCCTCCCTGAATCAAAGATCCCACAAAATAATCAAAAACGATATAATTGTTAGTCAATCTGACTAGCTGGCGCCCAACAATTCAGATATTATAAAATAAAGTTAAGCCATAGAGCCCTGGCAGCCGAAAGGACCGCGGCCGCGCCAGGTAAAGGAAATATTCCGTCTCAACTGTATATAAGAGTACGGCCGGCTCGCGCGCTACGCTTTTCTTTTAATACTTGGCGTCGAGCCGCTGCCGCGTCTCTTGATGAAATGTAATTGTCTTCGATGCATATTTTCAAGAATTATTCACGTGAAAACTCAAACCTATGAACGTCGTACCTATTTCATCCACGTTCTCATTTCATTTATCAAAATTCGATTTGCTTTTTTCAACAATATCGGCTACTAACTCGCGCCGATTGGTTCGTTCGTCGTGTAAAAATTCTTCCTGACGTTCGGCCAGATCCTTGAGCGAATTTTCATCTGCCGCATTGAAAAATTCATCCAAGTTCTTAGAAAAAATTGTCTACTTCAATTTCTGCGTAGCGGAGTTTTGTAGCAATGGACTTTTTTTTAGTAGTTGCCACTGTCCATGCATTGTTTCTAACCTCACGACGTTGTTATGTGGCAATGAGGTTCTTATTCCACACTCACTCCAAATACTGTTCACTTCGTTGATAACTTTTCGTGCACTCTGTTTTTTGTTAGCTTCAAAGTTATGTGGTGGTAAAGAAAGGAACTAAGTATCTGTCAATTGATCGGCAGTTTACTCCGCTCGAGGCACTGAATTGCACAGCCAATTAAATAAATATGTCGAACTTCATTCTGATTCGCCATCATGACGGTCATACAGACGGTCCTCGAGGACAACATTGTATCATGTCATACGAACTAAAGCTTCTCAATAATAAAGCGCCTGGGGCTATTTCTCTCTGCGTGCGTGTGATACAATGTTATCGTCGAGTGCTTCCTCGAAGAAAACGTGTTGTTGTCATATTTTTCAGCGATGCTCGTAAAATGGAGTAAATTCATTGTGTTGTACGAATAAAAATGGAATTTAAAAAAAATTAAGTTCCAAATTTTTTTTCTGAATGATTAGGCCCTTCATTCGTCCTGAATTAAGAATCAAATTACATTTATTTCTTTCACGTTCAAAGAAAATCGTCGTTTTTCGCCTCTAATCGCAAAAAATGATAAAAAGTCACTTGCGCAACCCCTAAATATTCGTCTACGGCCTCCCCCTTTCACGAGGTTTTTTCCTTTATGATACTCCAACTTTCTACCAACTATGCTCGAAGATTTAAAATTGTTGATTTTTTTTTAACCACCCTAGTGTACATACATGTTAAATGTAAATTTTTTGTGTGCTTTTTCCCGCTCTTCCCGTTTTTTTCGCTATAGGAACTGATTGTTTTTTAGGTGAACCCAGATCGTACGGTACGAAGGACAGAATGCACTTGCAAGGCGGGTTTATCGGTTCGAGGTTGCAAACATGTAGCAGCGGTCTGCATTTTTATAAATAATGAATGTACGCAATCGAAAACCGATCAACCGCAATTATGGAATCAGCCTCGAGAAAGTCAAGTGGAAAAATATAAAAAAGGTTGCACTATCGCTCAAATGTTCCCAGGTAAGGAACATCTGACTGATTGTAATGCAACGTATACATTCAACGACGTCCAAAATGTACCGTATGAGACAGAAAGTTCATTGTTCGGGAAGTACATAGAATCGGAGAAAGATATTGAACCGCTAAGAGAAATTGCAAGAGAAGAAAAAAAGAAAGAAAAGAAGAAGCATATACAAATATGGACAAAATTTATAGATTACAAGAGTCGAGACGAGATTATAGCTGCTATGAAGTTTCGTCACTCGATGATTTGAAAATGCGACTTCAAAAATATACGTGTCCTCATGAGCTGCGATCAAAATATGAAGAAAAGATTGTAGTAAGCAGGAGTGAGTGTTTGAGCATCAGCGTACTATCGGAAAGTCAATCCGATTGCTTCGAATGGTTTGAAGAAAGAGCAAAATGAGTAACATGCTCCAGCAAGGCTCACCGCATAAAAACGAGGCGAGACGCATTCGAATCTTCGGCGGCACAATTCAAAAATAATAAATTTGATGGCAAGATGACAGAAGCCATGAAGTATGGTCTTGCAACCGAGCCGCATGCAAGAAAGTGTTTCGAAGAACAAACTGGCTTAAAAGTAACTTCAGTTGGATTGATTTTAAATATTACCGAACCGTTTATGGCCACGAGCCCCGACGGAATAATATTAAGCGAATCAACTTTATTGGAAATCAAATGCCCATTTACCTGTAAGACCCAGCAAATCGTGATCCGTGACGATAAAGTTTCGAATGTCCCGTATTTGGAAATAGACGACAATAATGAAATTTATTTGAAAAAAGGCGACAAATGTTATACACAAATTCAGGTATCAATGTATATACTCAACCTTAGTAAATGTCATTTCTTTGTTTACTCGAGTCACGATAACGTAGACGTCATAGTTGAAAGGGATGAACATTTTTTGGAAGAGTTAATTCCCAAAATTAAGTGGTTTTATTTTCATCATTATCTTCCACTATTATTCTAGGCATTGAATAGAACAATACACTTTTATCTGCTTCAGCATTTTTATTTTTAAACATATTTGTTTCACGTACGCAGTCCTTTCTTTATTTACAAACCCCCTCTTCCAAAAATTCCTGGAAGCCAACTACGCGCTCATTTGTATTGCTGAATTTGCCGCTTCAGGATTCTTTTATAAGTGGTGGCTTGCTATTGGCAATAACGCAGCACATATGCATAATCGCATCAATATGCGGTAAGAGGTAAGAGGGCAATGGGAATTAATTTCAAAATATTGCACAGTTTTATCCTTTGAATAGCACGTTCGACATGTATTCTAACTGAAGCGATTTTGTACGTTTCATCTATTTCGGAGTATGTAAACTGTGGATCGAACGCGAACGGAGGTATCACCAAGAGGGCATTTCGTTTGAGCAGCTCAGATTTTATCTGAGGGAAACCTTTGTCGGCTAAAACCGTATCCCCTGGTTCTATGCACGATAAAAGCCCACAGTCATTCGTTATAAAACTATCTGTAGCTCTTCCACCATACCCTTGTGATAATTTACAAACGAAACCATCGGGCGTAATAGCGATCAAATATTTGACGGTAAAACGTGACTTGTAATTGGAGTACATGAGAACGCGTTGTTCCACAGTAAGGGGGGTTTCAGTAAATATTTTCGTGCAATCGATTATGCATCTGCAATTCGGATATTTCTTGAAACCGACTGGTAAATTTTTTTTTACGCTTTCTCTCGATGGCCAAAAAATCCAAGTCTTTGTCTTCTCAGTCAACGTAGTCAAGATTTCGAAGAAGATTTGAGAAGCAGTTGATTCGTGTATCTTGAAAAGGCAAACTAGACCAGAAAAAGAAATACCCAATTTCATTTTCATTAAAAAAAGTAATAATCTATTTTGTTTACCCGGTAGTAAGCTGGTTGGCCATCTGTTTTCACGCTAATCAAGTTCAGCAACACATTGAAAAAAATTAGTGAAACCCCGCCTAACTGCAACATAGTTTTGTTTGATCCAATATCAGAGAATCCTGATATTGGTTGGCATATTGGTATCCATTTTAAGTCAGCTTACAGTCATCATTCAGACACGCACAAGTTAACAAAAAAGCGGACATTTGATGGCTACTAGGTATCTCGATTAAGCGCCGAGCGTCTACAATTGGGATCCAGGATTTAATACACAGAAGAAGCTCTTCCTTGGATTATATCCAACGCGGAACGCCTTTAATGAGGCCCTCGCATGTGAGAAAGAAGCAGGGAACGAACGCAATGAGATTTTCGAGTTTCGGAATTGGATGGGACAGAAGTTCATTGGCGGCTTTGAAAGAGGACATAGTGACACTGAACATTGGTGTTTTCCCGATGAAAAAATGTCGAGGATTTGATTTTTTGGGAACTTCGACAAAATGATCCTCCCTATACCCTTGTGGCGTTCAAACGCGGCGTCCAGGTGGTTGACCGTTGCGGGTTGAATAAGAACGACAAATGGGCCTGTGCTTTTGGCACCATATTTGTTGGCCAAAAGGCTTTCCGGTAATTCGTTTGCGTTCTCGTCCGTTGTCGACAGAGGTGGGTTCTTACAATTAGATGAATCGGAAGGCTTGGACTTACTGTTTTTCTGTAACTTGGTGTCTTAGTCGACCTGTTCGAAACTTCGTTTGCGGGAGTCAAGCGATAAATCCATAGATGGATCCTGCAAACCCTTCGTGGGATCGTCGGGGTCATCAGTGGTCTCGCCAGCAGAAACTCCTAGGAAGAGTCCCCCGAAAGGCGACGGGTTGACCATGTTTCGCCCCCAGGGGAGACTAGGCATGTGGTGAAACGAGGCTAGGCGAGGTTTGAGGTTAGGAAATCGAGACGGTGAGAAAAGGTGAATTTATTGAGGAAAACTTATTAACGAACTTGAACGTTATTGATAAATTATTAAAGGTGTTTGTGGCGGAAAAACTGAGGTCAATATGACATTATTTAAAAGTGGTTTCGAACGAAGAACTGAAAAAGAAACTCCAACGGTTGAGTTGCGTGTGTTTCGATGGACGGTTCGCGCGCGTTTTTCTTTTGGGACTTTCGATCGATAGGGACTCATTTGTCCACGAATGCGTGGGTAAAATAACTAACCGGAAAATCACTAGATATTTTTCTAGCGTATCGCGTGAGAATCGCGCGCGTCACCAAAATTTATAAAGAATATTCTTGACAAATTCTTTCCACCATCGATTTTTCCAACTAATACTCATTTCCAAAATTGTATCGGACGCGTTTTTATTATTTCACTCTCTCCTAATCTTTCTTGCCTCATCATTTAATTTTAATTTTCTTGCGTTGGCGATGACGTAAGCGAGACATTTTTGTGAGAAACTACGATCGAAAAAAACTGCACAACAAATAAATGAAAAAAATCTTGCTACGAACGATCCCAGAATTTGTTAATCATATCAAGAGGATTTTTTAATCATTTATTGAATTTCCTTCATCAGAAACGGGACGACGATACTTACCAACTATTTCCGCGATTAATTTTAAAAATTTCACTTATTTTATAAAAAAAAGAGAATTATCCCGCAATTTTGCCGCTTTGCGGCGTTGACCTTTTTGACCTACGATATTTCACCAACACGTCAGCAGGGAAAATGAAAGTTTGTTAAATGATTAAAAATGCGTATTTGACGTACAGAGACATGTAATGTTTACACACATACGTGGCCCGAGTTTCCATTGCTTTTTCCGGGGCCTAGCAACAAAATTACATTTTTTTACATCATAGAGACAATTTTTAAAAACCCAAAATCGGGTCGTCATCGTAACAATATAGTCTTTTTTTGTGTGTAACAGATTTTCCATATCTTGTTCTTGTTCGCCGTCAAGATCAGCAAAACGACGACAACTAACCAACCAGTGTGTTAATTCCATCCGGCGACATTTCAAATATATCGAAATAGCGACACGATTTTTGAGATTCGTTTCATCCGTTCCCACGAGAGAGGCAAAGTATTTATTTGTTCCAAAAGGCAAAAGCTTTACGAATTCGCTCATTCTGGGGTCGTGGCTCCGCTACGATCGGTTGGATTCGATTTATGGGATTTTGATGGTGTTTCGGTAACGAGGCATTGTTCGAGTCTTCGACCTTCTCGAACATTTTTGCTGTCCGGCTGACGCTCCCGGTACGTACGAAGGGACGAGTACGTCCGCCGTGTGTCATTAGCCTTGCATTCTCATCTTCCTCGTCTGTGTGAAACAAAAAACAAAAGAAGTTACGAAAAGCGTTTAAAACAAAGCTCGCAGGGTTTCATGCATCCGGACTTTTCAAAGTATCGTTTTTTTTGTCATCAACTCGAAAAATAATCGACTCATTTGATTATCGGATGTATGTGACCGCGCAGAGACGCGGCGAAGCTTCGGCCTTCGAGTCGTACGCTTTTCCGCAAGTGCATTTGGAATTTTGGAAACTCAAAGTAAATTTTTATCTTCTTTCTTGTATAAAATTAGTAGGATTCGAATTTTTTTTTTGCAGAAAAACTGTGAAAAGCTGTCAAAAATATTGAGTTTTGAAAAAAATGCACTTCGGGTTGTTGGGTTAATTTAACGATTTTTTTTCACCAAAAAGCTGGGGGTGGTTGTTGAATAGTAATTTTGAAGTGGAAATTTTGAGTAGAAAAAAACCGGGGAAAAAAAATTAAGGAAGCGAAAATTGCCACGACACACACCTACGAGCGAGGGAATGTTAGTTTTACACCAAACTTTAGTAACGACGGGCGTCCTTGGGCTCGTTTCTGTATTTGCATCGAGATTTTCCAAATTGATATGCACAGGAGGAATTTCTGGATCGTCGACGAGTTTTTTCTTTTGCTCATACTGCTGGATTTCTCGAATGCTCGTTTCCTCGGACTCTCGAGTTTGGAGAAGTTGATTTTCTTGATCGATATCGGCCGAGGCAGTGTCGCTAATTTCCAAATTAACGAAACTGCTGAAACTCTGTTTTCTCGAATTTTCGGTGAAAAACGACGTGGTGGTTTCTCCGAAATGGAGCTCGGTGACAATTTCGTTTTCGTCGATGGATACTTGGCTGGATATTTCTTCGATGCACGTGTCGCAACTTTCTGAAGTTGGTTCATCATTTTTGGGAAAATCGTCCATCTCCTGGATCAATGGCGAATCGTTCTCGATCTGATTGTTCTCGCAATTTTCAAGGTCATCGATTTCAGTCACGGTGAGATGATCGTCGATGGAAATAACGTTGGAAAAATCGTCGTCTATTGTTGTTTCGTGGTCGGGGAGATCCGCGGCTTCCGGTTCACGTTCGTCCTCCTCGAGGTCAGCGGATTCGGAGGACTTTTCGAAAACGTCGCTGACCGTTCTGTCCTCGATTATAACGACGGGTTTTATCGGCTTAAAGCCCATTCCGTTGGCCGTCACGTCACTGAATAAATCGTCGTCGAAGCTCGTTTTAGTCGGTGACGAAGCGGCTGAATGATTTCTTCGACTGTTTGCCGACAATATTGCCATTCGACCGAGGGCTCGTATGGCGTTTCCGGTTTTCTGTTCAAACAAATCAAAGAAAAATCGCACGCACATGCACACGGACATGCTGTACAAACTTTAAATGCATAAAGAAGAGTTTTCGTGCATCAGAGATTTTTATGCTTAAGGCGATTAAGCTCACTCTTCGTTAAATCCATTGCAACAAATTCGTGGTAGCTTGTAACACAAAAAAACATTTACGCTTCCGGTTAACTGAACGAATGGACGGGATCACTTTTATGTGAAAAATGGACGAAAATTTTTTTTTTCTCTTCAAAAGGTCAGTCTGAAGGTCGACCGTGAATTTTCTTATCGAAATTGAATCAATTTTAGTTAAATAATTAAGTTAAATAAAATAATTTTTTCTCAACGATAAGGAGGCACACGTAGGAAAAAATGGATAGAAAAAATATTATCTTATGTAAGAGAGTTTCGTGTCACGTCCATTCACTACTAGTCCCGCTTTTCTTGATGATTTTGTTTTTGTATTGACAAGCATTCGTACCTGCCACTTTCGTCGGACGATAAACTTTTTCAATTTATCTGTTGGCAGAGCGACGCTGCTCATGCATTCAGCTTGTTGAGCCAACCATGGATGCTCCAGACATTGTTTAGCGGACATTCGCAACCTAAAGATTTGGAGGAGGACAAAAAATTGAGAGAAAAAAAAACATAATCGAAAAGCGAGGAATTCGAAAAATTGAAGAAAATAAAAATAAATAATATTCCGGAAAATTCGATTTTCAACGGCCGGATATTACGAAACGACAAAAATTAGACATTAAAATGAGCCAAGCCTTTTTTTTTCATTTAGAAAAGTATTGCAGAACCGCAATATCAAAAAGTGCAGAAGGGAGAAAAACTCACTCTTTTCTTTTGATCAAGAGAGCGCTTATAAAGTCCTTGGCCTCGGAGGAAATGGCCGCGAAGGCTTTGTCGTCAAAGTCATAATCGGCTCGGGTAATGTTAGCGAAAGTTTCGGCGTCGTTGTCTCCCATGAATGGTGAGAGACCGGTCAATCTGCGAGTCGAGAGAAATCGTCTCGGTATTTGTTTGCCATTTTGCAGGATTTACAAAGTTGAAGTTACAACGTCAAATTGAAGAAAAAAAAATGGTAGTAATGCGTAGAAGTTTCTTACAGAACGTAACAAATGACCCCGACGCTCCACATGTCCGACTCGGTGCCGATTGGCTCGAAGCCGATTATTTCCGGGGGAATGAATTCTGGAGTGCCGAAGAGCACGCGAACCGGAGTGTCCGGATTTAAGGTTTGAGCCAGACCGAAATCTATGAGTTTTATGCGATGGGAGGTACGCGTGTGGCACATGATGTTTTCTGGCTGTAAAAACATTTAAGATTCGCGATCATTAACGATTCGTGCATTTGACGAGCAATCGAGCAAAAACGTCACAATTGAGCTCAAGAACTCATTTTATTTCGCCTGATTAATGAGAATGAAAAAATGCGTTTTTGAGGATTTGCAAGAACTCGGAGATAAACAGTTGAAAAGCCTTAACCCCAATTACCTTGAGATCCAAATGAACGACGTAATTATTATGCATGTACTCGACCCCCTCACAAATTTGTTTAACAAATAAGATGCTGTCCTTCTCAGTAAGAGTAAAATCATCAGCGACGACTCTTTCGAAGAGTTCTCCACCGGAAATGCTGAATAAACGAAAAATTAACGATATTTGCGAAAAGACGAAATGACGTTAAGAGGAGATTGGAAAAATGAATAAATAATGAAAGAATGAAAATTCGTACTCACTATTCCGTAACCATGATAATTTCTTTGGGATTTTCGAAGGCAGCTGCAAGACGCAAAAGTTTTGGATGCCTGAGTCTATTCATAATGTCAATTTCCTCGTGTACCTGTTGTCGGTCTTTGGCTTTGATGGTACGAACGAATTTAGCTGCGAGATTGAGTCCCGTGGATTTTTCCACGATCCTTCTCACTACGCCGTATCTCCCTTTGCCTAATTCTTCCTTCACGTCATAACGTTCTTCGAAATGAATTCCATCCTCGGGACTGACGATCCGAGCTTCGAACGACGGCTCGAATTCGTCCTCTGGACACAAAAATAAAGAAAATCCCCCCATTATTGTGACGACCAAACATCATGGATGCAAAATGTGAGTTTTTGAGATTTTTTTTTTTTCATTTCGTTAGAGTGGAAATCAAATTTTTTGCAAAATTTTTCTATTTTTTTTTACCTTCTTCCTCAATCTCTATTTGGTTTATCTCAGCAGTGAATACTTGACCACCGATCTCTTGGTCGTTTTCACCAGGGACGGTGACGAGATCAGAAACGGCGCTTGGTTCACTGAGCCCATGAGCGTTTTCCGCCCTAACGCGGAAGCTGTAAGAATCTTGAGGCACGAGGCCGGTGACTGTGTGACTGAGAGAATGGCGCGCTTCGGCAATCGCGATCCAGCAAGGTTCCTCCGAACGTTTCATCTCGACGCTGTAACCGGTGACGGCGCAACCACCGTCGTAAGAAGGCGATCTCCAGGTAACGATCGCTTTACCCGAACGCGTTATACTTTGCACGCAAGGTGTACCCGCTGGCGGGTCAGGAACGCCTGCAAAAAAACAATCAAAAATTCTTAATATTTGCGTGGAGAATCTCTAAAAATTATTGACTCAATTGATTGATTTTTAAAAATTATCAATTAAATTTTTTTTAATGATTTCAGGATCGATAATCGATTCGGTCGAAAAAATAATAATAATCGAGAGAAAAAATTTATCCGATGCTCGAATACGGATAATTGAGCAATTTGATTAATTAATTAAATTGCCGATTTCTGGGAAAATTGAACGAACGATCGAATTCTCTCGCCAGCTGATTCGATCAACGACAAATGTTTTCGTAATTTCAATTTAATCGCGAAAAATTCAATCAAAGTTTAATCAACCACAGAATAAAATAAAAAAAGTAAAAAATATTATTACATCAACGTGATTCGTTATTCGCCAATTGTCAAATGCCTCGATCTTCTGTTTTATAAATTCTCTCGGAATGACTGAGGTCCATTGTTTTCCGAAGTACTGGCATGGAAACGAAAGGGAAAAAAAAGTTGTGTCCAGTCTTAGCTGAGATGACGCAAAACTAGTGTATAGCTAGCGATGACGTAATTTTAATCTAGTACTGCTCGTTTTAACGGAGGGCTCATACTCTCGAGAGGATTATAATGCGGCATCAAGGGACTTGATCTCGATATAGAGTTCGCCTTAACAGCAATACGTGATTCACAATAACATTTAAAAAAATCGCCACAGTTGCCTCGGAAAAAATCTGTAGCACTCAAGTTTGCAGCGTCGAAAAATTACGAAAAGTATTTTTTTTATTAATTATTTTCTTAATTAATGCAATCGCTCCAATTTATCTAGAAAATTCAGTTTCCAACATCGTGCGAATTTATAAAACACCAGGAAAAGTTGAAATATGAAAAAAACGGATAAAAATAGTTTTTCAACCGAGGAACGGAAAATTTCATGATTATTTTGTTATTGAATGAAAACAACGAGAATGCGGCGCTACAACTAGGCCGGGCGCGTTTGGGAAAAACGTGCACGTTCTTGGCGTTCGAAAACAATAATAAAGAGCTCGCGTAGTTGCGCGTGAACGGTGTGAACGTAAAATTTAGAAAAATATTTACCGAGTCAACGTTCAACACAAAGTTACGGTGGAAAAATAATAAATTTCTTCGTTCTTTCATTCATGAAAGAAATCATTCATAGGATGAATAAACAGGAAATGAAAAGCGAACGAATCGGAGCGCACGTGTTTATTCGACTATAAAAATGTTTGGCAGTCCGCAGTGCCCCAGGAATTCGCAATATCGTGAATTGGAATTGATTCGAAAAATAGACGGAAACAAAAACCAGCCGCGTGTTCGTTTTCTTATTTCGGAGTATGAAAAAAAAAAAATTTTGTAAATACTGAAAAAACTCACATGCCTCGTGTTCGCAGGACATTTCTCAAGGTTCTACAGGTCAGAAATATTTTCTTCGCGGACGCCAAGCATTTCGGGATGACGCGATCTTATTCCATGAGTCGATCGAATAAAATCACTTGTAATAAAATGATAATGACACTTTACACGGGACGTGTTTATTGGCGCGATGAATTGAGACGAACGAAAAACACTACGAAATGGACCACGTGCGGAAAAAAACGTCAGAATTGTAAGGACAAAAACACTGAACGATTTAAAAAACACTTGCGCCGTAATTATATTAATTTAATGATTGAAGTAAGACGAGAGACGTGTCGACGAAATAAATAAACGAAAGAAAGACGAAAAATTAATAACCGTGACACGCGCGACAGCCGAGCCGCTACTGATGAGACGATTTCGTTCCGCATGCCGGTCGGAACGAGGGCGTCGGAGTGGGGCAAACTGATACGTCACTCACAGCGCAGCAGCAGCGCGTGCGCCACGTACACGCGCTAATGACAAAAAATCTTCAAAGCTACACGCAATATACGTTCGTGTTATCGGAGACTACTGTCGCAGCCAGAAAGCCGAGGAACTGGACCATTTTACCAAGAGATTTGTACAAGGGATTCTACCCCAAGCCGACCTTGCTGACCTTAGCGTTTGTTTTTTTTTTTTTTCAAACACTTTGCCTCTGTCGCTCATAAACTGAATTTTTTTCTATCCAATTCAGCCTCGTTCCGGCTTTCAAAATTTTCTCAAAATCATGTCGAGGAAAAGATTAAAAATGAAAAATTCATTTTAATCAATAATCAGCAAATTTTTCAATCAATTTTTACCAATTTAAAAACGAATGTTTGTTAACAATTATTAATAATTATTATGATAATTGTTATTTTTGATAATAATTAATTACCAATTATTGTAAATGGCAGTCGATGATAAATCTCGAAATTGCATCGATCGCGATTCGTCTGTTAATTAGAATTAATTGATTCTCTTTTTGCGCAGGAGATGATAGAAACAAAAAAGAAAAAAGTTGAAAAGTGGGCCGGTTCGGCGTGGAATGGCTCGTGCCAGAAAGTTTATATTGTAAATGGAATTGCCAGTTACGAACAGTTTTAGCCTACGGTCGCAAAAGTGCGTAAGACAATGAGGGAGAGCCCCGCCTCGAGTCTCTGCCAGTGTCGAGTGTGAATTACACATCGCGGCCTTGGAGATGATCCCTCTGGTTTTTATGTCACGCTTTTGGCGCAACAGGCTCGAGAATCTTCCCGTTTGAAAAGTGAAAAATAAAACACGAAGCTCATGAGATTCGATTACGCCGTCGCGGAGGAGATTTTTGAAAAGTTGTCAAAACGTTTAATACACAAATGGATTAACCCTCGGCCCGTGTGCACGCGGCCTGATCCGAGGATTCGAGAGGGGGAAACAAATTCCATGATTCCCGGAAATTCGACTTTTTGTTTTGGGCGATTATCTCAATAACGCGATCGACTGTATTTTCCTTATCATCGACGTGTTGCCGAGTTCTTATCAAAAAGCTACAGTTTGACGTGACGTGACCGAAAAACTGCGTGATTTTCTTTTAGTAAAAAAAAAAATGAAGAAATCTCGTAGCCTTTTCGAATTTCCTGAAAGAATATCAAGCGACAATGTTGTTTGAACGTTTCAATACCTTCGACCGTAAGATTGACGTATCTGCAATCTCTCCCAGCGATATTTTCCAACGTAACGGCGTATTTGCCGGTTTGTTCGGTAGTCACAGAATTCAAGGTGAGACGGGTGAGCCCGCGGCTCGTTTCAATTTCGGCTTTATCGTCGAGCCTCACATCTCGACCCTGGAAAAAAAGTGAAACAAAATACAAAAAAAAAATTGAGAAGATAAAAAAAAAAAACGTACAGCATAAATTAGTAAACACACGGAAGAGAGGAAAACAAATATGGCTCAACGTCGATCGGATAAAAATATTTGTGCGAAAGCCAAGAGAGGACGATTTCCTTTTCAGGATTAATCTAACAGCTAATTAAAATTCATAAACCAATTGACGACAGCGTACGTAATGGACGTCAAATTTAGATCGATAATTGCAATCCCATGCATTCCAAACTCTAGGAGTTTATTTATTTTTATCGAAACTCACGTTAAGGGCTTCATGCACCGAAAATCATGTCAGTTTCAATTTTTTTTCTGTATCGAAGCCTCCGTTTGACACACTGGGTCAATTTGACCCGGACTTTATTCGCCTACCGTCAGCAGCCCATCGCAAAATTTTCAAGAATACAGAATTCATTAATACGAAAAATTTCAGCGTTCCCGAAGTTTTCTCGAATTTTCGTATTTTTTTCCAAAAAAATTCTCTGAAGTTCTCGTGGGGGTTTTTATCAAGTTTTTTAAAATTTATTTTTGACATTTTCATTCACAGGTGAGCCCTGGATAAAAATCGAACGAATAATTTCGATGTATTTTGAGCATGAAGAGAAAAAAAGAAAGAATATCGGATGATGATTGAGTATCAATTATTTTGACAGGAGTTGAAGAACACGCCGTTCGACTTTGATAAATATCCGCTGGAATGCAGCAACAGACACTTTCTTGTTGCGATTTTTCAAACAGTCAAGACGCGATTCATCTTTCTTCGATTACACTGATTCTCGCGGTGTGTCTCTTTCTCTCTCGTTTGTCTCGGGCATTCTCTTCTTTCTTTCTGTTCAGAGCTTCTTGATATGGAGCAGCGAGATAAGATTGCTCGTTTCTCTTGTAAAACAAGGAACAGTGGTGTTTGGTCTCGCGCACGTTATCGTTTCACGTTTGACTGAAATACGGACACATGTTCGGAGAAGCAAAAAAAACAAACAAACGCGTTTCTTCGACGCTGGAGCGATGGTTTTTTTTTTTTTTTTATTCATATGGAAATATGCGGGCCAGCGATGTTTCGGCCTCGTTTTTTCAACGATAAATCGTGTGTGAAGTGTCGACAATTTTTTATGTACACACTCGAGAAAGTCTCTTTTATTTTCTCTCGCCAATGGCGATGATGCGATGCAAATGAATGGATTTTTTTTTTGTTTTGCTCACTTTCGCAACGCGTGACGGAACACAGTTTTAAGGGATTTCCAAATTCATGTGACGTTACGAATAAATTTCGTTTTTCTTTTAAATCAACAAAACGGAATTCGCGTGAGAGTAAAATTGTTAAAATGGGATTTTTAAAATTAAAAATCGACGTTTTTGACTCACCTTCCTCAACCACCTGACTTTCGGCTGCGGTTCACCGTCAAAAGTGGCGAAAAGTATGACTTTGCTGCCCCGCAACGCGACCGTATCTGCCGGGGCTGCGAAAATCACTGGAGGTCGAGACTCCTCGGGATCATCATTGACGATTAGTCTCGAATTTTGCGACTCAGTTTCGTTTTTCGTTGTCGTTGATTCTTGCCGACTCGTTGGGACTTCCGGTTCGGATGCGATTTGGCTGCGATTGTTTGGGGCAAGGGATTCGATCGTTTTGTCGTCAGTCTGAATCGGCGCGGCATCATTTTCTTTCGAGACTTGGGACTGCTCGATTTTTTCAGTGACGCCATTGTGCGGGGGAGGATTTAGCGGAATTTTGGGGGAACGTGACCTTGAAATTGGCAACCTCTTCGGAATCAACGAGCCGTTGGTCACAGTCGTTTTTTTCGAATTATTTTGAATCGATCGATTATTTCCTCCGTTCGTTTCCACTCGAGCAGGGTTTTTAGTCGTTGGTTTCAAGTTTACAGGGTTGGTAGGATTCCCCGTGGGATTCTGTCTCGGGAGGGAGGAACTTCGGGGTTTCGGAGGAATTGCAACTTTCGAGATTTGGTGTTTGACCGAGTCGGCCAACCCATTGTTGTTTCTCGTAGCACGTACTTGTTTTTTTATTCGTCGTATTGGCTCCGGAGATTCCATCGGCGATTTACCATTTCTGCGAATTCGAGAGAGAAAACGACCAATAACGAAAGATCGTTGAATAAAAGCCACTCGATGGTTTCGAGATATTTTTTCTTTTTTTATGCGGGGGACAATTTTATAGATCGAAAATTCAGAATTGCTGCGACGATGCGAGATTTTCCCGGTCTTTTTTACAACCGATAAAAAATCTATAAATTCATGACTACGATTTGGAAATGGTGAATCCACGCGAAGGGGGCTCTGTGAAGGCATATAAAATGCAAGTCGCTATTCGAACACCGAATTTCTTCATTTCGAACTATCGACATTTTACGGAAGTCACGAATTCTCTTAGACGAGCACGGGGGACGAGGCAACGCGGCGAATGTTTACGTTCAGCAGGCGCGACGCGGACGCGGAGTGACGAAAGCATGGCTGCCAATCTGAACGCTTGACAACCTTGACATTGCGTCGCAATTTGAAAATATTTAATAACTTCGATTTTGGCAACCGTGAATTATCGCGTCGGTTCAGTCGGTTGTAGAAACTCGGCCAAAGAAATATTTGAACGTGAAATCTCGTTCCGAGACCTTGAAAAAATGCACCGACGTCGTTTTTCGATTTGTTGATAATCAACAACGTTTGGAGGTGTCGCGCGTTTGTGGTTGAACGATTTTGTTCCGTTCCAAGTGGAAATGCTTTTAAATTACGGATTTTTTAAAGGATACCAAAAAAAAAATATGGCCGCGTCATTTGACACACATTCGGTAGTTTCCTATACAAAGATCGTCCCGCCCGATTCAAATAAAAACTGACGCGCAATAGTCACAAGTGTTTAAAATTTTCTCTTCATAAAATCGTGAATTAACGACCAAGGGTCAAAACGTAATAGTGAAAATAAAATTCCACAACACTTGCCTGTGTTGCTGCTGCCACCTCGAAAAAGTTGGACTCAGCGCCCCCCCTCGTCCGCTCATAGAGTCGTGGATGTTCGGTCGGAGATGAGTGTCTCCGCGTAGGGCCAAGGTTACGGGACTGCGGCTGTAAATCGAATAGGTTCTTGGCGACGCGCTCCTCGTTCGTATCGTTCTCGGAACTGAACCCTGACGACCTGGACAAAAGGTATAAGGCCCCAAGAATGTCGATATTGAGAACATTTTGAGTGTTCGATTGAAATAATGAAAATTATGAATCGTAATAATCATGCGTTGACCTTGTCCCGTACATCGAGCCGCCTCTTTCGCGACAGAGCCGATTTACGCGATGTTATTTAGGGTGAAAAACAAAGTGCGCGTTTTTAGTCGAAATTCAACGAACCTTTGATAATTTCGAGTCTCGCAGTCGCTTCGGTTCTTCCGACGTCATTTTCCAAAGTGATTCGGTAAAGTCCCGCATCTTCGTGGTTAATTTCGGTGATTTCGAGTATTCGGACATCGTCTTTTTCCTTGAGAGTTATCCTGGTGGTGGGAGTGACTGGAATTCCGTCTTTGTCCCAGGTGACCCAAGGCGTTGGGTGGCCAGCGATCGCGCATTGAAATCTGACGGTTTCGCCCTCTTCCGCGACGCGATTATGAGGCACGGCGTAAAATTTCGGGCCGATGGGAAGCCGCGGTCGTCGAGCCATCGATTGACCACGCGGTGGCCTCACCGCTGGTTTGAGCTCGCGTCGACCTGCAACACGACGCGCGTGTATGGATTTCCCTTTTTCCTAAAACTTTTCGTTTTCGACAAAGTTCGTCCTTTATTTGTATCAAAAATCGCGAACTTGACCTTTTTTTAATCAGTTCTTGACATACTGGGTCAATTTGACCCAAAACCATCGTTTGTGAAGTCTGCCTTGAGAACATTAAAAAAAAAAAAAATGAAATTTTGTAAAAAACAAAATTGTTGTATTTTTTCGTAGTTTTTGGATTCACAGCCAATGATGTACCCAAAATATACGCCGGGTAAAATTGACCCAGTGTATCAACGAAGGGCTAAACAACGGATTTCCCAACTTTTTTTTGTTCAAAAATGGTTTTTTTTACTCGATCCTTTATTGAACAAAATTCCGAATGACTTACTGCTGGGACAAGCGGGCGACAAGCTCCGGATGGGCGTTGATCTCGGGGTCGAGATCGGCGTCGATTCGGCCGACAGGAGACCAACGGGTCGTATGAGTCGCCGACTCAAGGCACTTTCTTTTCCCTCGGGAACTGTAACACGTTGAAATGTATTTTTTTTTTCGTCTTTTTTTCGAGCCCAAATTGAAAAAAAAGGTTAAAATATGCGTAACGCCTTAAAAAATCTTACCGTCGACTATTAAGCAGGCCGAGGTGAAAGCTTTTCCGAGATCGTTGTAAGCGACACACGTGTATTCACCCTCGTCCTCGGGATAAACGTGCTGAATACTCAAGCGAGCTGTCTCACCGTCGAAATCAGCCACGAAATCTCCTCCGAGAGGGAGTAACTAAAGTCAAAGGATTCGTAACGATTCTCATTACAAATGGTAATGCAAATATTATGAGCCGTCGGTTTCGACGCTCTTTATTTCATTGTGTGACACAGCGTTTTTTAAGGATGAGTAAGTGGATTATAAAAAAATCGAAAATTCCGAGTCATCGTAAGCGAGAGATTTTCGAGAGAGATACTCGAATTATTTTATGCTCGACCGATTTCGAAGGCCCGAGGACGTTTTATGGCGCGTTGGAAAAATCGAGATTCGTCTGCCATTCGATTTGTTTAAACAATGCCGTAGAAAGGATGAAAAATTGAAAATTGCATGGGGAAAATTGGTGCCAAGGGTTGTTGTCAAATACCTTGCCAGACTTTTCCCATCGAACATCCGGTTCGGGTGTGGCGTAGACTCTGCAGATAAGAGTGACCGCGTCCCCGTCGCAGCATCGAAGATCCCGTAAAGGTCGTTTGATGCTCGGGAGTGTTTGGACTTTTCTAAAAAATTGGGAAAACACGAGTCAAACAAAACTTGTCGATTGTATAACGTCGCGCGCAAGGAAAATCGTCCAGCTCATCTGGACTCACCCGTGCTTGATCGAAGCGTGCTCCATGCTACTGTCACTTTTGCCCTGTCCTCGTGCATAAATTTGCAGAGAAATTATAGCTTTGGCTTCGCCATGACAGTTTTTTGCAATAACGGTGTAAGCGCCGGTAAAGTCGAGTTTGGCGTAAGGAATTTCAAGGCGGTACTGAGGCCCGGCACCGACTCTTCGGAAATGAGCAGCGTCTCTGTAGTAATCCGGCTGAAACATTTAAACAAATAAATCAAACGTTTTTTTTTCATTTTTTTCACGGCAGACGTTGCAGTTCTCGCATCGGGATCCGCGCGAGATTTCCTCATCGGGATTAATATCCTTCGATCATTTTTTCCCTCTGACATATGAGAACGATACCCAACGAATGACTTGGCGAGAAAAAAAATCAAAGAGGAGATTAAAAAGAAAGAAAGAAAAAATGAACAAGAACGTATCGCTTATTATCGCACGAGAGAGATGGCTTTCGACTTGAGAGCTGTCAACCATATAGGGAGCGAAAGTTGACCAACGTTTCTGCTGGTACAATTGTAACATGGACATATAAGCGTGAAGGGTTTTTCGTTTGCCAGGGCTTCGTCACTCCGAGGACTCGGAGCGCGAAGCGTACGCTCGTGAATCTAATTGACAGTGTGGGTAAGTCGTTTTTTCCCTCCTTTCCTTTCTTTCTTTTTTCGCAATTGTCTTCGCGGCACTTTGAACAACTCGCGTATGATCTTTTCGATAAAAAAAAAAAATGCTCTCCACTCACGGGGATAATCGCAGCTCGAGCAACTCCCCCCCCCCATGCCTGACTCGTCAGGCCCACAACAAATTACCACCAAGCATCGCCGCTCAACATTTACGCACCGCGTCGAGCGTTTACATAGAGCACGCTTTAATGACGCGCAGAGTCTCGAACACATTTGCTCATTACATATGCCTCGCTTACTTACGAGGCCGATGAGGGATTAGCAAATACGTTATTCACCATACTGCGACCTCTCCTTCCTCAAGACTCGCGGGATAATTAATTAGTTGTCAGATCCAACTTAATCTTTTTCAATCGTGTTAGTTGCATTTTTTCTCATTACAATTCACCAATGACCCTGTTACATTTTTTTAATTTACCTTTTTTTTCTTCTTCTTATTATTGAGTTCGCATTATTTTATCAACAATAACTCGGTCGCTGCTGTAACATCACCGAACCAAAATGAAATCCTTTTTCCCATCAACAATTTTGTTCCATTGAAAAATGACAGAATTTTCAAATTGCTCATCAATTCACGAAATCTGCTGAAACTGTTTTTAATTGACAACAATTTTCTGAACGAGCTTAATCTTTTTTTCTATTCGAAAGTGGAAGCCCAGCCACTTTTCCGTTTCTTCGTTTTCGCGTCATCTTCGAATTAGTTTTTGAATTTTCACATTTTCCACATCATTGTATTTTTTATATTTTTCCTCTGTTTGAAACTTTTTCAAGTACTTTTTAAAATGTTTTTACGTTTATATTTCCAATGGAGAATTTTAGTCTACGTCACATTTTGATGGTTTTTGCGTAAAGCGACTCGCATTTTTGCACCAAAATTCTATAAAACTGAAAAATCAATTGTTAATCTTGGAAAACACTGAATTTCTCATTGTTGCGGATTGAAAATGATCCGGCGACTGAAAAGTGCAGTGATTTCATCGGGAGGAGAGGCCTTTTTTTTCTTTGAAGTTGCATTTAATGACGTTGAGGACGTGCGAATAGCCAGCACGACGCACGCGACCAGACTGCGAATCGTGGTTGTTCCCCAAATGAGCAAGTTCACCCATTCGCGTCGACTTGAGATTTAAACTGCGAGGTAAATAATTGAATAGGCTTTGAGCTCACGAGATCCATATTCGCGATCTGTCCTGCTCAACAACTCGCGACTCACGCCCGTGTTGATGCGACGCTATTATTCATTCGGCCGGACGAAATGTTAATGATGAAAATTGAACAATAATTTAAAACTGACGTCAATATCTTGTGAGACGAAAAATTAAAGCTTCTCGAACGTGTTTTTTCAATGCCAAACTATGGCAGCGGACGATTCGAAAAAGATTTCGCATAAAATTCTCCAAGTCACGAAGAATTAGTGAAAAAATTGAAAAAAGAGTGAGAATCTTTGAATGAAAATGAAAAAAAAAAATCGAAAATAATTCACTTAATCGTGAACTTTGTGCAATTAAGAAATAATAATAATTGTACAAATATTTCGTACATTTGTCGATCCCCCACAGGTAGAGTCAGAAAAATCCGTCGCCCATAAAGTTGCGAGAAAAAGTCTCACGGCTCCTTAATGAAAAAAGAAATGTATAAAATCAAAGTTATGAATGATTCATAGTCCAGAAAGGTTGAAGGAGAAAATTGCACGAATGATTAATTACTAAAAATCGTAACACTTGCCAGGCGATCGATGGATGTTAGCCAAAAGCCCTAGAAGGATATTTCTGACGTCTGATGAGCCATATAAAGTGAAGCACGCACTCACTGATTCTCGCTTGTCACACTGAACGCACGTTTGAAAAATGCTCTCCTCTCAAAGTGAATTTATGCAAGTGAGATTTTCAAATGAATTGCACTTTGTAGATAGTAACGCGATTTGTACTTTATTGGAAGTGAGAATGTGCAAAGGTGGAGAAACGAAGAGTCCGGTTCGAGTAGCGATCGCGTACTGTCAGATGATAAAATAAAAAGTGGTCGTTCGGTGTACGCCGGTGGCAGGGACGGGGTATCTCTCTGCATGGTTCCCTGACCCCGTGGATTCGCTGCAAGAGTCGAACGAGCGAATCCGCGAACGCCGAGAAACCCAAGAGCTAAACCCATAAACAAATTCCAGCCCAAATCGGTGGAGTCGAAATTTCTTATGAAACAAAAATGAAAAACCATAATGACAAATTATCCGGTGCAAGTCGGTCGCATAATTAATATTTGTTTAGCCTCCGGATGCATAAATTCAGGTTGGCCGCATGAAAAGATTGGAAATTCCCGAGTCGAAAAATAAAAATCTAATAATTTAGGCGAATTTTGGGTCTAGACCGAAATGACGCATAAAACTAGCCGGAATAGCGAACCATTCCGGCGAGGCTCAATAAAAATGCGCCTAAACTTGTAATTTCGGTTTCTCAATCGGCTTGCTGCTTGCGCCGAAAATACTCCGAAACTTAGAATTGTGGCTTTTTCATCAGGCTGCTTGCTCGGGCCAAAAACACGCCGAAACCTGCGATTTCGGCCTTTTCATCAGCCGGTTTTCTCGGGCTTAAAACGCACCCAAATCGGGTATTTCGGTTCCGTCATTGACCCGCTTGCCCGGGCCAAAATCACGGGAAAACCTGGAACCTCGGTCGCTTCATCGGCCCCCTTGCTGAGGCCAAAAACACGCCAAAACCGTGGATTTTAGCCTCTCTATTAGCCCGCTCGCTTAGGCCGAGAACACGCCAAAACTTGGAACCTGGGCCTCTTCATCCGCCCGCTTGCTCGGGCCAAAATCACGCCAAAACCGTGGATTTCAGCGTTTCCAGTAGCCCGGGTGCTCGCGCCAAAAATACGCCGAAATATGGGATATAGGTCTCCCAATCGAGCGTAATTAGTAATACGCGAAGATTACGTATACGTTTAGGAAGGAAGTAATCATCGGTATTGTGAACAGACGAAAATTAAGGGAAAGAATGAGGCAATGGTGCGATGCAGTAACGTAGGGAGAGTAAGAAAAAAAACGGAAATTATTGCTTCCCCTGAAATCTCCATGAAAATGAAAAAAACGTTTTTATGACTATATTCTTTTATTTAGAAAATAATAAATTCATACAGCTTGAGCATTTAATTATAAGAAATTCAAGAGACGAGAAATTTGAATTTGAGCTGTGGGTTGTAGTCTGCAAATTTTGTGAAAATTTTATTGAATTATTGATTGCTTGGGGATTTTGATAAGAATTGGAGCGTGACAAAATGTAATCTTGAGACGGATAAACATTATGTGAAAAATCGTTCGGATAAGAATACATTTAATTTTGATGGATATAAAGGTTTCCTGGTGGAAGGAGATTCGGTTGATTGTAATCATACCGCCGTTGTCCATAAAAATATTGTCCGTTTCGATGAGACTCCCTGCATATAATTCGGTGTGACAGAAGGACCAGGAAAGTCTTGTCGGGGATTGGAATGCCGTTGGTGGTAGCGGGGAGTAAAGTAGGGGTGCTTCGTTCTGAATTTTAACATTGGACCGGCCTGGTGAAGATACTTTTATTATTATATCAGTTTATTTACTCATTAATGGGATAAAAATTTGTGATAATTATTGATAATCATTTTTTATCAAAATTAGTGGGATCCGCAGCCATAACCGGCTTTGATTTTGCATATAAGCAGATTATGACAAAACAACCGCGGCCATCAGCAGCCATTAATAATGCAGAATTGATGTTGAATTTAGGCTAGTCGACTTTGGAGTCATACTACAAGTTTGGACAACAATAGGGGGCTTACCTTGACGGATGAATCCTAAATGTCAATGGAAGATGAAGAGGTTTGTCAGGATCTTGGCAATTATATCCAACACAAATTAGGATGACTTAATTTTTCCTTTTTGTTCGTAAAAAAAACCGTCGGTGAGCTCACGCGAATTTGAGGTTTTCCCAAAAAAGTGCTTGGTTGTCATCCGAGGATTTCTCAAAGCAACGCCTATGTTTTGTTTTTGAACCGAAGCACGCGAGTTAACTTGGCTCAGCTAGTTTCGCGTTACGCATACGGAATCCTGTGCTCCGGCGTGTTTTCGGCCTGTAATCTACACGACGAGATCAAAAACCCGAAAAATTAAATATCGGCGTATTTCTGGAGTAAACACAATGCCGACCGAAACGCTAAGCTTCGGCATATTTTTGGCGTGCAACTCTTCAGCAATTAGTTACTGAATATACGTCGAAATGCTGTGCTTTGGCGTGTTTTTGGCCTGTAATCTGCGACCCAAACAAAAAACCGAAAAAATGAGTATCGGCGTAGTTTTTGCTCAAACAGAACACCGACTGATAGGCCGCAAGCGTCCCAAAATCTCACGCTTCGGCATATTTTTGGCCTGCAACTCTTCAGACCGCTTAAAATGCAACAAATATAAGTTCCGGCGTTTTTTCCGTTGCATTTTCGGTATATTCCGGTTTGTAAGTCACCTAAATTTTAACGATTGTCATATTTTGACCGTTCCTTGGCCTTTTTCGCCAATCGTAGCCCAACTTTTACAATTTCGGCCCAATTAAGTAAAGTTTTCGGCCTCAGTTTTCAACTCGGGTTCTGTATCTGACTGGCAAGTAGCCGTCGTGTCTGAATCGTAGGAGTCGTTTCTGTAATTGGCATTTATCGCCTTTCCACCAGAGACAGTCTCGCAGAATTGAAAAAGGAGATTAAGAATACACCGAGTGCGAGTTAACCGTCGCTAAATCAATCACTCGCCAAAAGATAGACATATCTATACGCCTTACAAAACGTTAATATATCAAATTGCTGAGAAACAGAGAGAGAGAGAGAGAGCGAGGCTCGATAGTAATAAATGACAAAAGCATATGGTGGCAGCTAGTGGGCAAAAATAACATCGAACATGGTCAAAGTTTCTTAAGTAGTATAATACGTGTGTATTCGTATTTAATACTAGATCCGAATACGGCTATAATGTAGGTATGTCATTTCGGTTGGTAAATACCTTGACCTAAATCCTGGGCACACGTTCTGTGTACGAAGCAAAAGTCATCCACACATATTTATCTGAATATATATGTAGAAGCGAGCACCACCACAAGAGCGAGAGAGGACACGTCATTGGTCGATCCCTAGCTGCGCAATCAGCGCGGATACAAAACACTCGTTTTTTTTTCTCGCGCGGGCGCCCCTTTTCAACCGAACATTAGTCTGATCGATTTTTTATTAGAAAGAAACAAACGACTGGCTGCGAGACGAGGATTTCAAAAAATGTCAAAAGAAGCTTCGCGCAGAGGCTGCAAGTCGGTGACGAAATTTCTGATTCAGCATATAAATCTCAATGAAAAGAGGAATAAACGAAAAGGAATTGAATTACGCGTTGAATAATTGGCGCAAGAATTACGCTGTCAGGACTCGAATGATTTATTCCAGTCTGACGAGTTTCTTGTTTATATTGATCCTGTCATGCATTGTTGAAAAAAAAAACAAAAATAGCGAAAAAAAGGGTTTGGATCGAAGAAAGATGTTGACAATGAAGCGTTAATGGAGCTTCAAAAATGCCATGAATCTTTCATGATTGCACGAAAGACTGCGCAGAGACTTATCAAGAAAATAAACGAGCATGTAGTTCGACGCTGTTTGAAATTCGTTACAATTTCATTGGAAACATCGACAAACATAGGAAGACGATCGTGATTCAAGAATTCTCGAGGGACGAGTCATATAATCGCGATATCACGCAATCCTGACAGTCGTCCTCTGGGAGGCCTCTGCTCTTTCTCTTTATCCCCGCGAAACACAAACTCGATAGAGATATTTAACGATCGACAAATGCAATTCTGTACGTAACGCGCCAAGAATTCTCGCGGGACACGTCAAACGCGGGATAAATCAATTCAGGCTTTTTCTTCGCTCATCCTATTTTCTCCCAATTTCTGAGCAAAATTTAACTTTCTTTTTCTCTTCCAGATTATCGCCTTCTTTTTTCTTGCCTTCCTGGGAGACTGGCAGCTCATTTCCTATTGCCCAGTGACCCAACCAAGGATAAAGGTACGAGCATCGCTGTAAGTCTCTCGATTTTTATTTTTCACGCGCAATTTCATGTTTTCTCACCCTTAAAAAGTCTCGTAACCAAATGACCTCCGGTTTGGGATCTCCGACAACTTCGCAAAGTATAATGACCGTGTCACCCTCGACGGCTTCGGTTGAGAGTGGTTTCGTGACGAAAAGTGGCTCTTTCGAGTATCTGCAAATTATAATTCATCTCAACAAAAAAGTAACAAAATGTTGCGAATTTTTATGTTCCTGCATGAGACAAATACACAAAAATAATCAAACACAGTAATAATTATGAATTGCACAAATTCTACCACTTAAAAATCGAATTTCTCACTTTTTGACTAAGAAAAATTAATTATCTCCTTAATTACTGCGATCAACGGACCGATAATTTTTTTCCAGACTCCAAACAGTCCAAAGAACGTACCAGAATTTTTTCGCTATTTCTCGTCAAGTAGTTTTCGTCAGAAAAAATCAAACAGAGTTTAGATTTTTTTTTGTGAGGATGAGTTTAGTTCGCTTACGGTACATCCAGTGACTCGACGACGTCCGGTAACGACTGACTTATGCTCGATATTTCTTCGTCAGTTGTACCGATAACAGTTACTCTCGTAGTGCTCTCGGTCTGTCCCACCTCGTTCGTAGCAGTGCAGCAATAGAGTCCTGCGTCTCGAGGAGTAACGTGTGCCAAAGATAGTTCGACGCTGCCGTCGTGATTCAATGTCATGACGGTACTTCTGCTCGGACGTAATCGATGTCCATCCCGATGCCTGTTTTGTTGATACCACGCGATAATAACGAGACCAAACAAACAAACGAATGAATTAATGAAATTCAAGAGTCCGCAGTTGCGTTTTTAGGGGTAATTAATTCTCGAGTAATTACCAGACAATTCCAACCGTCGGATAGGCTTCGATTTGCGCAGCCAATCGGAGCTCTCCACCTGATTTAACCGTGTAAACGGCGTCGAGATGTCGCAGAAATTCTGGTGCCACGTACGCACGAATTCCCTTGTCGACAACCAAATGGCAACGGCAGGAAACCGAGCCATTGAAATTACGCGCTTTCGCCATGTAAATCCCCGAATCTTCGACGTTCGAGTGGCTTATCTCGAGCGTATGAAAGTGTGACTCATCGTCCCAGAACGAAACGTTATCTACAATCGATTTTCCATCATCGCTCGATCGACATTTTCAAATTTTCGGAAACGAAAACTCCCCAGGCGTTTTTAGATCGATGGGCAAAGTCTGAATTCTTGTACTCACCGTCTGGAAAAATCTCTTCACGATTTCTGTACCAAGTTACTTCCGGTTCCGGATGTCCCGATACTTGGCACGTGAGTCGCACCGGATACGTCATTTGCACTCTCCTGTCTCGAAGTCTCATCGTAAATTCTGGGGGTCGTTCCTCGTTGCTCGTTTCCACAGTTCTGTAAACAGTTGCAATGATTTAGTTTCGTTTTATTCGATAAAATCGTTCGATGGCAAGAAATAAATGGGAAACTTTATAGAAAATTTGCGAAAACATGTCGAAACTGAATAGTGCAGAAAATTTTGCAGCTTTTTAAATTAATTTGGAGTTTCTAAGTGTGAAAAAATAAAAATTGCAGAATTGCTGATAAAAAATACCTCATTCTGCGTAATTTTTCATCGGCCTCGACAATTTTGGGATCGGTGACGACCTGGACTCTGGCAAAGGTCGAAACCCGGCCAGCAGGATTCGTAGCTTCGCAAACGTATCTTCCGGAGTCATTTTCCTTGATCGATTGCACAGTCAATGTGCATTTCGTGCCGCTGTAATGAGTCATGTATCGCGGATCTTGCAAAGCATCGATGTCGCTCGTGTCCCTGTACCATTTGACTTCGGCTTTGGATTCGCTTCGGACTTCGCACTCGAGGTGAAGGAGTTCACCCCGCAGAGCTTTCAACTGGCCAGGCAAAATGTTGGTGAACTCGGGAAACTTGACGATTTCTCGTACGGTAACGGAACTCGTCATCGTCACGGCGTCGCCCCAGCCGTAACGATTCCGCGGCGTTATTCGGAATTTGTATTCACCTCCGGGTCGCAGATTAAACGCGTCGAACGCATTCACCGGCGTTATGCCGAGCTTTTCAATCGAATTACAAAAAAAAAACCAGGAGGATTATTTCGATTATTCCAAACACCGATCCATTTTTTTAATTGAGTTTTTTCTGTTGTTTACCTCCACCCAACGGGCTCCTCCTTCGCCACCCAAAAGCCAAGCGTCAACCCTGTAAGCAACGACCGGAGCTGGTCCATGCTGGACCGCCTTCCCCCAGCTCAACGCCAACCAGTTTCGCCCTCCGTCTATGACCACCGGCTCGCTCGTTATTGGCCCTGGGACTTCTACTCGAAAATTTTTCATTTTCCAATTAGACAATTTTTCCTTAGAAACGAAAAGGATTTAGAAAAAACAAAGTAAACATTTCCGGCAGTTTTTTTTTTTTAATTCGACACTTTTTTTGTAGGTATGTTTTTTTTTTTGAGTACCTTGATGGCCAACGAGAAAATCCAAGAATTCACGTATGGGGCAACTCGTTTTCTCTGTCCATGACAATCTTAACTTTTCAACCGACAGTTGTTTCTTTATTTTTTCTAAATCGTCAAACTCTCCGTTTTGAGCACTTTTATTATCGCCGCCGTTCATTATTCTTCATCTAATTTTATGATAGCGAAAGAGGAAAAAAACGAAAGTGCACAAAATTTTATTTAGATGACAAACGATATGATTGCCATCGCGGTACGACTGAGCTCTACATTTTTTGGCGTAACGTCGCTCGGCTTGTAGCAGAAGAAGAAGAAGAAGAAGGAGGAGGAGGACAAACAGAAATAGCTGGACGCTAGAGTTTCCTCTCCTTCTGGGCGAAGGGTGGAGTGGAAATTCCTGAGTCTCGTTAAAATAGGTGGGGCCGTGAGAGAGAACAATTTTATCTCGCCTCTCAAATTTTACTCGCCTATAATATACGCAAAAATATTCATTCGCAAGGTGTCGTTTCATTCAAAATAAAATTCTCCTTTTTCTCACTGACACCAAAATCCAAAATAACTCTAAATTATTCCGATCTCATTGAATTTAAATTTCACGCTCAAAATTTTTCTCTTTTCCGAGTTTCTAAACCGGCAACATTTTATCAAATTTCTCGAGACTCAGCCAATTGCCTGTTAGCAGAAAAAAAAAACAGAATATCGCCTGGATCCTTTGGATTCCGCATGAAAATCTCGAAACGTTTCGTTCGAAACGTAATTTTGGAACTTGTTTCTAGTTCGCATAGAGAAATTGTGAATATTTTTCCCCACTCGCAATCTTTCTCGCTGTCACGTCGTCTATTGAGAACGGGGAGTGCAGTGACACTGATCGCGATGCATCATATATTTTTAGAGCATCATCTCCCGAGTCTGCCGAGAGACACGAAAAACTTGTTTGGTGGAGAGTAAAATTGAGAAAATCGTAGGAATTGGAGCACAAGATTTTTTGGCTGTTGTGACGATTGCCAACGAGCCAAAAAACGAGAACAATGTCTAATGAGAATTGAAAGAGTTAAGGTCATGTTTTTATTCGCTTACGTTTCAGGTAAGATCGTTCGGTGTCGTGAATATTCGTCAACAGGTTGTCGGTGTCCACGCTGCCCCAGTCGTGCGACGGTGTCAATGACCTTGCTCGCTGCTTTACCTTTTCAAGTACGATTCATTCATTTTTCAAATCCAAACAAGACTTTTTTTTAACCAACTCGCATAAAAATAATATTCGCACCTTTACTGTGTAAAAAGTTCGATCGCATCCGTAACGATTCTTTGCCATTATGCAATACGTTCCTTCGTCCTCGATCGTGGCACGTTTCAGAGTCAGGCGCACGTAATCGTCGCTCGATTCCTTGTACGATTTCGGCCCGTTCGTTATATCGCGAAGACCTTTCATCCAAACGACTGAAAAATAAATTCGCCGGATCCTCGAAATTCAATTTCATCGAAAAAGTCCAAAGTCGAAAATGATTAAAATTTAAGAAAAAATGCATAAAAGTTTTTGAAAATGCAAAATATCGATTTTTTTCGATAAAATTCGATTCTCAGTCGAGAATTATGAGCTGCCGGAGGTTAAAAACGGAAAGTATGGAAAAGTTGATTCTGGCAGGTTGGATGAAACGAAATGGGAGGTCGTTTGGTTGTAAATTTGGAAAAATGTTACTAACTTCGTGGTTTGGGAACTCCGTTAACCCGGAACGAGACACTGACATCTTCTCCGGAAGTTACGTAAATAAGGTTCTCAGCAGGTCGTGAAACAAACATTGCAGGTTTTCCACCCTCGCTCGAACCCGACGGAACGACTTCGACATTTGCAGCAGTGTCGACGTAGCCGTACGCGTTGCTCGCACGACAAACGTAAGTTCCGGTCTCGGATTCGGTTGCTTCCGGTACTATGAGCGTATAAACCCCGGAATCGGCAAAAGTCCGAGCTTTGTGAGCGGAAATTGGCTCCCGTTTGTCGCCTCGCATCCACGTTATATCCGGTGGCGGGATTCCTTCGTTAATCACCCAAAACAGTCAATATAATTTATGAATTTCGCGAGTTTTGTGGTTTCGAGCAGATCCTACTGATCGCGTACCTTTGACTTCGACCTGCAAGGCTATCGTCCCTCCAGCTGGGACACTGTGGTCCGTGAGATAACTCGAAAATCTTGGTCTCCCGGTGTCTCTTTCCGAACTCGTCAAATTGCGAAAACTGCCTCTCCAGCCTGCTGCTTGATCTGTTTCGTGGAGACATAAAATCCATTGCAAACTGGATCGCAATAATGTTGAAGTTTGCGTCGTTGAAACGCACCAGAATTAATAATTTTATTGAATTTTGCGAAGGCAGAGTTCAAAAGTTGACCTCAGTGAAAATTTCTCTAATTCAAAAATCGAACTTGAAAGAAAAATCGAGGCGAAATATTTAAAAAATTGGTTGATGGACAGAATATTTTTGTTCCATTCCAACGATGCAAACTTCGATATCGTTATTGCTCGGCTGACAATTTTTACCTTTCCCATCAAAGTTAACGACGTGCGAAGTACAATCACTGATTTTCGAGGCGTTCTCAGCCCTGCAAGTGTACAGTCCACCGTCATAAAAATCAGGACGAGAAATTTTCAATCGACAAATACCGTCTCCGAGATCTGACTGTTGGTAACGATCTCCTATCTCCAGAATCTGTCCATCCTTGAGCCAAGTTATCTTGGGACTGGGTTGGCCACGAACTCGGCACTCTAGAACGAGCTCGTTCTCGGCAGATCGATAAGTGTCTGGAAATCAATGCATTACAGTTCCCCAAAACTATCGAGCCAATTTCTATCATTTTGATTTTCTTGTCCGTCGTTTTTTATTTATGGGAGGCTGCAGGTTTTTTTTTCGATATGCATATATTAGGGTGGGCCAAAAAAAACGTATATTTTTTTTCGATTGGTACTCCGAAAAATAGGTTCCTAAACACCTCTAAGAAAGTCTCTCCAAGTATGAGGTCTTAATTGTAACGGGGAGGTCCTCCGCCTTACAGTTTTTTATTTTTTTCTTATTATTAGATAGAAAAATCCATATCTCACTTACAACTACTTGAAAAAATGTCTTGTTCCATGGATTTTGTAGGAAATTTAATGCTCTACAAGAAAGGTCTCCTACGATTTTCTCGTAAACCTAACTATTTTAAATAAATCAACGGTTGAATTTTGATTATTTTGGGGCAAATTTTGTTTTTTTTTCTGAATCCCATAACTCAATGAAAAAAAAATAATTTTCGATCGAAAAACTCATAGCATTGTAGGAAATTTAATGCTCTACAAAAAAGGTTTCCTACGATTTTCTCGTAAACCTCATCGTTTCGAAGATATTAACGGTTGAAGTTTGGGTTATCGAAGGATTGATATGTTTGTAATCTATCAAATTTTTTAAAAATTGCAAGTCATGATTAGCAGTAATTGTAGAACAGTAAATTTCCTACAAAACTATGAGTTTTTCGATTGACAACGATTTTTTTTTATTGAGTTGTGAATTCAGAAGAAAAAACAAAATTTGCCTCAAAATAATCCAAATTCAACCGTTAATATCTTTAAAACAGTTAGGGTTACGACAAAAACGTAAGTGACCTTTCTTGTAGAGCATTCAATTTCCTACAAAAACTATGGAACGAGATATTTTTTTAAGTAGTTGGAGGTGAGATATGAATTTTTTTATTTAATAATAAGAAAAAAATAGAAAACTGTAAGGCGGAGGACCTTCCCGTTACAATTAAGAGCTCATACTTGGAGAGACTTTCTTAGAGGTGTCTAGGAACCTATTTTTCGGAGTACCGATCGAAAAAAAAAATAAACGTTTTTTTGGCCCACCCTAATGCATGTGGAAAGAATCGAACCTGCGGGTTTGCCGTTCGGGCAATAGAAATGAGACTTGGCCTTGAATTTTTGTTAATTGCTACTATTTTCAATTTTTTTTCCTCCAGATTTCCCCAATTAAAATTTCCTCCGAGTTACCCTCGTTCAAGACTGGGATGCGTTCAAGGTCACCGAAGGATGCTCGGCTTCGCAGTCATCGTTGTCAGAGAATTTTTATTGAGCAGTGAGTAAAGTTTCATCAACATGAATTTGCTTTGATTTCGTTAGTGGGAATTTTTGGGAATGTAAAGTTGTTGGTATGGATTTTGGGGTCTGGAAAGAGAGGCCAAAGACACTATACCTTTGATTGATCGTGTGAAAGTTGGACGACTGGGCAAAGGTTCGTATCCGGCGTAAACTTTGAGTTTTGCCTCGGTGTACGCTTGTCCATGAAGATTTCTCGCAACGCAGGAATATTCGCCAGAATCTTTGGGCAAAGCTGAGTACAATTCCAACGAGACCATTCCATATTCTTCGATGGTGCAGTGACGATTGCTCGAACTGGGCAATTCTTTGCCGTCCTTGGTCCAATAGATCACAGGCTCTGGCTCTCCGAGGACCGTGCAAGTTAATTTTATTCTCGATCCTTCGGCTGCTGTTCTGTCGGTCAATTTTGTACAGAACGATGGTTTCTTGCCACGATCTCTTGGTCCGGGTGTGAATTCGTGAATTCTACTCGTTGACGAATAATGAGGCGTGTAGTGTCTCTCGTCCGAGGACAAAGTTTCGTCGCGTGTTCTGGCCGAAAGTTGACGATCCGTTTCTCGACGATCCAAACGATCTTTCGTTCGCTCGTTGTCTGTTTCTATATCCGGTTGCTGCGCACTTCGTTTCCTTCGAGTTTTTGGAGGCAAGCCTTGATCTCGCGACAACGCTGACTTTGAAGACTCCGAGTACTCGGAATCCATCTCGGAGTCCGTGCGAATTGTCGAACTCGACCCTGGCTCCTCTTCCAAAGCAACTTCCTGCTCCAAACGGATCTGACGTTTTCTCACTTTCATCTCTTGTTCCGAATTCATTGGAGTTTTCTCGTCATCGTCTTCTTCCTGTTTTCCCGAAACTACTTTAACGTCACCGTCTTTCTTGGCCAGGCTCTCGTCTTCGGGAATAACTTTTGAACGTGGCGCCTTTTGGTCGATTAATTCTTCCTTCGATCGCGGTTTAGATTCTTCTTTAGAGTCTTGCTTCCTCAATCCTTTTTCATCCTCTCTGGAATCTGCTTTCTTCAATTCCTCTACGTCCTCCTTCGATTTTTCTTTCTTCAACCTTTTTGTATCCTCTAAAGAATCTCTTTTTTTTGATCCTCTACGAGATCCTTCCTTCGAATCCACTTTTTCCAGATCTTCAAACTGGTCCTTTGAGGCTTTTTTCTTCAGGACCTTAATGTTTCCCTGAGATTCTTCCGGCGATTCTTTCTTCTTCAATCCAGTTACGTCGTCCTTGGAGTCTGCACTTTTTGATTCTCCTACATCCTCCTTCGATTTTTCTTTCTTTGACTTTTTGGGTTCCTCTGAAGAGTCTGCTTTTCTTGATCCTCTACGAGATCCTTCCTTCGAATCGACTTTTTCCAGATCTTCGAACTGGTCCTTTGAGGCTTTTTTCTTCAGGACCTTAATTTCTTCCTGAGAGTCTTCTTTCGTTGACCTTCGTCGAGATTCTTCCGGTGATTCTTTCTTTTTCAGTCCAGTTACGTCGTCCTTGGAGTCTGCACTTTTTGATTCTCCTACGTCCTCCTTCGATTTTTCTTTCTTTGACTTTTTGGGCTCCTCTGAAGAGTCTCCTTTTTTCGATCCCCTACGAGATCCTTCCTTCGAATCCCCTTTTTTCAGATCTTCAAACTGGTCCTTTGAGGCTTTTTTCTTCAGAACCTTAATGTCTTCCTGAGATTCTTCTTTCGTTGAACTTCGTCGAGATTCTTCCGGTAATTCTTTCTTTTTCGATTCAGTTACCTCGTCTTTGGAGTCTGCACTTTTTGATTCTTCTACGGCTTCCTTCGATTTTTCTTTCTTTGACTTTTTTGTTTCCTCTAAAGAGTCTCCTTTTTTCGATCCCCTACGAGATCCTTCCTTCGAATCGACTTTTTCCAGATCTTCAAACTGGTCTTTTGAGGCTTTTTTCTTCAGAACCTTAATGTCTTCCTGAGAGTCCTCTTTCGTTGAACTTCGTCGAGCTTCTTCCGGTGATTCTTTCTTTTTCGATCCAGTGATGTCGTCCTTGGAGTCTGCCGTTTTGGATCCTCGTCGAGACCCTTCCTGTGATTCTTTCTTCTTTAGACGTTTACCTTCGTCCAGGGAGTCTTTCTTTTTTGAACTTCGGCGTGGTCCCTCCGAGGTTTCTTCTTTCTTTGATCCTCGTCGAGAGCCTCCTTCAGAATCTTTTTTCTTTGGTACCTTAACATCCTCCGTTGACTCTTCTTTTTTAGATCCTCGTCGAGATCCTTCTGTGGATTCTTTTCTCTTCAACCCTTTGGCATCGTCTTTGGTGGTTTCTTTCTTCGAGCCCCTTCGGGATACTTCGTCTGTTTCAACAGTTGCTTCAGGCCCTTGATCTTTCTGTTCCGATGTATCAAGTTTTGATCCTTCTTCCTGACTTTTCTTCTCTTTCGTTTTCAGATCTGTCGCTTCTTTGTTTTGGCGCTCAAGTTCCTCGATCTTCAATTTTTCAGCTTCGTCTTTTGCCTTTTTGTCTCTTTGCTCTGATTCTTCAAGTTTTCGACGTTCTTCGTCTGCTTTCTTCTGTTTTTCTTCCTTCTCTTTCTCCAAGCGTTCCCTCTCTTTTTCCTTTTCCAATTTTTCCGCCTCGAGCTTCGATTCTTCTTCTTTCCTTCGACGTTGCAATTGTTTTTCTTCTTCCAGTTTGGCGGCCTCTTTCTTTTCCTGCTCGAATCTTTCCTCTTCAAGTTTTGCTTCTTGCTCTTTTCTCTGCCGTTCGGCTTCTTTTTGCTTCTCCAGTTCAGCTGCCTTTTCTTTCTTTTGACGTTCTGCTTCCTCTTTTTCTTTTTCCAGTTTTTCCTTTTCAAGTTTAGCTTCTTCTGCTTTCTTTGCACGTTCTAATTCTTCTTTTCTGCGTTTTTCTTTCTCCAGCTTTTCGGCTTCTTCTTTCTTGAGCCGTTCCTCCTCGTCCTTCCTTGCGCGCTCAACTTCTTCTTTCTTCAATCGTTCAGCCTCTTGCTTTTCTCGTTCCAACTTCTCTGCTTCCTCTTTTTGGCGCTGCTCCTCTTCTTTTCTCACTCGTTCCATTTCCTCTTTCTTCAGTCTTTCAGCCTCAAGTCGTTCTTGCTCCAATTTTTCTTCTGCTTCTTTCTTCATCCTTTCGGCTTCTGCTTTCCTTGCACGTTCTAATTTTTCATTCTCCAACTTTTCAGCTTCTTCTTTTTCGAGTCGCTCCTTCTCTTGCTGCTTCGCACGTTCCAATTCTTCCTGTTTCAACTTTTCGGCCTCTTGCTGTTCTCTCGCCAATTTTTCTGCCTTTTCTTTCTCCACTCGTTTTTCCTCTTCTTTCCTTGCACGTTCTCTTTCTTGTTGTTCCAATTTTTCTGCTTCCTCTTGCCTCTTGAGCCGATCTTCCTCGGCCTTTCTCACGCGTTCCAATTCTTCTTGCTTCAATTTTTCTGCTTCTTGTTTTTCACGCTCCAATCTTTCCGCATCTTCCTTCTTTCGACGCTCCTCCTCTTGTTTTTCACGCTCCAATCTTTCCGCTTCTTCTTTCTTTCGACGCTCTTCCTCTTGCCGTTTCCGCTCCTTTTCTGCTTCTTCTTTCGCGAGTCGCTCCTCCTCGTCCTTTTTCGCGCGTTCCAATTCTTCTTGCTTCAATCTTTCCGCCTCTTGTTTCTCACGTTCCAATCTAGCCGCTTTTTCTTTTTTCGCGCGTTCCAATTCTTCTTCTTTCAATTTTTCAGCCTCTTGTTTTTCCCGTTCCAATTTGTCCGCTTCTTCTTTTTTCACACGTTCCAGTTCTTCTTGCTTCAATATTTCGGCCTCTTGCTTTTCTCGTTCCTTCTTCGCTGCTTCTTCTTCTTGCTGACGTCGTTCTTCTTCTTCTTTCTTTGCACGTTCCAGTTCTTCTTGTTTCAGCCGCTCTCCCTCTTGTTTTTCTTGTTCCAATCGTTCCGCTTCTTCTTTTTCCGCTCGCTCTAGTTCTTCTTGCTTCAGCCGCTCTGCCTCCCGTTTTTCTTTTTCCAATCGTTCCGCTTCTTCTTTTTTCGCACGTTCCAGTTCTTCTTGCTTCAGCCGCTCGGCCTCCTGTTTTTCCTTTTCTAATCTCTCCCTTTCCAATCGTTCCGCCTCTTCTCGCTTCAGTCGCTCGGCCTCCTGTTTTTCTTTTTCCAATCGTTCCGCTTCTTCTTTTTTCGCTCGTTCCAATTCTTCTTGTTTCAGTCGCGCCGCTTCCTGTTTTTCTTTCTCCAATCGTTCTGCCTCCTCTTTCTGGAGTCGCTCTTCTTCTTCTTTCTTCAATCTTTCAGCTTCCCGCTGTTCTCGTTCCAATTTTTCCATCTCCAATCTCTCCGCTTCTTCTTTCTGTAGCCGTTCTTCTTCCTTACGTAGGCGTTCCAGTTCTTCTTGCTTCAGTCTCTCTGCCTCTTGTTCCCTACGCTCCATTTCTTCCCGCTCCAGACGTTCGGCTTCTTCTTTCCTGTGTCTTTCCTCTTCCTCCTCCTTTCGCTTGCGTTCAGCTTCTTCTTTTTCTAATCGTTCCTGCTCTTCCTTCCGAAGTCGTTCGGCCGTTTCTCTCTCCAATCTTTCCTCCTCTTCCTTGCGAATTTGCTCAGCTTCTTCCTTCTCCAATCTTTCTTGCTCTTCTCTTCGCATACGCTCGGCTTCGTCTTTCCTCAGCCTTTCAGCTTCTGCACGCTCGGCCTCTTCCTTGCGACTTTTTTCTTCTTCTTCTTCCTTCTGGAGTCGCGCCCGTTCTTGTTCTTCCTGACGTTCGCGCGCTTCTTGCTCCAGTCTCGTGACTTCTTGTTTCTTTCTCAGTTTCTCCTCTTTTTCCTTTCCCACACGCTCGGCTTCTTCCTTCTCTTTTTGTCGGAGTTCGAGCTGTTCGCTTTCCCGGCGCTCGCTTTCCATCCGTTCCAGCTTTTCAGCTTTTTCTTTTTCTAGTTTTTCTTCAGCTTCCTCGTCTTTCATTTTTTCCTCACGTTCCTCAATTATCTCTTGACGATCCATTTCCGATTTTGCGATTTTCTCAGTTTCCAGCTTTTGTTCTTTTTCTTGTTCTCCGCTTTCATCGAGTTTCGACGGTTTTTCCTGCACCAAACCTTCGGCTGCTTCCGTTTTCTTCTCTTTCGTTTCCACTAACGAGACCGACGATGACGAGGCGGCTGCAAACTCCTGGACTTTGGCCTGAGAGACTGACAACGCGAGCTGTTCCTCTTCTACCAAATTCTTGGCCCATCCTTCGCGCGGTTTCTTCACAACGATCTCCTCAAAAACTTCTTCGATGACGTTGTCTTTTCCCTCGCGTGGGATTTTCAATTTTATCACTTTTTCCGTGCTCGTTTCCACGATTTCTACGATGTTCTGATCTTCCATGGCAACGACGTCTTCCACCGATTTAACCACGATTTTTTCCTCCATTTCTGATTCGGAGCTCTGCGCACCCTCTTTTTTTATTTTGAAAATTTTCTGTGTCGGCGTCTCGATTATTTCTACGATCGCGGATTTTCCGGCTTCGATCACTGCCTCTTCGCTCAGTTTTGCAACTTCCGCTGCTTCGATCTTCGCTACTTGAGCTTTGTGACGTAATTCTTCAACGGAAACACTCGCTTCTTGCAATTGCGATTTTTCTTGAGTCATTTCCTCAAGACCTTCTTCCGTAAATTCCGTCGTTCCCGATTTTCCGATTTGAGCTGCTTGCAGCGTTTCCGCCGGAGCATCGATACGGGCTTTCGCGAGATTTTCAGTTTCCCCGAGCTCAGCCGTTCGTTGCTTCAATTTTCCTGCTGCAAATTCTTCCAAGATCTCAGCCGATTGCGAAGTTTCTTCGAGCCTCGTTTCGGTGACCTTCGAGATCTCAGCCCGAGCCAAATTCTCGTTTTCCCGAAGTTCCGCGCGATGTTCCTCCAGTTTTTCTTCCCGTAGATGTTCCGCAGATTCCTCAACTCCCAGTTCCGAAAACTCCGCTTCACCCGGTTGGATTTTCATATCCGGTGCAGTCGCCACTTCAGCTTTAGCCAAACTTTCCGCTTCCCGTACCCGGAGCGTTTCTTCCGCCACTTTATCAACAGAAATTTCTCCCAAACTTTCGTCGATGCTTTCCGCTTCCAGTTGCGACGTTTTCACCTCCGTAGTCTTGATCTTCGTGTCAGGTTTTTCCGCGACTTCCGCAGCAGCCAATTTCTCGCTGTGACTGACTTCAGCTTTTTGTTGCTGCAGACTCTCGGGCGAAAGTTCTTGAATACTCTCCTCAGCGATTTCAAACTGCGACGATGTGGCATTCGTTGTTTTGATTTTCAGTTCCGGAGCAGCGGTCGCTCCAGCTCTGACGAAACTTTCGGTCTCCGACAATTGGGCCGACTCCTCCGAGGATCGAGGGCTCGTCAGCTCGTTGAGATCTTGCGCGAGTACAGTTTCTTCAGAGATTGCTGAAGCCTCGAGCTTCAAAGTCTTTGGTTTCGTAGCCTCGGCCGTGGCGAGATTTTCTGCAAGAAGCAACGTTGCTTTTTCCAACGGCAATTCGTCTTTCGTCGCTCGTTCCAAAACTTCCTCGCGAATATTTTCTTCGCTAGTCTCCGCTGGTTTGAAAAGTTTTCCTTCGGATTCTGACATTTCGGCGGCTGACCCAGCTGTGCTTAAAATTTCTGTCACCGCGTGTTGAGCAGTCCCTTCGATTCCTGCTTCCGCAATGATTTCTCCTTTGGATCGATTCTCTTCAGCAAGAAGCGCCGCCGCTTGGTCTTTCTGCACGGCAATTTCTGCTCCATGTTCCATTTCACCTCGTTGGGAGAAAAACTCTTCGGAAACGTCCGGTGAAATGGATTGATAGTCTTCCGGCGAGGACGACGCGTGTCTCGGTGCTTCCGAAGAATCGACGATCGCTTCGATGAGCTCCTCCAAGGGTTTGGCAGTAGTTTCTTCAATGTCAATGGATTCCTCTTTCCCTTTGACGCTTTTTTTCGCTGGGCCAATCGTTTCGATGTGTGATGTCGCTGCTTTGCCTTCGACCGAAGTTTCGAAGCTTTCCTTGGCTTTTTCGAGCTGATGCAATTTGTCCTCGCGTTCGAAAACTGATTCTAATTCTTCGGCTGCCAAAACCTCTTCGCTCTTTGAATCTGACCAAGTTTCTGCTTGACTTACGGACACTTTGGTTGTCTCGACGAGTGCTGCTTTTTCTTCCAACGCTTGCGTGTCCAGATCGAGACTCTCCTCGGTCAATTCAGCCTCGCTAATTTTTTGTGCGAGCAAATTTAGTTTTTTCATTCTTTCGTGAGCTGAATCATCGTCTTCAGCCGTTTCACTCGAATCTGCGAATGCCAGACTGTTGAGAGCTTGCTCGATTAAATTCCTGACATCGTCCAATGGCGCGATCACCGCGTTTATCGTTTCTACGAGCGAAGCGTCTTCCTGCTGGGCTTGTATCGTCCGCTCAGCTTTTTGTATCGTCAATTTCTCTCGCAGCGAGTCCAGCAACCCGCACAGCTCGGTAGAGGAATCGGCGATCGAGCGGAGGAGATCGCGCACGACTATCCTCGGTTGTTCGTCATTCCAGACCCGAACCGCTGCACCGAGAGCCGAATGGAGCTGATTCACCGGCGAGAGAAAACCTTCGATTATCGTCTCGACATCGTTCTCGAGCGATTGACCGACCGGGCGATTGAACTGCGATTCCGCGATCTCGATCTGTTTGTGGAGAGAATCGAGGGGTCGGCAGAGCAAACCGTGAGCCAATTCGTCGATCGAACGGTCCAGCGATAAAACTGCGTTTCCCAGTCGATCCAATGGCCCGAGAAGCGTCAAAGTCCACAAGTCCAATTGATCGGCACGCGATGTTTCCGAGCTCGATGCTTTTCCAGCCTGCGCACTTTCCAGCTGCGTTATCGTTTCCGAAAATGGCCGATTGTCCACCGTTATCACCTCGACGGTTCCGGGTTGCAGATTTTCTGCTTTTCCAAGTTCTTTTCTCTTTTCTCTTCCTTCCGCTGACACCGAGATTTCACTGGCTCGACTAGTTCTTTCCTCGATTTCAAGTTCATCCACGATTTCCGCTGCTTCAGCCGCTCGTGTCGTTCCAGCAGTTTTTTCCGGGGATTCTGACGGTCCGATAGTTTTCTCGATCCTCACAACCGATTCTTGCGTCGACTGCGCTATTTCGTCCGGCTCGATTTTGTTTTTGGAAGAAACAGAGTCCTCAGAAATATTTTCAACGATTTCTTCGACCGCGCTTTCGATTCCTTGGACTTGGGTCAAAGATTGCTGCGAACTTTTCGACGCTGTTTCCTGTGCTCTGGATTGTTCTGTAATTTCAGCTTGACCAGAAGTCTCGCCGCAAATTTTAGGGACGTCTTCAGCCACGAGAGTTTTCGGTTCTTCGGGTGTCATCGACCTGACGACTCTTTGCAATGCTTTCTCATAGTTAATCCTCTTGATGGTCAATGGGATTTGATTCTCGAGTTCTTCGATGGCTTCCATTACCGGGCGAAGGACTCTGGCAGCTTCGTGAATCAGGGATGCATCGAGAATCGTTCCCAAAAGATGCCTGGTCGGCTGGACAAGTCCCTCGACGATTTCGAGGCTATCAGGCTCGTGACAGTCGCTGAGAACGGCGCAGACTCGGGCCAGAGGCTCTTGGAGCTCCGTCAGAGACTCGATTAGCGCTGCATCGCTCGGAGGTTCCGAATACGAGGTCTGAATAGCGATTTTCAACAATTCCCTCTTGAAACCATCGATCACAGGTACGATGGTCGATTTGCTAGGAGAGTTGTCTTCGATCTCGGTCGTTTCTTCAGCGGTTGCGGTCAACCAATCCTCGACGGGATCAAGCCACATGGAAATTATTCCTGGAATTTCTCCGGGCTTGGAGCAAGAACTAATGGAGGCTCGTCCATCGTCGTCGGAGCTCTCGGACTTTGCGGCCAGTGCTTTTTTCAAGGCTTCCATTGCGATGAGGGTAACATCTTTCTCGACGTCTTCAATGAGTTCGAGAACGACGGGAGCTGGTCCACTGCCCATTTCTTTGGTTGCGTTTTGAACGACTTCCTTCAAGTTGCGAATCGGGGCAGCGACGTCGTTCAGAACGTGTCGATCTTCCGGATCGTGTTGCTCGGTCAAAAGAACTTTCTGTAGATTCAACAACGGTTCCTCGAGCTTTGACAATTCGTCGAAGAAAATATCGAAATTGTATTCATCATCGTTCGATTTCAAAATGACAGGGCTGCCCACAGTCACAGCCAAATTACCGACGTTCTGGCGAAGTTGTTCGATGCTCGAGATGAGATGCGATCGTCCTGATCGCTCGGCGATCGAGCGAGCGCTCGCTTGCTCGTCAATTTCTTCGGAGCAGAGTGTCGTACGTTCCAAGACGGTGGAGAGTGCGAAATGCACACCGGTCAACGCAATGGCTGCTTTTTCGACTACTTCCGGTGGTCTCGTCGGGAGAATCTTTGGAATCTCTTCGGTCTCCGGGGCCTGCGCAACAGGTTCAGGCACAACTTGCGGACTTTCGACTTTCGATACTTCCGCCTCGATGTCCTCCAACATTCGCAAAACGGATTTCATCTGAAGTTGCGAAGATTCGGACGTCTGAGCCGAGCTGATTGCCGCGGCTACGATGACCTTGAGCTCGGCCAGCGGTGCTGTCGCTTCTCGAATGAGTTTGATCTCTCCGGGTGAGACTGCCGAGGTCATGGCCAGCTGGAGATCCAGCAGAGGCTCCCGGAGATCCACCAGAGCATCCACGGTGCTGGCCGACTTCAGTGTCGTCGCCGTATGGGCCGCGGTCGCCACGGATTCTCGAAGTTCCGACAAACAAGCCGCCAACTCACTGCTGCCCGGAAGTGGAGACTCTTCCGCGCTTTCCTGAGACTCGAAATCGCTTATGACATCGCTGAGGTTAGCCTGCACGTCGATAAGCGGGTCGAGCAACATTTCCGGAAGACTCAGCTCGGTATCGAGCTCCGGAACGCGAGCAACTTTTTTTTCTCGCACCGAAACTTCCTCGCTCGATTCTGTCCCTTTCTCGCCACTCGGGGCTGCAATTTCCTCCGTTTCCGTGCTCGATTTTTCTTCAATTATATCCAGTGTACTCGCTCTCGCTAACAAATGATGTTCCGTTGGTGCTGCAGCGCTCGCCATCGATGGCACGCTCACCATTTCCATCACTGCCAAACTCTTTCTCACCAGTTCTTGCAGAACATTCGTTTCTTCCGGCTCCGAAGACTCGAGCGTGCTCTCGGCCGATGCTTCTTCCCCAGTCGCCACTCCCATCGATTCTCTCTTCGTACTTTCTTGGGTAACACGTTTTTTCTTTATTTTCAACTTCTCCAAACGTTCGACCGCGTCGTCCATCGTGTATCTCAGGAATTTCACCAGGTCAGCGTGCAACTCCGTAATTCCTTGTTCTCCGGATTCTCTCTCGTACGTTTCCAGCGCCAGTGTCAATGATTCCAATCGCGTTCTCATTTCGATCATCGATTTTTCCAAATCCCCCAAAATAACTTCTTGCTCCTGCTGCTTTGCCGAACTCGACGCACCGAAGCTATTCAAGTTTCGCGAGAGTTCCTCCAGAGGTCGCACCAGTGTCTCGATCACGAGGGTGTCCACGTTGTTCTCCAAACCTCCGCTCGATTCGCTCAACGGAATCGTACTCAAAAATGCTTCCAGACTCTGATAAACCGACTGCAGTCTCTCGATCACCGAAAGACTCGTGGATTCGTCTCCGAAAAATACTTTTCTCTCCACTATTCCAGCTACGTTTTCACCCAGACGCGATACTCCTCGAGACATTCGCTCCAGGGCAATCGGCTTTTCCATCTGCAGTAACGACGATTCTGCTCCTTCCCCCGATGTCAAATCTTTCTCGATCTTGGTCAAACCCACTAGAATCTCGTCCACCGGATCCGTCAATGATTCCAAAACTATCAAATTCGATTTTGGATCCTGGCAACCACTCTGACGCCTTATCAACTCAATCCCTCGCAAAAGCTCCTCGGTAGGTCCACCGATCGCCTCGAGCAGCGAGATTCGAACGTTCTGGGCAAGCGATCTGTGGGAAAAACAAAATTTTTCCTCTCATCAACATCGAATCGTTGTATTTCGGTAAATACGCAATCATGAAAATTGATTTTTCACTTACCTGTCGCCCGCTGATTTCAAAGCTTTCGTCTCGATCGTCGAAACTTGTTCGCAAAGATTCTCGATTGGGGAAACTATTCTTTCGGTGAGTTCGTTGCGCGATTTTTCCGCCTCGGCCGAGTTTTCCTGAGGCTGCAACAAAGGCAGGAGGGCGTCGAGGTCCACGAGGTTGTTTCTCAGGCTCATGATGGGTTCGGACAGTTTGTAGACGCTTTCGAGGAGTCTTTCTTTGTTGGATTTGAGTGGAGGAGTTTCAGGGTCGTAGGTAGTTGGAGGTCTTTCGTCCTCCTTCAAGTAATCGGGCTCGACTCGATCATCGCCAGTCTCGATGAAAGCCAATTCTTCGATCTGTTCGATTCTCACATCGTCCACCATGATGGTAGCGTCGGATTCTCTTCTGCGCACATCGGCAGAAACGGCAGATTCGAATTTTCCACTTTCACTGCCGCTTCTGCTCGACCGGCCTTTGCCAGCGCTTTTGTTGCTGCTGGCGCTGCCTCTTCGTTCTCGGTCCTTGCCACCTTTGCTGGATCTCCTTCTGGCCTTTTCATCGACATCCAGGGAATAAGAATCTTCGGAACTGGCTTTGGACGACAAACTCGGCGTTCTCGACGCCCGATTGCCCGATTGTTTTTTCTTCTTTTTTCGTTTCAACGGAATTTCTTCGACGAAAGTTTCTCCGATTTGAGTGGCCATGGCATCCTGCACGTTGAGGTCTTGCTTGTTTGATATTTCCGCGCTGGTTTCATCGAACGACAATTTTTTAAAGTTTTGTTCGACGAACGAGGCGTAAATTTCTCTCGATTCGTCCGCCCTGGATCTTCCCACTGCCGGAGACGAAAGGGCGTCCGTGAAAGCGTCCACGCTGTCGTCTTGACCTTGGAGCGAAGACTGCGCCTGCATCGAGGGCTCCTTCGCGCTGTGATAACTCTCGGACCAATCGAAAGCTTTGGGTAAACTTTTCTCGCTCCTCTCGCTGCGCGACGAGAAACTTTCTCTGCTCTCTTTTCGTCGAGGCGGCCGGGAAGGCGGAGATCCCGAGGGCACTCGCTCGCCAGACCCTTCCTCAACGATCGGAGATGAGACGAACGACGAAGAGCGAAGACTCTGCATTTGATCGTCCATTATCGAAACGTCCTCGACGTCGGCTTCCGTACGCAAATCGTCGCCTTCTTCATCGGGAACGAAATAATCCGGCGAAACGTCGATCACTACAGCTTCCATCAACAAATTGCCCGTTGTCGAGGTTTCTTTGGTGAATCTCATCGGCGGCAGCTCGATTATGTTGCCCTCTGTCGGTCAATTGAGCAAATGATAAAAAGCCCGAATCAATGATTGCGACGAATACACGGAGAAAAATGGGGCCTCAAATTATAAGAGCCAGTGCTAGAAATATAGTAGTTTGCTGCCAGTTCGGCTACATGGAGAAAACTGGGGCTTTGGATTTAGGAATTAATACTGCGCTTCTCAAAATTAACACTATACTTCTAAAAAAAAATATCAAAAAATATTGAAAAAGTATTGACTGGACGATAAAAATTATAATTATAGTATAGCAATAATGAAGGAATTTAAATTATAACCCACGATATAGCACGTAAACTGATACAAATAATACATTTCATTCGCCATATTGCGATTTTTGGTAGAATTCAAAAAATATTTTGCCCATGGGATTGGAACAATTACTATACAGTATTCTACAAAAAGTACAGTATAAAGAGTCACATTTTACTAACAACTTTGTGATATTTTTCGCTATACTATGAAGATTCGTGTTATGGGTATGGTGGAATCTATTTATCCGCTGAAGATTTATGCTATGCGTACAGTAATCAATCTGAAAATATAGCGTGTAATAGTAAAGAGAATAGTTTCAAATGTAATATGCAGGTATTATATTTTCTTAGTTGCGAATGCATGCATCATTTTTAATATACGGTGTAAGAATTATTTTTACCCTTCCTTGACAAGAACTCTAAATCTAGCCGAACTGGCAGCAAACTGCTAGATTTTCTAGCATTGGCTCTTAGAATTTGAGGCCCCATTTTTCTCCGTGTAAGAGAGAAAATAATTTTTTCGTCGTCTTCTTACCTGTGATGTGCTCGGAGAGTTGATCGGCGTACATCTCGACAATTTGCAGAGCTTCCTCTTCCGTCAGGTCGGGAGTTTCGTAGAGACTGACGGAGACTTCTTTGCCGTCGAAGCTGAAGGAAACTTCGCCACGATCGTCCATCGTGATGGAATGATCGGTTTGCGGAGTGTCGTAAAGCTGAGAAGTTCGTTCCTCGTGAATGGTCGAAAGAGATAAATTTCGTGCCAACTCGTGAAGCGGCGTCGGTGGTTCTTTGGCTTCTTCCTTGCGGACGGAAACGCGATCCTCGAAACCCAACAGCGAAGCGGAGCTGCTGACCGAGCCCATGCAATTAGTTGCTTCGCACGTGTACGTTCCCAAACAACAAGTTCCGTCTTGGCCCGATATTATTCTGTGAATATCGCCCGGTTTGAGCTCGACGCCGTCTTTGTACCATTTGAGAATCGGTTGCGGCACACCGATCACTTTGCACTCGAGATTAACGGCTCCCTCTTCCGAGAGAATCGCTCTCAGGCTCTCGAGGAATTTCGGCTTCTTAAAGTGTTTCGGTATCACGAGTTTTAGGAAACAGGAAGTTACGCTGTGCCCGAAATCGTTCGCAGCGACACATTTCCATTCGGCCTGATCCATGAATTCCAGCTTTTTCACTTGGAGATTACAAGTGCCGAGAGCTTCTCTAGCCAAACGATATTTTTCGCTCTCAATTATGGCGACGTCGTCGCGATACCACGACAAACTTGGCTCCGGGGACACGCTCACTTGTATCGTAAATGTGAAATCTTCGTTTATCCGCGCCTCGCAGCTTCTCAAACCTTTGACAAACTTGGGCGCTTGATTCGAACTCATCAGTTGCATTCGTTCCTCGTCGTTCAGCTGGTTCTGTATGTCCTCGACCGTTAACTCGGCAATGCTCTTGGCCTCTCCCATGCAGTTCCTTGCGATGCAACAGTAAGAACCTTCGTCCGAAAATTCATAACAATTAATGACAAAGAAAAAACAGGCTGAATATCCGGTCGATTTACGAGCGAGCGAGCAATTTTCAACGTACCTAAAGAATTTGTTCCGGTCAGTTGGTACACGTCGCCCGGATGAAGTTCTTGTCCATCCTTGAACCACCTCAGCAAAGGCGTTGGGAAGCCAACGACTTTACACTCGAACGAAACTAATCCTTCTTCGGTCAAAACGGCCTTCAAGCTTTCCATGAAACGTGGCATTCTGTAATTTTTCGGAATGGACATTGCCACGTGACAGGTGGTGAATTGTTTGACGTTTTCGAGGCTGGTCGCTACGCATTTCCATTCGCCCTCGTCCATTGCCTCCACTCCTTTTATTTGGATCGAATAGCCACCGAGTCCGTCCGCCAGCACGTGGTACTTTTCGCTCGGTTCGACTTTTCCCTCCTTGTTGTACCAAGCGATGGCTTTTGGCCAGGGTGGCACGTGAACTGAAAGTTTATTATGGCAAGAATGAGCTGCAACTAGAGTTTCAAGTGCCTCGAGCAACAAATTAATATTTCACAGAGTCAAACCTTGACAAGAAAGTACGAGCGTGTCTCCGATTCTGCAGGATTCGTCGCGCAGAATTTGCTGGAAAACCGGAAGCGGGCCTGACGGGGTAAGCGCATCGGCAGGCTTGAGCGATCCTTCTCTGCTGCCTTTTCCCACGACGTGAACTCTCGACGAAGAGCACGCCGTGCCCATACAGTTGACAGCTTCGCAGGTATAAGTTCCCAGCGATGTTGGATCCTCGGGGTTCGCTGTCAGAGCAAAAACGTCTCCGGCCTTGATCTCTTTCTGATCTTTGAACCATTTCAACACCGGAGTCGGCACGCCGACGACTTTGCACTCGAGCGAGACTGTCCCAGTTTCCGTTAGCAAGGCTTTCAGCTCTTCGACGAATTCCGGCTTCTTGTAAGCTTTTGGAACTGCGCGTCATTCGCAAAAACAATAAACATTGAGAATTTGCAGAAAAAACGATATAAATGTTGAAAAACAAAAAAAAACTTGACAACCTACCGATGACACTGAGAAACGATGTACACGACGATCGCCCACTCCCGTTCTCAGCCATGCACGTCCAATGACCTTGGTCGTCGACCATAACTGGCGCGACATCGACGCAGTAGAAATTTCCCTCATGAACGAACGAAAATCTCGAGCCCGACTGTACAGGCTCATCGTTCTTGTGCCAAGTAACCTGCAGTTTTGGAGAAACAGAAAAATCCTCCTAAAATTACGATCGATTATGAAAAATCGCAGAAAATTGAAAAATTCCGGTGGCGCTGCTCGCGGAATTGTCGCGCGACCGACGTTGCAAAGAGAATCGAATGCGGAAGTTTGAGTTCATGGACCTCTCTGTGAGAGCAGCGAATGAACTCATTCGTCTTGCGCTCCCAGTGTCTCGTCGTCCAGACGTCTGGCATGTCAACACAGGCATTTGTATATATATGTTTAAGGCAATAATTTCGTAGTATTTGTAGAAATGTCCTACAAACTGTAGGCAGTAAACGTCCAAGCAATTTCGCATGGATTCTCGGCCTGCCCGGGCCAATAGCAGCGATTTCATGCTTTCCTTTTCTTCTTCGATGTCGTTCATTATGCTTTTTAGAATCTCGTCCGTTTTTGCTCTTCCGGGTTCTCTCCTCTATTCCATGTCCCGGGCAATGCCTCGGGTTTGCTCTCGAGGGAAAAGCAGAGAAAGCGCGAAAGAGGGAGAGGAATTATAATGTATAAATAGGACTTGGAATAAAGCGTCCCTCCGTATCATAGACTTTTGCCTTTCGATCGAGCGACTACCCATGGTTTATTGGTATTTTTTCCGGAAGCATGACATTTTCAAGAATTTGTTAATTTTCATAAAAATCGATCGTTGACCCCGTCGAATGGTTCTCATTATTATTATTATTTTATTCATAATTTTTAAGGCTTTTTGGAGGCAATTGAAAAATAGTAAACAAAAAAAATAAAGAAGCAGTTGTGCGTACGAGAATTTTATTTGAGCATGAAATTTTTAAATTAGTGCATTTTTTCAAGGATTTTTTGTGCTCTGACCTTTGGACTCGTGGAGCTTCGGATTTCCACGAGAAATCGTGTCCTCGTGCCAACTTTGACCGCAAGATCGCTCAGTCGACGTAAAAATATGGGTGGTTCACCCTCCTCGATAATGCTCGATGGATCCTGAATGCTCAGCCGAATTCTGTGTTTTGATTCCAGCCTCTCATCGCCCGGTATCGACAATCCGCTCGATAACTTTTTCGCCACAAGCGCATAATGCCCGGAGTCTTCTTTCTGCGACTGCTTAAGTGTCAACTGTACGACATTACCACGTGCTTGGATTTGATAACGCTCCGATGGCATGGGAACATCGCCCCGAAACCTGTGAAAAACTTGTCCTACAGATCGCGACACTTGACCGAAGCTTAAAAGGTAAAAAGAAAAATCCATGACCTTCGTGTTCCAAGAAAGCGAAAAAAAAAACGAAATTAATTCTTGTACCTTTCAGGCATTTTTGATTATTTCGAATTTTAAGGCCTTTGATCTTTATTTCTTCCTACGAGCAGGGACTCTGGACGAGTACTGTTGCATCAAACCGGGCTTTTCGAACACGAGGTTTCGATGGTCAAAATACACACACACACAAAACAGATACAGCGAGAAAGAAAGAGAGAGAGAGAGAGAGAGAGACAGGGAAGACGTTTATAGAGGAGTTCTTTGCTCGCCCTCGTCGCTGATATATTTCTAGACAGCTCCGAAGCTAGATCTGCGCGCGTCCACCGGCACCCAATCGTGTATCCCTAGAGCCGGGAATGCAAGCCAAAAAATTGCTCATACACACAGACAGACACAGAGGCGTTGGTTGCGTGCGGCCACACAGTCATCGATGAAAACTCTATATGAGACAAAATTGTGTTATATGCACTCGGCGGTGCTTATGTATATAGAAATGTTGGGTTCGTTATGTTTGGTGCGCAAGCTCGTTCTGACAGAGTTGTCATTGCGTACCCTTGAATGAAACTCGGAGAACGAGTGTGAAACACGACGGGTAAAATCAAATCACATTTCCAAACGATGGCCAAGAAAATGCGACGAAGCCGCGCACGATAAACAAAACAACAAACTCGTGGTAATATTTTCAAACTAAAAAATTATATCAATCGATCGCATAATCGTGTTTTATCAATTTTTCGTACCGATACACCGAAGAGACGGAACCGCGATGCTTCTTGTCACCGTTCGCGCACTTGCAACATTGGCTACCCATTATTTATTTATTTTTTATCCCCCTTTCTCGACACTCGCTATTTTTTTGTTCAATTTTTCTTCCCAACCGAGCCGCAATCTACAAAGATCGCAACGATCAATAGCGTCAATCCTTTTTTTCGCATCGAGTTTCGTGCTCATTGATCCATCATTTATTTTCTCGTCTTTCGTTAATTCGTACTTTGCTCGTTTCTGTCGTTTCTCCGTTTCTTCATTCTCTCCTGAATTGACGTAATCACCTTTGTTCTTCATTCGATCGCGGTTTCCTCACCGAAATTGTGTTTTCTTCTTTCTTTCGTGTCTTTGTTGCTTCTCGATCGATCGCGGCAAACTTTTTCTCACACTGTATTCCGAATGTTTATTATCATAATCGAGACGCGATTGTACGAAATTCTTGTCACTGCGTATTTCAAAATGGTACAAGCCGGCGCCGATTATCTTGCGAGCCACGTCCGCGATTCTTTTTTTTTTTCCAAAAGCACGCCCCGAAGATGAAAATCTCACGGTTGGGGGATCGCGGCGGATTACATCGGTGATCACGCGTGAATTCGTTGGTCGTTGGAAAAGAGAGCCGCGAATGTGAAGCGCGCCCGCAAAGCTCTAAAATGAGAACGAGAACATCGAAGGTGTCAAGGCAGCTGACGTCGACGAGGAACGTCCCTCTCCGCGTACAGATAGAAAGAGAGGAAAAGCGAGTGAGGGAGCGAAAGAGAGACCGAGATGGAATAAGAGAATTCAGGGAAATTCGGCTCTCGACAAAGTCCTCGAATGTGTAATAATTTATAAATTGTCAAATAACGCCCGGAGCGTTTGTATCTCTCGCGGTTTCATTTTTCTTTATTCAAACGGAGACAACGAGCGAGAGAGCGAGAGCGATTCGACGTCGTGATGAATTTTCTTCCGACGCGAGCCAAACTCTATTATATATTAGAGCAACGAAGAGTCGCCTCTCCCAAATGATTTTCATTGATCGTTTGGGCCATCTGTCGTCGTCGTTGCTCGTCCGTGATTTTGCCTGCTCCGAGAGTCCGGCTCGCAGAGCTGCCTCGTCGCGAACGTAACTGCACGAACCGAGAAATCCTTTTCCTCATTTTCGTATACGCGCGTTTCTAAAACACGCTCCAACCTCTCGAATCCACTTGTCAACGTAGTGGGGCAGTTTCCTTGTGGTAGTAATTTTCGAGACTGTTGGACCATCCGAGAATCTAAACACACACGCAGCATTGAGAAGCTTGAATCACGCATTTTCCCTTGGTTCCTCGAGATAAACTCGAGAATACTCGGAGTCGAATTTAGACACTTGCCCACCGCCTTGAGCGTAACACGGAGTCACGTCACCGCAGAGCTTTCCTTTCGTAATCGAGTTCCCCCCGCGGCTGCTCTCCCTTTGCCTTTTTCTTCTTCTTTTTCTGTATTCGCTGTTTGCTTTCTGTCAAACCGTGATCCACCGAGCTCGTGTATATCAAGCGTATTAACGGCTGAATTTTCGAAAGATTCTCCATGAAGCTTTTATATCAAAAATCCAGGCTCGCCACTGCGGATAGTTAATTTGTTAGCAAAACTCGTCAGACAAAGCCAAATTAAGGGGCAAGAGCGTTTCCGTGTGTGTTTATTGATCTATATCGAAAACAAACGAGGCAATTTGTTGCCTGCTTCGAAAACTCACAAAACATGAATTCCAATCCACAAAGCCATGCGCGCGGTAAATCGGTGAAAAATACAACGACGAGCAAAACTTTACTAACAGTATGAATTGCACTTGTTTGTCAGACTCGTCAGGGGAAAGCTGGAGTTCGACGACGAGATCCTCGCCGACAGAACCGTTCGCTGTCACATCCGCCTCCTCGTCCTCCCATCTTTGCTCTTTGTCCCCGGACTTACCGGCACCTGCAATAATGTTTTTCGTCAACGACGATAAATGCTGCAGCATCCGAAGAGATTCGAGAAAATGAGGAACGCGTCAAATGAAAAAAAAAAAAAAAACGGGGAATGTTTTTGGACAAGATAGCGACAAAGTGTTATTTGACAGCTCGAACAGAAGTGACAGAGATGTCGCTTCAAGGGACATGGTGTACCAACTCGATAAAAGTCATTACAAGAATCTCTCATCCTTGTACTCCTTGCTTCGCCACCCTCTCGTCTCGCGCTCGTCGTTGTCGTCAAGTTCGACTTGCCGGCACGACTAAAAATATCTTCCAAATGAGCCAGGGAGTATTTTCTCATACGTGCAATATTTCTCTCTCACTCGCTCTCGGATTCTCAGCTGCCTAAGCACTCGTGCAGGTACCGCCTGCTCGGTAACTCACAGATTTTATGCAAAACCTCGATTCCCTCACACATTTCGCGTTTTTCATGTTAAACCGAAAATCATACTCTCACGCTTTCTCACACGCTTGTATCCAAATGCATCATCCACCTTGTTGTTACGACAGTGTGGCGTTATTAACAGCCGTTTGCGCGTTGGAAAACACGCACTAGAACGCTCGAGAGAGAGAGAGAGAGAGAGAGAGAGATCGCAGCAACTCGCGCTCCTACCATTTGGCACTGGTTCATCAAAACTCCGGCGGGTCTTACGCGATATAATATTATAATTCCAATACCGAAATTGGCAGAGACCGAGAATATCCACGAGCCTGTCTCTCTTTCCCTCAATCGGTCGAAGCGAACCTCGGAGTTAAAATTCTTGAGAAAAGTATGAAAATTTTCATGGAAAAATCGAGACTCGATTGGCGCAATCGATCGAGCCCGATGGTTGATACAGTTTTCGAACGTCAAATGACAGAGAATTGAGACGTCTGGTCGCACTAGTACTCGATTCCAAACGACAAAGTTGGCACGTTTTCCTGTGGATATATTAGTCCGAAGTAAAATTCTTGTCTCGTGAGAAAAAAAAAAACATGGCACGTAACATCAAGTTTTTCCAAAATTATGTCGCGCAATTGAGAATCTCGAAAAATAATTTTGGCAGCGTAGTAAACGCGTAATTAAAAATAGCGGAAAAACGAATTAGGAGACATAAAAAGAACAAGATGGTGACGATCTTTCCAGACACATTTAACAGACACTCTTCTAAATTTGGTTTTTATCGATAAAAAACGAGTCTGGATGAGACGTCGTCCGGTCAATATACCTGTTAGAGTCATCCCGTATCAGGTGATTCGATTTCCGGTATTTCTTGACTTCGGCATTCCTACATTTGTCCAATAATCCACAAGACTCTTGTATTTTCTCTGGTGCTCTCTTATTTTCTGTTCTGCACCCCGCCACCACTCGTTGATAACGAAGAAGTTGGATTTTGTGTCGTGCGTGCTTGCCCGGTTATGGTTTAACTCGTCGATGATGATGATGATGATGATGATGGTGGTGATGATGACGATGATACGACGAGGAGATGGTGAGAATCGCGCGTTGCTCTCAAACACCACGATAAACCGCACGATGTACACACACGCACACACGCACACAGCAACGTACAAACACTCACGCACACGCGTTTGTCCGAATATACACAAACACGTTTATAGGGATGGGACTAACCGCAAAGTCGTGTGGAGGGCTCTAGCTGATCTAAAAGCGTCTTTAACGCCGCCGCGCTCCACGGCGCCTAACCGGCCTCGCCGACGACGATCCCACAAACACGACCAAGCCACGACTTGTCGTGCTTTTGCCACCACTTCTCGTCTTATCCTCTTCTGCTTCCTCTTCCCTCCCTTCTCTCTGTCTCTTTCTTCCTCTTTTTCGTCTTGAGCTTTTTACAAGAAAACTGCGTGCTCCTCGAGCGCCTGCGCTTCTCTACGCTTCTCCGGGCATATTACGAAGCTGACGTAACATCGCGTCGACATCACCACCGACCAATCTTCCCAGAGAGCTGCAATATGTTACTTCAACGCTTGCCGAAACGCCTATACAGGGTGAGACCGAATCGTCATCGTTTGCAATGAGTTTTGGTAGAAAATTGACATTTTTTCGTGGAATCGTGCTCCGGGGCGAGAAAAACTTGGTTTATGACAAGCTGATGATTTATTGACAATTATTTACAATTACACATGATTTCCATTATAGTTTACAACATAATAAATATAATTTGTATAGATATGTGTGACAACACCGTAACATCGTTAATATAGAAGCGTGGAAACTCGGCGTGACTCTTCATGGTCTTTGGTTCACATGATAAAACTCTTTGGTCAAGATTACAAGGATAAATAGAAAGAGGCAAAAATGAAACACAGCAGGATTCAATTAATCGTGAGGGACTGTGAAGGTCGATTGTTTTCTTCCGATTACAGGCGTTTGGAAGATTCGGTCGTCGACTTCCATCGCTTGGGAATCCACGAGCCAACGTCTTCCTGGATTCGTCGATAGAGGAGAAGCGCGATGAACGGAACCGCCAGGATTTCTTTTTTGAAGAGATAAACGTAAATCGCAGCTACTAGGAGCGCCAGATCGGTCGCGTAGCTCATCGTCGATCTCACTTTTTTCGTGACGTCCTCGACCACACGCTCGTCGACTTTGTTGTCAACGATCGTCTCGTTGTTTCGATTTTCTCCGTTAGCCGTGGAAGCTCTTCGAGCTTTTGCACCTGATCGACCGGGGCGTTCTGATTTTTTAACATCGTTTTTCTTCCTTCCGGACAGTCGCGACGAGGCCTCCGAATCGCTTGGGCTTTGGTCGACGTTTTTGTGACGTTCCCTGGAGTTGGCTCTCGATGATGTTCGACTCTGCGAAACGCTTCGTTCCTTTTTCAACCTCGAGGCTGGTCTCTCCTGCGAAGTTTCGCGATTCCTCGTCTTCGACGATGACCTTGAACCCGGACCACTTCGGTCTTTTGATTTTTCGCGATTCTTCCTCCTGCCAATCGTTCCCGATGCCGCCGAGTTTCTGTCTTGCGAGACCTCGCGGTTTCTCGTTCGCGAGGACGACCTCGAGCCCGCGTTCGATCTTTCGGTTGAAACGTTCCTCGATCTCGGGCCCGGTGACTCGGTTCTCGAAGTCCTTCTGCCGGCTCTCGGCTCCCTCGTCGTTTTCGTCTCTTTTGCCGGAGTCGTTGCTCTCGAACCAACGCTATTTTTTCGCGGAGCCGGAACAACATTTTCCTTCTTCGTAGTCGCGCTAGGAATTTGCTTGTCCACGGAAACGTCGCGACGCAAAATTGGCATCGGGGAAACGGAACTCGCGCGATCTGATTCGCTCCGGTCGAACGAATCGAAAGAGGGCAATTTGCGAGGCTGCTCCAGGCTCGGGGTCGACGCGTTGCTTCGCTGATACGTCATCGGCGGATGAACCGAATGGGCCAATGAATATTCCCTCACGATTTCTGTGTAATGATCGATGACAGCCATTCTGGCTTGAAGATCTTCCTCCTCCTCGAAGGAAGTTTTAGTCGGCAAAGCTGGTGCTTGGGACGACATTCTGCGTCGACTACGAGCAGCCTCCGCCGTCGACAACAAAGTTGCATTGTCCTTGTCCATTTCCGAGAGCACAGGATTCCTCATGGCTTCGGGCATGCTATTGAGCGTTTTTTTTCTCATCGTCACACCGTTGTCCGCCGTTGGCTCGTCGAGTTCATTATTATCGTCCGTCCGTTTCTGTTGCCTCTCGGGCAACGGCATTTCCGGCGGTATCGGTCTCCCGAAGCGATTCACCGGAATCGGATCTTCTTCGGTGCGTTTTTTCAAAATCGATTTTGGCTGCTGCTTCACGTTCGTCGGGGTCATTGGTCCTCGATGATCAGCAGCCTGGCTCGGTTCCGGACTACCAACGTGAGGAATCGGTCTTCCTCGTGGATGATACGTGTCTTCCTCGTCGACTACAGGCTGCGCGAGGATTCGGGATTTCAGTAACTTCAGATCTTCGCTGCTGTCGCTTTCTTCTTCCTCCTCTTCCTCCTCTTCCAGCTCTTCTTCGCTCTCCATCTCGTACAATTCTGCGGCACGGTTCACCCTGACGAGATTCGAAGTTTCGAACAATGGTTCGTTCCTAGGACGTTCGGGGATTTCACTTTCAGGTTTTGCAGCTTCTTCCCTCTCGGTGGGAACGAGGGGCATGCTCTTTTCGTCCCAATGATGAAGTGACGAGTGCTCCGTCGACGACACTTTCCTCAGAGGGTTTTCAAAATCTTGATGCGGATTCGATGGGTTTCCTGCCGAGAATTCCGCCCGATCGACTTCCGCCTCGTGCTTCGACAAATTCGGATCCGAAGCGACCAATTCGGGCGTCGGTAAGAGAAGCGTCGCTGGTAAACCGGAACTGGATTTCGTTATCGTGGTTTGACCTTCGCTCGACCTTCGCCGATTCCATGCTATTTTGGTGCTGCTGCCACCCTGGACCGGGGACCCCGAACTCGAGGGTCTTCTCCGTAATCGCGTGTTCCTCAATCTCATCGAGCTCGGCGAAAGACTCGGTACCTCGATGTCCAACGGCGACGCTCCTCGACGCTGCTTTTCTCCTCCAGCACCGGAAGCCTCGTTCTTCTTAGCCAACTCCGCTTCCTCCAGGGCCACCGCGCGGTAAAATCTTTCCATCGCTCTCTCGTGAAGCAATTCCGTCGAACTCACCGCCTCCCGTAGCACCTCGACGACTTGGTGATTCGCGCTGAATAATTCAGGCAGCGAGAGCGACATCGGTGGCGCCACCAAATCTTCCTCCTCGTTCTCTTCCTCCGCGTCACCTTCCGAGAGTGTCGGACGCAATCGACTTTCTGTCAAAAATAATGAATTAGAATACGAAATTTCGCGATAGGAAGAATTTCTATTTTTCGTTCAATTTATTCATACAAAAATCTCTCACTTTCAAGAAAATCCAAGTCGCTTCGAACGTTGCTTTTTTCATTCTGGGAATTTGTATTTTCGTCCGGATAAAGCACGAGCATAAATTCCGAGCTTCCTCGCAATAATCTCTCCTCATCGTCCTCCAGGTCCAGAGATTCTCTCGGTGAACTCGTGTCGAAAAACGGGGAAGCTGATTTCTTTGCTGGCTCGATCGTCCTCGAACTGTCAACCAAGTTCCGAACCGTTGACGACGACGAGGACGATAAAGGTGACATGGATCTTCCTCTCAAGTTTGCAGGCGCGTTACTTTCCCTTGGAACACTATTACGACCTCCGGAATCATCGAACGAAGGCTGCGTTACAATTTTCGGTGAGTTATCCGTTTTCTCGGATTCAGTCTGCAAAAAAATTAACCATCAAAATTTGCCTTCGCGTCTTTTTGCCTCATATTTTGCCAATAAAATCTAATGAAATAATGAAAGAATGTGAAGGGGGGAAATTTGTACCTGAAGTTTATCTTTTTTCGCTGAAGGCAATTCCGCGTTATCGCCGAGATTAGGATTTTTGTCTCTCTTCGTTTTGGGTCGAGTGGGCGTGGACGAATCTTCGAGAGGTTTTTCGACGTGAAGATAAACCGTGTCGGCGAAAGTGACTCTGCTATCGGCTCTGGAGGGTCGTGCAGGCGGGATGGGGCCACCGGGGAGACGATGCGCCGAAGCAGATCGCGTGGGCGGGCCACCCTCGAATCCATCCCCTGGGGTGCCACGCACTGCCTCTTCGCGCGTTAAACTTCTCGTCCTTTTCGCGGGCTCAGCAAAATTTTCATCTCGTCTTTCCGTGCCTCTGCCCCGGCGAATTTCATGCTGGCTTTGGGTTTTGTCCGGACGTTTAGGCGGAGAATTTATTCTGAAATTTGGACCGATCGTCGATCGAGAGAATCGAAATGTTTTCATTTTCTGGTGAGAAGAGATTATTTTTTTTTTTACTCAAAATTTACCCTCTTTTTGGATCTGGTATAAAAACGACTTCACTCTCTTCGCTCGGATCACTCACGCCGTAAGGATTCTCGGCTTTTACTCGGAATCTGTACTCCGAGCCTTCGATGAGTTCGGTCAGTGTTGTCGTGGGTTGTCTGCACGTGGCTGCTTTCAGCCACATGTCCCAGCCGATCTAAAAGTCATAATCGCAACTATTTTCCCAAAAAAATGCAAAGTTTTCATTTTTACGTGTATTGCTTTCTCATGGTGAAATTTTTTTTTTTCCAGTTTTCGATGTCAATATGCCTAAAATGTCCCAAACCGTCGAAAAATCATATCAAGAAAAACTGTCCGGATGTGTGTGTGTGGGTGTATGTTTTGGCACTGTAACATTCAAACGTTCATAACTCGAGAACGGTTTGAGCTACAGGGCTGCCGTTTTGCACAGATGTTAATCTACACCGGCTCTTCGTTCGTTGCGAATTTTGTCGGAATTGATAGAAAACTACGGATTCTACGGCATTTTGAAATTTTCAAAAAAATGTCGTAATCGCTCTAGTTTCCGCAAATTTCAAGATTCATTATTAATTTTTTTTTTTTTCATAAACGGAGTATCATAATAGGAAGGTTGGTATTGAATTTGGAAATGATCGGTTGAACGGTTTAAATTTAATGGATTTTTGAATTCCACGAAAATATTAGTTTTCCGAAAAATCGTCTGGGGGCTTCAATTTTTGCAAATTTCGCAGGATATTAGGAATAAATCTGTATTTCTTTTTTCCTTTCCAGAAAAGTTGTCGAAATTTTATTATTAAAATGCAAATAAAAAAAGGCTGCAAATTGAAATTTGCACATTGCTTACTCAAGATGCTCAAGATGCATGATGCTCAAAGCTTCCTCTATGAGGAAGCCAAAATTGAAAATATGGCTAAAATTGAAAATATAGGTTTCCTCATGGAGAAAGCTTTGAGCATCTTGGGGAAGCAATTTGCAAATTTCAATTTTTCAAATAATTTTTACAAAGTTCCAATCGGTCAGGGAACTTTTGATTTTGCTCACTCTGTAATATTCGACGATATAAGTGCCAATTTTGCAGCCTCCATCGTCCTCAGGTTCGTTCCAGGCGAGAGTGACCGATCTTCCGAGGGTCATAGCGATCGTGGCTTTGCCAGGAGCGGAAGGTCGATCGGTGACTGTGACTAGAAAAGAAGCAACGTCTTCGCCCAATTTATTGGTTGCTTTGACCGTGTATTCGCCTCTGTCTTTACGTTTTGCTGCTGTTATTTTTAACGCGCTTTCTCCGCTTTCCGACGTCTCTAAAATGTGTCCCGGATCCGCGACTACGATCTCGTTGTCGTGATACCAAGTTACTGCGGGCAAGGGACGTCCAGCGACACAAATTTTCAATCTTATCGTCTCGTCTTGCTCGAACAGCAAACCATCTTCGTATTGACGCGGCAGACGAATTTTTGGAGGTGCTAAATCGTACGAATTATCAAAAAAAATGTGATATTTAACGGGAGGCTTTGATTTTTTGGGCAAATTCAAAGAAATTCGAACAAACCTTCGAGCACGAGTTTAGCTTTTGTGCTAACATGGCCAGCTCGGTTCGTGGCTGTGCATTTAATTTCACCCTCGTCGTTCAACGCTGTCTGATGAATAAGCAATTGACTTTTTCCATTTTCAGTTATGATCCTCGTTCTGCGGCTGCTGAAAATCTCGAAACCGTCCTTGAACCAGGAGATCTTGGGCAAGGGCGTTCCCGAAAAATGGACGGTGAAATCTGCCTGTTGAGCAAAAAGTGGGTTGTTAAATCCGTCGACACGTGAGTCGCTCATCGCTTCGACTCACCTGATCGTTTTCCAAAGCAACGGTGTCTTTCAGTTCGAGATCGAATCGAGGAGCCGAAGCGACGGATCTTTGAAGAGTCACCGTCAGCGGATCGGACAATTCACTCGGTTCGGACAATCCGAGCCCGTTCCTCGCTCTCACACGGAACTGATATCGCCAACCAGGCTCCAGGCCACTGAGGGTAAGTTCGGGGAAAGTACAGAGCGAGGGCGACGATCGGACCCAATAGGGCGAGCCCAGGCGACGATGTTCCACCTGATAACCCACGATCGCCGATCCACCGTTGCTCGGCGATCGCTCCCAACGTATTCCCACCACATCCGGTTGAGTATCTTCCGTCGAGACCGGAACTAAGATCGGTTTTCCGGGTGGGGCTGGCAGGGCTTGAAAAAAAAACAACAAATTTGGCTTTTCCTTTTCGATCGTCAAATTTTCGACCCTGTCGACACTTTTTTCGAAATTATTTTGTAAAATTTCAACGGCTCTGCCGATCAGGCTTGAATTATAATCGAAAAGCCCAATTTTCAACAATTCAGCAAAGCAACGATCGTAAAAAAATGGGGAATAAAAAATTGCTGTCGCAACGGGGATTTTAGGAATTACCGGGTTGTCTGAATTGGACGAGCCTTAGTCACGGCTTTATTGAAAGTTCTCGGATTGCCTCTTGTGCCAGTCATCGTATCCCACATTTCCGGTTTCTAAATTAACCGACCCAAACAATCCTGCGGGTGCTCGAAGTAAAAAAAAAAAAAGTGAGCAACTAGCATTCGTTCGCGCTCAGCAAATATACATCGACACCCGCGCAACCGAAATGTCCGCTATCAGGCGAAATACGTTATGAAGCTCGGTGGAACACAGCTCGATCCTCCAACACATTGCCGCACGTGGCGGTTGTCCCGAAATAAATGTGGGATACGGTTTGGCAAGCCCCGTGCGTGAGACCACTGCCCAGAGAGCAACGCAAAGAGACCGAGAGACAGACAGAGAGAGAGATGAAAAAAGTGCGAAAAACGTGACGTGACATCGGATACAGACAAACGGGCATGTTCGCTCTCGTTACACATACCCGAAAAGACGATAGCCTCTCGAAATCTCGTTCGCATAGATCAAAGGGAGATGAAAATTTCAAAAAACAATGAAATTATCGATTAAAAATTGAATTTTCAGCTGGTCCGGGTCATTTCAAGCTGCAAAGTCTAGTGTGTGGCCGTAGACACAAACGCACTATAACTAAAAATTCTCGCTTCGCAATTATTCCGTGGCTTACGAAAGATTCGACGAGAGTGCGTTGACAAAAAATCTTGTCGGGCTCGGAAAAATGTTGAAAATGTAGAGAAATTCTATTTACATGTTAATCAAACGGACAGGGGAACGAGGAGACGACTGGAAAGAAGTTTTTCGTGTATTTGTGGAGTACGTGAGAAGAATGGCGTACCTGCACTACCCCAGTGCACCTTTTTAGAGTTACTTCCGGTACCAGAGTGCTTGGGAAGATAATTTTTGCCCCCGGAGTTGCCCATAGCTCTTGGCTCGTCTCTCGCGTCACTTTTATTTGCTCCTCCGCGTAGTCGTGATCCTCACAGTAACCCGGAAGTCCTTGGCTTTCCCATTTTCTTATTGCACCATCGCAGCTACGTGGCACACTCGTCATTGAAGCAAAAAAGCTCTCGATATCCGGATTGACGGACGTATCGCGTACCAACATTTGTGCATTTTTCGTTGCGCGGCGTTCCGAAGCGATTCGAGCAAAACGCGGTGTAAAGTATTTGTGATGAATGTAAAAAAAAAAAGGTAAAAGAACGGACGGAAACTTGAAAGAAAAAAAAAAAAAATCCGAAATATCGTGTCGTTTTGGTCTTCCTCGAGGTCGCCGAGGAAGATGCAACGTTGCTGCCTATAACGTCGATCCGCTGCTACGCCGAGACGAGCCAAGAGACTCGCGGGAGGGCTCTCGATATAGCGCGAGCCTCGGGGCAGCACTGCGCCGTGCTGCCTCGTACACGGGGAGAAAAAGAGTCTTTAGAACGAACAATATTACGAGACGCCAACGGGCCAGAGAAAGACGGAGCACCGCCGAGGAGCACAGCCAATACGATCGGCCAAAAACAACGTGACCAAGTGGTCGCGGCTATTTCGAATCCGAAGAAATCTGCAGCTGCATTATCAACTGTTGAAACTCGAAGAAAACCGAGTTTCACTCCGTTATCCGCTACGAGCAAACGCGGAAACTTCTTTCTTGATCCGAATGATCGCTCGCGCGTGAGCGTCGCGTCCCAAAAGTTCGTAAAGAAATTTATAAATTTCTCGAAGCGATGAATTTTGCCAAATTATTGGCTCGTGCATACTTTTTAAAATTAATTTATCGTTAATGTTGTTAATTTCATAATCGCAGTTTTCCGTTGCTCCGCAGTCACAAATTATTGCCGTTTACTTCGAAAATAACCGTTTGCCAACAACTTTCTTGGAGCAATTAATCTAAACGCGTACGGAACGTAAAATTCTCGTCGTAACGGAATGGGCTGGGCTGGAAGATAAACTCGAGCGCGCTTCAATAATTAGTATGCAATTTACTCATTTCATTGCTTTTCGCGTTCACCCAATTACTTCGTTTAATTCTTGCTACGTGCAGCGGTTTTTTTTTCGCTTTTTCGAGTTTGTAATCGTGGGAAAGCACGCGGGGATGAAATGAAACTATATTGAAATAATATACAAGCTCCAAATGCGCAGGCAAAAGTGATACAAAGTCGTTTGGTCATTGGCGGTCAATGAACCAGAAATCCGAGCACAAGTTTATTTAATCGGCTGAATATCGGAAGAGACGACGCATCTGTATTCCGTGCGTAACGTTACTCCGCAAAATCCTTAGAAATCCTGAAGAGCCATTTCACGCGGTCGTTTCCTCTTCCGCCTTGGAACAGAAGTTGAAAAAGTTGGCGCTGATTCTTCTTGGAAAGCAAAGCGAACTGGATTACCGATGTACGAAGCGAACAAGAAGAAAAAAAGAGTCGAGAAGTTTATTCTTGCAATAATTCGAATCAAAGTCTTTCCGTGACGTGTCAATCAACGGCTCGTGAAAAATTGCTCGACTTTTTGTTTGTTTTTTGACAAACGCATACAGAAAAGTTTGCAGAGTGTCGCTAATTGTCAAGTGTGTCTTCTGCTTCTCTTGTTTTTTTACGGGATCATGATGCGGAGAGCGTGTCGAGGAAGAATCCTCGGCAGAACCGTTGGATCAAATACCTTTCGCCTTTCGTTGACGTTGCAAGCAAAAAGTCAAAACATGGCGTGTAGTACATAGTGGAGAAAGAAGAGACGCGAGTACAAGAGACTGGGGGGATTATTAGCCATGGAGAGAGAAGGAAAAATGTGAAAAGTGGGGAGAGAGACACGAGTCGCGTTGGGGCCTCGTGGCAAACGGTGCCGTTGTACCGTTGCTCCTCAATGGACGAGATGATTGCTCCGAGTTTTCCTGGCTGCTGTAGCGACTGCCGCACAGTTCTCCTCGTGGAGGACTCGGGGGACGCGATATATGCGCCAAAAGAGAGAGGCCACTGAGAGAAAGAGTTGCGTTTGTGGGGCCAGTAAGGCGCGTTACAGCTTCGACGACGTAGCCAACGCTCTCGGGCCGTTCCCTCGTGTCTCCTTTAACACGCGTTCACCGATATCCCGGTTCTGCCGTTACGCGATACCCAGTGCCCACGAATGACCCACAACGAGACGGGCAGCGTGTCTTTGAATCTCGCGTTTTATCACAAGATTCGTTTGATTATTGTGTGTTATCAGTGCGATGGCCGGAAAATATTGATTGACCAACGAGGGCAGACCTGAATCGGCGGCAATTTTCATTTCTTCTCTGAATAACAGAATTTCCATCCAATTTAAAAACCGGTTTAAAAATTACTTTGTTGATAAATCACATGAGAACGTTGCACGATTTTCGTTCAGTTGAAAACTCGATAAAAACGACGAGGTTGCGGCCGGCAAAATAAAAATCCAGCTGCTGTTCATCAACGTGTCGAGAGATTCTCTTGCGTTGGCGAATCAATTTCTATTAAAACGAACATGCAACTTTTTAACTCGGGAGAATTTGAGAACGTCTCGGGCGGTTTAGCGATCGGGATAACTTCCAAATACCGGTAGAACCAGTAATACCATTGCGGATACCCTGTTATGTGGTTTCAGTTTGGAGAACGTTGGTCTCAACGTAATTCGCAAAGAAAGAAGAAAAAAATCCATTGCCTGCTGATCAGTCGCCAAGGAGTCGCGGAATTTTTCGGTCGTTGAGCGCTTCACGTTCATTATTTTCGCTATAACTTTAAAAACCCGAAAATTAGATTATTTCGTAAGTCGGGCCAGTGGAAAGTGTAAAAGTCCGCCGGAAAACATCGATTCGACTGCAACAACCACACGCCGATGAGCATTCGATCGATGAGCCTAATTTGCCAATAAATAATCGACTTTGGGCCAGGATGTCGAGGAAAATCGAAGCTGTCGACGTACTCGAGGTGCTCGAAAGGAAATTGGCTTATTTACCCGGTGGACGAGATCGCGAAGGTCGACCTCTCCTCCTCGTCAACATACCAATCGAGCCGAGGGATTGCTCCACCAAGAAAGCCAAGCTCGAGCGTCTCACGGAATATCTTCTTTCAGTTTTCAAGTAAAACAAACGCAAGACTTTCTTCCGAGAGACTTAACAATCCATGCAATTAGCTTGACGACGCAGTAAATCGTCACCGCGACCCAGTTTGTGCGCTGGAAATTAATCGTGACATAAATTAACGTCCTCTTTCTTGTCCGCACCACGAATTTTCTCTTCAGCACGAAATTAAAAGCAGAAAAATACGATTTACAATTATTCTGGAATGTTTGCTCCAATTTGATCGAGTGTAATTCATTGTTTTGGCAGCGAGGAAACTCGACGCAACGGTATTTGCGTGATAATCGACGCGAGGCAAGGTTCCTGGCGAATAGCGAGATCGTACATCAGACGAACCGTCGTTTTGGTCGGCAATTCAGCAGCCAAGGTCATCGTCTTACGCCCAGAAGGTTTTTGGGAAAAGAGAGTCGACAATTGCACCAGGTCACGCAAAGATGGCGAGGTATTTTTTCCTCTTTAACGTACGAACGTTCGCTGGAGATACGAAGAATTTTTAAACGTTACGAAACACTTGCTGCGTACTATTTGAATCCTCGTGTTTGCAGCCGATCTACGTTCCAATAACGCGTCTCGGAGCTCACGTAGAAACCGTCCAATTACCTTACGATCTGGGGGGGACTAAATTTCACGATCATTCTCGCTGGACGCAAACGCGAATGGTAAAAAGCAACAAATTTCACAATTTTGCCATCCTCGATCAAACTCTAGCGCAATTTTTCTTTGTTTTTAATCCAAATTGTTATACTGCCCAGAAAGTCGAAGCATACGAGAAAAGTTCAGAAATATTAGTTGCAAAGATTGTTTATCTTCGTGGTAAACTGTGCAGCTTCGATCCTCTGCGGTCGAGAGATCGAGCGGAGGTCGATCTCGGTTCGTACTGGGAAGCAGGAACCGAATTGGCAGAAAATGCCCAGGAAGTTCTCATTTCAGGTGTGGCTAATGAAGAAAAAATCAAACGAAACTCCACTGCCTTTTATTCGGGAAATTAATCGTTTTTATTGTTTGCAGGGCGAAATCTTTTGAGTGCGATGAGCAGAGAATCTTCTCAAGATTATTTGGACACTGTGCAAAGCATCAACAGGATTCTCGACACGATAGAATTGGAACAGGTATCGTTTCCAAAGATTTCAAGACTAATTGATCAATCGAGAAAAAAAAAACTTTAATCGCTTTCTGTGACAAGGTCGAGCTGGAAAAAGGCTGGACAAAACTCGCTCAAAATTTGGACACCGCCCGAGAAATAAACGAGCTCGAGAAAGGTTTGAGTCAAGTGACCAATTGGATTCTGGGACCGGCTGATTTTACGTTGAATTCACGCTGCCAAGTAGGTTACGATGTTACTTCGTCAGAGAATTTACGAATGGAGCACGAGAGCTTAGAGTTGGAATGCAAGGTGAGTTTTCCAACGTAACAGCGAGTCTCGTTTGTGCGTGCAGACGCAAACCTTGAAAAATGGATTGGAATTGAAAGAAAATATTTCAGCACGCGTATGGACGTTACGCCGAGTTGCTTCACAGAATCGACAGCGTGCCCGAAGACAGATTGACCGAGGATGTCAAATCGCAGAGGGACTTGATGGATTTTGTATGCAGGAATTTCGCCACGAGACTGGAAAGACGAAGAAACGTTTTGATCACGTCGCAAAGATTTTTTCGTCTTGTTTCCGGGGTAATTAGAATTTATTCACCGAGTTTTATGGACCAACGACGGATGGGAAAAAAATCTGGTTTTTTTCAGTACTTTGATCGAACGAGTGAAGTTTTTGACAAGCTAGTGATGGGCAACAGAACTTGCGCTTTGCCTCAAGCCAGTCTCAAGCTCCGGAACCTCGAGAAAAGCCAAACAATTTTAGGTACGACGAAAAAATCCTCCGTCATTTTCTTCATCGTTCTAATTGCAACGGAAACTTTGAGAAAATGTGAATTTTTAATCGACACAGATGGATTGCAGTGCCAATTGGTACAGGAAGGAGAAAAGCTCGCAGAATTGTTGTCAATGCCAATAAAGGACGCGCTAGCTCGCGAAATTCCCCTCGATTACAACGAAGACATTGTCAACATTCGCGATATACTGGACGCCTCGAATGCTCGCAAGAATATTTTCAATGACAGCGTCGAACTTCAGAAATTGACACTCAAACAGATGGCTCTGATTTTTGCTTACGAAAGTGATGCTGAACAGGTTTGTCCTCGTTCAATCTAGTCAACACTGACGGTGCGACCGAACGTGAAAAATTTAAGGAAAGATCGTTAATGCGTGAAATTAATTTACAGGCCGTGAGGTGGCTCGTCGATCTGTTTGGCGTTGTCGTGGAAAATCACACGGCGATCGGATCCCATGCTTCTGAGATACAAGCGCAAAAGGAAGAGCATCAAACTTTTCAGGACACTGCAAAGGTGCGCAGGACATTTTGTGTCACCGGAAATGAATTCTAGATTTTCCTTTTAGTAGTAATTTTATTGTTTTCATCGCTCAAAACGTGAAAAATAATGAAAAAATGGAATTTTTCGATAAACAGGGAACTTTCGACTACGGTTACCAACTGGCAAACGGCGCGCGAGTTCTTCGAATTTCCTGTAGACTGGAACTCGAGAGCAACACGAGTCTGGCATCGAGATTGCGTCAAGCCTGGCGACGTTTGCGTTCCGTAGGGCAAGAGCAACTCACGAGGCTGCGCGTTTGCGCAGTTTTCCACAGGAGCGTCGACGAGGTGAGGAATCCAAAGGAAATACGAATAAAACGTCGTCGCGACAACTCGAGACGTTAAAGCATTTGGCCAATTTTACTTTCGTAGCATTCAGCCGCTCTCAACGAGTTGATTGACACGATCGAGGAATCTTTCATGCTTCACGAATCCTCCATTCCCAAAGACTCTTGTTTTGATAAGACTCTCATATCGAGGACCGAAACTCTTCGAGAAGTTCTCGACGATCGAGAAAAACTTTTGCCCGAGGTTGGACGAACGATTCGACTCGGACGATTGTTGAAAACGCGACTCAAGGAGCCACTGTGTGTGCAGAGAAGGTCAGAATTTATATTTCATGAAAATAATCGCTGATCCAAAAACCGGTACTCTGGTCTAGTGGCTAGCGTGCTAGCTTCCTAACCAGAGTACTGGGAGGACCCGAGTTCGATTCCCGGTGCTGTAGTTTTGACAGGGAAATAAAAATGTGGGCGCGACGAGCTCCAGCCGTACGGCTGTAGTCCATGTTTGAGTTCCCTTGACAAGACGCGACTAGCTCCGGCACCAGGAGGCGAACCGGGGACCGGCTGTATTGGCAAGGTTTTCTGCAGTTTCCCTTTCGTCCTTGGCAAATGCGATACAGCGGGGTGTAAGTCGGCTGCAGACGCAAAAAGTGGGGGGGGGGGGGGGGGGGTTCGGAAAAAAGAGAAATCTTGGGGGTGGGACTAGTAGCTGATCGTGAAACATGGATTTACAATGGAAAATGAAATAAAAAAAAAATAATGGCTGATCCAAAATATTCACGAAGTCTCGAGAGAGAAAAAAGCGGATTTGAATTAACAAGTAAATGGTAAACAAGGCACTTGAGAATGGCCTGCCCGAAAGATTGAAGCGGTGTGTGGAAAGACTCGAGTTGTAGGTGGGAGCGACGTCGACGTCTTCTCCTCGGCTCGAAAGAAAGCGCAGTAAGTCGTGACGGTTCTCGTCCGCCGGTTAAAAGCGCCGTGAGGTTTTGATCCCGGCAAGAGCGTGGATCGTTTGTGACGAAAAGTAAGCTGAGAAATAATAATTGAGCAAAAGGAACTGAGGAAATACGTTTGCAGAGTTTGGAGTTTGCAACGACAAACTATAATTTTCGCGCTCTAGTTAATCTCCAGTGTTTGCGAGTCAACGCGGATCCGGGATAATCCGGTGACGGGTTTTTCTTCTTCATCCACTTTCTCTCTCCCTGCGACTCGACTCTATTTTTGTCGGACGTGCCATCACCTTGCCCTCATTTTTCCCTGTGACGATATTAGTCTCTCCATCGAGCGCAATCCGGACAGCGTACACACGAGTGTGGAGATTGTTTTTATTTTCCGGGGACCATAACCCCATAAATCCGTCAGGAGGTTCATTAATCAGTCGGAAATTCGGATTGCTGCGAGGTCTGGAACAAACTTTTTTTTCTCAATAATTTTCGGCGTATCCTCGCGCGTCCACGATCGCAGAATTTTTTTTTTTCATTCGATAAATTATCAATTTTCCTGTCTCCGCATTTCACGACGATGCCCGCATTCAATTCGCGTCTTACACTCCAACCCTCTCGCGCCCGTAACCGTAATCAGTTATCAAATGTTTTTATTTTAACCGCGAGATATTAAGAGCGTTGTGTTTTCTCGTCTCGAGTGGCTCTCGCGTGTCTTCTCGTCTCCCGTTCATACGCTATTTCTCAACGAATTTAGAATCGCGCCTACGCTCTCGCGTGCGCGAGTAAAAGACCCGACTCTCTGAAAGATCCTACAAGCGATGATTATTTTCTTGGTATTATGCTTGCACGGGGGTTGAAACGTCATTACGAAATCTCGAGGCGATTCTCATGCTTTTCCACATTATGTAATTTTAATACTCGGGGACAGACGCTTATTTCCTGTTAGAATTTTCATTCATAGAAAATAAATCATTGCGTAGAATAATCGTCGAGGAAGTTGTAAACGATCCAACAGCAAAATTTCAACAAGTTGTCAATAAAATGAGGGAAAAAAGTTTTTCTTTTCACTATAAAAGAGAAAAATGCTGACTCCGTTGTACGTGTTTGGCGTTAAAAAACCATTGAAGGCCAGAAATATTTGTTGTTGTCGTTGTTTCGAACTAGTTTTAATCGATGAGCGGGAATTGATTGGGTGTTGGTATTTGCAGAATGTCGAATATCGAGACGGCGAGTACGTCGAGCTTGGACGATCACGAAGGTAATTCAACTGCGGTGGACGCGATATCGGAACGACTGACGGAGGTAACTCGTTTGGCTGAGAAACTGGATGAGAGATTGTACGAAGCTGGCGCAAGGATAAGAACCGCATCGAGGCAAATTGAGGAGCGTGCAAATGGTAATGGATCGACGTTGGCGAATTGCGAGCAAGAAGTTTCGAGCGAGGCTAAAAAATCAGAGACGTTGGACGAAGATGGAGGAGGAGGAGGTATCGATAAAAATAACGATAACGATATCGAGGAATCCTGGACAGAGGATTTCGTGACAGCGACCGAATGCACAACGACCCCGATGGCCAGATCAAGAAGCGAATCTTTCGCTACGATGTCCGAGGGCGAGGATGCCTTGCACAGTTCGGAGCCTCGTAACATTCGGTGCGTACCAAATCTGCAATCCCCACCATTTTCGCTCTCTTTCTCTTTCCCATTGCCTCCCACTCCCGCCGCGGATTATATTTATTTCCAGCGTTTATTTATCGGAGAGCAGTTATTAACTGCTCGACGAATGAGGGGAGAGCGAGGGAGAGAGAGAGAGAGAGAGGCAATTGGCGATTTATGACGTCCGAGGGCGCGTCCTGAATTTCGCCCAGTTTCTTAAACGCTCGGCATTTTGTACACAGCCAAGACGCGGCTCAAGACGCTCGGCTCATCAAAAAACAAGAATTTTCAACTTGGAACAATCTCCTCGATACTCAACAACAGAAACACGCTATTCCCAGTGGCCTCGCTATGGCGGAAATCATCAGGGGGGAGAACGGTCTGTCCGAGCCTGACGTCGAGAAAACGAGTTCTACGTCAATCATCGAAAAAGTCGAGGTAAAACGAATCAAATGACCATTTCATTGAAAAAATTCAGAAAAAGTTGCAAAAAAAGATTTTTAAATTTTTTAATTTTTTAATTACGCGAAATTCATTGTTTTTTCATTTTTACTTTGCGTGTCAGGAGAAATGTGGCAAGATTGTAAAAGAAGTGACCGAGACGACGACTCTGAGAGTTTCCCACGACACTCGGTTTGGCGTGGCCTCGTACAAGTTGACCTCCAACACATTCAGCGAAGCTCACGAACACGCCGATGTCAAGGGGATCCTGGATATGAAGGGTTTGGGCGTGAAGACGAACGGGGAGAATGACTTTGCTCACAAAGGTAAGGAAACGAATAAACATATGTAAAAAAAAAAAAAACACATTGCGTGAGCTTGGAAATTAGCATTGAATGAAAAAAATAATGGCGATTGAATTACAGACGATGTAACAAATTACAACCGAGAAGAAATAACCGTTTCGGACGTCAAGCCCGTTCTCGACGATTTGGAAAACAGTCAGCACTCAAAATTCACCAAAATCGTACGAGAATCGACCCAGAAGGAAAACGAATGCTCGGATCATTCGAACGAGAACAACAACTCGATGAAAACGCTTTCTTACTGTCTCGAGTCTCGAGGCAACAACGACAGCGGCATCGAAATGACACCAGCAAAAAATTGCGATTATTTGGAAAATAATCAAGAGCTCGAGGATTCGGAGCTTCTCTCGAAGCTCAAAACGGTGAGTCGCTCGCAGGTCGTGGTTGATTACGATTCAACGATAACAAAGCCTGAGAACGATTCATTGACTCGCCGTTCTTTGCATGTCGCGTGAAACTCTAGTGATTTCAGGACGAAAAGTCACAAAGCTTCTTTTTTTTCGTTATATATGTTTGTTACAGATTTATCATTTATTTTATTTACCACGTTGAATAATTATAATCTCCATTATCCGGATATTCGGTACAACTTTTCTTCCTTTTTTCTTCGGGTGCCAAAACATTTTTCCCTGCGGTAGAAAAATTTGCGCTCCACCAAAAAAGTTGGAAATTTTTCTACACATTTTTCTCAATTTTTCACAGAAAAACAAACAAGAAATTTCTTCTCTTTCTATTCTAAAACTTCAAGGAGAACTTTAACGCTCTATTACAATAAAAAGTGGAAAAATTCGTCATTCCACCAAAAAAGTCCAAAATTTTGTTACAAATTGTTCTCCATTTTTTCTAAATTCCAGAAAAATAGAAAAGAAGAAAGTTAAATCTCTTCCTATTCGGTATGGGAAAAGCGATTATTAGTCACGCTCTTAATTTCATCTTCGAGCATTGATTCCCCCCAAGATATTGCCAAGATTTGGAAGCCTAACCGAAGAGTTAACATTTGACTGTGGCGAGACCCTACGACCTTAAGCCAAAAGGGAACAAGTCCCAAATACTAAACCAATGGAGCAACGTAAGTTAGTCTAATTTTTACGATTCTTCCAAATTTTGTGAGTCATTTAAAAAATTGCTGTACGTTCGACAATTATTAAGGTGAGCTAGCCAGTTGCCTGCGAGCTGGAAAAACGGTTGGCAAGATTTTTCATTTTTTTCCGAGTCGATTAACTTTCCGTGAAAAATAAAAGTCAAATTTTTATTTTCTGATGAAAAAAGAGCGACGTGGCATTTTTATTTCGCTCGAAAAGTTATTTGCGTCGGAGAATCGATATAATTTTGAGAGACAGAACAACTGGTGGCTCGCCTTAAGAAAGAGAGAGAATAATAAGAATGAGAGTGAAAATCGTTATGAGAAGCGACATTGATTTGATTTTTGAAAAATATTTGTTGTCTGTTTGTGTTGGTATGCGATTGCTGCACTTAACGCGTTTTTTTAAGCTTTAACAATAATAAATAAAAAAAAGTATAAACAGAGAAAAAGGTGAGCGATTATTTGTCCAAGGAGAAGAATGATGAGGCAGGAAAAAACTCGAGCATAGAGATAATGAAATGATAAGAAAATGAGTGCCGAAAGTATTTGAAAATTTTTCATTCGAATAATGAAAGAAAGAAAAAGAAACAACGAAAAAATGAGCCGAGCGCTTGGATCACGTGTAAACGCGCGGGCGCGGTGGGGGACGGTTTTGCGAGTATAGAAACGATAAACTTGTCGCGGATAGGAGAAAAGGTGGGGGCGGTGGGGGAATTTTTAAAGCGAGAACTTGTCGTTGATGTAGCGTGTTGCCCCCCTACTATTTTGCCGCGCGAGACTCTCGTGTGTGAGTCGGCAGGGCTCTGTGTGTATGTGCCGCGCACGAGGAGCAAACCTCGCGGAGGATCGAAAGTCGTCGAGAGGTAAACGAGGAACGCACTCCAGTGTCGGATGAACCGGCTTGGGCGCCGCGGTGTGTGCCACAGTGCAGTCCTTGTTTTTATTTAACACACCGCGCTCTTGCAACGCGTTTACTCGGCCCGCACACAATCTCTTGTATAGCAAGCAAATAACCAAGAGAAGAATAATAAGTGGGCCTCCTGTGGTGACATGTGCCCGCGGTCACGCGTCGACAGTGCATCACAAGTGCAATCGCATGAGTTACCATCGCGAAAACAGCGCCGCGCACCAGGTTCATTCGGTAATTAGCATCGCGAGAAACAACCAAATCTACTTGAAAATTTCATATTTTTCTCTCTTTACCCCGAGAGTAACGAAAAGCCGCTTAATTATAATTCATCGACGCGTTTCGATACAGACTTTTTGCTCGGATATTTTTAGGCCCACTACTGTCGTCATCACAGCTGCCAAATATTATGAGATCACACCCAATAATTGAACCACACGATTCAAACATATCAACACTCTCGTGCTGTGAGCAGAATTTTAAATTCCCGCCAGTCCCGCCGTTTTGCCGGAGCTTATTATCAAAATCGATGCGAAAACGATTATTTTGTTGTAACGATCGAAACAGGTTCCCAATAAATTCCCAATAGTTTCGATAGCAGCGAATGAAAACAAAAATAAAAATTGATTAACGATGATCTGTCAAATTCTGCGAAAAATGATGCACAAGGTTGCACGTAGATTAATTCAAATGACTATTGAAAAAGGATTTATCCTCACAGCCATAAAAAGGAAAAACATAAAGATCGTTTTACGAGTTCTTATCACGACTTTGCCATGGGGTCATTGCGGGAGAATTGAGATAAACTCTTCGGAATACCTCAACAGTTGTATTTAAAGATATTCCGGAGTTTTGAATCGGCAACAGAGAGAGAGAGCTGGGAGAAGAGTGAGCATAAGTGGATGATGAGAGACTGATATCGTTTCGCGAAAAATTGTACCTCTAAAGCTGTCTATTATCTTGTCTTTACTTCTTTTTCGCTGCCTTCTCGTGACTCGTGTCTTTTTTCTCAATTTTCTTTTATTTTGTTGCCCCGTGAGTTTCAGGGGGCCCGGTTCGGGGTTCGTGTGTATAGATATATGTTTTATTATTATTATTCGAGGCCCGCACGTTTTTCTCGCTCGAAGAAGAAACGCCTCCACCAGTCGGTCCGGTTTTAAACCTGCGGCGGGCCACACCGATGTTTTTAAAGTACCTTCTCTCTTTTCCTCTCACTCTCCATCTCTCATTCTCTCTGTCTCGCTCGTTCTCTCTCTCTTTTCGAGGTCCTCGCGATCGTACGTGTGCGTCGATGACATCATACGAACGCCGGACCAACGAGCATGCGAACACGAATGCATTAACGAGACTGACACAGAGAGCGAGAGAGCGAGAGAGATTGTGTTGGTTTCGCCGGGCGCGTTTTTTTATTCAATACAAAATGCGAGAGTCAAATGCGTGTGCAGCAACGAGAACGAGGCGTCATCGAAAAAAATGTCCACCCAAATTCCCATGCTCGGGGTCCCCAGCTTGTTTTTTTTTTTTTCAAACTCTTTCTCCCATGAATTTCGGCTTTTTTCTTTGGAATATTTATTATTCGAGTTTCGTACGGAAGGAGCACGTAATTCCGAGTTGGCGGATAACATCGACAGCAATGCGACCAAATTGTCGCTAAATTTATTCAGAATGATTGTCCGTCACTTTGGCAATCTTTGAACTCTCAAAAATACAATAAAATCCGATTTTTACCGAATGAACCTCGTGTCAACTTTGGCCGATTGTTACTCACGCAGATATATAAAGTAGCGGGTAGGCCGATAGCGCAAAGAGATTAAGGATTCGAACGAAAAATGGTGAACGGTTACGAGTCAATGGACACGGAAGAAAATCCCGAGGACGGTTGTTCCGACTCGAATAACCGAACGGCCGGTCAACGCGATTCTTATTGTTCCGGTAATCAGGGCCAGCTTCCGGGCGACGATGATACGTCCCAACAACAGCAACAACAAGTACCGACCACTACAATAAGCACGATCGCTCTCCAGAGCGGGGACACGAGGCTCGTCATTGCTCTCCTCCAAGTAAGAAACGTCCTATACCACTAAGGCGCTCGTCTCGCCGAAGCATATTTGCATCGTTTCATTTCTTTCTCGTTATTTCTGCCAGGAAGATCGTTTAATTTATATTAAAATATCGATTACGTCAAAATAGTGATCGCATTCGTTTTGGTCCGAGATTTCTTGCTCGAAGCAATTGATCGCGAGAATGCAGGATTAAATCTATCCGCACAGACATATCCAGAAGATCTTTTCTCGAACACAACACGCAGCATCCCAGAAAGTGTATGAATATGTTGGGCGTTCGTATATTGACTCGGTTGTATTGAGCTGCTCTCGCACACGGCCCATTATAAGATCCGCGATCATCGTGATCGACGAGCACCAGATAAACAGACGGACCATAATACATCGAATGCGGACGTAGGATTATAATAGAACTTGGTGTCTCGTCGGCCACGCACACACGGTGAAAGTTACTGAACTTTGTCGTAAACCTCGCGACGATTAAGCCTCGATTATTATTCATTTTTATTTTTCAATTTTCATCCTCTCATGGTTGTTCAGGGCTATGAGTCAGAACGGAAATGGAAGATTGTTCTGTATGATTTTAAAGTGATTCGGTAAGATTTAACGCGCTGCACGAGGCCGAGGAGATCGATGCAAAAGTGGAATTTCAAGTCAAGTCTAATTCGACCATTCATACGAGAAGAATGTGCGAAGCAAAGGGATCTTGACTGCGCGGTCACTGTTTCCGGAAGTGTGAGACTTGGCTGGTATACAGAGATGAACGACCATCGCGTAGATATTTGTCCAAGGATCGAGAGAGACACGTGACCGCAAGTTGGTTACACGATTTCATAGAACCGATGTCTGGTATTATTAAAAACATGTATGAGCTTGTAAGAGAGACGAATAACCGCGGTAGGTCGCCGCAGCAGCTTAACCACATATCGCGTATGGCCAGGCGGACCACAGGGATTCCCTCCTGCTTCGGTGTCTTCACTGTTTCTTTTTTTTTTCAAATGTTTTTTACGTTTACCCCTCGTTTTTGCTGCGAGTTTGTGTCTCGAGAGAGCTTTGCATCTTGGTCGCAAAGGCTGGCAATAGGAGGATGTTTCGTATTTTGCACCGTCGTGTCGTAGGTGTAGAATGGAGAGTCTCCCACAGCAGGGCGTAGGTAAGGTGCGTTATATGGTAGTAATGAAATGAGGCAAAAGGAAGAATGAGTCGCGTCTCGAAAGCATCGTATAATACCGGTTTGCTAGGGCATATCAACTCTCGATCCCGTGGCTCTTCTCCAACCAGCATATCGCCTTTTTTTTTATTCTTTTCTTATGTTTCTTTACTTCGCTCTTCATCTCTCTGGAGGACGGATGTTGCACGCTATGCCAATCCGAACCTCCGGATCGATAGTCCGATCGACCCCTATTAACGTGCTTGTAAGGAAAAATAAATCTTCGCTGTTTCCATCGTCCTCGATTGCGATTCTATCGGGGGCAATAATTATCAGGCGTAAATCATCATTTTTGCATGTACGAAACGGCGCGGCAACGATGGAACAAAAAATGATTGAATTCGTGAAAAACAAAAATATATTTGGATCGACGATACGTTCGAGATTCGCCGACACACGGTTGTTTATCGATCCCAAAATAATGTCGATCTGCGATTTATTTTTAAGAATGAACAGATGAACTGCGCAATTGTGAGGCTTAGAATCGAAGGATGTTGATTGCGGTGTCTTGACTCGGTTTACACGGACGGAGGAAAAATTGGAGTGTCGCAGGCGAATCAAGATTTCGTGGGTCTTGGAAGACTGCCAGAATTTTGCGCGAACCAAAGGATTTCACGAAGAGACGAAAGAAGGAGGATCGCGAGCTGCTTTCGTATATACATCGCTATAGGCGCGACATCGCGTATAATAAGAAATACCAGTCGAAAGACAGGAGACTGTTGGATTTTCTTTTTTCTTTTTTATTCATGACGTTATAAACGTCTGGTGATGCGTGGCTACCGGGACGTTGAATCTTTGTGTATAACCGGTGAAATACAAATACATAAGCATCTCGAAAGCACCAAAAGGGAGCCCGTGCATTGGACACGGGACGAGATTCGAGCTTACGGGTTAAATTTATCCTTTGCGGAGTTTCGGGGAACGAAACTGTACGATAGACAGAGAGTGATGAGTGAGAGAGAAAGAGAGAGAGAGAGAGAGAGAAGGCTCATATGGACGAGGCTACAATATATACAACTTTCGTCTTCACCGTGTTGGTACAGTTTCTCCAACGCCTCGAATCTTCACCTAAGGGATACATCGCGGTTGCCTGGATCTCCCAGAGCCCAAAGAAAGAGAGAGAGAGAGAGAAAAGACTCTCGGAAATAGCTTATGGACTCGAGAAACGATGTGGGCACCGAAATAACACCCCAAGCAGCATCCAGTAGCGAATGCATGACTCCCAAATCGCGATTTTCGTGTAGTAGCCTCTCTGGACTTTCGAGAGGCTCCAGTCAGCATTTCCTCCAGTTCGATTTCTCCACTCGAGCCTTTTTCCACTCTAGAACACTCCATAGCTTTTTTCTATACATCGTCTATTTCTATCGAAATCTTTTCGAGAACGTGGTTAAGGAGAGCTGCGGGCAATGCGAGAGATTTATTGATGAGCCTCTAATCTCGAGATATGGAAAAAAAGATTGGGTGGTCGATCAGCATTGATGAGCATTGAATTTTCAGTTTATTGACTTTTTTTTCAAGGAACGAAAACAATTGCTGAATAAATGTTCGAGATCGAAGGCGCGCGAGTCTTAACGAGACTTTGCCTGCTGCACTCGACAGTAACCGCCTCAGAAGAGAGAGAGAGAGACTGGCCCAATTTCGCTGGAGCCGAATATGGAGAACGCGAGACCGGTACCGGTCTTTGAACATGTATACGCTTATAAAACTCTTTGCTCAAATCGCGAGCTCTCTCGAGAATCGAGCAAACTTGATGTACGTGCGAAAGACCGAGAGAGAGAGAGAGAGAGAGAGAGAGAGAGAGAGAGAGAGAGAGAGAGAGAGCGAGAGTAATATGCTCGCGCAGCCCGTCGAGGATGTAACGTTGCCTATTCCAACACGTTGTTAAACTCTTCTCGCAGACTCGCGGGACCAGCAGGAACGAATAGTTGCTTTAAGGCGAAACACAACTACTACGCGCGCGATGTCACCGTATACAGTCCCGAGAAATAACGTATAAGGCAATGACAAGAATCCAGCGTGGCATGCGAGCAAAGACTTTGAGTTTCGTCACGTAAATCCTACGAGTACGAGCTTTCTCACTGCAATTTGAAGCAAATATCGATCCAAAAAACCAACAAATTTGAGGCTGGTCTCGGAAAAAGTTGCCTCGTTGAAGTATTTTTGCCTGCGTGCTAATAATTTTTGCACTTTCCGGAGCCAGAATTTCGTTTACAGTTTATTTGACAAATTGATTGTCGAGACAAAATCCCTCTCAGGCTCGTCTGCTCACCGAAAATTCAGTACTAATCAAGCAGATAATTAGCACGGGCCAATCACTGTGACCAAACGTTCAAGTGACGCGATCTACTCGCGAAAAATTCTTTTACACAACGTGCTAGTGCATAATACCTCAGAAGAACGAGGTGACACACAACCAGAGGCGAAGGGGGATTCTCGACAGCTGTATGAGACGTTTCATGCTAAATTAAATGTTCCGGCTCACGTCATTATTGAAGTTTTTCATTCGTTCCTTAAGCTAAAGCCGCCCGGAGCTTTGACTCGAAATAGAAATTCAGTTAATGCCAACTTGTCGTTCGACGTAATGATCGACGTAATTGTTAATTATGGAAAATTCATTCGATAATACTCGAGACTTTTCTCGAACGCTTGGAAACCAATCAAGGGCTTTTTTTTGAATATTCAGAGGAGTTTTGTCAAGACAAGGACTGATGAAAGGGTCAGGTCGACTTGGCACGGATGACCTCGTAAGTAGCCGCACAGCCAGCTCATGTTCTCATCGTGACTCGAGCTTGGACCGTGCTTGTATCGTATGTTACGCTACCTCGTCTCGTCACTTTCACTGCATGCGTCCAGGGAAAGAGAATCTCCCGTTGGCTATGTGCAGCTATACATCTCAACTGGAACGTACGATATATAGATAGAGAATCGATATACGAGCGACACGCCCTACCGAGTCTCTGCAAGGCCGTCGATACATTTTTTTCCTCGTTCTTCTCGCGTCTACCAATACCTCCGACTTCCGTTTTTCAATGTATAAATATTTGTGCGAGATCGTTTATTTATTCACTCCCACACAGGATCGCGAGCTCGCGTTCTTACGTCGTAGGGGGAGAAAAAGAGTGTGCCGGGTTCGAAGATTCGAAACGTCCGAATCTATCAAGACTTTAAATAAATATAGGAAAAGTGTTTGTTCGAATCTCGTTTATTGGCAGGCTTGAGGATTTTTTTTTTCGCTTTTTTTTTTACGAGACCAAACAACTCGGTGGAGATGTTGACCCGCTTGAAAAAAAGCTCGCAAAGACATTTTTCTGAAACATCTTTAGCCAGAGACCCGCGTAAGAAAATCTACAGGAATTCTCGAAAGCTATTTTTTTCATCGACTTTCTACGAGTTCGAAAAAAGAATCGTGAAAGCAAATTTATGAGGTTCAATTTTTAGACGAATTTCTGTTCGATTTAAGTGTCTCTGCTGCCGTAACACTCGCGCGTTCACGTTTTTTGAGCTTTCACATCAGAAATAACACACCGGGCGAAGTGCGTGAAGATGCTGAAATATGAAACCGCGTTTGAATATTCTTCGGGTCGCCAATATTTTCTCCATCGATCTTTTCAAACTCGCGACCATTTTCTTCGTGTTGTATTTTCATGCTTTTATCGGCGCGGAGTCGCATCAGTTTATGACAGCGAAATTTAGCCTCCCGGAAAAGTTGGAGAAAAGCATGAGGAAGTAAAGTTTCTTACCTCAGCGCTAAAATGGTCAAATAATGGTGGCTGTCGTTTCGGAGGTCTGGTAAGATTCAGCACGGCAAAAGCCCATCGTTGAAACGTTTGGGTAGACGAGAAATCGCTTGGCTCTTTGCCAATCTTGAAAATGGAAACATATCGTCCGCGCTCGCGAGTTCAACGCACCCCGAACACTTCGAGAGTTGCTTTCGTTGCCTTTTGTACTCTTTTTTTTGTTGTTTTATTCATTTCATCTTCTGCCTCATGCCCCTGCAGCCACGACGGCTCATTTCGCAAATTTCTTTTCGAAAAAACTTTCTCCCTTTGAAAAATTGGGGCGCAGGCTTTGAAAGAAACTTGAATTATGACGACAACTGTTTCACGATTTCACGCCGCACTCGTTTGAAAAAGTGTGAGGAAGAAAAAAAAACACACGTTGGTTGTAAATATAGCTGAACGTTGAATTCGACAAATTTTTAGGAAGGCGAACCGTGTGCAAACGATGCTTTTTGTCGAAATTTGATACAGCGATATTTCTTCATTTTTTGTATATAAAAATCGAGGTAGGAATGTAGCGATCGTCTGGTTGAATCATCGTTCGATCGATATTTCCTGAACGTGACAATGTTCGTCTTGGTTTGCCCACACAGAGCGGAGAATGGCTGAGACTAAAGGTACTGGAAGTACGACCAGAATTGACAAGACTCGGTGCGACGGTCGAGGAAGCTACGGGATTATCGACCGCCCACGATGAGGTTCTCGTACGTCTTCAAAGTAAGCAAAGTCCGGTCGAAGAGTTGCTCAAGCAAGCTGATCAACTGATTTCGACGCAACGACCAAGAGCCGAGGTTTACGCTGCAATGGCTGAGACCCTGGGACAAGCTTGGCGCGATGTCAACACGCTACTGGAACTGCGAAAACAGATACTCGACCATAACGTACTGTTTCAACGGTAATCGAAGCTTCAATTAATATCAAAGACTCGTCGACCATGAAATTCTCGTTTGCAGCATTATTTTCCTGCATTTTGTCGAGTTTTTAATTATTTTCGACATTGGTAAATTCTAGTCGAGCTGAAGAATGTCGGGAAAGCACAAAAGCATTGGAAATGGCATGCAACGATACACTTTTACCCATCGAGATCGAAGCAGTGAAAAAATTCCTTGATAGAATTCACGAGCTCCGAAAATCTATGCTTTCCGCTCTAATGGGTGCTCTTCAAGAAGGCAAAGCTCTGCTGGACCGTTTGAAAGAAATAGCGAACGAGGGAACTCTCGATTCGAGACCCGATCGAATCAAGGCCGATGCTGATCATGGTAATTTTTTTCTATTACCAAAATCATCCACATTTTTCTCAAGAATAATTTCAGCAACGACGACATATTTCATGGTTTTTTCCTTTTAACTTCGATCCAGCTGTCGTTCAAGTAGAAAAATGGCTCGAACAACTTCACGATCAGAGACGCCTCATCGAGATTTCCTTCGGCAGTCGAAAGACTCAATTGGAGCAATGCTTGGCTCTTGCATTATTGGCGACCGAGTTGCGAGATTTAGAAGAGATTTTAAGCGACAGAATCGCAGCTTTGGGCAGTAGCAGCGATCAGCTGGGAGATTCGTCGTCCAGCGCTGAGCTGCTTCTGTTTGAGCTCAAAAAACTACAGAACGAGGCAAAGGTTAGAGACTTTTTTCCCTCCTACACGAAACTAAAAATCCCACAAAAATTCTCCACTCCCAATAATGGCAAAAATGTTAAATTTTGTAGGAGTTCCAAGACAGATCGATCAAGATAACCAAATCGACCGAGACCCTCGCAACTTCGGGACATTTCGCGGGCGAACAAGCTACCGAACAAGCTTACGCGATATTGGAAACTGCTGCAGACTATGTCAACGATTTGGACCAGTACGAGAGCCTGCTCAACCGAGCCATAGCCTTTTTCGAGTCTGCGAGATCGGTGAGTCCGTCACCTTTTTTGTCAGCTAGTTCAACGACTCTGCTCTTCATTTTTCTACTCCAAAAATAACTCCGTATTCTCAAACGTCTCTACTCTCTGAATGAATTTTCTTTTCGTGTCGCTTTTTGTCTCCTCGGGTCTAATATTAAGGGGTTGGGCTACTTTTACCACAACCGAAAAGCCACATTTCGTTAGACGTTCATTGACTCAAGGAGTCGCGAAGGCGATTAAAATCTAGTTAACAGTTCATTAAGTTCCAAGTGAGTTTGCACGCAGCGTTTAGTGAACAAAAAATCGAGTTTTTTCGATATTTTACAATAACCCAAAAATCCCTTTGCATTAAGATTCATGATTGGAAACGATTAATCTTTTGCATCGCGAGGCAGGAGAACGGGTTGAGCCTGTGTCAAGTAATTTGAGATTATAATTAGAGTTTGTACGATATATATTTACTGATTTTTTTTTGTTTGTTGAAAAAAGGCTTTCACGAAGTTGGACCAGCTAGAGATTCAGTTAGCAACGACGGAACATCCGGAGCACTCTGCTCAGCTGGCGCGTTTCCATGCCCAAGCAGCGTCGACGCTGACGGACGTGACTGCGGTTTCATTGAGCGAAGGATACGCTCTGCTCGACATAACGGGAAGAGGGGCGCCTGGCGCTGAGGTTTGCACAGCGATAATGAATAATTTCTCTCTTCTCACGCGGAAAAACATGCGGGAAATGATTTTTACAACAGCCACGAAATTTTGTTATCGAAATCTCGCTGTTGTTCTTTTTCTTGGGAGTTTTGTTTTTTGTGGTGACGCTTCGCGCGACTCAATGTTAGTTCGTCGTTCTGCAGGGCGTCAAGAGAACGGTCGAGGAGCTCGAGAACCGTAAGATTCGCTTGATGGAACGTTGCACAGCGCACAAGGAAGAAAATCTTCGAATATCGCGAGGCCTCGCAGCGTTTTTTGAGAAATACGACGAGCTGCGTTCGTGGCTGGCAGGAATCGCAGACGCATTTTTACGCGGCCATCAAGATATGGGAAGTGACGCTCCAATGGCCAAAGATTTTTACAGAATCCATTGCCAGCTGCTGGACGATCTGGGCAAACGAGGTCTTGAAATTGACGAAGCACTCGCCGTCCTCTCGGGAACCATTCTCGAAATTCCTGACGAGAGGCAACGCGCACACAAGAAACAGGACATCGAGGAGCGAGTCGAAACTCTTCGGGACTCTTGGCTCGACTCTCGCAATTGTGTTGAATTTCGCGTCAAACTCGGCTCCCTCTACGTCGATTTTCACGAAGCTGCTGAACGTCTCGGCAAACAAGTTGATCTTCTGGAAATTGAGTTCAAACAAAATGTCGAACGGATCGACGATCAACACATTGAGCAACTGGAATCTCGGTGGAAAGAACTCCAACCACTTTACGTCAAACTCACTCAATCCGGCGCCAAGTTCAACGACGAGGCCGATCGCGTGAGTCCTAAATTTATTTCGCGCCGAGCCTATTTGATGAGGAAGCAAAAAATCGATTTTTTCATCACCAAATTCTCGATAAATTGGGAAACTCATTAATTGTTTTTATAGCACAGTGTGACCTAAACCCGCACTTTACGCACGCTTTTCTGTGACCTAAGTAGCCCTTTTTTACACCATGCGAAAATGAATTAACTAACTTCACAGATGCAAGATAAACAAGAGAAAATACGTTGAAATGTCATTTTACACTTGAAAATTTCGAGCAGACAAACGTCAAAAGAGCGATAGGTTAGCATTTTGCCCAAAAACAGTTTCATGGTGTCGAAAAAATGACAACAGAAATTTAGACAAAACGCTAACCCACAGTCGGTAATTACTGAATTACGATACTTATTTGATGATTAAATGCTCTGAGGGAGAATTGGGTGAAAATGATATAGCATTATTACAGATGTTGAGTATCTATGAAACCTGTTAATGTAAATCGTTCACTGGAAAGCGTCTTAATCGTCGTAAAATTCGTACACGACTTCCTGAATACTTCATGTAAAAATTGACGAAATTGTAAAAATTCTATCATCGTTATTTTAACCACACTAAGGATTGAAATAAAAAGTAATAAGAAATTTCTGAAAATTTAGCAAGTTTTCGTATGAAGTATTTAAGATGTCGTGTTGAAATTGCGCAATGATTTGGGAGCTCGTTATCAAACCATTTAAATTTTGTTAATATAAATTCTTTAAACAAATTCAAAAAATATTCATCAATAAACTTCGTTCGGTTGCCTTCGACTTCAGTATATTGTAGATATTCAAAAATTCAGGGATCGAAACAAATAACTTGCCAAGTTTTACCAGTTTCCATAAGACTACATTCGGCAATATTTAATTTATTGATGTTACTTGTTCCATAACGAGCTTCCTAATGGTCGTGAAAATTTTACACGATCCCTTAAATACTTTATATAAAAACATACCGAATTTTCACAATTTTCTTATCATTTGCGATTTGGGACTCAACATCCTTAAATAAACGTTCATGGGTTAATTAGACATATCATATTACTCCACTAGTGCACCAATTTTCTAATTTTTTTTTTTTAGAATTTGACTTGTAGTCTGTATTAGAATCCTTTGTGATTGCAATACATTAATTTTACTTTTAAAACACTAATCGCAACCCTCGGGGGGGCCTAAGTTGCCTATTACTTCACGCCGTGCAGTAATAGGCAACTTAGGTCACACGTATCGTAATGTACTATTTCCATGCATCACAGAGCACCGATGCCTACCTCGATGTCCCGAGAGCCCGATTGTGCGTCGAGACGATTCTCGAACGTTTTGCAAACAAACAACTAAACATTACGGAATCCTGGGAAAACTGGCAGACGACAGTAGTCACTGTCAAAGAGAGGCGAATAGAACAAGAGAGAAGAGTCGAAGAGAGCACGAGGGTAAGAAAATTATTATATGGTCTGAAAAAAAGTAAAAAATCAAATTTTCCAATTTTTGTCAATTGGCAAAGATTTTTTTTTCTCAAATTTCTTGTACATTCACTAGACACTCGAATGGGTCTCGAAATTCGGCGAGCAACTGTATCCGATTCTGACGTCCGACTCTACGAACCCTTCGACGTTGCTTCAAGATCTGGAGAGTTCTCTCATCGGGATACTTCCGGAATTGAAAAAAGCGGTTACGGAACTCGACGCTAGAATCAAAAGCGTGGAAAGTTTTCCACAAAGTGGCGAGGAAGATCGAGCTGCCGATAGAATCAGACTGCAGCTTTCACGCGTTTACGATCATCTGCGAACGACGGCTTCGGATTATCAAGTTTTGTTGGAATCGTTGATCTCGGTATTCCGGAATTTGGTCGAGGTAACGATTCGCTGATTTTTTTCTTTTTCGTACGGTTGCCAGAAAAGAAACCGATTTTTTGAGCGTCCGCTGAATTCCTCAGGTCGAGGAAAAAGTCCACGAAGCAAAGCGCACACGGCAGGAGCTCGAGAGATCGGCGACTTCCGGTTTCCTTTCCGAATCGGCGCGAAAAGAGCTGAGATCAAGATCCGAGAGTCACGAGTCTGACCGCCGTTCGACCGGCCAAATGTTGGAAAATCTACGCATTGAGATCGATCAGGTTGTCACGAGAATCGAAAAGCAGGAGCCACCGGAAGCTGCCAGCCAGGAAATCGAACGACTCAAACGCGCGCTTTCTCACACTGCAACGGAATGGGAAAACTCGTGGTTGGAAACGAGACATCGATTGGACGGCGGCATCCGTTACTGCGATTTTGCTGACGATCTTGATCTCATTGATGCCGATCTCCATCGATTGGCCAATCAATTGGAAACTTCCGGTCCACGTTTCACCGGCGATAGCTTACCGGCCGTGGAATCAGCTTCGAAAACCTTTTCCCAGTTCGAAACGACAATCACGGTAATTGTTCTGAACGATTTTTCTTCAAAATTATTCCATTCTTTTGTTTTTTTCAAGCAAGCAATACAAAAGGCTGCAAATTGAATTTTCCAAATTGGTTCCTCAAGATGCTCATGATGCATGATGCTCGAAGCTTTCTCCATGAGAAAGTCTATATTTTCAATTTTGACTATATTTTTAATTTTGGCTTCCTCATAGAGGGAAGCTTTGAGCATCATGCATCTTGAGCATCTTGAGTAAGCAATTTGCAAATTTCAATTTGCAGCCTTTTTTTATTTGCATTTTAATAATAAAATTTCGACAACTTTTCTGGAAAGGAAAAAAGAAATACAGATTTATTCCTAATATCCTGCGAAATTTGCAAAAATTGAAGCCCCCAGACAATTTTTCGGAATACTAATAATTTCGTGAAATTCAAAAATCCATTGAATTTAAACGGTTCAACCGATCATTTCCAAATTTAATACCGACCTTCCTATTATGATAATGTATTTATAAAAAAAAAAAATTAATAACAAATCTTGAAATTTGCGGAAGCTAGAGCGATTACGACATTTTTTTGAAAATTTCAAAATGCCGTAGAATCCGTAGTTCTCTATCAATTCCGACAAAATTCGCAACGAACGAAGAGCCGGTGCAGATTAACATCTGTGCAATACGGCAGCCTTGTAGCTCAAACCGTTCACGAGTTACGAACGTTTGAATTTTACAGTGCCAGAACATACACACACACACACATCCGGACATTTTCTCTAGATATGATTTTTTGCCGTTTTGGGACATTTTAGGCATACTGACATTGAAAACTGGAAAAAAAAAATTTCACCGTTACATAGCAAAAATTGTGAAAATTCTTAATTTTCTCTTAAACTTTCTCAAGTTTTCTTCAACAAGTCGTTGATATAATTATGATTGATCATGAAACTATAATGTTTCGATTCTCGATGTAGACTCTCGAAGAACGAATCACAACGTTTGTAAAGACAACGGAGGAAAACGCGGCGCTCACGTCGCCGGATTCGCCTTTGACGATCCACCGGGAATTGTCGAGTCTTAAGGAACGATGGTACGAGCTCAAGAAAATCGCAACGGAAACGAGGAAACGTATCGATTTGAGTATCGAGTATTTCCAACTTTTGGAAGAAGCGAAAAGTTGGTACAGAGAGGGCAACAAATTGTTGATCGTTATCGCGAGGAAAGCGACTGCGGCCAAAGTTCCGGAAGAAGCGGCTGAACTGTTGAGAGACGTGGAGACATTTTTGAAGGCCGGTGAAGAGCGACAGGAGAAGAGAATCGAACGAATTCGCGAACTGTCGACCCAGATATTTGGTGCGTACCGTATAAAAATATAATTATCAACCGAATTTTCGAATTTTTTCATAGAGTCAATAAAAAATGAATATAAAAATTGTGCAGGTACCGACCGATTGCCTCAATTCAATGACGTCGTGGTAGAGAATCGCGAGACACTCGACTCGTTCGCCGTTATCACTTCGGAGCTTCGTACGCTCGAGCAAAATCTCGAGAGTTCAGCGATCGAGCTCGAGGACAAACTGAAAGAAAAACTACGCGAGGAAGAGGAAATCAGAGAACTCGAAATGGCACGAGCTGAAGCGCGCGCCGCTTACGAGGCAGAAATCGCCAGGAAAGTCGAGCCTCTTCCTCAGGAGGAACCGAAAAAATCAATTCCCACGACAGATTCCTCTGCTCAAACCAACACTTTGATAACAGAACAAAAAGAAGAACGAGTCGTTGAAGAAACCATTACGTCGGCGGTTACCACGAAAGAAATTCGAATTCTCCAAAAGGTGAGTCTCAATTTAGTTCCGTCTGATGCCTGAAAATTTTTAGAAAACTCGAGAAATTAAAATAAATACATTTTCAACGATATTTTGCAAATAATTCCGAGGCTTCCGCTCGTCGTCATTAGCGACAGATTTGCGGCTAATTCTCTCGATTTCATTCCACGGAATCCGAGTAAAAAATTGACCGCAATAAATTTCTTGACAATGCGACGTGAGAATAAATCGTATTCCAGACTGAGGTGGAGCAAGAAGTGCCCGTTCTCATGGCCCCGTTAGCATCAAAAGAGCCGCAACCAGAGCCGGAAACATTGGAGCAGGCAAAAAACGTGCTACCGGAAATGAGCGTGTGCGGGGAAGCTCCACAGTTTATTGTCTTGCTGAACGACACAACGATCGAGGAAGGCCAACGTTTGAGTCTGGAGTGCAGGTTGCTCGGCCGTCCAGTCCCCGAGGTCGTTTGGTACAAGGATGGCATTTCGATACTCAACAATCCCGACTACCGAACAAGCTTCGATGAGGAAACAGGCTCTTGCACTCTCATGATCGAGGAAACTTTTGCCGAGGATTCGGCCAAGTTCACTTGCAAAGTTTTCAACATTCTTGGCATGGCGGAAACTTCGGCCACTCTCACGGTTAAAGGTAAATCAATCAAAAACATTCAACAACCGGCCCTGGCAACGTCTCTGGTTTTCTCTTTAAAATAAAAGGATCTTCGTGTGAGATTTTCAAGTTCAAATTCACGCCATTCCTCGCTAAATTCGTTTCCGGCAAAAATTTCACGATGTAAACTGCGTAAACCAACAAAAAAGTGTGAAAAGGTGAAAAAACGAGTGGAAAACGTTTTTGAAAGAATGTTAAATTTTTGGCAGAAACAGCACCGGAGCATCAGCTGAGTCCACCGACATTCGTTAAGGAATTGTCGGCCTCAAAAGCGAGGAAAGGTAAAACGCATTTGCTGGAATGTACCGTAACGGGAAATCCTTTGCCGACCGTTCAGTGGTACAAAAACGAGACGAACATCGATGATTCGCCAGATTACGCGATAACTTACAACAACGGTGAGGCTGTTGTCAAATTTGAGCAAGTAGTTGCCGAGGACGCTGCGACCTACAGTTGCAAAGCGACAAATCGATTGGGCCAAGCGTCAACGACGGCCAAACTCGAGGTTGAAATTCCTGAGGAAAAAGAACCTGCGGAGCCGATCCTCCAAAATGGCATCTCGAGCATCTCACCCGAGCCTCAATTTAAATCCGTCATTGAAGAAACTCGTAGCGTTCGACACACCGAAACTATCGAGGAGAAAATAATCCGAGAATCGAAACTAGTCACGGTAAATATTGGCAAGAGCTTTGAAAATCAATAAATTCTTCGGATTTTCGTGAATAAATTCATTTTTTTTTGCACTTTCGACAGATCGAGACAACTCCCGAAGAAGAAATGAGCGGAGCAACGAGTCAGGACGTTCCTCTTGAGAAGCCTGTCAAAGAAATTGAGATCTTGGAGGTCGAAGAGCCCAAAGTCGTCGACGTTCTTCAAAGCAACGACCGCGTTCCTGTGCAGGCAAAACTTTCAGAAGAAAAAGAAAGTCAAGAACTCACGATCGAGCCAAGGATTCAAGTTGCACTAAAAAACACTCAAGTCTTTGAAGGTCGTACTGCGAAATTGGATTGCGTCATCATAGCACAACCGGAGCCCGAGGTAATTTCGTATTCGTAAATAAATTTCATTATCGATCGGTCCGAGAGACTTGGCTGCAGATTTGAAATGTTTATTCGATTATTTATTGTTCAGGTGATTTGGTACCACAACGAGAAACCCGTAAAAGAATCAGCAGACTTTCAGTTGCTTTTCCAAGGCGACAGATGTTCGCTCGTGATACACGAGGCTTTTTTGGACGATGGAGGAAAGTACAAAGTCGTGGCAATAAATTCGCGGGGCGAGGCTTCTAGCGAGTGTGTCCTCTCGGTCGTTCGTGAGTGCAATTTTACTTTTCAATAGCCTAGAATCGAGACTTGGAAACGGTTTGGAAAGATTCCCTGTAAATTCGATTATTTTGTTTTTCGTTCAATCAGCAGCCTCCGACAGGAACGATCAACTGGCGAGTGGGAACGTGCCCCAGTTCGTGAAACTGATGACTGATGCTCTTGTCGAAGAGGGTGAAGACACGAGGTTCGAGTGCCAAGTTAGCGGCGATCCACGTCCAGATCTCAGATGGTTCTTCAATAACGTTGAAATAGATGAGCTCAATGAGCGAATCAAGGCAAGAATTCTCCACAATTCTCTCATTTTTATTCCCCCAATTTTACTCTTTCCTTCTTTTTCATTTTTTACCCGAAAAAATGATCGATCAAAAATATTTTTGGCATTTTTGAACCTCATCCCAAGAAAATTTGAGAGAAATGAAATTCTAGACTCAAATTTTTCTTATTTATGGTCAAGAATCCGTGGATTCGATCACGATCCCTATAATGCCTTGGGAGATTCAAAAAAGTTGTATTTGAGGTCGATTAGGGATGGAGCACGAATAAGAGTAAAGATTTTGGAGTAAAAAAATGATTTCGGAGCAAATACTTGTAAGTAAAATTAGCTTTGAGGCAAAATATGTAATGACGAAATGAGTGAATTTGTAGGCGAACCATGACGAGGCGGGCGTGTGCACTTTGACGATTTCACCAACGTGCTTGGAGGACAAGGGCAACTATGTGGCAAAAGCATCGAATTTGCACGGTGCGGCCAAGGCCATAGCTCGTCTGGTCGTAAAGCCAGTGATGAATTCTACGAATAAGGCCGAGGTGATGGTACAAATGCTGAAGAAGCTTGTGCCACCGACGTTCGAACAAGTTTTTGCTGACAGAATTGTTCTTGGTGGAGAATCAACGAAATTCGAGTGCATCGTTCACGGGACGCCGACGCCGAAGGTAAAGGAAAATCCGCTTTGAGAGAAACATTTGAAATTTAATTACTCGAGAAAGGCTCATAAACGAGTTTCGACTGAAATAAGCAGTTTGGCTCTCGTGTAGAACGTCAGAGACTTTAGAACTTTGTCAATGCAGCCAAAATTTTGGTGGGCGATGCCAAAAACGTTCTCTTATCCCACGTATTTCTGTTAGAATCAATTCCCTCGTTTCATTATATCGACGTTAAGCCCGGAGTGTTGCGTCTTGCCAACGTTGAGAGTGTCAGTCGGTTGGTTTGTTCGAAACATATGTGGCTGATTGTGTTAATTCTCTTGCTCATAGTCGTAAGTTTCTTTCGATCTTGTGTCCCCGCGTCGTCACTCTTTTTAGAGACAATCTAACGAGCGAGTATTTCGTGTTTCGTTGTTTCGTAACCGCGCAACAATAAATTTGGGAGATTTTCGTTGAGGATTCTTTGGCTTGTGAATGTGACGAGTTTGCACTTTTGCGTTGTTAATCATTCGTCACTGCCGCGACGTACAAAGTTATCGACTCGGCTATTTCGTTTTTTTTTTTAATTTTTTCTCACTGCTACGAAAAGTATCCAATAAATTAGCCATTCTGAGGGTTCGGCCAGGCGTTAAACGTGCTGGCAGCCCAGCGTCGCTGAGCTCCTTGGAACGAGCAGTGAGAAAATGTGCAAGGGGCTGCAGCGGAGAGGAATCAAGTGCAACAAAAGAGTCAAACGCATATTTTGCTTCGATTTTCGCTTGATTGCAAACGTCTCTGAAGAGTAGGCCTGAATGATGGGCGGGCAACGGAGCGAAAAATATAATTAGCCAGAATGGAACGCGCCAGACTCGATATATGAAACTTGACTGGCTATTATTAATGGCCGATACTCACACGTCACTGGGAGCAACGATGAGGGTCGCGAAGGTCGATTGACGGATAAGCCTCACAGACCGGTGACACGATTTCGTGACACGAACTATCTTTTTGACCATGGATTATAAACTATGCGATCGCTCGAGCGTAACTTTGATCTTGTTGCCAAAATCTTTTACACCGCTCGTTCGAGGTCTGGGAACATAATGAGCAGAATATTTTTATTTCGAATCCATCTTAATTACAATTTTCACTGTAATTCAATTTTTATAACAACCAAACTTTTTTTTCGAGTTTTTCTGAGGCGGTCAAAGAGCCTGTTGCACGTTTTGCGCCACGAGAAATTGGCCAAGATCGAGCCAAGCGATCGCCCGTCAAAATATTGACCTCGTTCGAGGAATAATTTTTTTTTTTTTTATTTCACGTTTTTTTCTACATTTTGACAGATTCAATGGCTCTTCAACGACCGACCGGTGCACGGCCAAGGTTTCCTGTTATCGGTGAGTGGCGAGCGTCAAGTGTTAACCATACCGGAAGCTGGACCCGAACACGTCGGTACAATTTCCTGCGTAGCGGAAAATGCAGCTGGAAAATCGACGTGCACGGCTAAACTCGAAGTCGGTGAGTCCAGCGATGTGGCATGAAAATAACTTTATCGATTTTTTTTCTATTCATCAGCGAAGAATCGTCGGGCCACACGCAATTTGCTCAATCAAAGAGAAAGAAATTCCTCGTACAAGTGAATATTCGAGATCAGGGAATCGTTACTCGCGGTTTTCCTCTCTGTCTACGACGAAAGTAGGTTGAGTTTGTTCGCGCTCAGCTAAAATAACGAGGGCGACGACGAAGACTGTAGGCAACGGTGCCACGTCAAGTTATTAATATCCTTCAACTTCCGACCCAAACTTGATTCACTCCAGGGTCGCGTCGACGATTTCTTCAATAGGAAAAACAAATTTCCAACCTGTTGTATTTTGACAACTAAATTAGTAAAAACTTTGATAAAAAATCGATTTTAACCGAACGAGCTCGGTTAACAAGAGTCAAAGAAAACTGTGAGAGGCTTTCACGTGGTTAAAAACTCTCGTGGCTCTCGATTCAAACACGAATATATTTCTCTCGTTTCCTCGCAGCTTTGTTTTTTCTTCCAACGCGCTGTTCCTCGACTTGTTTCATCGTCGAAAAGTTACGACCAGTGGAATTCTAATATTAGAGTTCGAACTTACAAATCTTGCAATGTTTCGATGCTTATTTTGTTTTCTCAGCAGGTTTCTTTTTTGTTTTCAATATTCTCGAGAGTTGGGTATTTAACGCTCTGGCTGATGTTGCAAAAATCTGGATATGCCGCCATCGAGAATGTAGAAATTTTATGGGAAAATGAGACTCGATTAGCGGATGCGATTTTGGAAAAGTTTCTCTGGGAACATTCCAACACGCGCTCTGGTTTCGAATCGAGTTTATTTACGTTTCCCGTTTCGTGTGATTTATAATTGTCGGCCCAATAACTCGAATTTTTCTCAAACTTTTTCTTGCCTCCATTTAGAATGAGATTTTTCGAGCTGTTCGGATTCGCCGCCGTCTCCTGGAATCGTAGGTGGCTGTCGATCATAATTATTCACGTCCGTCGCGGTAATTCGAACGGCGGAGAGCGAGAGAGGGAGCGAGATGAGGAACGCGTCGTAGAGTTGCAAGCTGCGGCGGTTCCGTGAGACGAGAACTCGGCCCAACGAACAGAGAATTCGCGTTATTTTCGTCGGCACGAATAGGCCGACACTCGTCGCCCGAAAGTTGCACGTTAGCCGCGAGAAGCAAAAGCTTATCGAGGTGGGACGCCGCATCGAGTTTTCCGTGTCGTACGTCCGCCGCCGCCGAGTGGATCGAGAAAAAAAGAAAAAAAGAGAAAAAAAGCAAGAGGGGGGAGTGAAACGGGGAGGAAAACGAAAGAGTGAAAAGAGAATATCGGCGGAGGAGAAAGGAAAGTGGTCCCTGGCTTTGGCAACGCTCTTTCGCAGAGTCAACCGGTCGGTTCGACGATCCCGACGTCGTTTTCCCCGCTTACGTGACATTTTTTCGGACCTTTAATTTTCCCGTGAAATCCAAACGAATTTTCGCTTCTCAAGTTCCCCGCACCTCGCATTTCGGTCCAGCGAGAGATTCTCGTTTGGAGGAAAAATTATACGGATGGACAAATGGTCGAACGGGCGAAATACGTTCAAGTGAAATTGTGAAGCTGTAAAAAAGTGGCAGAGCCCGAGGAAGAGGAAAAGAGGTCGGTGTTTTCGGATGGAGTTTCTATTATTAATTTCTCATGGATTATTTTCTAGACAAACTTGAAGGCTCTTAAAGTGCTACTTTTTGTTGTGGTTGAGGAATTTCATCACTATAATACACTATAACGTATGATTTTCGGGGGTTCTCGTATGACTGCAAGAGCGAGAAGTGACCAGGAAGAAGATGGACAGCTGCTTCTAAATTTGTATAGGATCACTGAGTTCTCTACGTGTGTACCTTTCGGTGGCTCTTGACTCTCGGTGTGTGTCTGTGTGTTGACCCAAAATAGAGAGTTCTCTTTGCCTGAGAACTTGGCTAATGATTCGCTCGTTCTTTAATCCCCGTTCGATAATTGCTCGGAGCGAAAGATTTATGTAAGTCTGAAATGTTGAAAAATGAATTAGCAGCTTTGCGATCGTACGATCTGATTCTCGGGTGATTCGGCAAATTCCAAAAGTCGTTACGAACAAGTGTTGCTCTCCCGTCACCGAGAGCCAGTGGGTTCGAATTTCCTCTTATTCGAATAACACTCTCCGTGCTTTTTAGTGCCCATCTCGATTTATCTGCATTTATTTTCACGACGATGTGTTTTTGGTGCGAGTCCAACATCCCACACGTCCAGCGAATCGCACGTAGGATGCAACAGTTGCTTCGCATCATCGCGCTTTCCCACCCTGGAGCAGGCTCTATAAGCAGAATTTATTCACGCGAATAAATAATCAAAATTTCGAGTCGCCGCGACAGAGACAAAAATTTCTTCGTTTCAGTTGGATCCGAAGCACGAAAACAGGAAATCGCTCGTCTCCTCTTTGCAATTTCCGTTCGATCCGTAACGACAAAAAAGCTGCAATCGCTTATCGTAACTCGATGGCCGAATCTTGATCTCGAGCGTGAATTTCGTAGTGACAATCGCTCATTACGCCATCCACCGAATTCCATTCATCAGCAGGTGCTATTCGTCGTGGTTCGATTAATCGGGCCATTTATAAATAGTGCAATGATTCAAGGAAAACGTTCCTATATCGGATCTCGGTTTGAGCATCGCGTGTACGATAATTCGTGATTTCGTCAGCTTTGCGTCGAGCATGACTCAATGAGTCAACAGAGTTTTTATAGTCCCCAGGAGATCAGATTCGCATGACCAGAAAAATCAACGAAAAGTTGAATTTTCGAGAGTCCAAAGTCATTGATTGCACGAATACGAAAAATATGCAGTAAAAATTTTGTTGATTAAAAAGAAATTCAATTTCGATCGGAAATTGTGACTAACGTGACAAAATTAATCGTCAATTTTTTAATTATTAAGGAGCATAAAAAAAGACACAGGATTCATCGATGCGTGACTGCAAAGACGCGAAATAAAGAGTTGCGGAGAGTGTGAATGGGGGAGGAGAATGAAAGAGAAGAGATTGATGAGGCTGTGTGCCAAGAGTGATTATTGGTACAATCTATTGATAACCCGATTAATCATATAATGTATAGGCGCAGGAGGAACGAACGAGGGGGCTGAAGAGAAAGAGGCTGGCGAATTGGTCATCATCGAAAGCGAAATGAATCCATCGAGCAGTAGCGAGAGATACTTCACGACGGAGAGAAAGACCGTGGGTGAAGGGGAGATCCCGGCGGGTAGTCAAGTTTTAACGAAAATGTCGTCCTCGATGACACAATCGTCATCGAGTCATTCGTCATGTGTAAAGGAATACAAATCATCGAGTTCGAGCTTTCTGGAGTCAGGACGAGTCCCCGTTCCGGGAAACGTCGTGACCAAGACCTCGGTCGAGAGCAGCGAATTCCTGTCTCAGGCAAACGGTGCACCGCCGGTTGTGCAGGTGAAATTAAAAAAAAAACCAGTGAACCAACAATTTCTGGGATTATTCTCAATTTTTTTCCCTCTAAAGTGCATCGGAGAAGCAACGACTAATGAAATTTTGGATAATATTTGTTATTCGTACAGAGTCACAAGGTCGAGGAGTTTGAACGAATAATCCAGGACATCCCGGGCGAAATGAGGCAAGAAAAAACTGTTGTCGTCACCGAAGGACGTGCCAAGGTACAGAAACCTACGAGAAAAACAACTGCACCGAGATTCGTGTCACCGATTACGGGAATGATCGTCGATCAGGATAGCGACGTCGTCCTCGAGGGAGTTATCGATGGTGAGCAAGTATTTCCATCGTTTTTCAACGTCATAAGAAACCATGGAAAATTCCGTGAAAATCATTAGGAACACGCTCGCTTGGCTCACTTCGATAATTTTGGCATATGTTTCTCCTGGTCATTCATCCCACGAAGTAGAATAATCAAGACTGCTTAGATATTTCGTACCGTGACATGTTGCCAAATGATGCATCATCGCCCTCGTAATTTTGGCAAGACGCATGCAACGAAAAATAAATTCAATTGATTCATTTTTCATAATCCAACCATCAGGCTTTCCACAACCGAACGTAAGTTGGTCGAAAAATGGTCAACAATTGAAGGAAAACGTCAAAACGACTTACGCCCACAACCACGTCAGGCTGGAACTTAAAAATGTGAACGTCAAAGACGCTGGTCGTTACACGTGCACGGCTATAAACGAGGCTGGCAATGCCAGCAGCACCGCCGATCTCGTTGTCAAAAGTGCGTTAAATTCAAATAAAACTATTCGCAGATTTTACACGATTTTTTCATCACGTCGTAATCGAGATTTTTATCGATTCTCTAGAAACGGTTTTCCCTCCGGTGTTTGGCAAAAGACTTCAGGCTCAGGTCGTGAAAAAGGGCGAAAGAGTCGTTATGGAGGTCGAAATTACTGGAACTCCCGAGCCCACAGTCACTTGGTACAAGGACGACGTTCCCGTTCGAGAAAGACCACCGGAAGTCAGACTCCGACAGCTGGGAAATTGTTACTTGCTCGTTATCGAAAAAGGTTATTTTTTCGTCTTTTTAATCACCTCGACAAACTCTGAGGATTTCCTTAACCGAGTTTTCACCCAATAGCCGAAAAGGAACACGCTGGAAAGTACATGGTGAACGCAACCAACGCCGGTGGCGAGGCTCAAAGTATCGCTGATTTTGCTGTCTTCGAGCCAACACCCGACACTATGGTTGAAGTGCACAAAACCATCGTCTACGAGAACGTCCACGACAAAAATATCGTCCAGGTGAGTAAACGAGCACATAATAGCCATAAACTCGATATTTTCTCACATTTCTTCGTATTTTCAAGTTCTTTTAACGAGGGGCTGCTCATTTTTGAAGTCACTGTGTCACTGGTGGATGAAATCATGCTGGAAATCATTTGAAATCGGCGGAAGTCGAGTGAAATCAAATAAATGCGATTTTGCTGATTTCACATGATTTCTTTCGAAATCATGTGAAGTCATATGCAATCAGAGAATTCACATGCAATCACAACACAAGCAAATGGATGGCAAAAGGGATCATCCAGTCGCTTTTGAGTGGAAAACACCAAAAACTATTAATGAAGAGGAGACGTACGCGAGAGATATTTCAAAGGAAAAATTGGATCAGGACGAAGACTTGTAGCTTTGTTACGATCCTTATCACAAAAAACCGGAAAAATTTCAATTTAATATTGGGGAACGCGTGATGATATTGAAATTGCTCTTGAAATCACGTTGAAATGACGGAGTCATATATGAAATCGTGAAATCACTAAAATATTCTCATGAAATCACTTGAAATTAATGATTTCAAGAAATTATAAAAAATTGTGTTGAAATCATGTGAAATCAGCAATCACTGTGTCACAATTTTGGTAGTGAATGGCCCCTCGTCTTTTAATCTTTTCCAAATATTCAGTCATATTTTCCGAGTTTCCATTTTAAATCGAATCTTTATGGAGCGCGAATTACTGGGAGCAAAAAATTAGGATGTAAATATTAATTTTTGAAACGATGAAAACTGAATAGCCCGATGGAAAGAAGAGCGAAATACCGTCGGCGAATTTGACAACGGAACACATTGCGACGACGATGATTCAACCGAGTTCGACACTGAAAACGATAGTTCCGGAACATTCGACTGGTACAGATTCCATAAGAACTGTACAGCTGATAGAAAATCGAACGGATGGTGGGAGTCACGCTCCCGGGGTGGAGAGAGCATCGCGTTCGGAGTACATTTCATCGACGACGGAATCGCACCAGACGGAAACGAAATCGGAGCAAAAGTTCCACATGAAATTGCAGCACAAATCGGCGCCATTGTTCGACGAGGAAGGCGGCGAATCTGTGGACGCAGGTCCGCGAATAAGAACGACGACGACGACAAAGACGACGAGCCAGGAGACGAAGGTCGGCGACGAGCCGGCATCAACGAAAACTTGTGAGTTTATCGAAACGAAGAAAACCGAATTGCCGAGCAAAAGCGAGACAACGCAGGAGGAGAACGAAAACGTGGAGACTTCGACGATAGCGAAGAAGGACGCACTCAACTTTTTCGAGTCCATGTCCAAAGATAGCGAATCAACGCCACGTGGACCGAAAGCGATGATCAAATTGGCGGAGGACACGGAAGATGGAAATTACGACGTTAAAGTTGACAAACTTACGAAAAATTACGAGCGCACGACAAAGTTCGAGGAAAATTATCGATCGGAACGTCCGAGCGTGGAAACATCCAAACGAGCTTCGCAGGACGTTTTCGAAAAGCTGGAAAAAGGCGGAATGTCCGGCAGGGGCTTGGATAACACGATGATTGACTTTCCTTACGAGGATTACAAGCTCGCGCCGTTGGAAATGAAACGCACGATACTGGAGGACACAACAGCCTCGGGATCCCCGATCCACGGAACTCTGACAATCTCGAAATTGCAAGCACAGTCCGAAAGTGCCGAAGCCATGTTGACAGGTTTTAATCTCGTGCCCGAACCTCCACCGGAAATTGGCTACATGCCGAAGCCGGACGAGGACTTGGGGAAAAAGCGTGCGGACGGTGTTTCCGTAAAAGCTAAGCAATTGCAAGAGTCGCATCAAAACTTGGGCTCCGTTGATGCACCGATCGGTGGAGTCAAGATTTTCCCATCGTCGCCACCGAAACCGACCGTTTGTCCGATGCCGATTGGCAAAGAGACACCTGCCCGGCCAAAACCCACCTCGATTCCTCCGCCTTTCCAGTTGGATTCGCCGAGCGACGCTTACGAGTGTCGACGCGAAGTTTGCGAAGAGGTTTGCGTCAAGAAGGACGCTCGCGAGGGAAAGAAAATCGAGGAGACAAGAACGACGTCGCAGAGTTACGCTCCGATGCCCTCGGCAGCGGCACCGAGTGTCAGACCGATGGAAAACGTGACGGAAAAATGGTGGTCATCGACCTCCGACCTGGAGACACGCTCACACGTATCGACCGATCTTTCCGAGTACAGATGTCAATCAGCGGCATCGTCGAATCAGATTGACGCACGTCCAACGTCCCCGAAGCCTTCGGCGGATGGAATAGCGATGGAAAAATCGTGGGCGAAGAAAGCGAGTCCAGATTCGGGCCGGAAATCATGGCCACCGCCTCAACAAGGAGGCAAAGAGTCGGCGAAGGTGTTCACCAAGAAAGAAGAGTTACAAGAGCCCGATGTGTCTTATAAAACTTCATCGAAGGAAAGCCGCCAAGAGATTGAAGAAACTCCGGGCGGAGGATCGAAGAAAACGAGCGTGCAGTCGGAATCGACGTTGGAAACGCGTTCCTGGTCATCCAAGGAGAACCGGACGGAAGAACATATAATCGTAAAACCGCCAGCGCCGAAGCCCGTGATAATGTACAACGCGGAAACGATCAAAGTCGGCCACACGGTCAATACGTTGGAGGAACAATCCCTCGTGGAGAAGTACCAGAGCGAGTGTGACGTGCAGCGCATGGAAACGACCGAGAAAATGGTGTACGAAGAGCTGAGAGCACCGGGATTGGTAAAGTGTGCAGCTCCGCCGGTAAAAGCTCCGGTGGTTCAATTGTATCATCAGCATCAGTCGAGCGAGCCGGCTGGTTATTCCAAGGACACTCGGATATTCAAAGGAACCATGGCAACGGCGCCCAGACGTCCGGGTGCTCAGACGTATCAGACGCAAACTTGCCAGGAGATGATTCTCGAGCCTGGCCCACCACCGGAAATGGGCTACGTTCCTCCTCCAATGACGCATGAAAAAAAACTCGAAAAATTCGAGAGGACGATGGAGTCGTCCTCGAGGATGACGTCGCAGCCTCAGCAGTCGTGCTGCATGAAGACAAGGGAGGAATTTGTCTCGGCAGCTCCGCCGATACCACCGAAAGACGCAAGGAAAACCCCGCCGCCGGTACCAGCGAAGAACGTTTCGGAGAGCTCGCAGTGCTACCAGACGTGCCAGAGCCGCGGCGGGAACGGAGCAGCGACGACCCCGACGAGATTTGTCAAGGGGACTTTCGTCGAGAGCGATTATGAGTCCGATTTTGAGTGTCGCTCCAAGTGGCGCCCGTACGAGAGCGACAACGAGGAGCCGCGTTATCGCCGGGTCCAGCCACCGACACCCAAACAATCGAGCAGACCGAAATCAACCGAACCGGAACCTTTGCCACCCTCCAGTTTTGAAGTACCACCGCCCGAACTGACCGGTCCACCACGACCCACCGTTACCAGAGACTTTATCGAGGAATCCAACCGCGTGGCTCCGTCCTCAACGAAAAAAACCACCTCGACGATCATGTCTCGTCACGAAAGAAACGTCAAGCAACAACAACAAAGCAGCTATCAAACCGTGTCGCAAACTTATTCACAAAATGAACAGGCCCTGCCCAAACCAGGCTCACCACCGGTTTACGTCCAAACAACGAGAACGACGAACCTTGCTCCGCGCTCGCCAACTGCCAAAACCAGCAAACCCGAGTCGCCCAAATTTAAAACGAGAACTTTTCAACAAGAGAGCGGTTACATGGCCGACACCGATGAACCTTTCCAGCAGCGAGGAACCAGTTTCACTCAGAGAAGTTTCGGCAAGCACGACGGCTCCACCACTTCGTCAACCTCGCACTCGGAATCACGAACCGCCTTTTCCGAATCACGCTCCTCACAATTCATCGAAAGTTCAACCTACACCAGCTCCAATCAGCGCAAAGACATGAGCCAGAGTTGCTGCTTCTCGCCATCCAATCAGTCACAAACTTGTCCCAAGTCTCAGAATCAACGATACTCTTATTGCGAAAAGTCATACGGAACCAGCAACGCACCCGCAACCACCACTTGCTGCCCCGTTCGATCAAAGCCTGCTCCGAAGGTTCGAGAGATTCCAGAATTCAGTGTCTGCTCGTTTGCACCCCGTGACCATTTTTTTTTTCCAGCCTGCCCGTTTCTGACAATTTCTCGTTGATCCTTGTTTTACGATTTTATCCATGCAATAACATCAGTTTAAAATAAATGCTTTTTGTTTTTCCGTTTTCAAGTTTATAACACGATACAATTAAGGGAGACTTCGTCCTTGGAGTGCCATATTTCAGGTGTTCACGTTTTATTTTTTTCTAAAGAAACGAGTAAAGCTTTTTGAAAGCGGTTTTTTTTGCTTTTATTCATGATATACAGAACGTTAAAATTTTTTTTTTTTAAACCAACCAAAATGGCGGCCGTTGCAGCTCCGCGAAGACAAGTCCTCAAATCGCGGGAGGTAAACGGCTGACATCACTGCCCCCTCTTTGGTGATCAGAAACACAAATTCAAAGTATATTATCAATGTGTGACCCTTTGGCCATGGAATGACGGATGGGTTTTTCGTTTAGTACAAATTTCGAAAAATGGTGACAATTGAAAAAAAAAATCGAATTTTCGCGTTTTTTTTTCGCATAAAAAGATAAACAATAAATGCAAAAATGTATCTATCGAAAAAACGATCCGTCATTCCGTGAAGACATATTTTCTGAGTATGCTCTCCAAATTTCAAGTTGATATGTTAATTACAGCGGTCAGGAGAATGTCAGCCATTTTTAAAAACCCGATTTCGAGAAAAACGCGTTTAAAGTTTTTTGTTATGTGTTTACACAAATGTGTTTATAATTATCGTTAATCAGCAACGTTCGAAATCCGGGAAACGCTTCGACAGATTTATTTCTACTTACATCTAGATTGAAATCCCGTAATAAAAAAAATTGATTTTTTGGAAATTTCAAGGACGAAGTCCCCCTTAAATTTTCCGATGCATCCAAATTTTGACAGGACGTTGTTTTGATATCTCGAACCATGATAAAAAGTTGAAGGCAAAAAAAATGATGATTTTGTTGGTTCTCTCTTGGCAGCAGGAAACTGTGTACTCGGTATCGCAAACATCGATGCAAACGAAGAAATATCCATCAGCTCCTAGTCCGTCCAGATTCACCCGAGGCGAATTTCGCGAAAGCGACTACGAGAGCGATTATGAAGGAAGAATTCCACCGTTGTGGAAGCCACGCGGAGGCGGTTCTGACGTCGAAGACTATTCGTTCAAGCCGGTCAAACCCAATCTCGTAAACACAGGTAGACAACACGAAGATTGAGGCTCGGAGCCTGCCTCAAGGGCTGCCTTCGCTTCGATCACAATCTCGATCTTTATTCATGCAAACTAAATGCATTTTAGAAAGGCTTTCAGACTAATCACGCAACCGCCAAATCGCTTCAAGTGCTGCATAAATATAATCAACACACACGTACATCGTTATAATTATCAATAATTAACCGCTTGGTAGAAAAAATTCTTTGCTCGCCTGAACGCATTGTCGCACGCACATCCTGTCCTTCGCTTTATCTTTTTTCTCTCTTCTGCAGTATGCACTTATTATTTATAATAAAACCGCACGTTTGCTCGTATCATCGCGTCTTCATCATTTCATTTTTCGACAGACGGACCAATTTCTGATGAATTTTAATTTCTCACCTAACAAAATTCAAGTTTTAATATAAATTAATAACGAGGCATTAAAAAAATTAACAAATTTGTTGAACAGGACAGATTTCTCATTTTCGAAATGATTATTTTTGGAAAACAAATTTTAATTATTCGTGGGCGCAGTGTTGACTGCGGTGGTCAGTGGAATTGGATTTGGGAGGCAAATTTTGCGATGCTGACGAATGCAGCAGCGCAGACAATGCATCAGGGATTTTTTAAGTTGGATTATTTTAATATTTAGATTGGACGAGCTTGCTGAGCAAAAGCGAGTGTCGAAAGGTTAAGAAATTGGACCGTATTATCGATGATATTAAGAGCTTCTTTTATGGACTGATTTTTTCTGCAAATCCCTTGCGATTTTCCCCTCCGCCGAAATGTATCGTTGCTGCTGCATTGCATTTTTATTGTATTGCACTGCCGCGAATAGACCGCGTATGCACGCGCTTTTAAAACGTCGCTGTGATATAGATTTGGCCCGCCGTGAGCTATTGCGGGATTTTGGGGCGACGATAAATAAACTTGACGATGAAATATGCGGAACTGTGTGTTTAACGACGTAGGAAAAACGATTCGTCCCGTAGCCGCGCCCGTGGCATCGATCCCGGAATTCAAATCTCAGCATTCGAGCGAAACGATTGAGACGAAAAATGTTAAGAGCGAAAAATCTATTAAAGTGGAAGAAACGAAAAAACCAGTTCTCGTACGCACCACACCGGAAATACCGAAACCTACGCCGGTCCGACAAAAATCTGTATTGCTTCCGGGCACCCCACCGGAAATGGCTTATGCCCCGCCAAGCAGGCCACAGACTTATTACGAAGGTCGAACAGGCGTACCGTTTCACAACGCCGTCGGTACGGAAATGAAAAAAACGGTGCGAATGGACGAGTCGACGGAAAACACTAGAAGAATCGTCACTGTCGAGCAAACCAGTCGCGTCATCAAATTCGGCGAGACTCAGAGCTCTTGCTCCTACGAGCAATCACAGCAACAGCAACAACAATTCCCCGCGCAAGAGCAACAACGCCAGCGCCAAATGCCTAAATTCACAGTGCCCAAACCGAAGAAATTCGTACAAGGACAATTTCGGGAATCTGATTACGAGAGCGACGCCGATGTCGGACGAATTCGCCCCAAGTGGGCACCGGCCGATAGCGACACCGAAGACCCTCGGTACAGGAAAGTTCAGCCGCCCAGATTCGTCCGATCCTCCAGCTTGCCGCCCCCGGTCGAACCCGTCGAACGCGTCGTTACTCCGATGGAATTCGACTCGGGACCACCTCAAATGTCTACCAATAACTCTTCCAGCTTCGAACAACATCTTCGACGTCTCAACGAAGAAAGCGAGAGACTGAGGACCAGCCAGGAACTCAGAAAACGACACGACTCGCTTCCAGAACCTGGCACACCCGCGCAATTCGGTTACATCTCTGGTAACAACATCAAAAAAGCAGCCAATCGTAAGGAATATTTCGTAACTACGAAAGTTTGGGCTTCAAGATAAATCGGGACTTTGCATTCGTTTGGCAAAAACTTGGAAGGTCGAATTGACACGACGATTTTTCAGATCGTTGCAGAGAATTCCCATCGATTAATGATTTTTTTTCCTCCTCCCATAAAAATCGATCAATATTTTCGTCGTCACTCCAAAACATCGAAACACGGAAAATTGTTGTGTCATAATTCAAGTTTCTCTTTTTTTCCACCGAACGAATGCAAATTCCTGAAGAGAATCACGATTTATTGAACGAACCGTATCCGATTCTTAGACGTGGCTACGAAACACATGAGCGATATGACCAGCAGCTTCAAAACGACGACGGAAAAATTCGTCAACGACATACAATCGGATCTCAAACAGAGTAAACCGATTCTGAAGTATCCGCCGGCAGAATCTCGTGCCCCTGAGGCCGACGAGTCCCAGGCTTATCGAGAAGAGTCGAGATTATCGCAATACGGTAAACCCAATTTGAAAGAAATGTGGCAACAGGTTCACTGGTATCTCAAATTTTATCGATTAGTTTGATTTTTCGGTTGAATAATTATGCGCAGTGAGCGCAAGCAAAATCGCGTTCCACGAGATATTAGCTACGAAATTTAGTGACAGATTTTTTCTCTTGATTTTTCCAAAACCAGTTTGGCAAATTTTACGCAAGTTTTGAAAAAAGTTTGAGTTTGTTGTCGAATCGGTGGATCCGAAGATCCGTGAACCTGGTTAAATTTCTTGAGCAACTTTCCATCATGAAATTCTTTAAACGTTATGGGAAAAAGTGGAAAAGAAACGTATCGATTGCTGAATAGGAACCAAGCACATAGACCCGGACACGGGTCTAATTTACTTCAAGTACGACTTTGGTTACGAGTTCGGGATCGTTTTACCGGGCGAGGGGAAGAAAACAGTGTCGAGCAACAGCAGCAGCAGCAAAACAGTATCGGGCCAACGTCGTGGAAGCGACATAGACGTTCCGATAGTCCACGAGTTCACAGATCGTCGAGAGAACGGATTTGCGAAAACGAGTCCAACCTGGCAGCAGCAGCAACAACAATCGCGAAACGTTCCAATGAGGAATTCAAACGGAACGAAATTTGCATCAAAGTCAGTCAAGTGGGAACCCACTTCGGAGAGTGAATTTTCCGAGGCTGAAGATTCGTCGAGAAAACGTGGCAAGAAACAGGGAAACCTGATGCCGCCGCCACCCTGTCTCGTGATTCCACAATCCCCGAGCTCACCCAGATGGGATCCAACGACTCCCAGTCCGATGTCATTGAGCCCGAGTCTGCCCAGTTTCTCGCCGAGACCCAGCAGCCACACTGGGCCACCCAGCAACGTGGATTCCATCGCAGGTACACACAGTCAAGCGACGAGCCCAACTTGTATCGCTTGAAATAATCAATAGAAAAAAAAAGCAATGAAAGACTTTTATACGCAATATTTAAGCAATGAATGACTTTTTAAAAATAAAGGAAAATGAACAAAAAATCGACGAGCATCGCAAATCACTGTAGAATCACAACGTCATTTGTCATTTCACGTCATTCTCATTAATCGGACTTTGACCGCTCATATTCGAAATTAAAAACAAATAAACATAACACACCAGAATTAATCGGTGAATGATAAATTAACGTTTGCTGTAATTTTCTTAGCCAGCGAGTGATCGAACAGAACTGGTGTAAGTGTTTCGGCCATTGGTTTGAAAATTGTTATTCCCCTGGTTTTGAATCCCAGTAAAAACAGTCGGGCATCTCGTGAGCCTTTGAGAAAAATATTTCATGGTCAATCCGTCGGATTTTTCAGAGTCACCCTGGCCAAGTAGCAACGGAGTTGCCAATAATCGCGAAGTCATTCAGCCCTATCTCGACGTTCAACCAAAAAAATCTCCTTTATTTATCACAGTGAGTAAAACCGTCGCGAGTTTTCTGTTCCGAAGAACACGGAGTACAATTTTTTACGCGTGTGTGTGTTTTTCTTTTAAAGCCTCTACGGGACATCGCTGTATTGAGCGGCCAAACAGCCAGATTCGAATGCATCGTCCAAGCGGAACCGCAGCCGAATATTATTTGGTCGAGGAACGGGCGGATCGTTGAGAATTGTTTCGACTACGAGATCCACTACAGAAACGGAGTGTGTCGCCTCGTAATTCCGAGAGCATACGACGGTAATTGAATCTCAACAATCGCCTCGGATTTTCATGTAGAAAAAATATAATTTTTTCAATGACGAGCGAACTTGCACTTTTATCGTTTCGTAGATGACGCTGGCACTTGGGCGTGTACGGCGACGAATGCTCTCGGCTCGACAAGTACAATGGCGCTTCTCCAGGTTGCATCAGGTAACAGACGCTCATTATTCTCGCCTAAAAAGTAAAAAAAAAAAAACATCAACACTGGGACAGTAGTTCGCAGAGGGGTATCGCTAAAAATGCGTCAAGTTGGATAAAAAAAAAAAAAAAACGGTGGTGGTAAATGCTGTCGCTTTTAATTCGCGCCCGCGGTAACGGTTGAATGCTGCAAAAGTTTTTTTTCTTTTTATTTTTCGTTCGCCAAGTGACGTTGCTGTGATTCAATGAGCAACGAGTTCCCCGTTCATTTGAGTCCGAATTATTCATACAAATATGCGAGATATGAAGAGAAAAAAAAGATACTCGAGATTTTTCGCTTGTTTTATTCTGCTTGTTGTCACATTATCGTTTCATTTCTTCCTCTTTTGTTTCGGCCCTTCGAAACTTCTAGTCAGACAAGAGAGAAAAAACTCACGATACACTTAGAAATATGATTTTTTTCTATTAAAAAAAAAGAAAACGACAAAATGTTGTTAATTAATCGAATTTCGATTCAAAGAAGCTTTACGAAGATTTTTCTCATACCTCGCTTTAGCAACAATTAGCCACACACCAGTTTAAGTGGAAGTTATTAATTGTTAGACGCTTGATCTGATCGCAGCAAAGCTTGCTCGAATTCTCACGGACTATTTATGTATTTGAAATCGCTATTAGCCATGTATGGGGAAATAAATAATTCAATAAACCGATCAATTAATCATTTCGCCAACTATATTTATGTTCGACGTTGTCATGTTCGAGGAACGTCTCTATCTTCGTTATTACCTGCCGTTGTTACACCTATAAATATCAATTAGTGATATTCTCATCAATTCATTACTGTTATGTAAATAAACGTGTGTCTCCTCTGCAAAGGAAACTTGGGAATATGGTGTAACATATTTATTTCATTCATCCTCATTATTCTCTCACGATTCACCTGCAATTTCCTTTCCTCCACGAACAATCCGTCCATCCCATCCACAGTTTGGGGCACTTTTCGAATCGATAAAAAGGAAAAAAAACAGAACGATTGTCCCTTGAATTAACATTTTGAAAAAAAAACGTCGAGATAATTTGGAGAAATCTTTTCTTTTTTTTCACTTCGAAACGTGCCCATGTATTTTCCTTGTACGATCGTAGTTAGAAAACGCTCTTAAACGGTGATGGAATGCTTCGGGGAGCTTGGTGCTAAAATTTTATCTGTGCATGGGTAAGTACGAGATCCTGAGGCGAGAAATTGTGGAATCTTGGAGTAATTATTAGTTACGACTTTAGTTATGACACGAAATGGTCAAGTCGCTGTAGAAAAATCTTGTCAGACTTTATTTTGGTCCTCTGTAAAATAGTGGAGCAATTTTTTCGAGATGGAGCACAGTGATTATTATTTTAAAGTCGAAAATCTGAAAAACGCAAACCAAAAAATACGTGGGCTCAACTTTTTTTTTGTCAACTTCAATCAAATTATTCGAGCTACGTGAATAATTATCATTTGGCTGTAACTGCGATGGTGAAAAAGCTTGGAAAACAAAGATCGAAGCTGTTGGGGCTAGTTCGAGAACAGGGCGAAGGCGTTTTCGAGGTACAAGATTGGGGAGTGGGCAAAAGGATTTAAAAATAGAACGTAAGGTAATCTCGGAATGCGTATAGGATAATGTGAGTCGGTGTTCCAAAAATAAATGGAAAAATAACAAGCTCTCTGTCGCTCGTAGCTCGGTCGGAGACGAGTGTGTAGTTTCTTAAAGATTGAGAGATGGATACGAGATTTTGGGATATGCTATTTGTACAGGGCAATTCAACAAGAATAGCGGCAATCTCCTCGCGCGCGAGAAAGAGAGATTATTACAGTTCTCCGTGAGTTCGAGGACCGAAAGTTAAATCACCAGATCTATCTCGGGTCATATGTTTTTTTGTTTCTCTCTTTCTCTCGAGCACGCACATTGCTATACAGCAACAGACACAAACGGTCCGATATAAACGGTTTGAGAGTTGAGGATGTTTCACGAGTGACCTAGACAATAAATAGAGAAACACTATATCACGGCCATTGTGGGTGAAGGCCAACGCCAATTGTAATTGTATGAGCTCGCAAATTCCACTTACGAATTTAGCCAAAAATTCGCTGTAAAAGATTTTCATATGAATTTCATCAGATTTTTCAAGACGTTTTCGTAGACGAGCAATGAGATACTTTGAGTTTGACCTTCAAAGGAATTCAAAGAAACCTCACGAGTGCGCATTTTTTTTCATTATCGAGGTGAAAAGTTTATCGATGATTGACGATGAACAGCGATTAGACCATCGCGAGTGTGCAGTGCCACTCAATAAAGCGGTCAAGAACGTTTAGCGCGTGAATCTCTTGAGGTTTGTTCGAGAGCCACGAAACGCGCGTTTGAATTTCTCGATCGTGACACAAGGCCTGCCTGCAGCTCGTAGCACACATATGTGCAAAAACCTTAGTGCAAAGTTTCGAAAAGATTAGAGATCCCGGCAGGAGGTCTTGGGAGTCGCGATCGAGTTATGCGGGGGTCGCCAGAAATAGCGTTTCATCGAGATTCTTTAAGAATAGAGGCAAACTCACAAAATCATATACGTCAGGCTGCCTCGCCTACCGTTTTGCCTCGCATTCTCCTTCATTTTCCATCGTGAATACTCAGGATGTAGCTGCGATCAGCGTAGATTATAAATTATTGTTATTCATGTCGAACGATCGATCGTCACAGGTTTGTCGGAGGAAGCAACGGATTGCAGACTCGGGGAATCCCCCGACGCATCCTCCAAACTCGTCGCCCTTCAAGATCTCTTTCTATCCGCTCAAAATCCACTGAAAACACGATCTTACTCGTACGACGGTGACGAGGACGAGGAGGTCGGAGGAAAACCGGAACGATTTGAAGAAACTGTTTTTGTTGAACGAGACACTAATGAATCTAGCGATCGGTAATTTTTTTCAAGCTTCAAAATCTTCACAAAATTAGCACGACAAAAATGATCAGGGAGGAAGAACCTTTGACGTTTAACCCTTCGTGGCCACACTTCCGCCATCGATCTCGATGGTCACGCTGGGTTGATTCTACCCAGTCCATTTTCGAACCCGTATTGTGACCAATCTATCGGCCCGAAAATTCTCAAAAAATTACTGAACAACCCTCGGACATTCGAGTTTAGATACGAAAGACTTTCCTGAAAGAAATCCAAGGCTAACATATTTTTTTAAATGCAAAATGAAGAAAAAAAAGGGGAAAAAAAGTTTTTTCGCTAAAATAATCGTCGCTTCGTGAATTTTCAATATTTTTGCCTAAAATTTAGACCTGATATTCATCAGATCTGGTTCTTTCGGGAAAAAAATAGTAGGATAGCGCGCGTTTGAAAAAATACGTGATTTCCGTTTTTGGAAGTGGGTTGATTTCCGCCAACGCGCAATGGACACTACAAACTGTCGTTAAATGACGATTACAGCCCCATTGATTACCGGGAACTAGGAAATATTTACGTCACAAGTTGGTCACTGGGTGGATTCTACCCACAGTGACCACGAAGGGTTAAATTTTGCTCTGAAAGTCATGAGAACTTTATAATTCGATCGATCAAAAGAAAAAATCTAATTTTTTCAATAAACCTTGTGATTTCTGTAATTATTGGATCGAAAATTCATTGCTCCGTCACAGAGTTTCGCGAAAAAATTACGAGACCGCATACTGGCGGGAGAATGGTGAAAATCCTGATGAATCTTTGACCGAGGACGACAGCACTGACGAGAGAGAATCACAGAGACGACATTACGAGGAGATAACGCGACGTCTCGAATTGTATTCGGAGATGGATTATCACGCTTCAGAATTTTACGCTTCCGAGGGAAATTCCTCGAGATACACGAGCAGCCCGGAAAGTCGAAACAATTCAGCATTGTGGATTCGCGAAATGGAAAGAAATTCCCGATCACCAGGTACGCATATTTATATTTTTCAGGATTGGGAAACGATATCAGCGCGTATAGACAAAAAGTATTGAATTACCCAAACACCTGAATCACCTCGCGATCATAACGCGTTACGCGATTTACAAAAATAAACGTACGATCATTCCTGCCTACGATGTTAATCCGATTCTGTAACGATGAATCTTAAAGATTCATCGCCCGACGCGCAAACCGTCTCGACTCCTCGTCTATTTTCAAAGCCAATTGAATAATCGGGTCAATTAATTTTCCACTAAAATGGCAGAGTTTTTCTTGCATACCAGTAAAAAACGAAGCCAAGGGCCAAAAATTCCAAAAATCGTCGACTTTCGATCAGCCCTGCGTTAAAAACAAAGTAAACTGAGTTTTTCAATCGATTTCGAAAAATCATGATTGAAAAGTAGAATTGAATGTTTTTTACCGCGCAGGCTCTTTTTACGTATTTATAAGACAGAGAGAGGGTAAGACAAAGTGGTGTAACGAAAGGTTGAATCACTGCTGCAGCGAATGCGAGATGGAAATTACGGTTGGGTTAGCCGGTTGGATGTTTGCGAGAGAATCCCACGGACCCGAAATAGGTCGTCGTCGCTAGGCGAAGAGATTTGTTACCTTGAGAATTTTCAATATAGCGCCGCGAGGATGATTCACGCACTCTCGGCGCTTTTCCTCAAATCTGGCGAGTCGAGAAACGCCCTGTGGTCAATTTTCGCCCGAAAGTTCATCATCCCTTTTCCTTGCAAATTAAATTGACTCACGTTGCTTGGAAATTAGTTGCGAGCAGCTATTTGCAATGCATCTGGACGCACAATGTTGCTGGCGATTGTGCAAGGCCGAGAGAGCGAGAGAGGCAAAAACATTCTGCGGAGGAATCTTTAATGCAAAAGCTCTGTGCGTAACGTAACGCGAAACCCAGCATTGTGTGTACTATTGGCTCGCGTGTCTAGATTACGCGGCTGTGCACACTCGCTCGAATTCGCGACCTACTGCCACCACCACACTCTTTCATCTATACCCAACGTCACTCTACCATGATGAGACTCCGGTCTCTTATACTCGCGTTCGCCCATATATTTATATCGTTGACAGTAAAGCAGCATCTTAACCGTGAGACGAAAGCAATAGAATTTCGCATGTCCGATAAAAAGCGTTTAAAGATTCATTTACCACAGCAGGGGGATGAAAATTCCTTTTTCTACAAAAAAATCCTTCCTTTCCCATGGTTTCCACGTGTTTTCTTGGTTTATGAAGTTTCTGCACTTTCCGGTACAGCGTTTTTATCGTCATGGAAAAACTGGGGTCGTTCGGGATTCCGTTCTCGATGTTTTTGGTTCGAATATCGATATTAAGGAGTTTGTATACACTCCCGCTCAAAAGTATGGGTTCACTTTGCGAAATTTTTAATTTTTAGTTCAAATTACGTCAAGATGCTGATAAAGCCAATAAAAGAAAATGCATCCGCCGTCTAAAAAAAAGAAAAAATCATGAGAAAATTAACCCTAGACTCCCACAACGGGGTAATTAGTTACCCCACGCGAATTAAAAAATATGTTCACGCATTCACAATTGTATTTTTTGGGCCGAGAACCTCCCCATAATTTAACTCTACCGTCTGGACGTGCGATTAGACAGTTTAAAGCATTAGTGCGCGTCTTATAGTACAGTGACAAGTGTCGAAACCTGCTGTGGGGTAACTAATTACCCCGTTGTGGGTGTAACGTAATTATTTCGTGCTAGTGAGTCAATTCGATTTTTTTCATTGAAAGTCGTCTACTATTTGTGTATTTACGTGGATTAAACGTCCGAGTTGTAAAAAATAAAATCACAGATAAACTATTCATTTTTTGCATGGGGCAAATAAACCGGTAATTTATTTTAATTTATTTTTGCGCGAAACCCGTCTACGATGACCACCGGGTGATTATTTCTGAATCGTGCAACACCCGAGACTGATTTTCGTTATTTTTTTTCAAGGCTTCAAAAATTAACGTTTTTTTTTTATATTGAGAAAAGAATAAAATATATTTTATAAGTACGCATAAGAACATAGAAAATTGTTATTTCAAAGTGTTCAACGCTAAAAATATTCAAAAAAGAACGATTGATGTTGATTTTTCATTGATTTTAGCCCGTTCGCATTTTTTGGGAAATGTGGACTTTCATGTTTCAGAATAATTGCATTTTTTCCAGGGAATACCAAGTTGCAATTTTTTTTCTCATAGTTCCATATGTCCCCTTCAAAATGCTGTTCGATATTTTCGAATCGGTTCATGAGAAAAAAAAATACATCTTTTTTAGTAAAAAACGGCAAATACATATTTTTTTCCAACTTTTTTTAGTTTTTTGAAGTTTTCGCTATATTTTCTTCACGGAAAATAATTTTATCATAGACCATTCTCTTCGTTATCGAAAAACGAAGAAAATGGTCCAAACTAAACTCGATTATCGTGTACAACAAACGTTTAATGTTGAAACAAAGATTGGGGTAATTAGTTACCCCACTGTGGGGTTTACGTCACAAAAAAATCATTGTGGGAGTCTAGGGTTAAAATAATTTTGACTCCAGGAGTATGAAAAAACAAATGTCGGAAAAAAATTCTGAAATAAATCTACCAGGTCCATCATGATCTATTGCAACTTTTCACCCTCTTGCTATTTTATTCGATTATCCGCCGTTTTCAAGATACGCCGAATTGAATAAAATTATCAATTTTTGTCAAAAATTGGAATATTTTTGGTAAAAAAAATCGCACGATACTTTTTCAAAAACGAAAATGCAGTGTTTAATATCCTCTTTGAAACTGCGATGAATAAAATTGCAAGGAAAATTTTCTAATAGCCAGAGAGCCCGTTTCCAGCGCGCAAAAAAACATTGAAAAACTGCTATGTTCAAAAGCGCGTGGGGACTATAAAAAAAAATGTAAAAAATTATATAGAATAGCAACGTGAAGCTAAAACTGTCCCCTTCAAAACAGTGCTCATTAAATCCTCTTACGACCTTTTTCAACCAAGATATGGAACTTATACCGAAGCTGGAAATTTCAAGAAGTGAACCCATACTTTTGAGCGGGAGTGTAGTTAATTTCTCATTGCGTCAATTACCAAAATCGTAAATAACAGAAAGTTGAATGGAATGAAGGAATAATCGCGAAGAAATGCGCTTCCGAAGTGAGTACATAATTGCGAGTACCGTAAACGGACTTCCCGGATAGAAGAAAAGTTGTTAAGAGCAGTGCGTTTAATTAGCCTGACGATTGTGTGCGTGGATGTGGTAATTGGACTGGACAGTTTATTTTTTCAATGTGTCGAGAGAGTCGACTGAGTAAATCTTTGAGAATGATAAACGTTGCGAATGGATTTCGTTTGCTTGAGCATAATTTTCCGACTAAATTTTCACAAGAAATAAGTCGACGCGGGGGGAGATTTTAATCCGATCGGAAATGAATTGTTTTGGCTCGTGGATCTAGCGAAAAAGAGTAGAATTTTCTTGAGGAAATACAACGGTATTGAGAATCAACGGAACCGAGCCATAAACACAGTTTCATCGTAGGCGTATGTGTAATAAACGAGCGCGGTACTCCAATGCGTTCATGCAAGCATGCAAGCGATGCAGGCCGATGTCTTTATCTCTCTCTCTAATGCTGTAAAAAGCATCGTATTCTCTTCGTGTTGAAAATCAACGGGTTACGAGTCTTCACAGTTAAAATTTATGTCCAAGTCGTTCATCATGATTTTTTACTTCAACGTACGCGAGAGACATTCAAATTTAGATCCAAAATCTTTTTCCCTCCCTTTATATTTGTTCTCGCGTGCTATTTTGGATTTACAAGAAAAATCTTCGTTCTTGGTAATTTTTTGTTCAATTATTGAAAACTGCATGACTTCTGATGAAAAACTCCATCGAATTGATTTTTCGAATGCACATCCCACGAATTCGTGAATGCGCGAGTGTCAACGACTCGTGCGGAACCTCAGGCTCGAATTTTTTCATTAGCAAGCCCCGTGTTGGTGCATGAAAAAAAAAACTCGGAGAGAATGAGAAAAAAAGAACGGAAGTGAGGGAAGATGTATGGGGGATCGGGAGAAAGAAGAAACTGGGGTGACAACTGCGAGCGTGTTGAATCGAGGCGCGCGATAAGCCTCGCGGGGAAGAGAGCGACTGCAGGCGCGCGCGTGGGCGCTTGTCAACGTACGAAGAAAGAGAAAGAGAGAGGAAGAGGGACCCGAAGAAATTCGCACGGACGCGATTTCCCGCTGGGCGAGAGGATCGAAAGAGAGAAATCGAGATCGCGAGCGAGCTGCAGTTCTCAACAAGAGAAATAATATCCATCGAGCGCGTGGCACACGATGAAACCGGCTTAACGGAACTCTCTACGCTTTTTTTCAAACGCTTCTTCTTCTTCTTCGACTTATGTGTGTATGCGTTTCAACGAGGACGCACGTACCGAGACGTATCTCGAAAGAGAAGGCGAGAAAGAAAAGCAACTTTTCTCGTGCACGAGAAGAATCAATTCCGTGCAATCAAGCTCTCAATTTTTTCTTCAAATGTTCGGAGAACATAATTGAAATATTTGAGAAGAAAAGACGATCGAGAGCTGATTCACATTGACAAAAATTATTACGAATTGGCGTCTGCAAAGAGGGACGGGGAGGCTGCCAAAATATGAATCGATTATAATTCGGGAAAAGTCTCATCTATCCGGCTAGGATTTGGCACAGAAGAGTTGACCAATCGTCCGACATTGGGGACGATGATTTCAGCTCAAATTTATGTCGCACGTATGTATATGTGATTGAATTTCCGAAGGAAACGTTTTGTCAAATGATTCATTTAAAAATAGTATTTTCAAAGACACATTTATGCTCGTGCGGTGCAAAAAGAATTTCGTTTAAATCAGAGAGACTGTGAAAAACAAGTGAAAAAAAAAAAAAATACGTCGCGGGAGTTTTTGCAACGCTCACTGCGTTGAGCGATAAGCTCGTTCATTAAACTTTAACTTTGTGCCTGAAGAGTAATAATCCCAGCGGGAGGAATTGTCATTACGAGATCGTGGTGCAGTAGCGGAGGCACAGACGGATCGAGTGTAGGGAAGAAGGCGAAGAAGAAGAAGAAGAAACGACGTGGAGAGGTTGGAGAAAGAGCGAGGGAGGGGGAGGAGCGAAAGATATTTCCGTCCGTTCTTGCGATCGCGGACGCGAAGGGAACGCGTAAAACGTGTGTGTAAGCCCGAGGGTCGAGAGGAAGTTTTTCTTCTCCCCCACTTGAGGCTCGTCCCGATGAATTTCTTGGGCTTCTTGATGATTTTTTTGAAAAAAGCATACGGCACAGAATAGACGAGAAACGAGCAAGAGCAAGCAGGGAGAGAAGGAGAGATCGAGAGCCACGGAGAAGAGCTCGAGACCGCCGCCCCACCCTGGTCTTGTCTCGTTATTCTTCCACCGACCCCCCACCATCGGGACGAAAAACCCCGCCAAGAAGAATTTCCGCGGTGGAAGAGGAACGTATGGTCGCTCCGGAGGATCCCGCTACCGGCTTACTCGCGCAATTCGCATTCGATCGACGTCTTGGTTCAAAGTGTCTCGGGGAAACGCTTTTTTTTTCGTTCCATGTATACAATGACTTGAAAAGAAAATCCTGCCAACGTAACGGAGGCTGTGACAGGCAGCGAACGACGATATATACATTTATTTATTGTTTTATTTGACGAAAAATATTGCGAATTAAAACGTCAAAACGAAAATACGAAAATATTTTATAGGGAGAAGAAAAGAATCGCTTCGAACAGTGCTTTTTGTTTTCGGGTCAGTTATAACGTTTTTTTTTTTTTAATCATTTGGTTTTATCGACCTGTGATTGTGCGTGCTCATCGAAAATTCGACCTGATTATTGTAGGAAGAGGATTTGTCAGTGAACTTCCGAGTGGCTCTGCTCGTTCTCTCCACTCTTGGTAATCTTTGAGATTCCAAGATGAAGCGACAGCAGCAGCAACCACCGTCGCCTCAGCAACAACAACAACAACAACAACAACAACAACAACAAATGCAACAGCAGACGACAATGCAACATTACTCGACCCAACAACGAACCGAACGACAAATAACTCGTCAAGAAATTACCAGCCAGCAGAGAGGTCTGTCTCTGCCACTGGATTTATACATTTCGTGTGTGTGTATGTGTGTGTGTTTTTAACGTTCCCCAATTTCGAATCGGGATCAAGGATCAGGTTTGCTTGGAATTTTTCTAATTGAAAGGTTCTCGAAAACTTTATTTCGGTCATCAAGTGGAAAATGATTGTTTTCGTTTTATTCATAAACTTGTAACGAATATTCAGGATGAATTTATCGCTATAGACGATTATGAACTGGCGTTGAGAATGGGCGCGAATTTGTCTCCTTTCGCGCGATGGTAAAATGACGCGGAACGTTACCATTTTACTAGAAGTCTTTCGGGCTCGAAAGCGGGCGAAGAAAATTCTATTTTCGGTGCGAGCTCTTTCTCCCTCGCACACACTCGCTTATATCCACGGAGCGTCAACGACGCTGGTGTTTTATTGTACGAAACCCCGCGTCTTTACTAAAGATAGATTCCCCGTTCGAGGAGCGTGGTGTTGAAAAAAAAGACATTGTTTTTTTCGTAATTCCTACCGATAAAATTCACCTCGCTGTAATTCTTCCTGTGCTTCGAACACGGCAAGACGGAAAAATGTTCGAAGGAAACAGCTGCTGTCAGACAGCCCCTCGTTGTTGTTCCTGATCCTCATCCTTATAAAATTTCTCCCCGAACAGGAAATTCCCGCGATGAGAGATTTTCCGGGTCATATGTTTAGCTTCGATTTATCGTGCGCGTCGACGAAAAACAAGTGTCACAGCAATGTGTCGATGCGCGGGATCTTTCTGCCAACATCGTCTTGTATTTCGTGCCAAAACAGCGCGACGCAAATATTCGCGACACGACCGCCTTTTTTCCCCCCCTCGCGACGCTGGGGGCTTACGAGCCGCGACAAATTTACGCCAATGTTGCGATCTTGCGAATTCTCGAACCGCTAAACAAATAAATAAGTACAGGAGCCTGCAAATGCGCACTCTAGAAAAGCGAAATCGCAGCAGGGAACATTGCAATGAACACAGAGAGAATAAAAAGTCAAGAATTACCGAGCCGGCTAGTTTCCATAACATTTCGTATTATTGAAAAAAATTCCATTTCATTTGGGCAAATCGACATTTTGTATTGAAAAAATGCCGAGAATTGTTACGCGATAGTAATTTTTCAGTTTTAATTCTCTGTCGAAAGTATTTTAATGAAAGCGAGCCGCGTTTCCGTTTGGTCATCATCAGCTGATTGAGGGAGCGGTTGGCAACGTTGGCTGAAATTTCTTGCGTCAATGGCAATGCGAATAAACGACAGCAGTGGCTGTTGATGTTAACATGGTGTATTATTTGGCACGAAGGGGTGGGCGACCGCGAGAGAGAGAAAGAAGAAGAGCGGAGAGGAGAAAAAAAAGAAGAAACAAAAAACTAGAGTCGGTCAGTCGGTTTTTCACGGCGCAACCACCGTAAAGCTCTCTGTTATTTTGGTCGGAGTGACTGGACTTGCGTAACGTACGACGACGTTGTCCGCGAATATTCCGACGACGATGACGATGATGATGATGATGATGATGATAAAAAGGAGCTGAGGAGTTTTCTGGCATTTCTGTCGTTCTCTCGAATTAGCGTAAATAGAGGGAGAGAGAGCACGTCGTGCGTTCCGAACGATAAGGTACGAGGGCGAGTTTTAAACGCGATGGAAAAGTGAACTCTAATGTCGAGAGTCATGGCTTCGCGAGGGCGGAAGGGAGGGAGAGAAACTCGAAAGAAAAAAGAGGAAAGAGAAGGACAGAAGCGAGAGACGAAACACCAGGGCGATTTAGTGGCGGCGTTGCGAGCCACTCTGGGCGCCGTGTAAAGATAGTTGCTCCTAAAATGGGTCCCGGTAACGCGATCCCGTCCCGTACAAAAATAGGATTCTAGTCACCCCTCTATGCCCCTCGCTCCGTTGTGAGAGCGACAGAGAAAGACGTTTGTGTGCACGTGTGTACGTTATAGCGATTCACCGCTTTATACATACGCGCGCGTGGATCATCATCATCATCATCGTTGAAATATGCTGCTGCATTTATGCTCTCTCGCCCACTTGTGCCTTTTCCCTCACGTCCAATTTCGAATGCCTGCCTCTCCATTTCTCCCTCGAGTCTTTTACCTTACGTCCAGAATTTTCTCCACCCAAACTATCGTCGTGCGGATTCACTTCTCGCTTTGATCCCTCCTTATTTTGTATGTTTACCAACTCCTCATGCCCGATTAAACGTCAGGCGTATGACTCTCAGCCTCTCCGAAAATGGTCTCCAGACAAATTTCGTTATTCATCTTTTTTTTTTTTTTATTCTCTCGACCACATAATTTTGAGCTGAAAGCTTCGAGAGACTAGCCATCAAAATGACAACACAAAAATAGCATTCAATTTTGGTTTAAGCAGGTTATTTAGAGTTTCAAGGTTTTACTAACGATGCTTTCAATTGAGGTTGAAACTTCGCGTTACCGAAATAATGACTTTCCAGGGGAGCCTGCAATTTTCATTATTCTCTTGGATATAAAAAATGCCTTCAATCTCAGAACGTATTGATTGTTTTTTCGATCTCACCACAAGGATCGTTTTCGACTTTTCTATAAAAATAATTCAATTAAAATCCACAAATGAGGAAAAAACTCGAGCCATGAGAAACAAATTGTTATGGGGAATGAACAAAATTATTCGGATCCTCAACAAAACACGTTTCTCACGCCACGGCGTTTAGTGAAAAATGAAACCTGGCCGAGAACCATTTGATTATTATAATGAGAAAATCAATTCGAAAGAAAATTAAGTGAAAGATATAAAACGAACAAAAAATACGTCGTTTCTCGCAGACCCACCTCCCGTGACGACAAACGCCTCGCGCGAGAGGCAAACGAAACTCTAACATCGCAAATTGTTCTACTCTACTTAATAAGATCTGCGTGCGTTGCTCGATTTTGTACTTTTGTTGAAATTCAATCATTAGAATTTTCGAAGAAATGAATTCTTTTCGCAAATATCGATTCAGAAATTTAAATTAATGGATTTTCATTTTCATTTCAGTGCAAGGTGAACTCGTGATGCAAATGACACCAACCGTACCAGTGTAAGTACAAAATATCGCGTTCAAGGATGTTCTGTCGTTACATAAACATGCGAAGAATTCCGGGAAACTCTCCAAGAACGAATTACTCGAGAAAAATATAAAAAATCCATCAATTTGTCGAAGAATCTGACGGAAATGAATAAACTCAAGAGATAAATTTTGTATCAAAGTAATGGCCAAATTTCGAAAGAATGAGAAGCCGGAATAATGAAGAAAACAAATTCCAATAAAATGGTTCGGCAACGATTGATCTCTACATGCGCGAGTTTTTAAGAGATGATAGTTTGATCGCGAAATAATGTGAGGATTGTTGGATCAACAGGTTCACCGGAAGACCAGGCGACCCATCGCCCCCGGTTTTCGAGCAGATATTCAAAAATGCCAGACTAGCTCAGGGTGGTAACGCTATTTTCGAAGGTCGCGTACGCGGCAATCCAAAGCCAACTGTAGCGTGGACTCACAAAGGAGCACCGCTCAAGGAATCACAAAAAATCCGAATGTCCTATGACGATCGCACCGGTACCGTCACCCTCCAAATTAATCAGATCGGCCCAGGAGACGAGGGAGAATACACTTGCAACGTTCGAAACCAATACGGTAAATAAAACCGACCAGATTATTGATCCTCTGGATCGCAATTCGTCCTGCCACTCATATTTCACGTATTTATGGAGAGAAAAAAATCTGAAAACATCCGGAATGCTCTCTTTTTATTTCATTTTTAAATAAAACGATATGATCCGCAAAGCGTTAAAAATACTATTTTTCGAAAACTTGACGAAAACGTTTTTTTGTGGCTCATCGCAGGCAACGCTGTCTGCTCGGTTTACATCCAACCGGAAGGATTTGGACCACCACCTCCGCAACAGCTCGGTGGCTTCAAGAAGGAATACTCTCAGAGTTTCCAATCGATGGAGCAAACTAACGGCAGTCAGAGTTTTCAACAGCGAAGCTATCAGCAAACAACGGACAAACGTTTCCTCAATGGTTCTTCAACGACTACCACCGTCATCGAGGACTTTAAGGTATCGTCGAAAAGAAAAAAATACCGTTTCATATAAAACTGCCTCGCGGAATACGATTTTCTTTTTTTCTAAAGTTTTAAAAACCATGGAAAAAATCGTTTGATAATTAATGCAGGTCGATACATTCGAGTACCGATTGCTACGAGAGACCGAGTTTCGTGAGTCGATAACTCGTCGTACGGTGACGGAAACGGATTCGCAGATATCGAACGTAATCGATCGCAGTCTGGGGCCAGTCGCACCACCGCAGATAAGTCAAAAGCCTCGAAACTCCAAGCTGGTCGAGGGATCCGAAGCGGTCTTTACCGCCAAGGTGTCTGGCAATCCTAAAGGAAGGGTAAAATCAAATTTAAATTTTGAAAATAAACGTTTTTTTAATTTGGAGCAAGAACAAAAAAAAAGGAGTAAAAATATTGATTCGTTCGACAGATGACGTGGTTCAAGAACGGACAACGAATTCGTGACAGTAATCGCATGGAGACGAGCCATTCGAATCAACAGGCAAGTTTGAAGATCCGTAATACGACGACCGAGGACAGTGGTCATTATACTCTGTTGGCTGAGAATCCTCAAGGCTGTACAGTGAGCTCGGCCTATTTGGCGATCGAATCGAGCAGCGACCAGGTCGACCAATCGCCGCAGTATGTGCAACAGCGCGAAACCTTGCGAACGGTGCAGACCGAGTCGATGCCATCGGGAGGGCCGGCGACGAGCGAAGGACCCGACGCGGGTAAAGCGCTCGCCCCGAATTTCGTGCGTACTTGCACCGACCGCGAAGTGACCGAAGGAAAAATGACGAGATTCGATTGTCGCGTAACGGGACGTCCCTATCCGGAAGTGACGTGGTACGTCAATGGTTATCAATGCGTCAACGATGCTACGCACAAGATTCTCGTTAACGAATCCGGCAACAACTCTCTCATGATCACCAACGTCTCAGGATCTGACGCTGGCGTTGTTACGTGCGTCGCCAGAAATAAAGCTGGCGAAACATCCTTCCAATGCAATCTTTACGTTATCGAGAAGGAACAAGTCCTCGCACCCAAATTTGTTGAACGATTCACCACCACCAACGTCAAGGAAGGCGAACCCGTCGTCTTTTCTGCACGGGCTGTTGGAACACCCATCCCGCGAGTTACCTGGCAAAAGGTGAGTCTTTCAAAAACAATCGAAGCCCCAGACTGCGTCGAAACAGACTCTGATCTTTTCTGGCTGATAAAATCATCCCCGCAGACTCTAAAACATTTAAAAATATGATTATCTTTCCGTTTTTCGATAACAAACAAAATGACGTACGATAAAGCTCGATTGGTCCACAGATTTTAACAATAAAAACGGATTAAAGTTGCACAAGTTTTCTTGCGAAAAGTGACGACGGCAAAAATGACGCGTCATCACCGTTTAGTGCAATGTTGTCCCTCGAAAATTTTTACCGAGTCCCGAATAGTTAAAAATTGTTGCTAAGAGGGACCGATTTATTTGGGGCTTTAGGACGGCGTGCCGATTGCGCCCGGGCCCGACGTGCGCATATCAACGGACGGCAGTGGAGCATCGACCCTTGACATACCTTATGCCAAGTTCAGCGACGCAGCATGGTATCAATGCACAGCTCAAAACGTAGCGGGCTCCACGGCCACCCGAGCACGCCTATTCGTCGAGACACCGAAAGGAACGACCCCCGAACCAAGACGCCTGAATTTACCCCGACCGACTAGAGTCATCGAACCTGAGTAAATATTTCTCTCTTCCCGAATCGATATTCGTCTTCCCGTTCAACCGCATAATCGTTGTTTTCATTTTTTCAAGACCCGCACCTGGCCCCGAAGTGATTTATCTCAGACACGTAGAGCGCGCCAAGCCCTATCTGCCTCCTCAGGAGGAAGACAGGATTTATGCACCTCCACGTTTCATCGTACCGCTACGAGACGTTCATCAGATCGAGGGTGGACGTATTCATTTCGAGGCCAGAATCGAACCGGTGGGCGATCCCACTATGAGGGTGGAATGGTATATAAACGGTAGACAATTAGAAGCGAGTGAGTATTTGACCTTGAAACTCATTAAGGTAGTACATGCCAAAAACAGTTTGAGACAGAATATTTTGATTTTTCACCCGAATATTGTTCGCGATATCTAGTACAAGTTGGTGAAATTTTAACTTCAATGACCATCTCGTTACGGAGATTTAACACGCTTTGCATAGGGCACTGACATAATTTCTCATTGTAGTTAAAAAACACTGAGACAGAAAACGATAAAAATCTAGGAAGGCATAAACAAGTACTTAAGGATGGTAAAAAAAATAAAGGGTCACATTTTACCACACACTTTCTGAAATATGAATTTTCAAAGTTTGGAAAACACGCTGAAATATGGTCGGCCGAGCGGGTTTTCACGGCTGGTCCAGCCAAGTAGGCAATATACACACAAAGTTTCCAAGTGTTGGTGAAGGCAGTGTACAAGCGTTTGCAAAAGTTTCCGATTACAGAAAACTAATAATGATTTAATTTATGGATTTCTAAAAATGAATCAGTTATTCAAGGATCTAAAATTATATTTACTTTTGCGCGGGGCTCTTAATAACGTTTTCATTTATGTATTTCTAAAAGAAATCGGTTATTCAAGGCACTAAAATGATGTTCACTTTTGCGTGGGACTGTCCGGGATGTACTACCTTAATCAAAGAAATCCATGATCCAAAGGTATGGAAAACTTTGTTTCTAATTCCTGCTAATGTGAATTTAATCGACGCAGGTTCTCGAGCTAATTGTCTCTTCCGATTCGGCTTCATATCGTTGGATTTACTGAGCGTGGTGCTCCACGACAGCGGCGAGTACGTCTGCCGCGTAGTAAGTTCAACCGGAGTCGCCGAATCTCGCGCCACCCTCAGCATAACTCGTAATTATCCAATTATTGATTTCGTCATATTTTTTCGTATAAACGAAAAGTTTCGGGCGGTAAATTAATGAATTTCGTTTTGTCACGAAGCACGCGCAACGATCGAGCAAACGAGCCAACATCCCGATAGTCTTCGTTACATACAACAGCTCGAGGATTACTCGAAATATCAGAGACAGGAGAGCGCCGAAGATCTCGCCTCTCAACGTCCGGTCTTCATCCGTCCGCTCCAGGAACTTGGCGAGCTGCAAGAGGGTAGAAACGCTCATTTCGAAGCGCAACTTACACCTGTCAGCGATCCAACCATGAAAGTGGAATGGTACAAGGATGGAAGACCCATCACAGCTAGCTCAAGAATCACAACAATCTTCAACTTCGGCTACGTCTCACTAAATATAATGCACCTACGAGGTGAAGATGCTGGTTCTTATACCGTCAGAGCTGTGAACCGTTTGGGAGAAGCGATTAGCACCGCTTCGCTCCGTGTCTTTGGTAAGCGAGTACAAAATATTAAAAAAAAAAGTCGCAAGTTGCAAAGATGGAAATATAATTTCAACGTTTTTTCAGCACGCACGAGCGTCACCACCGATTTGGGAATCCCCGAGCAACAAAAGTACATCGAAGCTGCCGAAGAGTTGGAAGCCTATCAACAGGCTATGCATCAAAAGTACGTGAGGGAACAACCGGAACCGACGAGCCCACCGGAATTCAAGTCCCCGATTAAGAATCAGATCAATATTCGCGAAGGCGGTTTCGCCCATTTCGAGGCTCGCCTCGAGCCTGTCGGCGATTCCGAGCTGCGAGTAGAATGGCTCAAAGATGGACGCCCTGTAGAAGCTAGTGAGTAGACAAAAACGAGAAATTCTTTCGAGTCTTCGGAGAAAAGTAATGAACTTTTTTTTTTTTACCAGGTTCGCGAATCACGACTTTCTTCAACTTTGGCTATGTCGCCTTGACCCTCAAGTACGTAACGATCCACGACGTGGGTATTTACACCTGTCGCGCGTACAATCGCGTGGGCGAGGCACAGACAACAGCACAATTGAGTGTCATCACCAAAAACGACATAATATACGACAGTCAACACCCAACGGGTTTGCAAAAGATTCAAAATCTTGAGGATTCGAGTCGTTACTCCCGCCAAGTCCAGGAAGAGACTCAAGTCACTCAAGCACCGCGTTTCCTCGGTCCTCTCAAGGGCACCAACAAAATCGTCGAAGGACAACGCGCCCATTTCGAGGCTCGTGTCGAGCCTCAGAGCGATCTGACAATGAAGATCGAATGGTATCACAATGGAAAACCCATCACCGCTGCCAACAGAATACAAACTTATCATGATTTTGGTTACATCGCAATCGACATCCTTCAAGTTCGTCCTGAGGACGCTGGCACTTATACCGTCATTGCGAGAAACGCCCTTGGTGAAGCGCGTCTCGACGCCACCATGATAGTCGAGAGTAAGTTTCAAAATTTAAATTGTCAAGTCAATCAGTAAAAATTAATCGATTAAATTTCATTATTTTTCATTTTTTAATATTATTGTGTTATTATTTAATTGAATTGAATTAATTCAGATTGAAATGAATAAGAAAAAATTTGTTGATTCTGTCAGGATCGATAATGAATCGACCAATGAATCAGTTGCTTTTTTTTTTTTAATCGATTCCAATTCGTTATTTGTTTAATTAGAAGAAAAAAACAATCGATTATCTTTTAGAGTTTTAAACAAAGTTTAACGATTTACACAAATGTGTGAAAATGTTGATGCTACTGTGATGTTGAATTTGACAGCACGTTCGAGCATCGATACGAGCAGCATGCACCGCGGTCTGTATGAAAAAACTCAGCGTCTGGAGGAATCGAAATTCGTTGAGCCGCATTATCACATCGAGGAAATATCGAAATCAAAGCCGATATTTGTACAGCCGCTGAGTGACCCAAAGCCGATGAGCGAGGGAAAGAACATCCATTTGGAATGTCGTTTAGAGCCGATGGGAGATCCAACCATGAGAGTCGAGTGGTTCCAGAACGGACGACCGGTCACCGTTGGCTCGAGGTTCCGTACTTACTACGATTTTGGCTTCGTCGCGTTGGACATCGTGCACGCAACGGCTATCGATTCCGGCGAGTACACCGTCCGCGCCACCAATCATCTCGGAACGGCCCATACATCGGCCTGCGTCCGGATCATCGGGAGATCGGACGTCGTTACGGACACGCAGAACGAACAATCGCTCGAACAGATTCAAATGCTCGAAGACTCGTCCAAGTATCGCCGAACTCAACAAGAAGACGTGACTGTCGTTCAAGCCCCGCAATTCACTCGGCCGCTTCACAACATCGAGACCGTCGAATTGACCAACGTCCACCTCGAGTGCCGCCTCCAACCCGTTGGCGATTCGAGCATGCGCGTCGAATGGTTCGTCAACGGACGTCCCGTCACGACCGGACATCGTTTCCGTCCATCTTACGAATTCGACTACGTAGCTCTTGACATTCTCGGCGTTTATCCCGAGGATTCCGGCGTTTACACCTGCCAGGCCAGAAATCAACTCGGCGAAGCCGTTACCTCGTGCTCCGTTCGCGTCCATGCCAAAAAAGATCTTTTGCTCGAGAGCCAACATCCCGAAGGCCTCGAAAGAATACAATATCTCGAGGATGCCTCCAAATACAAGAGAAACGAACTCGTCGATGAAGTCGTCAATGTTAAGCCAAAATTCATCACTATACCCAAAAATCAAGAAAATCTCAGGGAAGGACAGCACGCACACTTTGAGTGCAAACTCGAACCGGTTACTGACTCCAATCTCAAGGTCGAGTGGTTCAAGAATGGTCGTCCGGTAACCATAGGTAAATAATAATACTTGAAGCATAAATTTTTCCTCACTTCCGGTTGACTCGAACGTTTGGAAAATTTCGATACCTAAAATTCCTTTTTTCTTCACTTTTTGAGAAATGAAGAAAAAAGGAATTTGCAAAATTCTTCACAGTTCACTCGTAGAAACTTTTCCAGAAAAAAAGTACGAAATTGATTATTTTCTAGTTTTAAGGTTTTCATGATTTACGTCAAGGTGAGAAAAAAAAGTTGAATTGTTATGATTTTGTGATTCAAGGACACCGCTTCCGTCCCATTCACGATTTTGGCTACGTCGCCCTCGACGTGATTGATCTGATAGCCGAAGATTCCGGGACGTATACGTGTCGAGCGGTGAACCTTGTTGGAAGCGACGAAGTCAGTTGCACGTTGGGCTGTCGCTCAACGGCGCAAATATTAACGGATTCGCAGAACGAAATAGGCCTCGAGCAGATCCATTATCTGGAGGACAGATCGAAATATCAAAGACGAGAAATGGTAGAAGAAACGACAACGCAAGCGCCTATTTTCACGACTTCGTTGAAGAGCGTCGAGATCAAAGAAGGCCAGAGAGCCCATTTCGAATGTCGACTCATACCGGTGTCCGATGCGACAATGAAGGTCGAGTGGTTCCACAACAACACACCGGTCAAGGCTGGTTCTCGATTCGTCGAAACCAACAGCTTCGGTTTCGTCGCTCTCGACATCATGTACGCGTATCCCGAAGATTCTGGCACTTACACGTGTCGTGCTAGGAACGCGATTGGCGAAGCGATCACCTCGGCCACGGCGATCGTTCACTGTAAGATTTTAGTAGCCCCTAAAAAGAATTAAGAATTCGTCAGGAAATCTCACGAACAAATTGTTTTTCTTGCGCAGCGAAAAAATCGATTTACATGGAATCTCAACGCGAGGAAGTTTTGCAACGTTTGCGACACTTGGAAGATTCATCGAGGTACCAACGCAAAGCTGTACAAGAAGAGACAGTCAGCCAGGCTCCGGTTTTCACGATGCCGATCAAGGACCTCCGAGTAGCAGAAAATCAAGCTGCTCACTTTGAAGCTCGAGTCATCCCTGTTGGTGATTCCAAGCTCAAGGTCGAGTGGCTACGCAACGGAGTACCGATCGAAGCTTGTGAGTTTGGCACTCGAGCCTTTTATTTTGTAGATCATCAATAAACTCGCGAGATGGCCAACGTTCAATCATCATTTTGTCTTTCTCACAGCCAATCGCGTCACCACGATGCACGACTTTGGCTACGTCGCCCTCAACATGAAGTACGTAAACCCTGAAGATTCGGGTACTTACACGTGCCGTGCTATCAACGACCTTGGCGAAGCTGTCACTTCGGCTACTCTCTTCGTACAGTGTAAGTCACCCGAAAATCCACTTGTCGATAATTTCTCATTGATGCACAAAATACATTGTGCAATTTCTCTGCTGTCTGCTTCAACCCAAAGAACTCCATCAACAATTATTGTTGATTTTTCTCTCTTTTGGAGGGTAAAGCGAATGTCTCGACCTTTTCAGGGTCATAATTACGTTTCCTCACTCAATTCTCGTTGTACAAAAATGATTTTTTTACTCTGTGTATCATTCCAGCAGGAGGACAATTATTTTTTTTATTCCCTCATTCTTTAATCATTCCAAGTCTCAAGTGAAGTTGAAAATCTGGGAGTTTTTCAAAGACTGGAGTTATTCCGAAGAGAGATTTTTGAAGAATTAAAAAATAAATGAGATTTGTCCTGCTGCCATAATTTGTGATGGGAGAGCGCAAGCAAAAGGTGTAAAGTTGTGTTAAATTGGATTATTGGATATGTGTTTGATGGTTATGTGTTGTATATGGAAACAGCCAAGGCGGCTCTTCAATTCGAGTCGCAGCACGAAAGTTCGTTGGCAAAGTTGCAAGCACTCGAGGACACGAGCAAGTATCAACGACGCGAGGAGGAGGACTTTGTAGTGAAGGAAAAGCCTTCATTTACGGTTAAGCTTAACGGCCCAACAAGCTTGGTCGAGGGTCAAAGCGCACATTATGAGTGTCGCATCGAGCCCTATCCCGATTCGAACATGAAAGTCGAATGGTTCCACAATGGTAAGCCATTGTCGACCGGTCACCGTTACAGAACCACTTGTGACTTTGGTTTCGCTTCGCTCGATGTTTTGAGCGTTTATGCAGAGGATTCTGGCACTTACACTTGTCAGGCTACCAATAAAATTGGCTCTGCACAAAGTTCCATTCAGCTCAATGTCAAATGTGAGTAAAAACTTGTATTCACCCTGTAGGGAGTGAAGACTTGTCGGAAATCATCAAAGCAGACAAATCATCGATTAAAAAAAGGCCAGTCGTGTCAATAGTCGTTATTTTTTTCCACAGCTAAAGCCTCCATTATTAGGGAAACCCAGCACGAAGGTGCGTTGAAAAAGATTCAATACCTCGAAGACGACTCTCGTTACAAACGAACCGACCAAGAGGACATAATCGTCGCTGAAAAACCAAAGTTTGGCAGGCCCTTGAAAAACATCGAACACTTGCCTGAGGGCAAAAGTGCTCACCTCGAGGCGACTCTCACTCCGGTTAATGATCCGACCATGGTCGTCGAATGGTACAGAGATGGAAGACCAATTCCACAGGGTCACAAATTCAAGACAACTTACGATTTCGGCTACGTCGCTCTTGACATTCTTTACGCTTATCCCGAGGACTCGGGAACTTATATGTGCAAAGCGAGAAACGCCGTTGGCGAAGCTGTTACCACTTGCGTCATTTCAGTCGACTGTGAGTTTCAATTCTACACATTTTTCAAAATTAAACTCTGACATCAAGCCTAGCGCGACCGACGATAAAACTGTCAGTTTTGCAAACAGTTGAATGTCCCTGACTTCTGTCGCTGTTGAAAATCCTTTCGTTTTCCAAGCCCCTAAATTAACCGTGTCACTTTGTTTCTTGTTCTTTATCCGACAGCCAAACAAGGCTTGTATCTCGACACCCTGGATGCTCAACGTCTGGAGAAGATCCGTCAGTTGGAAACGGTCGAAATAAAACAGGAAGTCGAGAAGGAGATTGTTCATCAGAAACCCGTGTTCCTAACTCCTCTCAACAACCTGGATCATTTGAAAGAAGGCGAGCACGCTCACCTCGAGTGTCGCGTCGAACCGATCAACGACCCGAACCTGAAGATCGAATGGTACGTTCGCGTTACTTATTTCGTTATTTTGCAAATCAAGAGACGCGGCAGCGGCTCGACGCCAAGTATTAAAAGAAAAGCGTAGCGCGAGAGCTGCTGAACTCTTATATACAGTAAAATAGGCGTTTTATGACGTCACAGAAATTTTAAATCGTTCTCACAGGAGAACGGGTTGAGGGAAAAATCTCATATTAGATTTGAATTTTTAACGATATCTTCTTAATTTCCAACCCTTCGCAGGTTCGTAAATGGCGTCGCAATAAAAACTGGTCATCGATTCCGTACAACTCATGACTTTGGCTACGTCGCACTCGACATTTTGTACGCTTATTCCGAAGACTCGGGCACGTACATGTGCAAGGCAACGAATCTCGCTGGCGAAGCTGTCAACACTTGCACCATCAGAGTCGGCTGTGAGTATTTCCTTTATCAATATTATAAAAGTAAAGAAAAAAAGACTAAATGCCTAATAACCTGAAAATGTGGCTCCACATCCCAGCGAAAAATGATAAACACGAGTCCATCGAATCTCGATCCGTCTCCGCCCGTGATCCTCTCTCCGTCGATCTGAAAAACATTGAAAAAAATGGTGAAGATTTTAAACAGGAAGTAACGATGAAGCAAAAAAATGAAAGAAAGTCAAACGAGTTAGAAATTCGAGAAAATGAGTACAAGTTCCGAAGAAGCGATGATTTTCCCCAGTCAAAAGAACGTAACCAACAAGTACCAGTTTTTCTTGAATTCGACACGGAGGATTGTAGTTCGTACGGGAACAAAAGCTCAAATCGTCGTGTTTCATTTTGCGAGCCGGCACGTTGTCACAAGAGGCGACGTTCGAGACGACGTGGTCCGGACAGAATTGTTGAATCAAATTGTAGCAAGTGTCATCGGGACGAAAATTCTTCCCGTGGCCGTTATCGATAAAAGAAAAAATTCCGAGTAATTTGCTGAGTCAGTTTCTTCGTTTCTTGGAGCAAGTATTTTGAAAAGTACTCACAGCCGAATTTGCATGTTTAGCTCGTCGCAGCATCCTTCTTGACACTCAGCATCCTGATGGATTGGAGAAAATCCGTGAACTCGAGGCTCAAGGACATCCAGCACGCCTCGAGGTGGAAGAGCCACCGGCGACGCCTCCGCGTTTCGTGACGGAGCTGAGGGTCAGTAAAAATGACGAAATGAATTTTCCAAGTTGCTTTTGGGTCGTGAAAAAAAAAAGATTTTTCATGTGTTTTGGTTGTTTTTCTTGGTGCAGGGCACAACGGAAATCTATGAAGGACAAACAGCTCATTTCGAGTGTCAAGTTGAGCCACTGCACGACGCGAATCTCCGAATCGAGTTCTACCACAACGGAAAGCCCCTGCCATCGGCTTCGCGTTTCCACGTGACGTTTGACTTTGGTTACGTGGCATTGGACATCGGGCACGCAGTCCCGGAAGACGCGGGAGAATATTCAGTGCGTGCGATAAACGCGCTGGGGCAATGCACGTCAAAGATCGAATTGCGAGTGATTGCTCGTGAGAATATAATCCTGGATTCGCAACGCCCAGAGGGAATGGACAAGATTCGTGAGCTGGAGTCCCAGCAGCCGTGGAAACGTCCGGACGTACCGGAGCCGGTGACTCGTCAACGGCCAGTATTTACGCAGCCGTTGCAAAACATCGACGCGATTGCGGAAGGAACGACCGCCCACTTCGAGTGTCGTCTTATTCCAGTCGGAGATCCAACACTCAAGGTCGAATGGTTCAGAAATGAAAAGCCGCTGGAAGACAGTTCGCGGATCACGAAGGTTCACGACTTTGGATTCGTCTCGCTTGACATTACGCACATCCGGGACGAGGACGAAGGAGTTTACATGTGTCGCGCATCGAATCCTCTCGGCGAGGCTGTCACGACAGCCTCGATGAAAGTTCGTACGAAGGCCAGTATCCAATTGGAGACTCAACATCCGGAAGCTCAGAAGAGAATCGCCCAATTGGAGGCTGACAAAGGACCGAGCCGCGCGGAAGAGCCTGACAAACTTTTCGACAAGCCAATATTCACGCAGCTATTGAACGGACCGACGGAGTTGTGGGAAGGTCAAGTGGCGCGTTACGAGTGTCGAGTGGTGCCTGTGGGCGACGCCAGTCTGCGATTCGAGTGGTACGTCAACGGAGTAGAACTCAAGATGGGTTCGCGTTTCCACGTCAGCCACGATTTCGGTTTTGTTACTCTGGACATAGTCAAAGTTATCGCCGAAGATTCCGGAGTTTATTCGTGCAAAGCGATAAACAGGGCTGGCGAGGCTGTTTCCTCGATATCGTTGAAGGTCAAGGCTCGATCAGCCATCGAAAAAGACGCGATCCAACCGGACGCCTGGCACAAAATCCAACTGAAGGAAGCCGAGATGAACAAAGTGCCGGAAATGTTTGTAGACACGACGCCCCAACAGGCACCTGTCTTTACGACGCATCTCAAGAGTTTCGACAAACTCCAGGAAGGCCAACACGTTTATCTCGAGGCCCAGGTCGAGCCGAGAGCTGATCCGAACCTGCGAACGGAATGGTTCAAGAACGGAGTTTCCCTGCAAACGGGAACAAGATTACGCAGCACTTTTGACTTTGGTCTCGTGACACTTTCCATCAATGGTCTCAGGCCCGACGACTCGGCGATTTACACGTGCAAAGCTACCAATCTCTTGGGCGAAGCCGTGTCAACCAGTAGCTTGAAAATCGACGATCGTCATTGGCTTCTCGGCGAGACTCTTCATCCCGACGCGTTGCCCAAGATCGACGCCCTCGAACAACCCCAGGCCGGAGCCGCGGAGCAACCGGAGCCAACTTACGAAGAGCCCGTTTTCATCACTCATCTAAACAACGTCGAGTGTACCGAGGGTGACAACGTTCACTTCGAGTGTAACGTCGAACCTTCCAAAGATCCTACGATGAAGATCGAATGGTTCATCAATGGAAAACCTTTGCCAACCGGAGCGCGCTACAAATCAACGTACGATTTCGGCTACGTCGCCCTCGATATCAACCACGCGTACGAGGAAGATTCAGGAATGGTCACTGTCAAAGCCACCAACTCGAAAGGCAGTGCTCAAACGACGGGAACCCTCAAATGTACGAGCAAACAAAGTATCTACTTGCAAACTCAACACCCGCAAGGCGAAGCTGGTCTGGAAAAGGTCAAAGAAGCCGAAGATGCTTTCCTGTCGAAATCCCGCAGACCCGACGATTCTCCGGAACACGAATTCCCCAAACCGATCTGGACGGTTCCGCTGAAACCGGAATTCAAGCTCGGAGAGGCTGAGCCGCTTCATCTGGAGGGACAGGTCGAGCCGAAGAACGATCCGAACCTCAAAATCGAATGGTACTTTAACGGCAAAGCTCTGGAACATGGCTCGCGATTCAAGATGACGAGTGACTTTGGTTTCGTTACTTTGGACCTGACGGACGTTTATGAGCGGGATTCTGGCATTTACACTTGCAAGGCGTACAACAAAGCTGGCGAAGCTTTCACTTCGACGACGATCTACTGCGACACCAAGGAGAACATAATTGAACGCTCGCAACATCCCAAGGGCAAAGAGGGTCTCGAAGCGATTCAAGATCTTGAGGAATCGCTCAAACGCGCTGACGGTAAAGCTCCCGACAGCGACGAAGGTCATCCGCCTGTGTTCACCTCGCAGTTTGAAAACCTAACGAATCTATCGGAAGGCGAAATCGCTCATTTCGAAGCTTCGTTGACGCCGACCGGTGATCAAACGATGGTTGTCGAATGGTTTTACAATGGAAAAGCACTGGACGCGAGTCATCGGACGAGAACCGTTTACGCCTTCGGAATGGTCGTGCTCGAAGTTTTGGGCACCAAGATCGAAGATTCCGGGACTTATTCCTGCCGCGCGACGAACAAATGGGGCAAGGCTGAGATAAGCGTCGTCCTCGAGTGCGTCGACAAGTCCAAGGGACAAAAGCCTAAATTCACAACTCACATCCAGAGTCTGGAGGGACTGAAGGACGGACAATCCGTCCACTTCGAGTGTACGCTCATCCCGGTTGGCGATCCGCACATGAAGGTCGAGTGGTTCCACAACGGACAACCTCTGCGTCACTCCTCGCGCTTCAAAATGGTCTCGGACTTTGGTTTCGTCGTGATGGACATTGCGGGCGTCATGTCGCACGACACTGGCGAGTACGTTTGCAAAGCGAGCAACAAGTACGGCGAAGATTTCACGCGAGCAACGATCAAGTGTTTCGGCAAGAGCGGAGTATACTTGGACTCCCTGCAACCGGATTCTCTCGCGAGGATTCGCGAGCTCGAGAGTTACGGAGGTGAGAAACCAACAACGCCAACTTCGCCGGTCGGTGGTCCACCCAAATTCATCACGCAGATCAAGGACGTTGCGAGATTGGTCGAAGGACAATCGGCTCATTTCGAAGCCCGACTGACTCCCGTGACCGACCCAGACCTCGTCGTCGAGTGGTATTACAACGGACAAAAATTGCCGCATGGACATCGCTACAGAACTTTCCACGACTTTGGCATCGTCATCCTCGACATTCTCTACTGTTACGAGGAAAATTCTGGAGTGTACGAGTGCCGAGCTGTCAACAAGTACGGTGAGGACTCGACGAAAGCGACTCTCAAGTGTCTCTCCAAAGCGAACCTCATTCTCGAGTCCCAATTGCCAAAAGGCATGGAAGGCGGATTGGAAAAGATCCAGACATTGGAGGACGCGATGATCAAAACAAAGGACGAGAAGATCGTCGAGGAACGAGGAAAAGCGCCGGTGTTTACGGTCCCGTTGAGCAACATCGATGGACTTCGAGAGGGCGAGAGTTCGCACTTCGAGGCTCGGCTCACACCGACCGACGATCCTAAGCTCAAGGTCGAATGGTTCTGGAACGGTAAACCCCTTCGCACGGGTTCTCGCTTCCGGACATTCTGCGACTTTGGTTTCGTCATATTGGAAATATCGCCGATTTACCCGGAAGATTCCGGTGAATACAGCTGTCGCGCGATCAATGATTACGGCGAGGCTGTGACCACCTGCACGATGAAGTGCACAGGAAAACGTAACATCATCCTCGAGTCACAATTGCCCAAGGGAATGGAAGGCACGATCGACAAGATCGCCGAGCTCGAGGGTCTGGGCGGCGAGCCAGGACAAATCATCCCTGACGACGACACTGGCCGGCCACCGGAATTCGTTACAACTCCCTCCGATCTCACCCTGACCGAGAACTCATTGGCCCACTTTGAGTGTCGACTGTTGCCGATCAACGACTCGAGCATGCGAGTCGAATGGTTCCACAATGGCAAGCCCCTGTCGGCAGGTTCGCGCATCAAGACCATCCACGATTTTGGTTTCGTTATTCTCGAAGTTGCAAACTGTTACCAACGTGACTCGGGACTTTACGAGTGCAAGGCGAACAATCGCCATGGCGAAGCGACTGTCTCGTGCAAGCTTCAAGTTCGAGGACGCCAAGGAATCATTCTGGAGCCTCAATTGCCATCAAACTTTAAGACAGGCACGGAGAGTATTCAAAAGTTGGAGGAAGCCCTTCACAAACGCGAGGAGATTCTTACCGATGAAGAAAAACCAAATCCTCCGAGATTCACGGTCGAGTTGAAGGACATCGAGGTCGAAGAGGCTGGACCAAGTCATTTTGACTGTCGGGTCGAACCCAGCGCGGATCCGACGATGCGAATCGATTGGTTCCACAACGGAAGACCTTTCGCGACTGGTTCTCGCGTCCACCAAATCAACGACTTTGGTTTCATATCGCTGGATCTTTCGTACACTTATGCGAGAGACAGTGGCGAATACGTTTGTCGGGCGACCAACAAATGGGGCTCCGTAACGACGAAAGCAACGATAACCTGTACGTCGAAGAAAACGGTCGATTTCGATTCGCAATTACCGTCAGGCATGAGCGGCGAAAAATTGAAGGAACTCGAGCGTGGCCCGATATCCGAGCCTGCACCGCAGGAAGTCGTGCCCCAAGTGCCTCCGCGTTTTATCACGCAAATAACATCGTCAACCGTCGAGGAATCCGAGCCGGTGCGATTCGAGTGCAAGGTCGAGCCCAAAGAAGATCCAAACTTGCGAATCGAGTGGTACAGAAACGGCAAACTCATACCAGCTGGACATCGGTATCGCGCGGTGTACGACATGGGCTTCGTGTCGATGGACATCCTCTACGTTTATCCCGAAGACTCGGGCGAGTATGTCTGTCGTGCGGTCAACAATTACGGCGAGGACACGACCAAAGCGTCAGTTTCTTGCAAAACTTTGCCAAGCATTATCCTCCAGAATCAAGTGCCCAAAGGAATGAAGAAATCCGAGGCTCTCATGCAGATGGAAGCGACCATCAAGAAATACACTTCCGAAGTACATTTGACGGAGGAAGATCTTTACGACGCGGAAAAGAGGCAGCCACCGAGATTCGTCACGCAGATTCAAAATCAAATGGAACTGGTTGAAATGAACAGCACCAAATTCGAGTGTCAACTCGCACCCGTGGGCGATCCCAACATGAAGGTCGAATGGTTCTTCAACGGAAAGCCATTGCCCCACAAAAATCGCTTCTCTCCGATCTACGATTTTGGCTACGTCGCTATGAACTTTGGTTGGGTTTATCCCGAGGACAGTGGCGAGTATCTATGCCGAGCGACTAATCTTTACGGTATGGACGAAACCCGGGCCGTCATCAAAACTTCCGGCAAGCCTGGCATCATCTACGAATCTCAACTGCCCAAGGGCATGAAGAGTATCGAGAAGATTCGTGAGATGGAAGCAGCCTGGCAAGTGTAAGTCTCAATGCTCTCTCCCCTCTACGTTTCCAGTATTTTTTCCCCGTGTTATTATCGTTTTTCTCACCTTACCGAACAGGGTTCCCGAGGAGGAAGTTGAGGAAGAGAAAGTGCGCTCGGCTCCGGTTTTCGTGAGCAAACCCGAGCCTTGCGAGATCGAGGAAGGCGATTGTTCGCGATTCTGTTGCCGCGTCACCGGCTACCCGAGACCCCGAGTCATGTGGATCATCAACGGACACACCGCCGTTAACGTACGTGACATTTGCAACATTTTTATTTCATTTTTTTGCAATTTTTGTAGCACAAACTTTTGATTCGATGAAGTTTAATTGATCGAATGTTCCTGATGCTCAGGGTGCTCGTTACAAATTGACTTACGACGGAATGTACCATCTCGACATCCCAAAGACCCGCCAATACGACAACGGCAAGGTCGAAGTGATAGCGCGAAGCTCGGTGGGCGAGGCTCGTTACGAAACGACGTTAACGGTGAAGCCACGGAAGGACGACTATCGCGGTGTCCTGAAAAATTCACCGAGGCGTAAGTACACGAGTCCTTGGGGCGAGGGACATTGGAGCACCAACAACTTGTTGCAACCTCCGGATTTCATAGAATTTCTCGTTGACCCGAGTAAGATTGAAAAAAGGGAAAAAATTGACGAGTCGGATTGGCTGAGTAGACGAAAGTACTTGAATCGTTTGGTAGAAAAAACGGAGATTGCAACGAGTAAATCGGGACAAAAGTCTCGGAAAGATACGACATTATACAAAAGTTATCTGACATTGGCACAAATTGAACACAAATCAATGAATACGCCAAATTGGAGCGAAATATCACTCAATAATTCAAGCATAATCGAGGATACATTTTTAACGATAAGACACGAGCAATGCAACAATGCGGTGCATCGTGTCGACCAACAACAGACGAAACAATCATTAAACAGCATAAATGCAACAAGCATAGTCCAAAAACCATTTTGCTACCCATTGCACACGACAAGAAAACTCGACATGATCGATCCACGACAGAACTCATTCACAATTCCCAATGATCCTTCGATCCCATTGGTAACGAACGCGGCAGCTTTCCACGACGGCTATACCACCATCAAGATCAGCCATATTCATGAGAATACAATGAGGCATGTAGTTTCGCGCGTTCTACGATGAAAGATCCGGTTCTGGTAATGGGAGACGCTTCTACGAAGAATGTGCGTTAACAAAAATCTTGATCTCGAATCCCGGTAAACGTATGTCTCTCCAAATTATCACCATTTTTTCTGGATTATTATTGAATGTTTATCTTAACTATACACACGTTTGATTGATTATCGTACGATCATTCTTCAACGTACTCCAATCATGACGTTTACGTTTTTTTTTTCTACGTACGTCTCATTCACTGTTTTATTCAGTGTCGGAGAATCGTGAGAATAATTGACTCTCCGATTCAGAGTTTCCGAAGGCTCGTACACCCTTCAATATTGTGAAACTAACTCCACCCATTTCCCTCCGTACCTCGTTCATCTTAATTCTTACGATCCCAAACGTTTAAATACTAAAAACAAAAGACGATCCCTCGAGCTCTGCTCTTGGTGAACGAAGACGAAACGAAAGACGTCCTTGAATATGTGTCAACTTTTTATTTATATTGATGATATCGTCCCATTGTCGTTGTAATGGCGAATGAAAAACTGTGTCGTATCATTGTCGTTGTTGAGAAACGAAAAATCCATTGAAATTTCTACATTTTTTCCAACTATTTATTTGGATCCGGCAAAAACTGATCTTTTTCTTTGTGTTTTTTTTTCTCTCTCTCTATGTCGTAACGCACCGAGAATGTTGTTGGGCATGCATCTCATGATGAGCCGATTTAAACGGCTCGTTTCCTTTCTTTTTTCTTCTTCTACTTTTTCTCGTAAGCATGTTTGTTCATTACCGTGAGAATCGTTGTGTCTAACACGAGTTTTCCCCAGCGTGGTACGATTACGGGCTCACGCAGTATCAGTCGGAACGTCAGGACACTGAACTCGAGCGTGTCTTTGACGAGCGCCATCAAACCGTCTCCCAGGGCATCGACATCGCGACAGAACATCTTGGACAAAAAGTCATCAGAGCACCTGAAACCGAATGGCAAAAATCAGTCAAAGGAAAGAAAAACGAGGACTATTATACGAAATTGATGAGCCTCGAGGAGGAACAAGTCTTGAAAGAGGCGAGACTTCGAGAATCGAGCCACCAGTTTGCTATTCCGGGTGACAAGGTTGTTGCTAACTCCATGGCCAAGGGGATGGCTCAGAAATATCAAGAGAGTCTGTGAGTTTCCTCGAATCGACGAGTTTTACGTAGAATTTTTACTGGACTTTGCATTTTTTCTTATTTTTAAAGTTAATTTGACGTTTGAATGATTTTTTTTTTTTCTTCAGGGAACAACAACCGCAAGAGCCAGCTGAGCCAGCACCGAAGTTTGTGAGGAAAGCTCACACGACCGAGGTCGATATCGACTCGGAGAAAGTTGGGTCGTCGGGCAGGTACGCGCCAGGACCGTCGGAATCGACGGTTCATGGTCGCGAGGTCCACACGGCCAAGCAAAGACAAACGCAGAAAGAAGTGAAGGGCGATACGGAGATAACGAGAAAAATAACCGCGACGGAAACAACGGAAGTTGAGCACAAAGCCAAAACGCAAGAACGCGTTGTCCAAGGACAAGTGAAACCAGCGAAGCCACCGGTCTTCACGAAAAAGATTCAACCTTGCCGAGCTTTCGAGCAGGAACAAGCACGATTCGAGGTGGAATTCGACGGCGATCCCTTGCCGACCATCAAGTGGTATCGGGAAGATTTTCCCATACAAAATTCCTCGGATCTTCAGATCTACACTTTCAGCACGAAATCCGTGCTCATCGTTCGACAAGTTTTCATGGAAGACTCCGGCGTCTTTTCTGTCATCGCTGAAAACCGCGGAGGCAAAGCCAAATGCAGTGCCAACCTCGTCGTCGAGGAGAGACGACGACAACCCGGTCGCGGTGGTGTCATTCCACCCAGTTTCATCACCACCATCCAAAGCACATCCGTCACTACTGGACAGTTGGCAAGATTTGACGCCAAGGTCGCCGGAACCAAACCACTCGACGTCTACTGGCTCAAGGTAAACCGGAAACGAGCGAACTTTTGTCATTCAACATCGACGATAAAGATTTTCCTTGCATTTTAAATGATTAACTTTTAAACAATGAAAAATTGGATTTAATTTTCAATTTCCACGTCAAACTCGTTGCAGAACGGCAAGAAAGTCTCTCCGGACATTCGATACAAGACCCTGGAGGAAGACAACACGTACACGTTATTGATACTGGAAACAGTTCCCGAGGACACGGGCAAATACGAGTGCGTGGCATTGAACAGCGCGGGTGAGGCTCGTTGCGAAGCAGATCTGTCGGTGCGTGGACCTCAGTCCCCAACCTCGAGGCCTACGAAGCCATCGACTCCAGGAGTCGAGAAGGCTCCGGGGGTCGTTGAGCCTCTCAAAGATCAGACGATCAAGGAAGGCACATCGGTGGCTTTCGCGTGCAAAATAACGGGCAAGCCGGTACCAACGATTCAGTGGAAAAAAGGAGACAAGGTGAGACAAAACTCAGTAAATAAAAAAACGTCCCAAACGTTTCTAAACTCGAGATCTCGAGAATAACGCGTTGCCTCTATTTTCAAGGTCATCAAACCGTCCAAGTACTTCCAAATGCAAAAAGAAGGCGATCGCTGCACTCTCAGGATCTCCGAAGCTTTCCCTGAAGACGAGGGCGTCTATAAATGCATCGCACAAAATCCGGCTGGCGAAGTCACTACCTCAGCGAATCTGCGAGTTTTAGGTAAGCCAACGACCCTTGTCTTCAAAATTGAGTTTGAAAACGGATTTTAACCCTTCGTGGTCACTGTGGGTAAAATCCACCCAGTGAGCAACATGTGACGTTAATATCTCTTAGTTCCCGGTAATTAATGGGGCTGTAATCGTCATTCAACGACAGTTTGTAGTGTCCATTGCGCGTTGGCCGCGATAAGTATTACCGCCGCTGACGCTATATCTCTAACATCCACTCTGAAATCAACCCACTTCCAATAACGGAATTAATATATTTTTTCGAACGCGCGCTATCCTGCTATTTTTTTCACAAAAGAACCAGATCTGATGAATATCAGGTTCAAATTTTAGGCAAAAATATTAAAAATCCACAAAGTGACGATTATTTTAGTAAAAAAACGTTTTTTTCCCGTTTATTTTCTTCATTTTGCATTTAAAAAAAAATGTTAGCATTGGATTTCTTTGAGGAAAGTATTTCGTATCTAAACTCGAATGTCCAAGGGTCGTTCAGTAATTTTTTTGGGAATTTTCGGGCCGATAGATTGGTCACAATATGGGTTCGAAAATGGACTGGGTAGAATCAACCCAGTGTGACCACCGAGATCGGTGGCGGAAGTGTGACCACGAAGGGTTAAAACCAGTCAAAAGGAAATTCGATCGAGTAAAAATATTCCCATTGCATGGAAAAACTCTGAAACTTTTCTACACATTTTACATTTTCGTACTTATTCCGCAAGTCATATCGAAGGTTTTGAAGAATTTTTCAAAGAACGTGCAATAATGTATTTTTTTTCGCGTAATTGCGTTGCAGCTCCTGACAGCACAGACTCTCTGCCAAAGCTCTCGCCTCTGAAGGACCAAATAGTCCTGGAAGGGCAACCAGCCCAGTTCAAGACTCAAGTCAGTCCCCCTAAATCAAAGCCAACGATTCAGTGGTACAGGGAAGGTGCGCTGATACCTCAATCACCAGATTTTCAGGTAAATATTGAGGAATAATTGAAAAACAAAACAGACGATCGGCTCTCGTTGAGATGGAGTGGAATTTCATGAAATTTTCGTGCCATTTTCATCTGCAGATGATTCACGAGGGCAACAACGCAGTTCTCTTGATAGCGACGACCTACGAGGAAGACACTGGCACGTTCACCTGTCGCGCGACGTCCTCGGCTGGTACGGTGGAGACTTCGGCAAAGCTCATCGTCAAAAGTAAGAACTAAAAACCCACAAAAAAAAACAACCGAAAACGACAAAAAAAAACAAAAAAAATGCAAGAAGCTCGAAAAACAAAACGTCGGTTGTTGAAAATTAATAGCTAACTCATAGTGTGCAAAAATACGGGATTATTAATTACGCGTGATTGTCTGTGTTCTCTCCCGTTCCCCCTCGTTTGCGATTCTCTAGATCGAAGCAAAAAGTTTTACCAAAACTCCAAACGAAAGCTCGAATCTCGAAAGAGTTGTGAACCTCCTTAAAATCAGAGATTCGAAACTTCTGTCCTTGTGTTTTATGAACAAATGGATGTTCGAGGAACGAAACGAATCCTCGTTTCGCTTGTTTGTTTCACTGAAATATCTCCAACGAAACGAACGATGGAAAAATCTTAACGGAGAAGAAGTTTAACGAGATTTCGTAGACCTAGTCGTTTCAACCTTCCCCCCGAGTCCCTCTGCCCCCCATCGAACGTGCAAATCGGGAAAGTTTTCATTTTGATCGCTACTAACTCCTCGTCCGTGGACGTTGAACACGTTAAACTGTGTGACGATAAAAAAAACCTGTGAATAATAAAAATGAATAGTTAAAAATTAAAATTCGGGTGGTCCAAGAAAAACTCGAGAATTTAATGGAAATCAAAGAAAAAAGCGAACAATTATTGAGTAACAAATTGAGACGAGTCCTTAAACGAGTTTCGTTTCGTCTGACAGAGACGTAGACGGAGCGAGGTGCAAATCGACAGCTAAACAGAGACGGACGACTCGTCGTAGGATCACGAGAGCTTCGTGAATCGACGCACTCAAGACTTTTTCTTTCTGTTCACCAAAACCTGTCACATATTAATTAGCGTCTTTCATTAACAAGCCTCAATCAAGAGCAACGGGCAAGTCGATTCGGGGCCGGAAACAAAAAACAAAGATTCGAGAGCCTATGATTGATGCAGCCTCAATCGAAACTGCCCAATAAACTCGATTACCCTTTCGCAATTTAGTCCCTCGATATAAAAATACGTAAATATATGAACAAATATACACACGAAATACTCGATTATTATCTATAATTTTCGTCAGTCCTCGTCAAACGAAAAAAAAAATGAATCAAAAGGACGAAACAGTAAACAAACAAAAAAAAAGAAAAAAGTAATACACAGCGATAGCAGTCACAATGTACTCCTAACATTCAACTAATTATTTATTACTGTACAATGGAAAGTCTAATAAAAACATGATGCTTTAAGTACAAGAAAAAGTGCGAAAAGAAAATGTGGAAAACGATGTCTGCGTCTGTCGAAAAGTCGTCACGACTCATCCAGCGTTGTAACTTGAGTTTATTCTTTTCTTCTATTTTTTTGCACACGGTGCGTAAAAAAAAGACAGAAAAAAAAAGAAAAACGGAGCGGAGAAAAATCTAAACGGAAGCAAGTGTGCGCCGAGTTATTCGTCTATTACGTTGGCGAGGTTGGAACGTTTGTTAGAGCATTGGAAGGAATCCAAAGAGTTTGAAATTTTTATGTTTTTTTTTTTTTCGTTCGTACGCGTGATGAAAAGCCTCGAGAGTTGAGCTAAAGTGGTCGAACCGTAAATAAATGGAATACGCATCGGGACCGCATTCAGGCGGTGGGAAAAATATATTTTTTTTTTTTTTAGAAAAAATATAAATTCCAGAGTCCGTAAAAAAATTGCAGACATTGATCGTGAATTTTTGAATATCTCTTGGCAATATTTTATTCGAAGACAGACGAAATTTATGAGATTTGACGTTTTTTTCAAATTGTCTCATAAATTTGATGTAATTTATTGGTTGTTTGAAATATTTATGATGAAAAATTCGTAGCGACATCGTTGCTACATGAAAATGAGTCAATATTGTCGGATTCTGCTCGAAGGAAATGATGCGGTCAGTTTTAAGCCGTGGCAAGTGTATAATAAATGTTATAAACAGATTTTCTTCTCGATGCTTTTCGTACATACACAAATATTGCGATAGTCTGGCGGGGAGACGAAGGAAAGGCTAGAGAGCAAGAGAGAGCGAGAGAGAAAGAAAGAGATTCGACGTATATGTTTAACGTGCCGTGTGCAGCACACTCTCGGGGATGGCTAGGGCTTCTTATGCTATTTCTGCTTCGCGTGACGTGTATTACATTACCCGTCTATATTTGGAGCGCTCTCTCTCTCTCTTTCTCTCTGCGAGAGGCTCCGAGACTCCCGCGGCTTGAGGATCAAGCGAGAAAACTCAAATTGCTTGCATCGCGATTTTCGTACGGCGGTGGATGGTGAATTCACATGGAATTGCAAGGGGAGAACGCGACCAAAAGGAAAGCCTGCTGGATGAATTTTAATCTACGAGAAATTCTGGTTTTATTGACCGACATTTCGCCTGCTCACGGACTTTTTCCCTTGCTATGGTTTCTGGTGGGTGTATCGGACCAAGGAATCCAGAGGGAAGTGCTGAGGAAAAGGAAGGAAAACAGAGAAGGAGGAAACTAGAGAGCGCGCTTTCGCCCGGATGACCCGGACGCCAACTCGAGCGTTGGTGCATGTCGTTACTTCTCCGCGTGCCTTTTAATCCGAATTACCGTTAGATTCGCGCACACAGGACTGCCAGCGGAGGAGGAAGAAAAAGCAGAAAAAAGCAGCTCGACAAACCACTTGTTTGTCTCACGGCGCTTCGTCATCATCGTAAATCATTTATTTTCTCTTCGACTCGCTCATACTTTTGCTCCGCTTGATCGACCTTGAAAAGATTGCCTGTGGACCACCTGTGCACGAGAGTGTTCCAAAGAATTGGAAGCCGAGCCAACTTTCGATGACTCGGTGTGTTTGTGGAGACCGTCGAGGGGCGGGCGACACAAACTGGCGGAGGGAATCGACTGCGATGACTCGTCAGCGCGAAAACAACGATCTGATTCATCGCTTGACCGACGCACTCTCGTTTCTACGAATCGTCGATTTCGAGATCTTTGCTCGATTCTCTCTCTCTCTCTCGCTCTCGATTCCTTGTCCTCTCCTCTCCGATTCCTTCTTCGAAGAAACGCGGCAGTGACGATGGAGCGAAACCGAGAAAGCGGGAGAGAGAGGGAGAGAGAACGACGGAATCTAGTCAAGTCGAGCCTATTTCGACGAAGCCCCCCGCCTGTCCTTACCGGGGCTGATTCAGCATGCCAGAAATAATCGGACGCGTGTCAGCGTACTCTGGAAGGCGGGAAGCCACGACGCAGAGCGCACATAAGAGTATATTCTCGTCTCGGCAGCTTCACGTACGTTCGCAAGTTCCGAACGAAGAGTAAAAACAAAAAACGAAGAAAAATAAAAAGCAAGGATGAAGAGCCCTCGTCGTCTGACGGCGATTTCCCCATCGCAGGTTCTCCACGAAGCGTTGAAAGGCTGCGGATAAAATAAGCGAACCGAGAACTGGCAAAACGCGAACGACCGTTTGACGATCCAGCCCAAATCCTAGCGACTCGACCAACCAAACTACGAGAACGTTTCGAAACAAACAACCCAATTACGATTCAACCAGAAAATAAAAAATAAACCTCCGGGCCTTGTATGTTTTACGCGTTACTCCAAAAGTACTCATGGACCAAGAACCATCAAATTCAACATCTGGCAAAACGAGGCGTGTATATTGACGCCAACATTTGTTTTTGGGTCGTTAAATTTTGTGGACTACGCGATGGAGCACATGCGGTCGATCTCGAAATTGATGCTGCTGGGAAGACGAAGAAAGAAAATTCGGAAGCCACTTTACTCACTCAGGGATTCGACTGTTGACGCAGAATAAATTCTTTATTGACAGTTGCATCCACAGATTAAAATACAATTCGACAAACAAATCCATTCAAACAAGTACATGTAAATTGTTTGAATAAACAAATAATTATAATGGAAGAAAAAGTTTTAAAATATAGTGAGAATCGTCGTTGAATTGTTTTTGTACTCGAGGTCGCACTTGGAAGCAGGAGAGGACGTCGCGCGGGATACGAGACGTTGAGATTGGCTCTTCGGGCCCGAGGCAAAATCTCTGTACATTTAGCATATTGGAAAGATAACGAGGAATTGCGGGATTAATTCTCCCGGTGAAACTCGTTTGATATCTCGACTCGTATCTCGTGCACGACGTACTCTCTCTCTCTCTCTCCCCCGATCGACGCACGGATCTTCTTAGCGCTGAGGAATTTTTCTTCGCTCCGTTATGCACCAGATGCACTCAAAGCCACAGCAATTTAATCTCGTCTCTTTTTATTGTACATAAGTTTGCACTGCGTTTGAATAAGCGTAAAAGGAACGAATCACTCGACTTGCTCGCCGACCCACTTGTCAAACTTCGTGGGCAAGAGAAAAGCCACTAGAGAAACGATTTTCATGGACCACCCCTGCGCGACGAATTTTTTAAAACAGAGTCACGAGTGTCCGGTTCGATCGGAGCCGCACTTCGAAAGAGTTCTTGCAAAAAAAAAAAAAAAAATAGGAAACTGTGCTCGATAAAGTGTTTATCGTCACCGTTTCGGAGAACTCGATCGAAGGCGGCTGCGAGATAAAAACACTGCCGAACCTGTCAAACCAACGCACTGTCACACACGCGGTTCAAAGACACTCGAAGAAAGACTCAACGAAACGAGGCTTTTTGTTTGTTCACTAGAAATTTGATAAAGCGCGAATACGATCCAGAGAAACTTGCACGAAAACCGGTTTTTTGCGATTCCAACGTAAAAAAATGAAATGTACAAAGTGTCGAAAGGCCGAGGGTAAAAAATGAGAAAATAAATGAGCGAACAAAAGAGCGGGATATTCGAGAGTCGAGGGCAAGAACGTTGCGCTCGCTTGTCGAGTTCCAGAGACCAACTGGCGAGCGTGTCTGTTTGAGAAACGAGATGATCCCTCGAGTATGCCGAGAGAAACGAGGAGGGCAGCAAAAATGTGTGTGAGCGCGAAAGAGAGAACGATGCGTCGCGCATACGTTAATAAACGTGTGAGTGTGCGACCCCACCAGGAGCTCGCGTAGCAAGAGAAAAAGAATTAGCCCTCTGGGAGGGTGATCGCATCGCGACTAATCTCCCCACCCATCAAACTTTAAGCCTCTCATTCCCTCTTTGCCTTGGCCGCGAGATGGCCGAGTGAGATTCAAATAATTTGCTCTCATTTGAAAAATCATCGTCCCCACAATTGATACTCGAAATTTTCCTTGAAAAAGGAAACTTTTCGTCCCTTCGGCGAAATGAATTCGACTCGGAAAATCCCCCAAAAATATCTGACGTTTACATAACTGCCAATTATTTATAACTCTCCTCATAATTTCATTGCACATGAAAATAATAGAGGGACCGCGGTCGAAGATTGAGAAACTCTGAGAATTTTCATAAACACCGCAACACGTCAGCAGCGGAGCGTTCTGCGTTGCAACGTGACTAAGTTCTGTTAATTTCGAATAACTTTGCCAAGAATCTCCACAAGCTGAATTTTTTAATCTGTCGTTTATATAATCGATGGAAAGTTTCCAAATTCTCCAACAATTCAATACCGAAGAGTCTCGTTTGGTTCTCAATAATCAAAATGGGTCAAAATTTCAATGAATCTCTCTCGGTTCCTAATTTCCCATTAAATTCTGTGCCAAAACGTCCGTCACGTTAATATTTGACCTAATATTCGCAACTTTAAGCTCGCACGGAATCGCATTTAGACTGAAGATATTGACAGGCCCCGAATTTAGAAACGTCAAGGTCGAATTGTCGCAGGACATTGATCTTGGGCCGATGGCAGAGTCGATGATCGGTCGTGTGAATAAACAAAGAGACACAATTGGTCGTGAAGGAAAAAAAAGATTGATGACTGAGACACAGCTCGAGGCTTGTAAACAGACGGAATGAAAAGTTAGGAACGTCTGGTCCGGGAGTATGTTGCCCCGTGACGGAATGAGTGATCGCTGTTGAGCCTGTCTTGCCCGATCTCTGTCTTTTTTTCTCCGAGGAGACCGGCCGACGTGTGAGGGGCGTCTATTTTTGCGAATGTTTAACCCTGATGCGCCCGGTGGGTGCTGCACAAAAATAGGATTACTGAAATGAAAGAAAGCGAGAGCGAGAGAGAGAGCGAGAGTTGGGAGGCACGAGTCTCGTGTCTGCGAACTAAACCAAATGAATTTACACGCGTGTTGACGTTGTTTCATTGCTGTTTGTGCGGTGGGGGCGTGAGGAAAAAAAAGAGAGAAAAAAACAGGTAATCGGTGCCAAAAATTGAATTGAAGGCTAAGGATGAAGCTCGTGACACACGAAAGATCGTCCAAGCCGTTCGAAAAGTTTCAAAGGCAAGCGAACGCTTCCAATTCTTTCCAGGCATCAGTGATTCTGGCATAGAAAATAAAATGGAAGTCTGTTTTGAAGGGAACGACTCGAACCCGCGGCGGCCTTTGCCAGCAATCGAGAACCACATTTTCATATTGGCATCGAGCCATATTTCTCACACTCGTTCTACAAGACATAATTTAAAAGAAATAAAAGAAAAAAAACGATCATTACCAGTCTCGCGCTCCGAGGCAATAATTCACGGAAATCAAGTCCGCGAGATAGCGACCAATTTTCGTCAGATTAGTATCTGCAAACACTGAATTTCGCAGAGCTGACCATTACAATCTAACACGAATCTTAATTGATACGCGAACAGCGAAAGAAAGATAGCGAGCGACTCTTTCGCAACGTTCCTACGAAACTACGAAAATACTATCCAATTTGGACAGCCCGGGCCCTAACCCACCCGCTCACAGTTAAAACTTCTTCGATGTTAAGCAACGCGAGAATAACACTCGCGCTGCATACGTGTGTTTGTACTAACATGATTAATCATTCAGATTTTCAGCTAAAAATGAGTTTTCGTTAGTCTCGAGTTACCTTGGTACACTTCGGACTCGATTAAAATCGTTATCCAACAATCAACCCAGTTTGCAAGACCTTGGCATGAAAATTTCATGTTCATAATATTTTAGAATGCACGTTGGACCATTTTTCACCAACTACTAATTGAATTGATGTTAATTATGAGAAATGCGTGTGCGACGATGCCTTTGAAACGCTTACCAATGTGGAATTGACCCGACGTCGACGCCAAGTTTGCAGCATTTTTTAAGTTGGTGCCTGAAACAAGTTAATAAAGAACGTTTAAAAAATGAGATCGATGATGATGAATTTTCAGAGCGCAAAGGCGTTTACTACGAGACCAAAGTTCCGGACGAGGGCACGCCCAGTGGTCCGGGAAGTAAAACCGGAGATAAACCGACAAAGGGTTCCTCGGTCGGAGGCTTGGAGCGTGTGGGCGATAAGAATGGATTCCCGCAGGAAGAAAGTGTTTTGTTGGACGAGGAAGGAAATCCTCTGGACACGCCGCTCCAGCCGGGCGACGAAACGTTGCCGTGGCGTCGTGGCCGAGTTTATCATCGACCAAGGCCAACGAACGTGATGCCCTGGCGAAAAGCAAAGCCGCGACCGCGCGATACTTCCTTGGACAAACTCGAGCAGGCCAAACTGAGCGGCCAACCGGAAACGAAGCCTTGGACCGACGAGGAAATCGTGCTGAAGAAGGCACCGCAAGTAATCCGCGAAATACCTCGAGAAAAGCTCGAAGAGGTTGAGCTGAAAAGAGCCAAGACGGAAAAGAAGGAAATCCGCAAATCCAGCATCGAATATGTCGAACTCAAACCGGTTCCCCGGGACACGAGCGTCGAGGAGAGAACGCTCGAGAGACTCCTCGCCGAAGAGGAAACGACGAGCGAATATCTCGAGGAAGAGGACAGCTCCTTGTTGGAAATCTCGCGATCAGAAAAAGTAGAACTCACGAAAACATCGAGACCCGATCAGCCGAAGCCTTGGACGGAGGAAAAAATATCGTTGAAGAAATCAAAACCGGTGAGGAAGGAAATACCCAAAGAGAGTCTCGAGGAGGTTCAACTAAAGCCTGCGAAACCGACGAAAAAAGACGTGCGAAAACCGAGTCTCGAATCGGTCGAATTAAAACCGATACCGAAGAAGGAAACGTCGGTTACGACGATCGAGAGCAAAACTACGCAAATGGGTGAATACACCGAGGAAGAAGACACGACTTTGTTGGACGTTTCTCGAACGGAAAAGATCGAGACGAAAACGAGTAAAACGGAGGAGGGGCCAAAGCCATGGACCGAGGAAAAGATCGAGCTGAAAAAATCGAAGCCCGTGAGAAAAGAAATGCCCAAGGAAACCATCGAGCCTGTTGAGCTGAAACCATCGAAACCGGAAAAGCGAGAGATTCGCAAGATGAGCATAGAGAGAGTCGATTTGAAATCAGTGAGCAAAGAGTTTACTTCGGAGGAGAGAAGAACGAGCACGACGAGTGAATACATGGAACAAGTGCAGGAGGAAGTGACCGATGAGAAACGAGTGTCAAGACTGAAACGACCTTCGCGTTCCGAGGTAATTTTCGAACGTCCCGATCAGCCGAAGCCCTGGACGGAGGAGAAAATATCACTGAAAAAATCGCAGCCAGTGAAGAAAGAAATTCCTAAAGAAACTTTGGAAACGGTCGAATTGAAACCTTCGAAACCGGAGAAAAAAGATATTAGAAAAATGAGCATAGAGCAAGTTGATCTGAAGCCAGTTACTAAAGAGACTGAAACGATCCGACGCGAGAGTTTGTCAACGAGGTCCGAGTACGTCGAAGAGGAAGACACGACGTTACTGGACGTGTCAAGAACTCAGAAGATCGAGATTAAGACGAGCAAACCCGAGCAGCCGAAGCCCTGGACCGAGGAGAAGATTTCTCTGAAAAAGTCGCAACCCGTGAAGAAGGAAGTGCCAAAAGAAACGGTGGAGACTGTTCAGCTGAAGCGAGCAGAACCGGAAAAGAGAGAAGTTCGAAAATCGAGTATCGAGCAAGTGAATCTCAAGGCAGTTACGAAACAAGTGGTCAGCGTGGATGAGACGAAAGTTACCGAGGACGTTTCCTCGAGCTACGTCGAGCAGGAAGACACGAGGTTGATGAAAGTAACGAAAAAGACGGAGGAAGAGGTGGAAGAAAAAACACAAGAAACTGCAGTTTCCTGGCGACGAGGTAAGAAGAAACCTGAAGAGAAAAGCCCGTACGTCGAGGAGGAAGACACGAGTCTTCTCGATGTCCAGAGAACCGAACAAATCACGGAGAAAACTCGAGAAGAAGTTGGAGTGCCGTGGTTGAGGGGTCAGAAAAAACCGAAGAAGCCGGAAGAGCTCAAGCCATTGGAAGTAAAGCCCGAAGAAACGAAACCGGAAGAGGAAAAAGTTGTGGAAACGCAGTTGCCATGGCTTCGGCAAAAGAAAGAGAAGCGAGTAATCGAGAAGCAGGAAGAGAGCCAGATCGAGGATATAAGATCAGTGACCTTGAAGCCAACGAGACGCGACAAAAAACCAGAAGAGCGTGAAGATCGAGAGGAAGTTGTGTTGAAACCGGTAAAACGTACGACCAAAGTCACGGAAACGGGAGAGGAGATTTACAGGGAAGAAGAAGATAAGCAAATCCTTCAAGTCGAGAAGATCGAGGAAGTCTCTGAGAAGAAACCCGAAGAGGTGGCTGTTCCTTGGGCGCGAGGCAAGAAGAAGCCGAAGGCGAAAGAACTGGTGCCTGAAAAAGTGCAGCCGGAAGAAACGAGAGTCGACGAAGAAGAAAAGGTCGAAGAAACTGCAGCTTCCTGGCGCAGAGAGAAGAAAAAACCCAAGGAAAAAGTTCCTTATACCGAAGAGGAAGACGTAGCATTGTTGGATGTTAAGAAGGTTGAGGAAGTAGAGGAGAAACGACCTGAGGAAGAAGCTGTGCCTTGGGCACGGGGCAAGAAAAAGCCCCGAAAGCCGCAAGAGGTACAAATTCTTCCGGAAGAAACGAAACCGGAGCAAGTCGTGCTCGAGGAAGAGAAACCAGAGGAAGAAAAGCCCGAGGAGGTTTCTCAGGTGCCGTGGAAGCGTGGAAAGAAAGTGCAGACTCGTCGAGTTATCGAGAAACAGGAAGAACAAGTGGAGGACATAAGATCAGTGACCTTGAAGCCTGTAAAACGCGTTCAAAAGCCAGAGGAACGCGAAGACAAGGAAGAGATCGTGTTGAAACCAGTCAAGCGTCTTTCCAAAGACGAGGAATTGAGCGAAGAGATCAAACTCAAGCCAGTGGCAAAACCTCAGGAACTCGTGGCGGAAAAAGTGCCGGAAAAACCCGCGGAAGAAGAAAAGCCAGCGGAAGGTTCTGAAACACCATGGCGTCGGGGATCGAAGCCTAAAAAAGTAACCAAACCCGTGGCTGAGAAAGAAACACCCGAGGAAGCTCCCCAGGTCGCAGAGGAAAGGCCGCAGCGTCCGGTGGAAACGACGAAAGAACCGAAGGTCACGAAGCTGGAAAAGATCGTGAAAAAAGAGGAAGAGGTAGAGGACATCAAATCGGTAGCGTTGAAGCCCGTAAAACGTGGCAAAATGCCAGAAGAACGAGAAGATCGTGAAGAAGTTGTTTTGAAACCGGTGCGACGGCTTCCCAAGGACGAAGAGGTCACCGAAGAAATCAAACTGAAACCTGTGCGCAAAGAAAAACCTGAACAAGAAAAACCAGTTCCGGTCGAGTTGAAACCGTTTAAAAAAGACGAAAAGATCGTAGAGTCCAAGGAGGAAATCGTTTTGAAACGTGGAAAGAAGGAGAAGCGACCGGTGCCTGAAACAGAAGCTCCGAAGGAAGAACTGAAACCTGAGCTCGTGCCTGAAAAGCCAGAAGAGGATGATAAGCCCGACGAAAAGTCCGGATTGCCATGGCAACGCGGCAAAAAACCGGCAAAGGTCATCAGCCCGAAAAAGCCCGAGGAACAGCCGGTTCCAGAGGAGGTCAGCGTCGTAGAACTAAAAGAGAAAAAGGTTCCAACGGTGAAGAGAGAGGAGCTGCTCGAGGACTTCAAGGCAGTCACTCTAAAGCCTGGAAAACGTCAGCCAATGCCAGAAGAACGCGAGGACAAGGAAGAGGTTGTCCTGAAACCAGTGACACGTCCTTCGAAGGACGAAGAGGTGGAGGAAGCGATAAAACTCAAGCCAGTTCGCAAGGAAAAAGTGGAAGAAAAGCCAGAAGAAATAACCCTGAAGCCGGTAAGACGTGGCAAAAAGCCGGAAGAGACTCAAGAAAAAGAGGAAATAACTTTAAAACCAGTCAAACGAATTCCTAAAGAAAAAGAAATTCCGGAGGAAGTTAAACTAAAGCCTGTGCCAAAGGACAAAGTAGAAAAGGAATTAGTGCCAGAGAAAGTCCCAGAACTTCCTGAAGTCAAACCAGACGAAAAAGTTCCCGAAGAGACAACGGCGTTACCTTGGCGACGTGGAAAAAAGAAACCCCTCGAAGGCACAAAGGTTGAAGAGCAGCCGGAAGCGGTCGTTGAACAAGAGAAGCCAGTCACGGAAGTTGAAGAAGTTTCTGAAACCTCGTGGCGGAAACCAAAGAAAGGAAAAGTTCCAGAGAAACGAGAGGAGCAAGAGACTGTTACTTTGAAGCCTGTTAAACGGTTGCCAAAGGAGGAAGAGACGGAAGAACAAATCCGTTTGAAACCAGTTCAACGCCCGAGACCCGAGGAAGAAAAACCGGAAGAGGTCAAGCTGAAACCTGTAAGACGAGAAAAGCCCGAGGAAGAAAAACCAGAGGAGATAAAACTGAAACCTATAAGAAGAGAAAAGCCCGAGGAAGAAAAACCGGAAGAGGTGAAACTCAAATCTGTAAGAAGAGAAAAGCCCGAGGAAGAAAAACCCGAAGAGGTGAAACTCAAACCTGTGAGAAGAGAAAAGCCGGAGGAAGAAAAACCGGAAGAGGTGAAACTGAAACCTGTGAGAAGAGAAAAGCCCGAGGAAGAAAAACCGGAAGAGGTGAAACTCAAACCAGTCAGAAGAGAAAAGCCCGAAGAAGAAAAACCCGAAGCCGTCAAACTGAAGCCTGTGAAGCGAGAGAAGCCCGAAGAGGAAAAGCCTGAAGAAGTTAAACTCAAACCAATCCCCAGAAAACAGCAACCAGAAGAATCGAAACCGGAAGAACGAGATCTTCCCGCTCTTCTAATGCCAGAGCGGGTAGAAGAAGCGCCTGAAGAGGAGCAGCCGAGCGAAACAACCGAAACGTCATGGCGACGAGGCAAAAAGCCGCAGAAGTTGGTATTCCCGAAACCGGAAGAGCGCGTGGTGGAAGAAGAAAAGCCGGAAGAGGTGATTGAGGAGACGGAGACAGTGACGACGAGTTGGCGCAAGAAGAAGCCCGATAAGAAGGTCAAAAAGGTCGTCGAATTCAAGGAAGAAGTGACAGTAGTGCCGATCGATCAGGAAGCAACAGTGACGGAAGTGCACGAGGAAAAACTAGTAATTGAAAGATCGGAGTCTCCTAAACCTGCCGAAGTAACAGAAGACGAAGTAGACGAAGTTGTGGAAACGAGTGAAACGACCTGGCGCAAGAAAGTCAAAAAACCGAAGAAGCCTGAGGAGGAGAAACCAGAGGAAATAGTCTTGAAGCCCGTGAAACGTGGCAAAGCACCGGAAGTCGAAGAGAAGGAGGAAATCAAACTGAAGCCTGTGAAACGAGAAAAACCACAAGAAATAAAGCCCGAAGAAGAAGAATTGAAGCCGCTCGAGCCTGTGAAGCGCGTGGAAGCCAAGCCCCAGGAAGAAATGCAACCGCTGGTGATCCCAGCGCCGGAAGAAATATCAGAGGAAGTTGTGGAAAAATCCAGCGAGCAAGTGGTCATAAAGAGGCGTCAAAAGACGACGAAAATCGAGGAGAAGAAACCTTTGGAAGTTGAGGAAGTCGAAGACACGCAGAAAACCGTGATCGAGGTCGTGAGCAAAAAACGAGAAGACGTTGTTGAAGAGGAGATCGTGGAAGACCGTAAAGAAAAGCGTAAACGTCATGAACGCACCGAAGTTGACATAACAATTGTGGACAAGGATAAGAAGATTGCTCCGCGATTCATCCAGAAGTTACAGCCCGTGATTGCCGAATTCGAGAAACCTGCAAAGTTCACGTGCACGGTAATCGGTACCCCAGCGCCCGTAATTTCGTGGTACAGAAATGAGCAAGAACTCCACACGAGTGAAAAATACATAATGACGGTTTTGGAGACAACAGCGACTCTCGAAATCGTTAAAGTCCAGGAGGAGGATGTGGGCATGTATTCTTGCAGAGCCTCGAATCCTGCTGGAGTTGCGACCTCGACAGTGAACCTAGTCATATTCGGTAGGACGATTAAAAGTCGAGTGAAGCATGTGTGTGAAAAACCGCAAGTTTCATTGTCATCCTTGAAAAGCCTCTCGACCCTATTTTTCAGGAATTCCCCTTAAAACATCTGCGTGGATTTTCTTATTAACCCCATAGTCGTTTTTTGCTGCCCCTTTCTCAAGCATGGTATTAATGTTTCTAATCTGATTGACAGAAAAAGAAGAAGAGGGCGTGGCCCCGCACTTCACGACGCCGATAAAGCCGCTGGTGGTCGAAGAGCACAAGCCAGCGACTATGGAATGTGTCGTCGAGGGCACCCCCGCTCCAGAAGTCAAATGGTACCGCGGAGAGAGTGAGATCAAGCCGAAAAAAGGAACCGATATCACTTTCAACCCCGAGACTGGCGAAGCTAAGCTGACGATTCTCGAACCAACGCCAGAGGACGAAACGATCTATCGAGTTCGCGCTGTCAACAAATTCGGTCGAGCAGAATGCAGAGCCAATTTGCTTGTCAGCAACGCAGTCGTCGTTTCGAAACCGGAAGTGTTGAGAGCTCCAAGAATCACGAAACCTTTGCCGGCGCTTGTCGCGGAACGTGGTAAGAAAAAATGACGATAAAAAAAACTTTTTATCGTCGAATCAGACGCTCATTTACACTTGCAATTTTTAATTTTCTACCGGATTCTTCGATCCAGGTACGCCGCTCGTCCTCGCAGCTGAATTCGAGAGTAAACCGAAGCCCGAAATAAAATGGTACAGAAACGGTATCGAAATAACACCAACGGACAAACGAGTGTTGAAAGTTTACGAAAACACGGCGGAACTTACGATTCCTGATATAACGAAGAAGGACGCCGGCAAATACGAGATACGAGTGCAAAATCCAGCCGGTGAAGCGAGAAGTTCCGGGTCCGTGGCGGTGAAAGAACACGAGGAAGTCTCGGCCGAAACCGAGGACAAACCCAAAGCTCCTTCCTTCGTAAAACCTCTGCAGCCACAGATCGTTAGCTTGGGTGAAGTTGTCATCATGGAGGCGGTCGTGGAATCATATCCAACGGCTTCCTTCCAATGGTTCCATGAAAGCCGCCCATTAGAGGTAAAGTTTCCTCAATTTTTCAGTCTCCTGTCAAAAGAAGAAAAAACAAATTTTTCATAGATTTCTCGAAATTTGGAAAATCCTTATGGGCCTCCAGCTATTTTTCAAATTTCATTCGCTTAAAATACCGCGCGGTCAAGATCAATGTCGAAAAATTGACGTTGCAATGTAATTTTGCCAGGGCAGGAAAGAAATTGATACAAAAATTGAAATTCTGGTTCCAGGCGACGCCATCGGTGAGAATCGTAACGAAAGAGAATCGTTCGGTATTGCTGGTGAAAGAGATAGCGCCGGAGTACGCGGGGACTTATACCTGCCGAGCAGAGAACGTGGCGGGCTCGGTAACATGCACAGCATCTGTGAATCTGCTCGAGGAGACTTGGGAAGAGGCAACAGAGTTGGAATCACCGAGCTTCGTCAGGAGATTATCTCCGGTGCGCGTTATGGACGGAGAGAGCGTTGACCTGACTTGCGTGGTGACGGGAAAGCCGATACCAAAAGTTCAATGGTACCACGACGACAAGCCCATCAAAGAGGGAAAAGAAATCACGATCCTGCAAGACTCCGAAGGCGTGTGCAGCCTCGCCATTACCGAAGTCTTTCCCGAAGATGCTGGCGAATACACTTGCCAAGCGATCAATCCAGTCGGAGAGGCTGTTTGTACCACGTCCTTGGTCGTTGAAGGTACGATTGATTTTTTTCGTGACAGCGAGTCAAGAGACCAAACGGAATTCTCGAAGCGAGTTTCTTCTCCGAGATTCTTCGTCTGTAATGAAAATGTAATGAATTTTTTTTTTCCCAGCTTACGAGTACGTTCCGGACTCGGAAATAGCTTCATCGCTCATTGCGACTTCGCTGATAACTGGACAGAGTGGCTCGGAGGAAGATCTCTTGTCTCCAAAGGTAATTTAAATAATTATACGATGACCTTGAGGAATCATTTTTTGTTTTTCTTTTCGTAATTACTTGAATCTGGGATCTTTTTGTTATGTTCCAAGGAGACGCCTTTGTTCGACACTGACACGGAAGAATTTGCGCCGGAAATAGTGAAGAAGCTTCCTCAGTTAATTCCCACCAAAGACGGAGAATTAACCAGGTGAGTTTCAATTTTTATGAACAATCAGGACCAAAGCGAGGATTTTTGTACATCGTGTTGTTTTTTTTTGTCAAACATAGATTGGAAGTTCAGGTGAAGGGCAAGCCGAAGCCACAAATAAAATGGCTGAAACAGGGCGTCGAGATAGTATCGTCGCAAGAGTTTCAGATCGAAGAATTCGAAGATGGCACTTCGGTGCTTACGATACCGGAAACGTATCCGGACGACACCGGTGAGATTGTGTTCGAGGCGCACAATCCACTGGGTGTATCGACGACAACGACCTACCTGTCGGTAGAAGGTAATTTCGTCAATTGCCGAGTGAAGGAAAAACTCGATTTCAAAACTAAATCGAATAGATTTTCGATGGTTTATTCAAATTTGGCTAATATCTCGTTTTCGAGTTGTTTTCAGTGCGCACGTCGCGACTTCGTCCCGAAAATCCCTCAACGAATTTCCTCAATATGAAAAACTAAAAACTGAATCACACTCACAAATATTTGACACTCGTACACCGAAACAGCTTCGATTTGATAATAAGCATTCCGGAAATTCCGGAATATCGACCGGAAGTTATTGAAACAATGTTTTTTTTTTTGTTCCTTTTATATCTCAGGTATCCTTGGAACGAAGGACTACAGGAAACCGTTATGGGTTACGGAAATGGAGGAACTCCAGGAGGCGTTACGAGGTAAGAGCGACAATTATCGAGTGTCGAGCATGCTGAGTGTTCGTGGCTGTGATTTTTCGAGCGATAGTCTTGACGACCATGCGTTGAGGGACGAAGCGTCATCGTCGCAGCGGGACAGCTCGACCCTAATGAGTGAGTTTTCGTCGACAAAAACCTTGATGAACATTGACGATGATGGGAAGCGAGTTTTCGACGAGGCGACATCGAGCAACGCCACGTTGAGGGATTTTTTCTTGGCGAGAAGATACTCTGACGAGTGTCTCTCCGGGGGAGAGGAATCGTCGTTATGGCCGGAGGGAACGTCGGGCGGTGGCGATCGAAAGAAAATCGAGAGTATGTTCGATGAAGAAGAAAAAGAAACGAAGAAAAATTCGAAAACGGAAGTAAAGGAGAAACAAGGAGTGCGGAAGCGAACGGTGGAAAAGCCGAAATCGCCGGAACGGCGGAACGCTCATTCGAGCCGACCTGAAGCCAAAAATCGTAGGTCGCCAATTCTGACGCGGCCGAAACGAGACTCGGCTGGGAATGTGTTAAATGCCTCGAGATTGTTGTCCTCGTCCCCGGCAAAGAGAACGAAGCCGAACGATTTGAAAACTGCGTCAAAAGCTGAGAAAAAAAGTCCCTCGCCAACGCGAAAAAAATCGGGAGGTCAAATCTCAATTGCCCACTCGCCGTCACCGACGAGGGCGAAACGTGCCAGAACAACAAGTTCAAGGGAAACGTCGCAGTCTCCGTCGCCCACGCGGAGACGCCAGACAGTCTCGACGTCGGAGAGTCCAAAACTTCGAGCGTCCCCTCAATGCGATAAGAAAAAAGAAAACGACGATAGAAACAAGAGGAAAAAGAAAATGACGATAGTCCTGGATTTTCATGAAATTCCACCCCCGAAAGCCGAACGTTTGGCACGTCGCGACGAACTGGAACAAGTGGAAATTCGAAAAGGTTATTTAGACTTTTCTGAAGTGCCACCAACTGCTTTCTACCTCTCGCCCATCGAAGAAAACAGCGAAGCGTCGAGCACGAGCAGTCGCAGTCGACTGGAGTCTCAATATGCTCGTGTTATGCCTGAAGGGAGAGCGATAAATCGTGACGTTGTCGAAGAAACAAACGAAGAATATTATTCACCCAGTAGAAAATATCACACGTACCCAAAATCTCGAATTCCCGTTCTTAAACGTTCGGAGCGTCGCTTGAAAAATCTGATGGACCCACGACTGTATCCTCTGGAGCCCAGGGAGATCGAGCTCGAAGCTTATCAACAATTGCACAATGCCGACTCGCAGGAAGAATTGCAAGAGTTTTTGTTGCTTGAGAGCGAGTGCGGAGGATCTCTCGGTTTGGCCGAGGGTTCCTCGTCAGGAATGTTTTATCAGGATGATCCGAGCGACGACGACGACGATCGCGGGACCATGTCAGGTATTTTTTCGACTAACTCGCTAATTTTCTTCGATCCGTTAATTTCCTTTTGTCTTGATTTTTCTTTAATTAAATTGCACGTTGTTGGCGTTTGCGTTTTTTTTTGACTAATCCAGATTACTGACAACGGAGTAACGTCAGCCACGCAGTCTCGATGACGGAAACAAGGTAATTCGTTGCATGAAAGCAAAGTCTTGAATTCTAAAACTCACTCGAACGATTTTCTCATTTCTCGCAGCTACGCAACAAGTTCCACGATTTATCCAAGAGATGACGGACATTTACGCCAAACAAGGTCAAAGGGTCGTGTTCGAATGTTCCTACTCCGGAAATCCTGTCCCAGGTGATTAAAAATTTTGGCAATTCGCTCGAAAATATATCAAGGGAAAAGGAATCGATTGGATTTTCATTGGTACGATACATTCCTTTGTTCGCAGACGTCGTTTGGTACAAAAACGACAAACTAGTCATGAACACGGATAACGTGAAGGTTCGTTTGTTCGATGAGGAACATAAAACGACCTTGACGGTTCATCGTGCGAGTGTAGAGGACAATGGGACTTACGTTTGCAAAGCTACCAGTGACATCGGTTTGGCCACGAGCAAAGCCAAATTGCAAGTCTCTGGTAAATAGATTTTCATATTTCCAATATTTTTTGTGACCAGACTTTGAAAACCTTCGAAGTTTATGTCAAGCAGACCCCATGAATTTTATGGTAAATCTTCTCGTGTTGCGTTTACAGAGACGCATGGCGAAGTGTTTGACCAACCGGAAGAAGAGGAAGAAATCGAGGAAACGGTGATTAAGAAAAAGAAGAAGCCAGAAACGAAAAAAGCCAAAGAAACGAAAGAGAAAATCAAGGCTTTGAAAGTAAAGGTCGAAAAAAGAAAAGAGGCACTCAAGGAAAAAGCATTCTTCAGCGAGGAACCTGAAGAAAAGTTGGTTTTCCACGAATATGTTAATTTTACCCTAAAATTATTCCAAACTAGAAATTATTTCAATTTTGTGACTGTTTTTCTTAGGAAAATCGTGGATATCGAAGAGACGCAAGTCCTTGAATCGACGGAGGTGATCGAGGAGGACACGCCCGAGGTAAACTTGTTGAATCAGAAAAAAAAAGCTAAAATGAATTCTTCCCTCGTGTGTGACGAGTTTACAAATGAATTTTTTCAACAGGTGACGAAAGCGAAGCGTATAATTCCCGTGCAAGAGCCGGTGGTAACGGAGGCGACGGCCTCTCTGAGGAAAATCGACGACAAGCCAAAGAAGTCATCACCGCGAGAGGAGGAGCGAGCTCGTCCGGTGGTCGAAGAGCAAGAAGGAATAATGGTGGTCTCGGAAATGACGCAAGAAGATGTAGCCCCAGATTTCGTGGTCGAAACAACGACCGATCGCGCGAGAGTGACGTCCGAGACGTTCGAGACGGTGGCAGTGTCGGAAATTCATACAGAGGCGGGAGTCCAAGAGATAAGACGTTCCGAGACGAAGCAGAGACGAGCAAAAAAGACATTAGTGACGAGTCAAGATTCGGCGCAGGTCGAAGTACGACAAACGCGGGTGGAGGAATTCACGTATGAAGAAAAGCCTGAAATTGAGGAAAAGCCGAAGAGACGAAGATCCAAACAAATTCACGAGATGATTGAAAAGTACAGAGAAAATATCGCTCTGGAGGTTGACGAGATGATGGAAGTTTTAAATGCCAAAGAATTCGGACCCGGCGAATCACCTCTTCGGGAATTAGCGACCATCGGTTTTCTCGTACGCCAAGGTGTTTCGGTCAACGAGATAAACGAGAGTCTTTATCGTACCGACAACTTCCCGGCTCTTAGAACTCCCGACGCCCAAAATGCTCTCGTCCAGTTGGTCGAGCGTCAAGGTCACGGCGCATTGATAACTCAAGTTCTTACCGAGGAAACCACCACCGACGAAAGCGTCGTCGCTGCGACCATCGGCTTCCGGGCGTTCATGCGAATGGTCGAACTCATCCACGCCACTGTCGAGGAAGTCATCACTCATTTTGCCCCTGAAGACTTCAGGCCTCGAGCTTGGGAAGTCACCGAAGTCACTGAGGTATTCACAGACAGAAAAAACCATTCAAATGCTTTCCGCCCAAAAAACAACCCTAAACGAAAAGAAACAATAAAAACTCACTACATATTTCTTTTTCCACGATCCAGATTGAAGCAGAGGAACAGGCGATTGAAACGGTGTCCGTTGTCCAGACTACAGAGGTCCGAGTCATGGGTAAGTCGAGTTGGCAGCGTGTTTCAAATCCATCTGAAATTGTCACATTCCGTAAACGTCAAATGCAACATTTCCAAACATACATAAATATTAGAATAAATTTGAGCTTATTCTTTTTTTTTTCTTCCAAAGAGTGTGAGCTTGTGTGGTTGACGTTGTGAGAAAAAAGTCTACGATATGAGTTATATATTTGTAAGACTAGGAGCAAGGAAAGCATGTGGCTTTGCGTTCTATACAGCCTGCGAATAAATCAGAGTATTAACATAGCAGTATTTTTCGAATGTACGTCTAATTATACTTCGAAATATAAAAAACAATAAAAGAATCGAGAAATAAAAGAAAAAAATAAAGGTTTTTGAGTGAAAATAACAAGCGTGTGTTGATTTTTTTTACGTTGTTGTTTTTGTGTGTCGTTCATTTTCCCTTTACTACTACCACGTCCCGAGTTGCCTGTGGCAAAATCCGACACTTGGTGTCTCTTTGATTGCAGAGAGGCGAGAGGAGAGAAAAACGATACAGAAGCAGGATGTTCGAGAAATTAAAGGTTTGACGCTACGATGCTACGATGCATGGCAAAATAATATTTACAATTTGTCATTATCGATACGAGGTTGAAAACTGGACAAAAAGAGCATCAAGTACAAAAAGAAAAAAAGTGACTAATTATTATTAATGAAATTGATAAGAAAAACTCTGAACATTCCAAAATAACTTAGAATCATTCAAATTTTTATATTTTTTCTAATATCAAATGCTCCGTCCGAGATCTCGAATCCAACGACTTTGCGTCTCGTTTTTACATTTTTTTGGCAAACAAATATAATGAAAAGAAAAAGCCTCGTTGAACGTAACGTATTTTTATGATTCTTTCAGATGCATGAAGCTTTCTTGATCGAATTATAGCAGTGCACAATTACCGCTTATGCCGCTATGCTTTCCACGCGCAGTATCTCCATTAGATAAAAATAAAACTCAAGAAAAAAAAACGAAAAAATTAGAATTATTCATAATATTTCATAGCAACCCCTTCCGCCTGCAGCAATCTAATCGACGCTTCTTACTGACTTGCGCCGCGCAGACTTATATTTTGGTTTCGTAAGTACGACGCTTTGTGATGTGAACATTTTTAAGTCAACTTTTCACGCCCTCTTCCACACGTTTATGAAAAATTGTCCGACCATCTGTCAAAAGTCCCTCTGGCCATGTTACAAAAATTCATTACAATAAAGTTGACAAATTTTGATTAGAAAAAACTGCGAAATTTCGTGTGGCTTTTTTGTGAATATTCTTGTGTTTGAGGCTGAATACAAAATCGTTTGCAGCTTGCTTCCTCGTGCAAAGCTCCCTCCGACAGAGAAACGTTTCAGTGAAAAAAAAATGTAAATATTGTGCCGATGTATCCTCAACAAAAAAACAGAAAAAAAAACAAAAAACAAACAGATATAAAATCACTCAACAATCCATCGACTACTGAAACAAAAATGAAAGCAAATACAAATTAGAAAGAAATATACGTCTCTCTGTGTTTATGTTGGTTTGACTTCTGTCGAGTCCTCACTCTCAATCACAAAAGCGTCACTCATATGCCTATCTCTAAACTCATTCACGCTGCACAAAAACGAAATGAACACCGTCTCAAGCTTTTCACCGCACACAAAAACTGTCCTAATTTTACACACATGAATATTAAAAAAAAAAAAATTAAACAACTCACACACACACACGCGAAATTTCTCTTAAAAAACTGACAACACATCACATCGAACACTGTGCACTCATCGTGTCGTCGTCCTCACGATCTATCTGCGTTCTCGTTGTAATTATTTTGCTCTTCTCTCACTTTTCTCTCATTCTGTCATCTCTATCGTGTAGCAGGCTAATTCGAAATAAATCAAAGCCGAAAATAAAAAAAAAAAAAAAAAAACAGAATTTCGTGTTCGTCCGTTTATCTAATTTTGTCGTATGTCCTTTTGATCTGAATTCTCGTCTGAGCACGTTGTTTGCAGAACGAAGCGATCCGCTACTGGGCATTTTTCGTCGCATGAACTGACAGGCCATAGACATTACGCGATGTATTGTACGTCTATGAATGATTTTTCCAAAATTCGCCAAACTATCGAAGCGACGCAGTAAACTTTTACGAGAAAATATTTGTGGAAGCGTTGATTGGGCGATTAGTGAGACGATACGAACTAAAGGACCGGAAAATTCTGAACAAACTTGGAAAAAGACACGGGAGAAAAGTTGCTTTGGCGAATTTTGTAAATTTTCATCTCATGAAATGTTTATATGACTGAAAGAATACATATTTGTATAGAGAATCGTTCAGGCGAAGGGTAAATGTGGAAGGTGTCGTTTAGAGAGGAGATTCGCACGTTAATTACTCGTACACCGCACGTAGTATCTCTCACACGAAAATTCTTCACATCATTTCCACAGAATACGAGGACACTCAACAGCAAGTACACACGACACTGAGGAAACACAAAGATATTAAACCGGAGGACGAAGGGCCTCAAATTGTGGAAACGACGGAGGATGGTAGGGAACAGGGTACACTGGTTAAGCTCGATAAGAAGAGACGAGAAGATTCGGAGGAACGGGTAATCGAAGAGGAGATAATCGTCGTTGAGAGGGACGCGCGCGGCAAATTAATAAGAAAGAAAGAAAAGCCTCGAAAGGAAGAATCGAAACGATCGGAATCGGAAGAGAGTGAGATAATCGAAGAAATCGAAGTGAAGAAGAAAAGGAAAGTTCTGAAGCCGCAAAGGCCGAGAACCGGTGAGGAAGACATTGAGCTAGAGGAACTGGAAGAACTGGAAACAATTCGGGACGAAGCAGTTCCATCGATGCGACCACTAAATGTTCCGAGTCAGAGCCACGAGGTGGTTGCCTTGACGAGAAGCGTTAATCAAGCTCCAGGTCGACCGGAGAGTGATCGCGCAAAGATTACACTGGACACGGTAAACGCATTGACCGAAGAATACCGTTCGGTCCAAGAGAGCGAGATCGATCACGTACTAAAAGTAAAACCAGACAGTGGCAAGGCCCAGATGACGATTTCTCCTGTGGAGCCGTACTCAACGACGGAAACGACAATTCAAGCGTCGACCGGTGAATTCAAGGACAAATTCAAGCCAACGGCTTACGAGGCGACCCCGAGCGTCGTACCAAAAGAGGGCGTTCAGGTTAGTGAGACTGTACCGTCGGAGGCAAAACCATCGAGTCTTTCGGCTGACCAACAAACGCCCAGTCAACGTGCTGAGATCAGCGTGACACTCCGCGAAGCCACTGCCGTAAGTGAGACGCAAGTTGAACAGCGCGAAGTGCCGAGTGAAGATTTTGTTAAACCAGTGAGTGTTACGGCTGAGGACAGCGTCCTGCCGAAAATTGGCTTATCCGTGTATGAAGTGCAGGAGGGAATCGCAGAGGACAAGCTGGAACCATTGAAAACTATAGCGGCAAAGGGAAGAGTGAATATCACACCAAATGAACCGCTGACCATCGAGCAAGTTCAATCGGAAGACAAACCGGGCAAGTATTATCCGGAATTAATCGTTCCAACGGAAGTAGCTACGCAGAGTATCATTTCACAGCGTCTGCTTGTGACGGAAGAGACAAACGCTCCGGAGAAAGAAGGTGAATATGTGCCCGGACGTTTGCCAGCTGGACAGCGCGCTCAGGTTGGAATATCGGAAGGTGTGGAGGTGCCGGAAATCAGCGACCAACCAATACAGGAAATGACCGGGGTGTACACTCCCGATCGGAAGGTGGATACATTCGAGGCTGAAAGGAAGGTTAGCCTGTTGGAAACGGTAACAGTATCAACCGTAGACTCGGAGCATCGGGAAACGAATCTGATAGCTGAGGACAGAAAAAGTGCAACGGCAGAATTGACAGTCGTGGAGAAAAGCTCAGTTACGACGACGGAAACGGTAACATCAGAAAGAGAAAACGAATATCAACCCGAAGAGCGACCCGTGGGAAAACTCGCTGATGCCTCGATACAGCCACTGGAGATTGGAACTGTGTCGAGCACTTTGATTCAAGAGTCCGAAGGCCTTTACACCGAAGAAACGAAACCAACCGCTGTTATAGCTGAATCAAGTTTGAGACCGGAAGAACATTTGACGGTATCGCAGATACAAACAGCGGATTATCCATCGGACTTTAAAGACGATCTCAAGTACATCACCGAGAGTGGCGTAATGAGCGTCGAACTTGCAGAAGCAAAAATTATACAAGAAACATTGACACACGATCGAGAGGAGAAAATCGAAGAGGCCGTGAAACCAGAAGAGCGAACGATCGATGCCAGTTTCGACTCGGTCAAGGGCGTTGAAATATACCAAACCACTTTGGTCGATAAAGAGGGCGAGCTCAAAATCTTCGAGATGCCCGAGAGCCATCGTGGAAAAGCCGTGCCAACGCATCCGGTCGTGTCATTCCAGATTGAAGAGACCAGGCCAGAGGACAATCTGGGCGATCTCTCCGGATTGATACCAACCACCGCGCGAGCAAAGATCGGACACGACAATCTTCAAGAGACCATCGTCGACGTAACAATTACGGACGAGCTAGTCGGTCAGGTACAAAAAGACAAAGTACCGGACTCGAAAAATGCGGAAATCGGTATTGATGAGATCGAGAGCGTGAGAACAACCGAGATCGTGGTCAATGAAGCAGAAGGCGAGTATACCGGAGTCTGCAAAGTGGAAAGTTTCTTCGCAACGTCAGGATTCACGACGACGGTTGCGATCGAGCAACAAGAAGTCCGAACGGAATCGCCGACCGGCGAATTCGTCGGCGAGACTCCGGTCCACGGAACCGCTCAAAGCAATCAGGTACCCCTTGAGAGTGTGTGCGTTGGGTTGCAAGAAATAGCGGAAAAAGAGGGCGTTTACACGGAAGAAACGAGGCCCGAAGGAAAAATCGCTAGTGTTGATTTTACGGAGGCACGACCGGGTGCGACGGTGCTCGAGGTGATGGCTCACGATCTGGAAAATGATTATTCACCGGATATGCAGCCGCAGAATTACACGGCCCAAAGTACCATCGATGGCCGTACCATCGCAATGAAGTCGGAAACGCTAGTGGAGCAGAGCGCTGGGAAAATGAGCGACGAGACACCGAAAACAGCAAAAGCATTCGGCACGCAGGAGGCTCACGACGAGCTCATAATTGTGGAGACAAATATCGCTGAAGCGGAAAAACCGCGACTCGAAGAGACGAAACCGTTGGAACAAACTGCAGCGATCGAAATGGCGACCACCGAAAACATAACTATAACCGAGGTAGTGACAGATCAAAAGGAAGACATTCTTCAAGTTGACGAGTTGGCTAAAGGAAGAAAAATAACTATGAATTTAACGTCGACCCACGAAGTTGCGGAAACGCGAGAAACTGTGATCGCAAACAACGTTGACGTTCTCGTAAAAGATGTTAAACCAAAATCAGAGAGTGCGACATTGTTGCAGAATGGTTTGGAAATCGTTCAACAGACTGAAACAACGACCTCGGAAAAAGAATCCCTTTTAGCGGAAGATACGAAACCGGAAGTCAAGCGCGTAGATATAACATTCGCAGAGGGCCAAGGTTTACAGGTGACGATGACACATTCGGAAGATAAGGAAGGACCGCTGGCGGAAAAAACACAACCAAAGAGCGTCGAAGCCCTGGTGGACTTTGAGGTTCAAGGTGTGGCCACGAAATTCGAGGTAGTGAGTGACACCGGCGTTACAGATTTTACACCCCAAGTACCAATCGATGCCAAACCGCAAACAACGCTGCTTCCGTACGAGACAGTGATCGCCGAAGAGGTACAAACCCAAGAGACCGAGGTGCCCTTGAAGGAAGTTGCACCGAGCGACAGGAAAGCCGAACTCGCTTTTGAGATTGGTGAAAGCGTGGTCGTATCGACGGTGACCGTTGGAGAACAGGAAAAACTTCTTGAAGAGACGGACAAACCAGATACTAAAACGGCGACGTTCGAACTGACGAGCCATGGCGTGGCACAGGCAAGTGAAACTATACCTGAGGACGGTGCGAGTGAATTCAAGTCGGAGGTTGCACAGCCAGCGATCGCTCATACAGATCACGTAACTCATAAGAGTCTTATAACCATGGAAACATCGACGAGCGATCTTGAGGGTATAATGACTGAATTTGTCAAGCCCGAAGAAAAAATGCCAGACGTGGCTTTTGAAGAAGCAAGCGTGGGGCTCAGCGTGATCCAAACGATTACCTCTGACATGGAAAAAGAATACATACCAACAGAATCGCAGACCGAACATGCCACAACGAGTTTTGACGCTCATCGCGTTGCTGAACTCTCAGAAGTAACAACCACATCCGAAACGGGACAATTAATCAGCCAAATTCCGCATTCATTTGTGGCGACGAAAGAACATGTGCCATTCGAAAGCAGCGTCATTCAGAGCCAAATGCTAGTATCGGAAAAAGAGACAGAGTTCACGGAAAAGCCAGCTGTTGCTACGAACACGGTAAGTGTAACGATCGGTGATAAAGGTCAAGTCACAACAGTAACAGAAGTGACAACGATTGAACACGAAGGAAGTCTAGCAAGCTTTGAAAAGCCAGAGGAAAAAATGGCTAATTTCGATTTTTCTGGACATGTGATTGCCGAAAAAACTCAAGTCGAGGTCGATTCCAGTACCGGAGAACTCGAATATCTCAAACCTCAATCAGTTGCAGCGGTTCCATCGCAAATTCCGTTGGAAAGCGTCATAAGAACGGAGACTCAAGTGAACGAGGCCGAAGCTCCGCTTACGGACGACAAGAAACCTACCGAAGCCTTAGCCGATTTGTCGGTGGTCGAGGGTCAGAGTATCCAAGTCGAAATGGTCACGATGGAGGACAAAGAAGCGGACTACAAGCCGAAAGATTTGCCGGAAGGAAAAATAGCCGCAAAAGTACTGACTGGTGGACATTTGGTCGCCGAAACTGTCGAGCTTGTTACCGACTCGAGTACGAAAGAGTTTATGGATGATAAACCAACTCCGTCGGTTGCGGTCTGCGATCAACTGACATTCAATCCTTTAACAAGCTCACAGGTTCTTGTGGGTGAGAGTGAATATCAATTGCTTCCTGACGTCAAACCTGAAGATAAAGTGGCTCTGATTGACGTTGAATCTGGACGAAGTACGGTTACGATTTCGGAAATAACACCGAGTGATAAAGAGTCGGTATACCTGCCGGAAATATTGCCAGGCGAAAAACTTGCGACTTTTGGAATTGACATGACTCACGAAATCGCCGAGACAACGTCGGTCGTGATCGAACATTCGGTGGGTAATGTCGAACGCACGAAATTCGACTCAGTGAAAGCTTCTTCGAGCCAAGAGGTTTATAGCAGTGTAATTGTCTCAGAAGACATTTCCCAAGAACAAGAGAAATTGTTCGAGGGTACTTTCAAGCCGGAGACAAAAGACATCCATGTCTCGGTTGAGGAGGGTAAGCGAGTGACGACGATCGAAGAAGTCACATCCGAAGATCGGGAAGAGAATTTCGTTGGTGAATTCAAACCCAAAACGAGAGAAGCCCTGCCAGAATTAACACCCGGTGGAGAAGTAGCGGAGAAATCGGAAGTGATTCCAAGTTTCAGCACTGGTGAGGTTGAGATCTTGAAACCCACAAAGGCCACAGCCCAGATCGGTCAGAAGCCTTACGAGACTGTTCAGTTGACGGAGGAATTTTTGGGTGAACGAGAAGCGGAGAGAATTGAAAGGAAGACCGAAATGACAAAAGCTCGTGTGGCTTTGGATGAAGAAACTTCGGTGCTCGTCGTTGAGACGACTATGACGCAAGATTTAGAAGAGGAATTGACCACTCCCAGCAAGCCACGTGAAGAAACAGCTAGACCGGCTATGGAGGGTAAAGAAGTTGTTCAACAAAACGAAATAACGCCGAGAGAAGATCTGGCTGAGATGACGATTGCAAAGCCCGCAAGATTGGAAGCTAAAGAGACGCAGGATACTTTCGAGAGTGTCGGAGTTACAGAAGCGATTACCCAAGAGCTTGGTCAAGCCTTCGATGGAAAATTCAAGCCGGATCATCGTATGGCTGAGGTAACTTTCGTCGAGGGTAAAAGTTTGACGGTGAACCAAGTCTTTGCTCAGGACAAGGAAGGAAGTGTCACACTTGCTAAACGAGTGGAAAGCGTAGCAGAAGTTTCGGTAACCAGAGTTGGTCAAGATATCGCCGAAAAGACGCAGATCTTTGTTGACCAAAGTGTCGGCTCCGTCGAGCCGTTTGAAAGTGACAAACGTAAAGCGCATCCGAGACAAGACGCGTTCGAACCGATAATCATCGAGGAAGTACCAACAGGCGAGAGTGAGAAATCTTTCGTGGATTACCCGAAATCCGTATCGACCACGGCCCAAGAGAAATTCGAAGAAGGTTATGGTGTAACAATTACAGAAGTTACATCAGGCGAGGTGGAGTCCAGCTTGGAAGAGCAAAAGATCATTGAATCGCGTACTGCCGAAAGTTCTTTGGTGATCGAACGGAGTACCGTTGAAACTACAGCGGTTGAGTCACAATTGGATGTGCAAACGAAACCCGAGGAACTCGAATTTGATAAACAAGTGGCAATTAGCAGTCAGGATACTTTCGAGGGAATAACCGTTAGTGAAAACTTGGTTAAAGAAAGCGAGCAGTTATTCGAGGGTGCGTTCAAGCCAACAACGCAAAAAGCCATCGTTGACGTTCAGGGCGCTACTTCCGTTCAAGTGTCCGAAGTAACGAGCGAAGACAGGGAAGAAAGTTTCGTGGGTAAACCGAGAGCACCAGGAGTCAAGGCTAGAGAGGAGTATAATTTGTACGAAACTGCTGAAAGATCAGAGACCGAAGCTGTCCAGAGTATTGGGGAGATTACCGAAGAAAAACGTGTGACGTCACAAGCAACACTAACTCAGACGGTGATGGAATCGGTGGTAGAAACGGTGACGACAACGGGCGAGCGTGAAGATAAATTCGAGGGCAAATTCACGCCTGAAATGCAGAAAGGCACACCGCAAATGGACGGTTTGAGTACAGTGACGATTGAAGAAATCGTTTCCACCGAGACGGAAAACATTTTAGAGGACGCGGAAAAACCAAAAGATCGCAGAGCACAGCCAAATATAAGCGGCCGTGAAGTGGCTCAAACAACGGAAATAGAGACGATCGCAGCTGCCCAGGAATTTGACAAATTTACGGGACCAGCAGCGCAAAAGGGCAAACCACAATTTGACGAAATGACATCGATCATCGTTTCGCATACGGTGTCGAACGAAACTGAGCAAATACTTCAGAGTCCCGAAATTCCGAAAGAAAAGAGTGTCAGGCCAAATTTGGATGGTAGAGAGATTGCAGAAACAACGTCAGTCGAAACGATATCAACGGTGGAAGAATTCACCAAGCCAAAAGGCCCGGAATCGCAAAAGGGAGTTCCAGCTTTGGAGGAACATTCTTCAGTCACTGTTTCGCATGTCGTGTCCAATGAAACGGAGCAAGAGATGCCAAGTCCTGAAGTTCCAGGAACTAAAACAGCTCAGCCTTCGCTTCTTGGAAGAGAAATAGCCCAAACCTCTCACGTAGTGACTATGTCAAGTGAAGGTTACATCGTGGACACCGCGAGCCCAGAAGAGCGAAGAGGACAACCAGCTTTAGAAGAATTGTCATCCATAATTGTTTCTCAAACGGTATCGAACGAAGCGGAGGAGTTGTTACCGGGAGGAGAAGCGCCAACTTCGAAAAAAGCTGAACAAAGTATGTCAGGTCGTGACATAGCGGAAACGACGCAGGTATTGACGCTGGCGAGTTTCCAGGATTTGGTTGATGATACAAAACCAGAAGAACAACAGGGCAAACGGGAATTGGAGGAACACTCGTCCATAACTGTTTCGCAAATTATTTCCCATGAGGCGGAAGATACTCTGCTGAGTCCCGAGGTTCCCAAGGGCAAAACTGCTCAGCCTCAATTCACTGGTAGAGAAATTGCTGAATCGAGTCAAGTAACGCCATTGACGAGCGTCCAAGATTTGGCAGCGACAAAAGCTCCCGAAGAACAACGCGGTAAACCACATCATGATGAAATGTCTTCACTTATTGTATCGCAAACTATTTCGAACGAGGCGGAGGCAACATTACCAACCGCTACCGTACCTAGCCAAGTAACGGCTAAACCCAATCTTCTGGGTAGAGAAACAGTCGAAACGACTGAAGTTACAACTGTAACGAATGCTGAAGAACTCGTTGCTCCTGCAGTACCGGAAGAACAAAAAGGACAACCGCACATGGACGAATTGACGTCGCTCATCGTTTCGCAAGCCGTGTCCAATGAGTCTGAACAATTATTACCTGCTCCTGAAGTCCCGAGTGTCAAATCAGCGACACCAAATCTTTCTGGCCGGGAAATTGCCGAAACTAGCGAAGTAATGACCGTCCATAATACGGAAGAGCTCGTCAGGACGAAAAAACCTGAAGAACAACGTGGAAAAGCACAACTTGACGAACTAACATCGTTGATTGTGTCACAGACAGTTTCAAACGAAATTGAGGAGAATTTACCAAGTGCTCAAGTACCCGACGAGGCCACAGCGAAGTCGAATCTTCTAGGCAGGGAAACAGCTCAAACGATTCAAGTAACGACACTCACTAACGCCGAGGACCTCGCTGCTTTCGCAGCACCTGAAGAGCAGAAGATCAAACCTCGTCTTGACGAACTCAAGTCCCTCATAGTGTCGCAGGCCATGTACAATGAGACTGAAGAACTTTTGCCCAGTCCGGAGCTTCCAACTGGAAAAACAGCGATGCCCAATTTATCTGGACGTGAAATAGCAGAAACGAGTGAAGTAACAACAGTATCGAGTACCGATGAATTCGTAAGGGAGAAGAGACCGGAGGAACAACGCGGAGTACCACAATTGGATGGTTTAACATCTGCAATAGTTTCACAGACAGTCTTTAATGAGCATGAAGAATTACTTCCGGGACAAGAAATGCCAGGCGAAAAAATCGCGCAACCGCTTTTGTCAGGGCGTGATGTGGCCGAAACTCATCAAGTTCTTACCCTCGCGAGTAGTGGAGAATTCATCGGTGACAAGAAACCCGAACTGCAGGAAGGCAAACGGAACGTCGAAGAATTCTCTTCGCTTACAGTTTCTCAGGTGATTCCTAATGATCAGGAAGGATCAATGCCAACTGCGGATGTACCTAGCGAGAGTACAGCACAACCGAAATTGTCAGGACGTGAAGCCGTGGTAACACTGCAAATAACGACACTCACAAATACCGAAGAGTTTTCAAGACCAAAAGCACCGGAAGAACACACTGGCAAAGCAATGCTCGATGAGTTGTCTTCTTTGACCGTGTCTCAAATTCAAACGAACGAGGCAGAGGGTGTTTTGCCAAGTCCAGAAGTGCCAACTGGCAGAAAAGCTCAACCGAATTTGTTCGGCCGGGAAATAGCTGAAAAGAGCCATGTTGTAACAGTGACAATGGCTGAAGATATGCCGGAGATCGAAAAAACCGAAAGCCAACGCGGAACCACGGAAATTGAGGGAATGAGCACAGTGACAGTTTCAGAAGTTATATCCAACGAGACCGAGACAAATATGCCAACCGAAGAAAAGCCAAAAACCTATAAAGCACTGACGCACGTTTCAAGTATCGAAGTGATCGAGACTACTGAAATATTGACTGCGATGAACACGCAAGACTTACCAGATCGAGCGGCACCTGATACGCAAAGAGGAAAACCGAATCTCGAAGAGCTCGCGTCGGTATTCGTATCCGAAATAACTCACGGAGAAACCGAAAACATTCTGGTAACACCCGAAGAACCGATCAAACAGATCGCTGATACGAACTTGTGGGGCCGACAAGTAGCCGAAAAGTCGCAGGTACTGACGAGCACAACAGCGCAAGATTTGCCGGAGGAACAGAAGCCTGAAAGCAAGAAAATCATTCCAGAACAAATACCGTACGAAAGTTTCGAGCAATCTATTCAACAATTACAAGAAAGCGAGTCGACTCTGGCAGTCAAAAAATCGGCGGCATCGGGCCAAGCTGATGTAGTTTTCCAAACTTCAGAAAGTATCGGAATTTCGGAGGTGACAAACTTTGAAAAAGAATCGAAAGAGGTTATAAAGGGCAAAGCTGACGAAGTCAAGGCCCAGCCGGATGTTGTTGATCGGGGTGTAGCGACAAAAGAGGAAATACTGTCGGAAAGTGTAGCATCCGAATTCAACGTTGAAAAACCGGAAACAAAGAGAGCGAGGCCAGTGGACGATGAGAAACGTGGCGTATTAGTGACGGAGCTTCGAGCTACCGGAGAACACGAATCTGAATTGCCCGAATCCGTAAAACCTATCGCAAAATCGGCTCATGTCTCGATCGAGTCTGACCATCTGAAGCGAGTCACCGTCGGTGAGTACAACACACTTTGGGGATATATCCGGTTATTTATATTTCTTGTTTCGTAGCTGTTAAAATATATTCGATACTCGTGAGAGATACGAATCTATTCCAGTCAACATTCCCGAATTCGTCGAAAATCAAATTGGTGATTGGTTCAGATTCGATTGTAGTAAGTCAGTCTATAATTCAATAATTCGCATTGGAAGGACTCCCTGACTTTCTCCGAGCTATATACTTGTCCACATTAGATATTTTTTTTTATTGTTCGTCGTTGTGTTTAGTACCTGAGCGTTGTTCGTATTTTTTTAAAGAAAATTATATATTTTTATCAAAGAGCTGTAATAGGCTGCAGAATACTATCAGTAATAAAGAAAACGCAATAGTCTCTATAAACGAAATTTCATATCGGTAAGTAAAAAAATCGTACATCCTCTCGACACAACACGCGAGACAATACAACGAAACATATTACACTGTATACGCTCTTTACTTCATACACGCGCACAAATGAATAATTGTAGCGACTTATCGATGGAAATCCCATCGACTTGAAACGTATTCACAAGCATTCGACAATCATGCTCACCATTGCCACTTTTGAGTTGTTCCACGTATTGACAAGAAAATCCATACTAACATATATCACTCAGTAACTCTTTTTTACCTGGTAGTTTTGTTTCCCCATATCCAGCGACTGATCTAGGATGGAGGTCCTTCTTTGTGTAGTTAAATTCCCATTGTTGTTGCGTTGAGGAAAAAAATGGTGCACAATAAGCAGTAGAACGTGAAGTGAGAAAGCGTCAGCGTTTGGGATAATCTGTAAAGCAAATTGATGATCTATGGTCAGAGTAATTTTGCATCGTTTATCGGAAAATTCAACCGGGTCAATACTTTGGGGATTCGTTGCAAAATTAATAGTTGACGCTTACAGAGCACACGTACAAATCAAATTTCAATATAACAAGAACAATAACACAATATTGTTTTCATAGTCGACCAAATTCTGCAAAATTATACAATGGTTTTTGGAATGTCTAGTAGAATCTCTCGAATCATAAACTGAAAGCTATAACGCATCCAGTTTGCGTCGAAGAAGAACGGAAATATGCTTTGCACAGTTACTTAAAGAAAATCCTCGATCCCTGATCAAATCTTCATAGAAGTCAAACCAAAAAGGCAAAGCAAGCAGCAAACAGACCACATGACACCCTAATCACCTCACAACTCTTCTGTAACATTTCAGAAACAACAGAAGCACGCGTGCAACAACATCACAGCACATTAATACACGACACAGAACACGATTTATCAGATACAGTACAACAGCCGGTGTCCGAATCGGACACCGAAGTAACTGAAGAATACACGACCAAATTCAGGCGCGGTAGTAAGGACGAAGAAACATCAGCAGTCAAAACAAAAAGGACAATCATACGTAAGAAAAAACCATCCTCTTCCGATCGCGAAAACGTTGTCGTTATCGAAGAAGAATTGGAAGACATCAAATCACAATTACCAAGTATACCGAAAAAACAGTTCATGTCGATCGAAGAAGTAACCGGTGACTCGGGCGTCGACGAAGAAATAATACCATCGTGCATCGAAGAAGCCGAAGATGTAGCTGAGCCTGAAAAAGCAATTCCTCTGGAAGAAACTCCTGTTGATATGAGCGTGGCAGACATTATGACCAATGGAAAACTCAAACGACATGTTGATAAGGGCCTCACCATAAAACGTAAAACGAAAAAGGAAGATATCGAAGAAACAACGCAGTCTGTAAGACGAACAGAAAACGAATCAGCCAATGAAGAGGAAATTCGAGAAGAAGTCACGATTGTTAACGAACCAACAAGGACGGGGAAACCTCGAAAAGTGGTGAAGAGAAAAATTATCCGACATGAGGGCACAAATCAAGAAGTTACGGAGGAAGATACGTTCGAGCAGGAGGACCAGGCACCGGTGGTAGCTGTCTTTGCTCAACCCGAAGAAGAGAATATCCCTGAGGAGAGGACGGAAGTACTTCCATCCATCAAGTTCGCAAAACCCACCGAACGTGAAGAAATACGCGAAGAAGTGACGATCACACAAGACACTACAAAAGAAGGAAAACCGAGAAAAGTAACAAAGAAAAAAATCATCCGCAGAAAAGGCAAGAAACAGCAGATAACAGTAGAACAAACGGTTGAAGAGGAAGGTCACGCACCCGTAACCACGGTTCTGGCACAACCAGAAGAAGAATATATTCCCGAAGAAACTACAACACCGTTACCGTCAATGGAGTTCACTAAGCCTATCGAACGCGAAGAAGTTCGCGAGGAAGTTACTGTTACGCAGGATACCACCAAGCGAGGAAAGGCGCGGAAAATCACGAAAAAGAAAATTATCCGCAGGAAAGGCAGTAAACAACAGGTCACAGAAGAGCAGACGGTTGAAGAAGAGGGAAAAGCTCCAGTGACGACTATCTCTGCTCAACCCGAAGAAGAGTATTTCCCTGAGGAAAATACGGAAGTACTACCATCCATCGAGTTCGGGAAACCTACGGAACGTGAAGAAATACGCGAAGAAGTGACGGTCACACAAGACACTACAAAAGAAGGAAAACCGAGGAAGGTAACAAAGAAAAAAATCATTCGCAGAAAAGGCAAGAAACAGGAGGTGACTGTAGAGCAAACGGTTGAAGAGGAAGGTCAGGCACCCGTAACAACGGTTCTCGCACAGCCCGAGGAGGAATATATTCCCGAAGAAACTACTTCACTGTTACCATCAATAGAATTGGCTGAGCCTACCGAACGTGAAGAAGTTCGGGAAGAAGTGACTGTAACGCAGGATATCACCAAGCGGGGAAAGACGCGGAAAATCACGAAAAAGAAAATTATCCGCAGGAAAGGCAGTAAACAACAGGTCACTGAAGAGCAGACAGTTGAAGAAGAGGGAAAAGCTCCAGTCACGACTGTCTTTGCGCAACCCGAAGAAGAGTATTTCCCTGAGGAAAACACGGAATTACTTCCGTCCATCAAGTTCGCGAAACCTGCTGAACGTGAAGAAATCCGTGAAGAAGTGACGGTCACACAAGACACTACGAAAGAAGGAAAACCAAAGAAAGTAACAAAGAAAAAAATCATTCGCAGAAAAGGCAAAAAACAGCAGGTCACTGTAGAACAAACAGTTGAAGAGGAAGGTCAGGCACCCGTGACCACGGTTCTGGCACAACCAGAAGAAGAATATATTCCCGAAGAAGCAACATCACTGTTACCGTCAATAGAGTTTGCTGAACCTACCGAACGTGAAGAAGTTCGCGAGGAAGTAACCGTTACTCAGGATACGTCTAGACAGGGAAAGCCACGGAAAATTACGAGAAAGAAAATTATTCGCAGGAAAGGCAGTAAACAACAGGTCACTGAAGAGCAGACGGTGGAAGAAGAGGGAAAAGCTCCGGTGACGACTGTCTCTGCTCTACCCGAAGAAGAGTATTTCCCTGAGGAAAATACCGAATTACTTCCGTCTATTAAGTTCGCGAAACCTGCTGAACGTGAAGAAATACGTGAAGAAGTGACGGTCACAAAAGACAGTACAAAAGAAGGAAAACCGAGAAGAGTAACAAAGAAAAAAATCATTCGCCGAAAAGGCAAAAAACAGCAGGTCACTGTAGAACAAACGGTTGAAGAGGAAGGTCAGGCACCCGTAACAACGGTTCTCGCACAGCCCGAGGAGGAATATATTCCCGAAGAAACTACTTCGCTGTTACCATCGATAGAATTGGCTGAGCCTACCGAACGCGAAGAAGTTCGGGAAGAAGTGACCATAACACAGGATACCACCAAGCGAGGAAAGCCGCGGAAAATCACGAAAAGGAAAATTATCCGCAGAAAGGGCAAGAAACAGCAAGTAACTGTAGAACAAACGATTGAAGAGGAAGGTCAGGCACCCGTAACCACGGTTCTTGCACAACCGGAAGAAGAATATATTCCCGAAGAAACTACATCACCGTTACCGTTAACAGAGTTCGCTGAACCTATCGAACGTGAAGAAGTTCGCGAGGAAGTAACCGTTACTCAGGATACCTCTAGACAGGGAAAGCCGCGGAAAATTACGAAAAAGAAAATCATCCGCAGGAAAGGTGCTAAACAACAAGTCACAGAAGAGCAGACGGTTGAAGAAGAGGGAAAAGCTCCAGTGACGACTGTCTTTGTTCAACCTGAAGAAGAGTATTTCCCTGAGGAAAATACAGAGTTCCTTCCTTCCATCAAGTTCGCGAAACCTGCTGAACGTGAAGAAATACGTGAAGAAGTGACGGTCACACAAGACGCTACAAAAGAAGGAAAACCCAGAAAAGTAACAAAGAAAAAAATCATCCGCAGAAAAGGAAAGAAACAGGAAGTGACTGTAGAACAAACGGTTGAAGAGGAAGGTAAGGCGCCCGTAACTACGGTTCTTGCACAACCGGAAGAAGAATATATACCCGAAGAGACTACATCACCGTTACCATCAATAGAGTTCGCTGAACCTATCGAACGTGAAGAAGTTCGCGAGGAAGTAACCGTAACTCAGGATACCTCCAGTGACGGAAAGCCGCGGAAAATTAGGAAAAAGAAAATTATCCGCAGGAAAGGCAGTAAACAGCAGGTCACTGAAGAGCAGACTGTTGAAGAAGAGGGGAAAGCTCCAGTGACGACTGTCTCTGCTCAACCCGAAGAAGAGTATTTCCCTGAAGAAAATACGGAAATACTACCATCCATCGAGTTCGGGAAACCTACGGAACGTGAAGAAATCCGCGAAGAAGTGACGGTCACACAAGACACTACAAGAGAAGGAAAACCGAGAAAAGTGACGAGGAAAAAAATCATTCGCAGAAAAGGCAAGAAACAAGAGGTGACTGTAGAACAAACGGTTGAAGAGGAAGGTCAGGCACCTGTAACCACGGTTCTTGTACAACCAGAAGAAGAATATATTCCCGAAGAAACTACATCACCGTTACCGTCAATAGAGTTTGCTGAACCTACCGAACGTGAAGAAGTTCACGAGGAAGTAACCGTTACTCAGGATACGTCTAGACACGGAAAGCCACGGAAAATTACGAAAAAGAAAATTATCCGGAGGAAAGGCAGTAAACAACAGGTCACAGAAGAGCAGACGGTGGAAGAAGAGGGAAAAGCTCCAGTGACGACTGTCTCTGCTCAACCCGAAGAAGAGTATTTTCCTGAAGAAAATACAGAATTACTTCCGTCCATCAAGTTCGCAAAACCTGCTGAACGTGAAGAAATATGTGAAGAAGTGACGATCACACAAGACACTACAAAAGAAGGAAAACCGAGAAGAGTAACAAAGAAAAAAATCATTCGCAGAAAAGGCAAGAAACAGGAGGTGACTGTAGAACAAACGGTTGAAGAGGAAGGTCAGGCACCCGTAACAACGGTTCTCGCACAGCCCGAGGAGGAATATATCCCCGAAGAAACTACTTCCCTGTTACCATCAATAGAATTGGCTGAGCCTACCGAACGCGAAGAAGTTCGAGAAGAAGTGACCATAACACAGGATACCACCAAGCGAGGAAAGCCGCGGAAAATCACGAAAAGAAAAATTATCCGCAGAAAAGGCAAGAAACAGCAAGTAACTGTAGAACAAACGGTTGAAGAAGAAGGTCAGGCACCCGTCACCACGGTTCTTGCACAAGCGGAAGAAGAATATATTCCCGAAGAAGCGACTGCGCCGTTACCATCAATGGAATTGGCTAAGCCTACCGAACGCGAAGAAGTCCGCGAGGAAGTTACTGTTACGCAGGATACCACTAAACAGGGAAAGCCGAGAAAAATCACGAAAAAGAAAATCATCCGCAGGAAAGGTGCTAAACAACAAGTCACAGAAGAGCAGACGGTTGAAGAAGAGGGAAAAGCTCCAGTAACGACTATCTCTGCTCAACCCGAAGAAGAGTATTTCCCTGAGAAAAATACGGAACTTCTTCCGTCCATTAAGTTCACGAAACCGACTGAACGCGAAGAAATCCGTGAAGAAGTGACGGTCACACAAGACACTACAAAAGAAGGAAAACCGAGGAAAGTAACGAAGAAAAAAATTATTCGCAGAAAAGGCAAAAAACAGCAGGTCACTGTAGAACAAACGGTTGAAGAGGAAGGTCGGGCACCGGTAACAACGGTTCTCGCACAGCCTGAGGAGGAATATATTCCCGAAGAAACTACTTCACTGTTACCATCAATAGAATTGGCTGAGCCTACCGAACGCGAAGAAGTTCGGGAAGAAGTGACCATAACGCAGGATACCACCAAGCGGGGAAAGCCACGGAAAATCACGAAAAGAAAAATTATCCGCAGAAAAGGCAAGAAACAGCAAGTAACTGTAGAACAAACGGTTGAAGAGGAAGGTCAGGCACCCGTCACCACGGTTCTTGCACAAGCGGAAGAAGAATATATTCCTGAAGAAGCGACTGCGCCGTTACCATCAATGGAATTGGCTGAGCCTACCGAACGCGAAGAAGTCCGCGAGGAAGTTACTGTTACTCAGGATACCTCCAGTCAGGGAAAGCCGCGGAAAATTACGAAAAAGAAAATCATCCGCAGGAAAGGCAGTAAACAACAGGTCACTGAAGAGCAGACGGTTGAAGAAGAGGGAAAAGCTCCAGTGACGACTGTCTTTGCTCAACCCGAAGAAGAGTATTTCCCTGAGGAAAATACAGAGTTACTTCCGTCCATCAAGTTCGGGAAACCTACGGAACGTGAAGAAATACGTGAAGAAGTAACGGTCACACAAGACACTACAAGAGAAGGAAAACCGAGGAAAGTTACGAGGAAAAAAATCATTCGCAGAAAAGGCAAGAAACAGGAGGTAACTGTAGAACAAACGGTTGAAGAGGAAGGTCAGGCACCCGTAAGCACGGTTCTTGTACAACCGGAAGAAGAATATATTCCCGAAGAAGTTACATTACCGTTACCGTCAGTAGAGTTTGCTGAACCTATCGAACGTGAAGAAGTTCGCGAGGAAGTAACCGTTACTCAGGATACGACCAAACAGGGAAAGCCACGAAAAATCACCAAAAAGAAAATCATCCGCCGGAAAGGTGCTAAACAACAAGTCACAGAAGAGCAGACGGTTGAAGAAGAGGGAAAAGCTCCAGTGGTTACGGTAACCGAACTTTCTGATGACGCTGTCGATTTGGTCGTGGAACGACCAGAGAAGATTCCGAAAGTGCCAAAGAAAAAGCTCCAACCTGTGAAGGACGGTAAGAGCACAGAGGATATTGGAGTCCTAAAAGCAAAATTGAAACCTCAACGAGTCGACTTGGAAGTAACGGAAGTTAAATCGACAAAACTGAAAATTTCGAAACCGGAAACTGAAAAACCACAGTTCGCTCAAATAAAACTGAGAAAAGCTCCAATAATGAAACGCCCGGATAAAAAGAAGGATAAGTTCCCCAAAGTTCTTCTGCGCAGTCGTGTAGAATGCTTTGAGTGGCCTCCTGCAGTTCGTCACCTCAAGTTCACTATACTCAAGCCTCAGTTCGTGCAAAACGGCATCTTGTCCCATTCGGTGGAAGAAGCCATTCAGTTGCAAAAGAAAAAGCGAAGAAAGTTCAAGCCGATCGATCACGATGAAACTGTTTTGGAAAAACTTGACGCTGAATTGGATGATTTGAAAAAAGTTCCACTGGAGAAAGTCCCTTCAAAAACGGGATATCAACGACAATCAAAACCCGAAAAACCGAAGGAAGAACCGTTAGAAAAACTGAAAGTTGGCAAAGGCAAGTCTCCTGTTCAAGTGGAAGAAGAACGGGAGCAAATTAAATTGAAGAAAATCCCTGAGAAAACACTCGACGATGAAGCTGAGATAAGATCTACCAACAAGCAACGAAAGCAACCAGACGACAAGAGAAAGCCTAGCGAACAGGATGAATCACCCGAACGTTTGAAGTTCCAGCCTCACGACATTCCATCTTCTGAAACAAATTTGGAAACGTACGAACATTCCCAGGACGAGGAAATTCCTGGAGAGCCTGGAAAGTTGGAGGCAAAGAAGAAACCGAAGCGCAAACCGAAAAGGTCGGAGCCAGAATCTGTGAGTATCGATATTGTCCCGGGTAAGCCTAAGCAGAGAGATGATGAGGAAACATCGGAACACAAATTCAAACCTCGGCAAGGTCCTAAACCTGAGGAGCAGAAAGAAAAAATAAAATTGAAACCTTGGAAAAAACCAAAGGACGAGGAGATGGAAGAGAAACCTCACGATGACAACATCACGTTTATACCTTCGGACAAAGAATATGAAGACATCCCGGAAACAATTGAGACGGTCACAACGCGGGAAATTGTAAAAGAACCCAAAAAGAAACCGAAGAAAATAACGAAAAAACGTATTACAAAGAAAAAGGGGAAGAAACAACAGGTGACGGAAGTTACGACCATAGAGGAAGAAGGTGAAGCACCAGTTTGTTCTGTTGTAGAACATCCCGTAGAAGAAATTATTTCCGATGACATAATTCTACCATTGCTATCACCCGAAGAACCGACCGAAGGCACAGAACCAGAAGAAATCCGTCAACAGGTAACTGTCAGCGAAATAACGTCCGAGGAAGGTAAACCGGTGACGGTGTCGAGAAAACGAATTACTAAGCGTCAAGGGAAAAAACAAGCGGTCGTTGCTGTTGAAATAATCGAAGAGGAAGGTAAAGCCCCGATAGTTGTACACACTGAAACATCTGGAGAAGAAGTAATTGACGAAGAAACGTACGAACCTTTGGGAACCTTTGAGGAAGAAAAACCATCGCTTGTCGAAGAGACGAGCGAACAAGTGACCGTTACCGAAGTAACGACAAAAGACGGACGGCCTAGAAAAACAACAAACAGACGCATTATTAGGAAAAAAGATAAACGGCAAAAAGTCACGGAAGAAATAACAGTCGAGGAGTTCGGAAAATCTCCGCAGAAAACGACATCAGAGCAAATCCTCGAAGCACTGCCCGAAGGTATGGAGTGGGAAGAACAGCAGCCTGTTCTCGAGGAAATACGAGACGAGGAAAAAGTCACTGATTCGTTGACGCCCGACGGTAAACCCAAAAAATTCACCAAGAAGAAGAGGATTATCAAACGTGGCAAGGTAGAAAAAGTAACGGAGGAAATAACCGTTGAAGAAGAAGGAAAAGCTCCGCTGACTCTTGTTTTAGAGGAACCCAACGAGGAAAATGTTATTGATGAAACGGTCGTCGAATGCTCACCAGAATACGAGGAACCGAAGGAATTTGAACTCACCGAACAGATCAGTGTCACGGAAGGAGTTACTGATGAGGGCAAACCACGAACAATCATTAGAAAGCGTGTTATTCGAAGGAAAGGTAATAAACAACGAGTATCCGAGAAAGTGACCGTAAAAGAAGAAGGAAAACCTTCTGTGACGACCGTCCTAGAAGAACCACTCGATGAAATTGTTTTGGACGAAACGACTCACGTATTGCCAATCATTGAGGGAGTCACGCCTACCGAAGAAGAAGAAACGGTCCTTGAACAAGTAGTTGTGACTGAGACGGTAACGCATCAGGGTAAGCCGAAGAAAATTGTGAAAAAACGAGTAGTACGTAGGCGCGGCAACAAGCAAAAGGTCACAGAAGAGACGGTGATCGAAGAAGCTGGCAAAACACCATCTTCGAGCGTCATTGAATATCCTGATGAAGTTGTAATATTTAAAGAAACAAACAAACCGATTGAACAAGTTCCAGACGTTGTACCGGAGGTTGTTACTTCAGAAACTACGGTATTTGAGGAACTGACGCCCCAGCTGAAGCCGCAACGAACGACAAGAAAACGGACGATTGTTCGAAAACCACATAAAAAGCCCCGAGTGACCGAAGAAACAACGGTAGAACAGGAAGGCCAGGAACCTGTAATTACTGTCCGTGAACTGCCTGCTGAAGAAGTCGATAACATCCTACAAAAGCAACCAAAGACTAAAAAAGTTCCCGAAGATGCAGAAGACATTGCCAGTTCCGCGGAGATCGTTGATACTATAGTCACTGAAGAAATTCAAGATGCACCCGGTAAAAAACCCAAAAAGGTGACAAAGAAAAAGACAATACGCAGGAAACAAGGCAAGAAACCCGAAGTTACTGAAGAAATAACAATTGAGGAGGTTGGAAAGGCACCAAGAAAAACCATCGTCGTTGTGCCATCCGATGAAATTGTTGAAGACGAAGAAACCTCGGCACTACCGCAACTCGGTCAGCCATCTACGGCGACCATAGTCGAGGCGACGCGCGAAGAAGTTACCGTAACGGAGGTTGTGACCAAAAAAGGAAAACCGAGAAAAGTCACGAAGAAGCGCACTATTGTTCAAAAACCAGACGAAAAGCCCAGAGTTACTGAAGAAACAACGGTGGTAGAAGATGATCGAGAACCCGTGATGACTGTCCACGAACTTCCAGCAGAAGAAGTCCAACAAGTTTTGCAGGAAGAGTCAAAACCGAAAAAGACGAAAAAACCGAAAGTTAAACCTGTAAAGGCACCAGAAAAGAACGAAGATACTGAAATCACAGAAACCGTTGTGGCAGATACTGAGGATATTCCGGAAGTTGTCGATACGATAATCACTGAAGAAATTCAAGAAACACCTGATGAAAAACCCAAAAAGGTGACGAAGAAAAAGACAATACGCAGGAAACAAGGCAAGAAACCCGAAGTTACTGAAGAAATAACAATTGAGGAGGTTGGAAAGGCACCAAGAAAAACAATCGTCGTTGTGCCATCCGATGAAATTGTTGAAGACGAAGAAACCTCGACACTACCACAACTCGATCAGCCATCTACCGCGACTATAGTCGAAGCAACGCGCGAAGAAATCACCATAACGGAGGTTGTGACCAAAAAAGGAAAACCGAGAAAAGTCACGAAGAAGCGCACTATTGTTCAAAAACCAGACGAAAAGCCCAGAGTTACCGAGGAAACAACGGTGGTAGAAGATGACCAAGAACCCGTGACGACTGTCCACGAACTTCCAGCAGAAGAAGTCCAACAAGTTTTGCAGGAACAATCAAAACCGAAAAAGACGAAAAAACCAAAAGTTAAACCTGTAAAGGCATCGGAAACGGACGAAGATATCACAGAAACAATCGTGGAAGAAACTGACGATGTTCCGGAAGTTGTCGATACGATAATCACTGAAGAAATTCAAGAAGCACCCGGCAAAAAACCTAAAAAGGTGACAAAGAAAAAGACAATACGCAGGAAAGGAGGCAAGAAACCCGAAGTTATTGAAGAAATAACGATTGAGGAGGTTGGAAAGGCACCAAGAAAAACAATCGTCGTTGTGCCATCCGATGAAATTGTTGAAGACGAAGAAGCCTCGACACTACCGCAACTCGATCAGCCATCTACCGCGACCATGGTCGAGGCAACGCGCGAAGAAGTCACCATAACGGAGGTTGTGACCAAAAAAGGAAAACCGAGAAAAGTCACGAAGAAGCGCACTATTGTTCAAAAACCAGACGAAAAGCCCAGAGTTACCGAAGAAACAACGGTGGTAGAAGATGACCAAGAACCCGTGACGACTGTCCACGAACTTCCAGCAGAAGAAGTTGAACGAGTTTTGCAGGAACAATCGAAACCGAAAAAGAAGAAAAAACCAAAACATAAAAAATCTCCGGAAGAGATTGAGAAAATAGTAGAGGAGAAAGAAAAGTTGAAACCCCAATTGATGACAATCGAAAGAAAAGAACAGAAGCCGGTGAAGCCGAAAATTGGAACCCCAGAAATGCCCGAATTTGCGCAAATGAAATTGAAGAAAGCCTCGGTACCGAAAAAATCAAAGGACATGAGCAAAAAAATTGACAAATTTCCAAAAATTATGTTACGTAGTCGGATAATCGCTCACGAATGGCCACCTCTGATGGAATATCCTGCAATTACTGACCTTGAGCCCATTTACGTACAATCAGGTATACTATCCCGGAACATCGGGGATGCGCTCAAAATAAAGAAGCCAAAGCAGCGCTCGCGCAAACCGACCAAGAACGAGTTAGCAGAATTGGAAAAACTGGATTTGGAGTTCGAAGATTTGAAGAAAACGCCATTAGAAACGGTCGAAGATAAATCAGTCTACGAACGGAAACCAAAGCCGGAGAAGCCGAAGGAAGATATACCGGAAAAATTGAAAATTGGTAAAGGTAAAATACCGACCGAAGAGAAATCAGAAGATGATAAAGTGACACTCAAGAAAATTCCGAAGAGAGAAAAGCAAGAACCGGGAGACGTTGAAGTTGTGAAGAAGCAAGAAGGACCAAAGTTAGATCAACCGAAATCCAAAGAAGAAGGAAAATACCCAGAATTGATGCCTTTTGAGCCACAAGACATACCTTCAAGCAAAGTTGATTACGAAGAACGCGAAATCCTGGAAATGCCCGATAAAGAAAAACCAGAGAAAGAGAAGCATCCAAAACAATCGTCGAAATTAAAGAAGAAAAAGACCGAGCCCGAGAAAGAGTCGATTCCAATTATACCTGGCGTGCCCAAGCCAAACGAACCTGAAGAGCAGTCAGACGTAAAGTTCAGAATACCTCAGCAGGACGCACCTGGAGAAGAGCTAGAAAAAGTCAAGCTCAAGCCATGGAAAAAGGCTGAGAAGCCCGAGGATAAAGAAAAAGATGCAAGCGATGACATCAAATTTGTTCCACAAGACGAAGACATTGTGGAGACAGTGGAAATAGTGACGACCGAAGAAATCCGTGAGGAGCATGACAGAAAGCCGAAAAAAATTACAAAGAAGAGAACAACGAAGAAACGCGGAGACGACAAACCCCGAGTCACCGAAGAAGTAACCCTCGAAGAGGAGGGCGAACAGCCAGTCACTACGATAACGTTTGAAGAAGTCGAGGAAGCTGATATTCCGATCGAAAGTCCAAGAACAATAGAGCCGAAAGTGGTGGAAGAGGTGACGGAAAGAGTAACGGTAACGACGATTTCGACGGAAGATGGAACGCCGGTGAAGGTGGTGAAAAAACGCACCAGCAAGAAACGCGGTGGTAAAGAGCAGGTAACGCAAGTCGTAACGGTTCAGGAGGAAGGTAAAGAACCGGTAACTACGGTAATCGATGAAACTGAAGACACTACACCAAAATCACACGAAAAACCGAAACACAAAAAACCAAAACAGTCTAAAGATGTCGAGCGGGGTCCAGAAGGTGAGCCTACTTGTCAGATACTACTCTATACTATTCTCTCTAATTACTATACATTTATGTATACCATTATATGATTATTCGTGATAAACTAGCACCTCAACTACAAGCCTATACAAAATTGGACAAAAAAATTGAAAAATTGATAGTACAGCGACGTCTCAACAAAACAAACAGTCCTCTCTTATGCGTATTACGACCACATGAAAAACTTGAGCTGCCCTCTTGCCATAATTATTTTGTTTCCTTCTTTGATAATATTTTAACTGCCATTGAATTATCTCCAATTAATATACTGAATTCCTTGCGCAGGTATCACCCAGGAAAGTCTACAAGAGGTGAGGCTCATTCAACTTTGTCTTGTTATTGCTGACAATGAGTTTTTTTTGCTAAAATCTGTATTCCCACACACGCACAGGAAATCATTCAAGAGGTAACTGAGGAGAAGCCAAAAACGGTTCCCAAGACGAAAAAACCCAGCAAACGGGTGGACGATGTTACCGAGGAAATTGTTGAGGAGATGATTAGCGAAGTACCCGAGAAACAAAAGGCCAAGCCACTTCAGGAGGAAATCGCAACTGCAAAGATCACTGAAGTCGATGTCAAGAGAGCACCGAAGCCTACCGAGGAAAAACCCGAAAGCGTAGAAATAACGGAGATAGAAGTGCAAAAAGCGCCGCAGCGAAAATCTAAAAAGAAAGTTGTCATCGCAGAAGAAACGAGAGAAGAGGAGATTATCGAAACGGTGGAAACTCCTACATCGAGAACAATCAGGAAAAAAGTGCCTGGGAAGAAGGGCAAGCCGGACGAAATTGTCGAGGAGATAATTAAAAAACCGAGCGAAGAATCCGTTTTCATGGAGGAACAACAAATTTTGGAGATTACGGAAACACCAACAGAAAAAGTAATCAAGAAAAAGACTGCAGTTACCGGAGAAGACGGGATTCCCGAGGAGGTTATCGAGGAGATCATCATTCGTAAGCCAAAGGAAGAAAAGGCAAAACCCTCTGTTGAGAAACTGGAAACAGCAAAGGTAACAAAAACTGATGTGATGCTGGGACCTGAAGAAATCATTGAAACAGTAGAAACGCCATCGAAGAGAACAACCAAAATACGCAGAAAATCCTTGAAGAAAGACGTGCCGGATGAGATCGTCGAAAAAGTCGTCGTAAAACCAGTCGAGGAGCGTACTTTCATGGAGGAACAACAAATCATTGAGGTCACAGAAACACCAACGAAAACAATCATCAAGAAGAAGAAAGCTGTTACGCGAGACGATGGTGTCCCGGAAGAAGTCGTCGAGGAGATCGTGCTGCACAAACCACAGGAAGAAAAAGCAAAACTTCGGGTAGACAAGTTGGAAACTGCAAAAGTCACAAAAACCATCGTCGAACAAGCTCCGGAAGAAGTGACAGTTGTTGAGGAAGAAGTAATCGAAACTGTGGAAACCCCAACACAGCGAACGACCAAGAAACGTAGAAAATCATTGAAGGCCGATGTCCCGGATGAGATTGTCGAAGAGGTTGTTATAAAACCTGTGGAAGAAAGAATTCTCATGGATGAACAGCAGATAGTTGAAATAACGGAAACACCAACGAAAACTGTTATCAAGAAAAAGAGCGCAGTCACGGGTGAAGATGGTATGCCGGAAGAAGTGATCGAAGAAATTGTTTTGCACAAGCCTAAAATGGAGATGGCTAAGTTCACGATAGAAGAGCTTGACAAGGTGGAAATCACAGAAACCGAAGTAAGACAGGCGCCGGAAATTGTTGAGGAAGTGATTGAAACCGTGGAAACTCCTACCGCAGTGACAATCAAGAAGCGCAGGAAATCAGTAAAGAAGGACGTGCCAGAGGAAATAACCCAAGAGACGTTTATAAAACCAGCGGAAGAGTCAAAGTTTATGGAGGAGCAACAAATTGTGGAGATCACTGAAACCCCGAAAGTAAAAATCATCAAAAAGAAAAAAGCTGTAACTGGAGAAGACGGAGTACCCGAAGAAGTAATTGAAGAGATCGTCATCCACAAACCAAAACCCGAAAAAGCTCAGAAAGCGATCACACCAGCCGAAGGAGTTCAAGTCACTCAAGTTGTTGCAGAAATGGTACCCGAGGAATTTGAGATGGAAGAACAGCCAAAAGAAGAAGAGGCAGTTCCTAAGCAAGATGTTCCGGAGGAAGCTAAAATTACAGAAGTCAAAACGAAAACCGCTCCGAAAAAACCAACTGAGGCAACCGTTGAAGAGTCAGAGAAAGAGGAACAGGTCGAAGAGATAAAACCCAAGAAACCAAAGAAAGTCAAGGCAGACAAGAAAATTTCGGAGAAAGAAGGCGTCGAAATAACCGAGGTTATTTCCTCTCTTACAACCGAACAACTCCCTGAACACGAGAGGCCCGACGAAAAAGAAGCAGTGCCTGTGCAAGAAGAGGATAAAGATACGGCTGAAATAGTTGAAGTTCCTGTTAGCAAGGCACCCAAGAAGAAGAAAAAGGTTCCCGAAGAAGTAACACCGGCAGAAGAACAACCAGAAAAACCTGTGGAAAAAGAACTTAATGGCCACGCACCCGAGAAGGAAATTGTACCGGCCGAAGAGATTGTCGAAGAGATCAAATCGACAGAAGAAGTGAAAGAGAAGAAGACTGTGAAAAAGACGAAAAAGAAGAAGCCTGCAAAGAAAGATGAAATCGAAGAATGGGTCGAGCCTGAGTATGAACGTCCCGTACTCGAACCAATGCCCGAAAAGATTCAATGGGAGCCTACCAAAAAGAAGAAAGAAAAAGAGCCTAAATCTGCTGAGCCGCAAAAGCTGGTGGCGCAAACGATTGAGCGCAAAGAGATCAAAGCGACAAAATTGTCGTACTCGCAGCCAGAAGAACAAGTTCAATTTGGTACGATAAAGCTCAAGAAAGTGTCGACCCCGAAGAAAAAAGAAGCACCAACGGTACAATTGCCGAAATTCCTACTCAAGAGTCGAATAACGTTCATCGGTGACTATCCACCAGAAATACAGAAGCCCACTTTCACGATAATCGAAGAAAATCCTGTGCAGACCGGCATTCTCTCAAGGAACACCGCCGAAGCCTTAAAAGTACTTAAAACAAAGTTCAAAAAACAAAAACTCCCTGAAGTCGAGCTCACACAATTAGAGAAATTGGACAAAGAATTTGAGGAATTAAAGAAGACTCCGCTCGAAGAGCTCGAGGACAAATCCGTGTACGAACGACCAGCCAAAAAACCAGCTCCCGAGGAAGAAAAGCCAAAACCGTTGAAGATCGGTAAGGGAAAAGTCCCTGATGAGAAGAAAATTGAGCCTGATGATGTGAAATTGAAGAAAATACCAGAGAAGAAGCCGGAGGAAGTGGAAGAACCGAAAAAGATTCCTAAAACGACCGAGCCTACTGAAGAGCCGGTCAAGAAAGAGAAAACAAAACCAAAGCCAAAACTGGAACAAGAGGAACTTAGACCACTCGATTTCGAAAGACCAGAGCTGGAGAAGTACGTTCCCGAGGAAGAGGAAAAGCCCGAAGAGCCGGCCCCTGAAGTCCAGCCGAAACCCTACAAACGTCCTTCAAAGAAGAAGCCCGAACAAGAAGCAGAGCAAATACCTCTGATCAAGGGCGTGCCTAAGCCAACGGAACCGGAGGAAGAGCCTGAGGTCAAATTCAGAATACCGACCAAGGAAAAGCCAGAGGAAGAGCCAGAAACAATTACTCTGAAAGGATGGAAGAAGGACAAACCGGAAGAGGAAGGAACCAAAGAATTCCCATCGGAAGAGGCTGTAGTTGCGCCTCGAGCACCGAAGGAGCCGAGTCCCGAGAAGGAAGTTAAGAAAGACACAAAAAAGAAAAAGAAAAAACCTGTACCGAAGAAGGATGAAGTTGATGAATGGGTGGAGCCTGAATACGAACGGCCAGTCCTTGAACCGATGCCTGAGAAAATAGAGTGGGAGCCGACGAAGAAGAAAAAAGAAAAGAAGGAGGTACCAGTAGTGCAGGAAGAAGAAATAAAACCAGAGCCTGCAGTAGAAAAGCCCGTAGAACCTGCACCCGAAGAAGAAAAACCCGTTGAGGCCGAATCCGTCGTAGAAGACATTCCCAAAGCGGAACCCGAAGAATCACCGAGTGCTGTCACGATCAAGAAAAAACCCAAAAAGGCACCCAAGGTTGAAGAAGTCACGGAGGAGATCATAGTACAGAAACTAAAGAAGAAAGAAGACAAAATCGAAGAAGTGGTTGAAGCGGTGATTGAAACAAAACCGGAGAAGAAACCAATCGAGGAAGACACAGCTGATGAAGTTACCATCGAAAAAGTTCCTCAGATGGAAATCCAGGAAGTCGAGGAAGACACGGAGGAGGTCACGATCAGGAAGGAGCCGAAAAAGAAAAAGAAGAAACCCGAGAAGAAGGCCGAGATAGAGGAGTGGGTCGAGCCGGAGTACGAACGACCTGTCCTTGAACCAATGCCGGAAAAGATACAGTGGGAACCCTCGAAAAAGAAAAAAGAAAAGAAGGAAGAACCTACAAGCAAAGAACCCGAGAAAGAAGAGTCACCGAAGGAAGATGAACCGATCAAAGAAGAGCCTGTAAAAGAAGAACCCATAAAGGAACAACCCGAAGAAATTCCAGAAGCAGTGATAATAAAGAAAAAACCAAGGAAGAAGCCTGAAGCAGAAACTCCGGCAGAAGTAGTAACGCTTAAGCCCGTTGCTCCAAAAACCGAAGAAGAGACACCGGCAGAAATTGTCGAAATGGTTCTGATGAAACAGCCAACGAAAGAGCCAGCAAAAGAAGAAGCAGCTGACGAGATTGTTATCAAGAAACCTGTCGAAGTTGAAGAGACGAAGGGAATCGAAGAGGTCACGGAGGAAGTAACTGTGAAGAAAGAACCAAAGAAAAAGAAGAAGAAACCTGAGAAAAAGAAGGACGAGATTGACGATTGGGTCGAACCAGAATACGAACGACCAGTTCTCGAGCCAATGCCAGAGAAGATTGAATGGGAGCCAACTAAAAAGAAAAAGGATAAGAAGGAAGAAGTAAAACCAACCACGGTTCCAGAAGAGTCAGCTAAACCCGAAGAAGTACCTGAAGCTATCACAATCAAGAAAAAACCCAAAGAAACGCCGAAAGTTGAAGAAACATCGGAAGAAATCGTCATTAAAAAGCCAACTCCCAAAGAGAAGGAACCAGAAGACGTTGAAGAGGCAATCGTCCTGAAAAAGCCGAAGAAAACTACTGTACCCGAAGACGTAGCGGAAGAGATTGTCATCAAGAAGCCAGTAAAGATAGAAGAAACGAAAGAAGTCGAACAAGTCACTGAAGAAATCACGCTCCAGAGGGAGCCAAAGAAAAAACCGGTGGAAGACGAAGAAACAGCAGAAATCACTATCAAAAAGCCTAGTCCGGTAGAAGAGACAAAGCCAGTGGAAGAAGTGACGGAAGAAGTGAAAGTCACGAAAAAGCCTCAGAAGAAACCAACAGTGGAAGAAGCAGCTGACGAAATCATCATAAAAAAACCCGTTCCCACCGAAGAAGTCAAGGAAATCGTCGAAATCACTGAAGAAGTGACGGTCAAGAAAGAGCCAAAGAAGAAGAAGAAGAAGCCGGAGAAGAAGAAGGATGATATCGACGATTGGGTTGAGCCGGAATATGAGCGACCTGTACTGGAGCCAATGCCCGAAAAAATTCAATGGGAACCCTCCAAAAAGAAGAAGGAGACAAAGGAAGAGCCTGTCCAGCCGAAGCAGGTTGAGGAGAAACCCGAAGAAGTCGCAGAAGTGGTGACACTGAAGAAAAAGCCTGTGCCAACTCCTGAAATCGAAGAAAATGCGGAGCAAGTTGTGCTCAAAAAACCTGTCCCGGAGAAAAAAGAACCCGAGGACGTGACTGAGGCGGTGATAATGAAAAAACCGAAGAAGGCACCAACAGAGGAAGAGGCCGCCGACGAGATTGTTATCAGGAAACCAGTGCCCGTTGAAAAGACCGAAGAAACGGAAGAGATAACGATAAAGAAAAAACCAAAGAAAAAGCCTGTTTCTGAAGAAGCTGCTGAGGAAGTGGCCATTACGAAACGAACTCCTGCTGAGAAACCTGAACAGATTGAGGACGTTACGGAGGAAGTGACCTTGAAAAAGAAACCAAAGAAGAAGCCCGTCGTAGAGGAGGCTGCCGACGAAATCGTCATCAAGAAACTCCAGCCGGAAGAAAAACCTCAAGAGGTCGAGGAAGTCACAGAGGAAGTAACGTTGAAAAAGAAACCAAAGAAGAAACCCGTCATCGAAGAAGCTGCTGACGACGTCGTCATCAAGAAGCCTGCACCGGAGTTAACTATTGAGGAGGCCGAGGACGTGACGCAACAAGTGACATTGAAAAAGAAGCCCAAGAAGAAGCCCGTGGTCGAAGAAGCCGCGGATGAAGTCACGATTAAAAAAGTAAAGCCGGTAGAACCGGAAGAAGAGACAACAGAAGAAATAACCATAAAGAAAAAACCGAAAAAGAAAGAGCCAGTGGTCGAAGAGGCCGAGGATGCAGAGGTGACGATAAAAAGAAAACCCAAAGCCGAAGTTACAGTGACGGAAGGCGAAGATGTTTCTACGGATATTAAATTGAAAAAGAAAACAGTGAAACGCACAGTGGACGAAGCAGCCGAAGAGTTGGTGATCCAAAAGACCCAGGAAGTCGAAGGTCCTGAAGTGGTAGTCGAGGAGGTGGTTGAAGAGTTCACGATCAAGCGGAAACCACCAAAGAAGGCCCCAAAACCGATAGAAGAGAGTTACGAAGACGTGACGTTGCGCAAATTACGACCAAAGCGAAAATCTCGGCCCGACATCAAGGAAGTTACAGAAACGGAAAACGTTACATTCCGGCCTCGCACGACAAAGACGAAAGAGGACGTTGAGCAGGAATTCAAGATTTCTCTGAATACATACGAAGAAGAAGATATTTCCATGTCGGGCAAAGTCCGTTTGAAACCGAAAAAACGACAGCCAACATATTCGGAAGAAACAGGTGAAGAAACGATCAGGATAATACAAGAGCCTGAGGATGACGGTGGACCGCTAATCGAGGAAATAATCGACGATTCCGACGAAGATGTGAAGGATGAATACAGCATAGAGGAGCTTGACGTTGACGAGTTCAACATGCCGTTGAGACGCAAAGTGAAGAAACAACCGCGGCCATATTCGGTCGAGGACTTCGAAGAGGACGATGTAAAGATGAAACTGAAACGCGATCGAAAATACTCGTACGAAGAGACGGACGAATCGTTGGCTCTGAAATTAAAATCTAAAAGACGAGTATCAACGTACGACGAAGGTTCGACCAAATTGTCATTTATATCAGTCGTTTGCGACAAACTAAACAATCGGCGCTTACGGTAGCGATGCTTTACCGCTAATATTTCGAGAGCTTGATTATAGATTGGTCGTCGAACGTATTTAAAAGTGTAACCGTGAGTACAGCCAGCGCTTAAAGATCCACACACTCCTTTCGACGATACGAATTCCTAAATCCACTCTCCTTTCTGCGATCTATTACGGACACTCACCACATCTTTGCGATTGAAAAGCATAACGGCATAGGAAATCTAACAAAACTGTGATGGAGGCTGCTAACCAAAAACGCAATCAATAAGTAGAGCAGCACGTTGCTCCGACTGTAGCTTCCCAAACTGCTGATTAACCCCTGTTATTCAAACTCTTTGCAGAGGAAGCTAGTCTGAGCATCACCAAAGAAGGAGATATCTACGAAGAAGGTTAGTTTTTCGTCTTTCCCATGTAGCGCAAATTGCCACCACGTCGATACAAACACATAATTCTGAATCCATTTTTCAGACGAGGAATTTACAGTGCACGATGGAGACACAATGTTCTCAATTTGTTCGTACGTTGCGGAAACCGACGAGGCAATTGATCTCGTCGAGGGTGAAAAAGTCTACGTAATCGGTACGGAATCGACGTCTGAGAATCGAGTTACTCGAAGCAAACAGCTTTGACTCACTGCTTTCTTATTTTTCAGAACACACGAACTCCGATTGGTGGTTCGTGAGAAAACATTTGACTGCGGAAAAGGGCTGGGTTCCAGCTCAATATCTATTGGATGAGGTTCACTACACGATCTACCTTCAACACAAACTGCACGAGAAAATCGATAAATTGCCAGTTTTCGAGAGTGAGCAAACTAAATCTTACATTTTTCGGTGAAAAAATGTGAGACTGGACGTTTTAATAAACGCTGAATGAATTTCAGAGCCTTCTCCAAATGAAAAAGCCGCAGCACCACGTTTCATCGAAAAACTTCAACCGATTCACACTCCGGACGGTTATACCGTACAATTCGAGTGCCAAGTGGAAGGTGTACCAAGACCGCAGATAACATGGTTCCGTCAAACCGCAATCATCAAGCCGTCGCCCGATTTCCAGATTTATTACGACGAGGATAACGTCGCGACGCTCATTATTCGAGAAGTATTCCCTGAAGACGCCGGCACGTTTACTTGCGTCGCTAAAAACGCAGCTGGATTCGCTTCGAGCACAACCGAGCTCACGGTCGAGGCACCACTCTCGGATCATGGATCCGATATAACAGGACCATCGAGAAAAAGTTTATCCAGGTAAAACATCGCCTTGAAATAATTTAAAGCCCAACCCACAAGTATGCATTTTTTTTCTTTGTAAAGACTTTTTTTGTAGTAAATTATCCATGTTTTGTCCTAAGAATCGGTGATCGGGTCAATATGACCCAGTATGTATACTTTTTCAAATTTCTCATTCGTTTCCGTCCAAGTGCTTATTAAAGTTTATTCCGTTGCTTCAATTTCTTAATAACCAAATAATCTCCTCACTTTTTTGATCCGCCAGAGAGTCATCATTGGCCGACATCCTAGAAGGAATACCACCGACTTTTTCGCGGAAGCCAAAGGCCAAGTGCGTTAACGAGAAGGACAATGTTATTCTCGAGTGTCGTTTGGTCGCCGTGCCCGAGCCAGAGATCACTTGGTACTATGAGGACAAAAAGATAACAACGGAGAAAAACGTGGTGGTAGTTACCGAGAGCGACATGCACATGTACTGCAGTGTAATGAAGATCAGCAAGGTGGAGAAAAAGCAAGAGGGCCGTTACAAGATCGTAGCGAAGAACAGAGAAGGAGAGGCTGCGATTGAGATTCCTTTGAAGGTCAGAACAGGAGATCGGGAACCTCCAGAAATTCTAGAACCTCTGAAACCCTACGTCGTACGAGAGGGAGAGACTGTTGTCCTAACGACACAAATTGTTGGTACACCGACGCCCAAGGTGACTTGGTACAAGGATGGCAAACCGTTGAAAAAAGAATTGACACCAAAAACGGAAGGAGACACCCACAGCCTCACACTTATTCAACCGCAAATGACTGACGCTGGAGAATATTCTTGCGTCGCTAAAAACGATTTGGGAAGCGCCGAAACTAAAGCGTCTCTTATCGTCGAAGGTACGCAATCGGCCGTCACCTTTATGCACTTTATTTTGAGAGGATTAAAATATCAGCGACAAAGCGAAAAAAACTAATTTGCATTGCTCACTAAACTGAATATTTTATTTGCTGCTAATAAACACGAATTGCTCGTGTTTCGGTCGAAGGAACTGAAGCTTTTTCTAATATAAATCTAACGATTTTATTGCCACGCTTTGCTAATGTTCATTGCAGTTGATACAAAACGCAAACATACGCACGGCTTCTCGATGGAATCGGTGAAAGAGGAACCCCTCGCCGGTACGTCTCGGTGGCATTTTATTCCAAGAAAAAACGTCCAGATTGTGATTTCAAAATCTAATTCTATTGACTTTCGCATTTTAAGAAACTCCGAGCGGATCACCCGAGCCCCCGTTGTTTACGCAGAGATTCCAAGAGCTCACGGTCCCAGAAAAAGGCACGTTCAAGCTTGTTGCCAAAGTTACGGGAAATCCAGTACCGGAGGTCGCCTGGTTGAGGTAAACAAACGCGAACTTATTTACATTCTTAGTGACTGAAAAATCTTGATGAATCGGAATTAATTCAATTGACGCGATTTCAGGAACAACAAACCGCTAGAAAAATCTCCAAACATCAAAGAGACCTACGATGGGGAGAATATAATTCTCGAAATTAAAAATGCTGACTCGGAAGTTGACGCTGGGGATTACAAGTGCACAGCGAGTAATCCGGTGGGCAAAGCCTCCCACGGTGCCAAAGTCACGGTGGACGTGCCGAGGGTTACGTTCACGAAAAAACTGGTGAAAGAGCTGGAGGTAAACGAGTGGAAAACGCTTGAAATAACGTGCGAAACGTCGCACACTGTTTCGACGACCTGGTGGCACAACGAGAAGGAAATCAGTGGAATGGATCATCGCGAAGTTATACAAGAAGGTCGAACTCATCGATTAGTCATCAAGAGAACGACGATGAGCGACGAGGGCACGTACAAATGTACTGTGAAAAATCAGTCCACCTCTTGCGACGTCACGGTCAAACCAGCCAAGCCCGAATTCGTTCGTAAGCTCCAAGACTTCGAGGTCAAAGAACGCGACATTGCAATCCTCGAGGTGGAAATCACGTCGGAAACAGCTGAAGTCACATGGCAAAAGGATGGCCAATCTTTATCACCCCGAGACGAAAAACTCGAATTTGTCAAGGAAGGAAACGTGAGGAAATTGTTTATAAGAATGGCGTCGGTTCACGACGAGGGCGAGTACACTTGTGCTCTTCCAACCGAGGAATGCACAGCCGAAGTCACCGTAGTCGGTGAGTTCAACGAAATTACAATCGTCATTAAATAAATGTCAATCTATTTTAATTTCTAGAAAAATGTCAATTTTGACGAAATTTTCATTATCATTACAGAATTGCCACCTGAGATAATTAGAAAAATGAAAGACGTGAGAATAGCAAGAGGAGACAAGGCGAAATTCGACATCGAGCTTACGAAGGGCGACGCCTTGGTTCGTTGGTTCAAGGACGGCCAAGAATTGTTATTCTCTGAGCATGTTCGTCTTGCGATCGATGGTAAACGACAAAAATTGAAAATCTTTGACGCCGAGCCCGAGGACGAGGGTGTTTATTCCTGCCAGGTCGGAGATCAGACCTCGGAAGCGAGACTCATTGTCGAAGAGCCAGGAGTCGTTTTAATCAGAAGACTTCCGGACGTAACACTCGTGCCTTTGGACGAAGACGCTCTCTTTACGATCGAGTTGTCCAGGCCGGACGTGCCAGTCAAGTGGTTCAGGTAGACAATTATTCTTTCCCGTAAAAATAAACACCTCGAAGGCTCATGAACTAGTTAGTACTCATGACTAAAAATTATTACAGAAAAACCCAGGAAATCAAAGAGTCCCAAAAATACACGATCATCGATGAGGGAACGGTGAAAAAGCTCGTCGTGAGTGAATGCACTGTGGACGATGCTCTCGAGTACAGCGCAGTCATTCTCAACGTCAAAACGTCTTCGAGACTCAAGGTCGAGGGTAAGTACAAGAAACAATTACCAAAAAAAAATCTCCATCGCTTTAACCGTCGCCTTCGTAAAGATTCCGCTACAACAAACGTTCATATATGCGCGATTGAATTATTGAAGAATTATTACGCCGTCGAGTGCACACTGGGTCATTTTGACCCCAACAGTCCAAACCATTATTTGGCATTCAATGGCGACGAATGTTTTGACATTAAACTCTCGTTTTGGTCAAAAAATAAATTAAAAACCATCAAATATGGATAATTTACTAGAAAAAACGTTTCTACAAGGAAAAAAAATGCAGATTTTACCAAAGTACAACGGTTTGAAAAAATTGGATCAGATTGACCCAAGGGGCATAAGAATTTGATCACAGATCGAATGGAATGTTATTTTAATTATTAAAAACATTTACGCTCGTCCAGTGGTTGAATCGTCACCAAAAATAGCGACGGAATCGCAAAAATTGTACAAAGCGAAAAAGGGCACGGACGTGGAAATGACTGTGAGGTATACAGCGTCGCCGAAGCCGACGGAAGAATGGAGCGTAGATGGGCGCGTAATAACGGAGTCGAAGAAGATCGTAAAGACGATAAACGAGGAATTCGCTACATTGACAATCAAGAAAGTTCAAGAAGAGAACGTGGGAGATTACACGCTGAAATTAATCAACGTCCACGGTGAAGCCAGCACGGAAATGAGGCTAATAGTCGTGCGTGAACCCAGCAAACCCCAAGGCCCTATGATCGTTAAGGACATAAGATCAGATCGCGTGACCATCGAATGGAAAGAACCGCTTGATTGCGGTGGGTGTGACCTCATTTCTTACACCATCGAGAAATGCACCAAATCGAAAAAAACCTGGAGCAGAGTCGACCAAGTCGACAAGGACGTTACGTCCTATCGCGTACAAGATTTGCGAGAGGACACCGAGTATTTCTTCCGAGTTATCGCTACCAACGAGGTTGGATCCTCCGAGCCTTTGGAATCTGATCCAGTCCTCGCCAAAACTACTTTCGGTCAGTATTCGTTGCCAAAAACTCACATTACTCACGTGATTCTCGCTTTTGTCCCCTTTTCAACGAAGAAAACCTTTTCCGGATTTTCCAATCGTTCTCGATCCGAATCTGCAATCCAGAAAATTTATTCAACTATTCTCGATGTTGCAGACAAGCCTGGACCACCTCGCGGACCTCTCGACATATCAGGAATGACCAAAACCTCATTCACCATAAAATGGTTGGCCCCGGAGAGCGACGGTGGTACTCCAATAACCGAGTACACTGTCGAGATGAAGGAAAGCAAGAACAAGTCTTGGACGAAGGTAAGAAACACAAAGCCGAGAAAATGTTGAATAGTTTCATGATAAATAGAGAATTTTAATCGTTTTCTACTTTGTATTAATTCTTGCAAAAGATCGGAACGACCAAAGGTGACACGACAAACATCATCGTATCGGATCTGAAAACCGATGTGTCGTACGACTTTAGAATAACGGCCAAGAACGTTGCGGGCACGGGACCTCCGTATTTATCGGAAGAGCCAGTCACAGCAGGAAAACGCATAAGTGAGTCGAACTCGAATAAATTGAAAAGCGGAAAACTAGAGTATTATTATCTGAATTTGAATTTAAACGCTTATTGCTTTTGCTTAGAAATTATAAAGCTGACGGAAAACTCGATACATGCATTGCTTGGCTTATTCCCTGGTTCAAAGGTGACTCTCGGTGTCAATCGTGCTTTCGTCTCCCTTGGAAAATTAGACAGTCGAAATAATCACACTTGTACTGAGAAGGAATTCTCGTGACGACATTTAAACCGATCAGTCTTCGTGACTTTAACATGTTGATTCCATGCCTTCAAAATATTTCGTTTCCATAACTTTTAACCAGACGTTTTCGATTTTTAAAGAATTTGCTAAAAAAATAATTGACTTGGTTATTTTTCTATTGTTTAAACATCTGCTTAAATGTGCTAATTTGTACGATCGTAATGGAAATTTAATAATGTCGGTTCGTTTCGTTTCGTGATCAATGCGGAAAATAATGTTTGATAAACTTTTAGCACCACCGTCCTGTCCCCTCAACCTCCAAGTAACGACTGTCACCAGCAGGAGCGTTACTTTGGCCTGGTCACCTCCGGAAAGCACCGGAGGCACAGAACTCACAGGTACGTTGAGAAAATTCGACAAAATAAAAGAAAAAATGGTTTTTTAAGACTTTTGGGTAATTTTGATCGCGAATTCTCTACCCACAGGCTACGTTGTCGAGAAAAAATCATCGTCGAGCGACACGTGGACGAAAGTGGTTACTCTCGATGCTACCACACTCCAATATTGCATCGAGAATTTGAAAGAAAGCGAATTCTTGTTCAGAGTATTCGCTGAGAACAGTATGGGTCTGAGCACACCGACCGTTTCCGAAAATGTTATCCTCAAGACTCACGCAAGTGAGTATTTCATTGGCAGCTTGAAAAAATACATTTGGCATAATTGTAATGCCCATAATGAAGAATTTTCAGTTCGAGCTGTTTTCGAACGAGAGTTTGGAAAAAATTTCATACACTAAGTCATTTTATTTTGGCGACTTGTATTATTATTTGGGAAGCTCTTAAAAAACCGATAATTCGTCGCAGAGCATTGAAGGCTTGACAGGCATTTACGCGATGTCCGAATTTTCTCTAAAACTCTTTTCTCTACTCCATAGCCGTTCCATCGCCCCCTACCGCGCCACTGGAGATCAGGCAAATAGCAGGCAACACAGTAGTAATAGAATGGGGAAGGCCGGAATACGACGGTGGTGCCCCGCTCGAATTTTACAAAATCGCAATCCGGGACATAAAGAAAACCATGTGGATGGAAGTTGGTCGCGTTAATGCCGATATACAAAAGCTCATGGTTCGCGATCTCCAAGAGGATCATGAGTACCTTGTCAGAATATACGCGAAAAACGAGGTTGGCTTCAGCGAGCCACTCGAGTCTGAGGAACCGTTCAAAATTGTACCAGCCTCTGGTAAAAAAAAACTTTCTTCATTTCTATTCATAATTCCTACGTATTTTGAGCGATTTCATGTATTCGACCATTGAAATTGATCGATTTTTCGTAATTAATGAAGGCAATTGCCTTTTATTATGATTATTATTATTAATTATTATATAATAATTATAGAGTTAATTATTATTGCTAATAATTAGTAATTATTATTAATAATAATTCATTCTATAATTATCATGTATAAATAATATAATAATATTTAGTATTGATCACAATTATGATAACAATTAATCGTAATTGAAAATGTGATGATTTTTTGACAGAATTGTCGGTGATTGAACCGGTGGCGGAGGCGACCGATCGCGGTGAGACAGCATCGGTGAGTTTCAGTACGGAAAACACAAGTTCCTGGCTGCGAGAACACAACATGGACGCGGATATAAGTTCGTACGCACGAGCGAGACTTCTGAGGAAGGATGAGTATTTCTTCCGCATATGGCATTACGCGAAAAAGATCTTCAAAGAGTAAATAAAGCCAAACGAAAAAAAAACACACAAAACAGCATCGGAAGAAAAACAAAGCATTTCCAAAATTCCACTTTTAATTCAAATTATGTATTATATATATTTATATATATATAAATATAAAACTTCCTCAATTCCCGCCTCACCACGCGTTGTCGTTCGAGGAATAGAAGTACGCCGTGCGCACCTTAAAAATCGAATATCATGACGAAAAAAAATGTTTAAAATAGAGAAGAAGTTAGAAAAAGATTTTTTTTTAATGTACAGTCCACCCGGCCAGAAAATCCCCTTCTCAAACGAAACAACAATGTTTTATCACATTGCAATTAATAATATTACAAAAATGTACCCTGTACATTACAAGGATGAGTGTATAATCTAGTCAGTCTAAAAATATTTGAAAACAAAAGTTTCACAGCTGAAAGTTGAGTCGAAAGAAAAAAATCATTTGAAATCTCCTGTCGATCGAATGCGCGCGCACGACCTTTCGAGGTCTTTTCGGGAGAACCTAGCCCTGCATGTATAAACTAAGAAATGAAGAAAATAAAGATACGCTGGAGTAATATATGTTCCCTGATAGATTAAGAAAATTTTATTCCGAGATACTGCACATTTATTTGTCCCCGAATAATAATCAATTGAAATGTAACTCAATTATTTATACGATTTCTTTGACGTTGGAACTTGAAAATAAAATAAGGCAAACGATTAATTAACCTCGTACTTGGTTAACGAATTGCGAAGAATGTCGAAGAATGTGATAAGATTGTTTGAAATGCACGTCGCAACAGAAACAAGAGATAAGAAAGTTTTGAAAAGTTATCGGCAGTTTATAAATATTTATAAATTATCAATTATTTTAGCGAAGAAGGAAACTGCTCGGATATTTCGCCACACGTTCGTTCAATATCCTCGCAGTTTGCGAGGATCGAGTATTCATTTAAAAAACGAGAAAATGTTATTTAAGCTATTATCGTTAAGTCGTTATGGAAATTGCTCAACGCGATTATTTTTTTTCGCGTTTTTAACGAATCGACATGATATTTACTCTTAAGAAACAAATTTATTATATTTTCGCCAGAGACAAACGATGCAATGCCACACGATGCTGGTCAACAAAACCCCGAGACGTAACAAATATAGGTGCTTAAATTCCATCACTGGCATTCACCAACGTCGTGTCGCATATACTTCGCTTACCCTCTGGAAAATAATATTGTTAACTAAATTATTTAATAAATATTGAAGTTATGAGAGCATATGGAGGAGTCGCCAATGGTTTATTTTTCCAACAGCCTCCCACTCCTTTCTTCGAAATTCTCATTATTAATGAATAATTGTTTATTATTTAATAAAAATTCAAGTTACCCAAGCACATGGACGAGTCCCCATTTTTTATTATTTTTTTACCAATTATCCTTCCACTCTTTTCTATCGAAATTCTTGTTATTAATAAATCATTTTCATTATCGAATTAATAATTAATTAATGGAATTAACAATTCAATAGTTTCATTAATAATTTATGCAATTATTCAAAATTTAATAATTGATTGAATTATTTAATCATTAATTAACTGATTCGGTCGACTAAATTATAGTGATCTAAACTATTTAATAAATATTTAAGTTACGCGAGCATATGAAGGAGTCGACATTGGTTTATTTTTCCAACATCCTCCCACTCCTTTCTTCGAAATTCTCATTATTAATAAATAATTGTTTATTATTTCATACAAAATTTAAGTCACGCGAGCACATGGACGAGCCCCATTTTTTATTATTGTTTTTTTTTTATTATCCTTGCACTCCTTTCTTTTGAAATTCTTGTTATAACTAGTTATTCATTATCTAATTAATGATTAATCAATGTAATGAACAATTAAATAATTTGTTGAATTATTTAATCAATAATTGACGAATTCGGTGGACTCAATTATAGTTAAAAATTTGAGTTACGCGAGCATCCGGACGAGTGCCACAACTTTTTTTCGAGATTGGAAAAAACGGACGTGACAATTTTCCTCGTATGAAAATTCAGTCACCGGCGCCACTCTTGAAGCAATGAATCATGCACGAGACACGAGCTCAGGAGAAAGATTTGGCACTTACAATTCGATGCTATCTCTTTCGCACTGATGATGCATCGCCTTACCGCCTTAATGTCGAGACACTCAGGCTTGCCAAACGTTCCCCTCTCCACGCTGCGTCATGAGATTGCAGTGTGACAATAAATTGCCAAAAACTCGTCAGCTTTATCGATTGATCCATCGAATCGGTTTAATAGTTTTTGTATTTCGATCCTGGAAAAAGAAAAGCGAGCGGCATGGAGTATCGATCAGGATTGTCAACTTTGACGCGCCATTAGCCTACCCCAATTCAGGCAAAGGGACAAGAGTGGTAGGGAGCTGTCTAGGGGTCATTCCCTGGCCGAGACGATGAGTTACGCAGTGAGACTCTTGACGCGACACGATCGTAACGTCTTACGTGCGAGAACTCATCGGCATGCCCACGTCAGAAGAAAATTTCGTTCCATCAAAATTTTCATAATTTATAACAACAAAGAGGTAAGTTTCACGTTCTGCTGACACTTCGGTCAATTGCGATACTAATTATTTCCTGCGTGGTCTGGGCCGTCTCGTTAGAAATAATTTTGAAACTGTTGGTTAAAACGTCGTGAATACAGTGCGCGCTCGACGAGGATCATTTTGCGGTGTGAACGTAAATTTCGCAATTATTCGACGAGTTTTTAGCAAATTTGGGATTTTTGTAATTTTTGGGTATTTCGATTCAATTGTAGATGGTGAGAGTGACCCTTCTGCTGGTATAGGGGCAGACTGGAGGGGTCAGGTACACAGTTCGATTCCCATATCGGGGTGAGACTCGCATGGGCGTAGGATGTCAAGTATTTTGGTGTCCCTTATAGGAAAAGTTGTAGAAAATTGAATATTCCACGAGTACGAGTTCTCCTGACAATTCAAATGCTCCGAAGCTCAAACGGTTTTCCCACATACTCTTGAGACATTGACCGCGGCCGATCCTGCCCCTTCAGGTATGTTTCCATCGTTCACGGACGCAGTGCGTGCGACGCTTCTTGGCTCAGAATTTAATCTCGAATAACAGTCCATTAGCATTGGGTTCGAAATAGCCGGAGACCAGATGGAAATCCTTTCAGAAAGGAACTGCAATATTTTCCAAGTGCGGTCGGAAAAAATTCATGATGGCATTATGCTAAAAAAATGTTTCTGATCGTGAATTTTGACGAACTGTGGGTTTTTGCAGAATAGCGAACCTTTGGGTGTGAAAATTTGTTTCGCGAGACGAAAAATTGAGAACACCTAGTCAGTTTGACTCGACGAAACAAAATTCTTTGTTTCAGATTGAGGGAACGAGATCAAACGGGACGAAGAAAACGATCGAGTTTTGTGAATCCCGTGATTTGGAATACATTTGTATAGGTCTGGAATCTGCAAAGAAAATGGGCACGACCATTTCTTGTTTCAGGATAGTTGTCGCAGCTCAGCGGGATCATTCGAACGATATGACGCGATTATTCGAGAGACTAGCAACGACTCCACGCATGGGGGAAAAACCGACACTAAAGTTCAACGACGCGGATGCCAGGCAGGAAGTGAATGGCAAAGTGGAAGAAAAAGGTGATTACAAAGATCGAGAGTTTGAGGAAAAAGGCGAAGCGGAAGAGGAACCAGATCAGGCGGAGGAAGCGACGGAGATGGTTGAATACGAGAAACCGAAACGTTTACGAAGGAGTTTGTCCTTAAAAACTGACAAAACTCACTCTCAAACGCCAAGGAGAAAAAAAATAGTGCGTTTCGCGGATAGACTGGGTCTCGATCTCGTAGATGTCCGAACGTTCCTCGCCGGAATACCACCAAAGATCCCGAGCTCAGCGTATTCCGATTTAATTTACGACGACAAGACCTTCCCCGAAGGCAGGAGCCGTTGGAATTTCTGGGATAATGGACCAGCGATTTTCACGACCCCCTCGTACGCTACGACAATTCCTCGGAGTCGTCCGAACGATCGCAAACTCGACAGAATGTTATCGCCGTCGTTTCAACAACCCGGTAGCTCAGCGACTTTCCTTGATCAAGTAAGCAACCGACTAGTTTGTTTGGAGAACGTCGTACTCGAAGATCCAATAAACTTGGTGATCCGCGGAACCGTCCGTGTTCGAAATCTCGATTTTCAAAAATCCGTACACATTCGCTACACCCTCGACAGTTGGCGAAATTTCAACGATCTAGAAGCAAACTATGTTCTCAACGATTCAGACCTCACAAGCGACAAATTCAACTTCCATTTAAACTGCGACGCATTGAAAATCGGACAGAAACTCGAATTGGCTGTACGTTTCCGGTGCAAGGGCTCAGAGTATTGGGACAATAATGGGGGTGTTAATTATTCCTTTCGGTGTTTACCAGCCCAACCAAATAATATCAACTACATCGCAATATCAACCAACGTAGCAGCTCCGCAATTCATGCTCGATTGCGCTGCTCGTGATTGCTCTGCGACTTTTTACTGAATCGAACGATCAAGCTAAATGTGGGATTTTGCAGATTTTTTGTTTTCAACGTATAAAAAAAAAAAAATTTCGCGAGACGAAGATTTCTGTCCATCTCGTCGATATGTTTGCCAGGTATTCGGTTTTTTTTTCGTGTACGATTATTGTTGTCACGAAATTTGAAAGTTTTTACGATTAAGTTAACGACCATAATGACGAAAAATCTTAATAATGACGTAGCAATGTTAATTTCTGAAAAAGTGCCAAATGACGATTGCGATAATCATAAAAAAGTGCAATCCGATCAAGAGAACGTGATGATAATAGCAAAATTTTAAAATGACCATGTTATTAATGGAAGACAATTATATTTTTCGTATTATCGTTTGCAGGCTGAAAGGATTTTGTAATAAAATGTGATACAATTTTAGTTTCTGCGCCGTGTGTTTATTTTTGGAGTTTTCCCGGGCGGATTTTGTTTGAAACCCATTTGGTGGGCAAACCGATGGTTTCCGTCGTTGGCTTATATTCAATAAAATGTTGATTGTCAAGATTACGTGACAACAACGTTTTTTCTCGCACGTGATGGGATTCGTGAGCGTGAAAGATGGCGCAGGGAAGTTGAACGAAACGGTCGTCGCGGTTTTTACCGCTTTTGTTCAGTCATCGACGGGGACGGCACGCGCCCAGGGCGCAAAGCGTCTCCGTCGCGGCTCTCCGTAATGTCAGACATTTTCGCGAGAAATTGATCGCTCCGGGGGAAAATTTGGCAGAGATCGAGGAGAATATCCTGGGGTTGCTGGGGTTGCTGAAGTTGCTGCAGTCGAGGTGATCCGGGTGTTTATGTTTACTGCATCAACACAGCCAGCAAACTCGCGACCACCGCATTTTCTTCCGCACCCACCGTTTACTTCGGATCATTATTTCATTTCAAAGTCTCTCTCCGTCTGTTGCCCGTGATTTCGCAGCGAGGAGACCCTTGCAAGGACGTTCCAGCCACGAAACTCTTTCTTAGAGGACGAAGTAAATCCGAGACGCGAGCAAAACTTATACAGATATCTGTCTTTATTTTTCGAAGACTTTGAAATCGGCCACGACAGATGGGAAGGCCAACATTTAGCGACTCCCTAGGCTATCGAAATTGCGTTCATTCCGAGTCTTCTTCTCTTCGTCCCATAATTTACTAAACTAGTTTTAAACTTTCAAACACTATCCCGCAATGTTTTAAAACTCACGCGGATTATCGATAATTTTGTGACCGCCCGAAATTCTACTGCTTTCGTGTCTTCGCCTTTTATTTTTCGGTTCCTTTTTTAAAAGTGTCTAATCTTTCCCCTTTCGCTCTATAGCTAATCGTCATTCAGGTGGTTATTTCGTCCGGCCGTCTGTCCTCCATCGCGAAAGTAAGTGGAATTTTTTCTAGCGTCAAATTTGTGTCCCCGCGACTTCGAGTTTCAACATTTCGTTCTCTTTTTTCTTCAGTTTCGTCTGCTTCTGGTCGTTTCGTGTGGCAAATTTCGATTAAATGGACCAGCCAAGTTTTATGGAGTTGGTTTTTTAAACCGACTGAATTACGCGTTCAGGCGAGAGAGTGTCGGAAACATTCGACGAGGTTGTAGCCAGCATTTCACAGGATATAGCTTTGGTTTACGTGTTCACTTGGATGATAACGAATTTTCGTTTCACAGCTCTCTCGGTTTCAGGTCGACGAAAGCAATCGCCAGACTCGAGGAGCTTCGTCAATTGTTTGCCAACTAATTTCCTCTCGAATCGTGTCCAGAGAAATGCTTTTTCCTCGAATCCAGAAATATATGTATATGTCAAGATAGAGTTACATCATTTGCAGATGTATAACCCAGCAGGAGCTTTTCCCAATCGAGCTCTCGTAACTCCCAACGCGGTCAGATTCCTCGTTACAGCATCCTCGTATCTACAAAATGAGATTAGTTTGGATGTTGGTTACGAGAGAGGTTTCCAGAGCAAGCGAGAGATCGAGCGAGACGAAGAGCGTTTAGTGGTCCAATGCGCAAACTCGTGTGTACTTCGGGAGCAGAGGGTACAAGTTTTCGTCCCTCGTTTCGTAATTCTCTCGTCCCTGCTTTGCCTCGGGGAACGACGTCAATGTCCTTCTCCTGACCAAATTCCATTTACATATCGAGACAGTTTTCCCTACGCAGTTTCTCCGTCACGTTTTTGTTCCCTGCTTTTTTCGCTCCTTCTTTTTTTTATGTGCACTCAGTGCACATGCGTGGATTAAAAAACTTTTTAACGCACCGGAAGTTTGTACGAGGTCGCAGGGAAATAATTAGAAATGAGAGTGTCACGTGTTTTTGGGATTTCGAGCAAAGCGAAAAAAAATATGGAAAAACCGAACGTACGAAAACACGTGAGAAACGTCGTAAAATTAAGTATTGGCAAATAAATTGATGAACCCGATAAAACGAACGAGATATTTTGTCCTGATCGCTAAATATTCTCAATATTTTTTGCCTCGTGTTTGACCCTCCGCAGAACGTCGTGGAAAGAGAGAGAGAAAGAGACGCGTTTAATGCATCGTGAACGTTGAGTGGGGTCGCCGACATCGAGATGAGTCTTTAACGTCCCGTTTGCAAATTGGAACATAAAATCACGGTTGTAACGGGCTCCGCGTTGATTGTTCGTTACCGCGCGCTGCCTACGCTTTACCGCATCGTGATCCGCACCGACTTCGATTTACCTTCGACAGATATATGTATATTTTTCAACAGTCACATACATATCGACCATATCGGATGATGCAAAACGGACCGAGACGTAACTGTATACGTTGCATGAACTATTTTATCGATGGAAAAGCCTCGGGCAAGCCCTCCTCGTTTTAATGTATAAATATGCCTGTATTTGATCATTTCCATTTACGGCCACAATGATATATACGATTATTTATTTATAAGATAAAGAGTCGAGAAAATTCTCGTCCGGTTTACGAATAATTAGACGAGATTACTAAATATCTGGCTTCGGTAATTTTAATCGATTTTTTAATCATATCTCGACTAACCGCCTCTCGAGTTTTAATAAAATCCCGCGGCTTGCTCGGTCAATCGACCCTAAAACTTTTCACCTGCGTTCGCCAACATTTACGAGTACATACGGGATTTCTGATAAACTACGAATTCAATCCGAACGAATGGAGAATGGAAAATGTGAAAATTTTTGAAACTACGAGACATTCTCGATCAGCACGGAACTCGAAGGATTTGCCTGAATTACTCAAATTTCCCATTTTCTGTCATAACGTCTCTGTTTGATTTTCGTATGACTAGAAACTCCAATGTCATCGAATTCGACATTCTCAATTGTCATAGCAATTCAAGCTTCCGGGAAGCTGCGATTTGGGCGGAAGATTCGAATAAAACGTGAGCTTACGTTCTATTGATTGAAACGATTTCGTTTATCTGTTGTATCGATCTCAACTCACGACGTTAACTCTGCTACACTCGTTGGATCTCGGTCTCGTCCATTTTCTCTCCGAAAACGGAAACTCTGACGGTTTTTCATCGATTTTTTCCAATTTTGCGAGGCACACGTTCATTTCTCTCGTGTCTCTCGGGAATTTCGCTCGTGTCGTCGGGAATAATCGGTTCCGGAGGAGGCAGCACGTCTGGCTGGAATTCGTTCAAACAATTATATCGCAAAGAATCCAATCGATAGACAAAAGAGACAAAGATCGCATTATTACAGGAAAAGAATGGAAATTTCTCAATCTTGCCAAGCGGCACGAACAAATTTTGTACTTTTGAGTACAAAAATCGGCGGAGTCGCTCCTGTAATTTGCGACTCGGGCACTGCGGTGTCTTTAAAAAGCTGCCAATACCAGTGACGTCATTTATTTTCAGCGTGACCATAACTTTTGACTATATTCAGCGACGCCATTAATGAAAACGTTGTTCGAGCCCGGCAAATCAGAAAAGCACAAACTGTTGACACGTTTTTTAAACTCGAGACATTGTTGAGATTTTTCTGTGCTCCGCTGATGCTTATGTCGGTGTCAATGACACGGACTTGTGAATCCTCAACCCGTACGCAAAAAAATACAATGTTGTCTTGACACTAACACTTTTGAGGGAAACGTCGTTTATTTATCATCTGCCATATTGGTACTGGAAGAAAAAACACGTTACGGTGAGAAGCTCATTTTGGAAAAATGTGACGGACACTCGTTCAACGCAAGAATCAAGTTGAATCAGGAAAAAGGCGGACGAAGCAGAACGGAATGTTCACTTGTGTCAAATCTCAAAAATATCATAATTTTCAAGAGATTTCAAATTTTGTGATTGGGAAAAGAATAATTTTACTTTCTTTTGTTCAGTCTAGACCGCAGCTCCTCTATATTTGTGGGTAGAAAATATTTTTCTACTGCGATAACTGTTTCATTCTCAAGGTCGTGGAATTGGACACTTTCAACGGAGAAAAAAAAAAACATTGTCAATTCTGCGTATTTTGGTTGATGAGTTTATTCACAAATTGCTAATTGCGGATTGTGAGGCACATGCACGTCCTTGATTGAATCTGGGGATTCGTTTGATTTTTACTGTTCCGAAAAGAGAAAAATTTGACCTTCGTTCTTGCACGATAAAAATTACATCTTGTACGAGCGGATGAAAAATCTGGATGCCAAAATTACAAATCGCACTGTGCAACCTACTGTTTCGTTGTTTGTTTTGTTCCACGTCATTTTTTTCATCAGCCGTTGAGAAATAAATAATGCAAACTTAACGTCTTGACGTTTTTTCGAGGTTCCCGAACGTTTTTTAAATATATTTTTACTTTAACAGAGAAACGCGTGGGAATTCGGTAAATATGGGCGATGAAAACGACGCCGATTCAAAACAAAGAACCATCGCGGACATATCTAGGGGAGTCTGAAAGAGAAAAATAATAATTGGGCAATACGTACCGATCCTCGTGTCGTTGAGATTCATTTTATTTGGATTCCGATGCCTGTCCCGTTTCAGGCTGTCGCGCGATGCTTTTTCTCCTTCACTTGTTTTTGTTTACTCGCTCGGCGCTCCGTGGATACCCATGAACGCTCACGAACACCAAGGCCAACGTGAGAATAGTGTCGCGTTCGTGAAATGCAAATAATGCCTTTTCGCACTATTGGCGTCGCCACCAGTCGACCCGTTCGCATATACATACACGACCACACGTTCTCACTTTGGTGAGAGTGTATGCGGCTATGCACGAAGCGAATTGTACTTGGATTGGTTGCTTTCAAGTTGGAGGGAAGGAGACCGAACGGCGATAACGGCATACGGTGCGAGTCGACAACAAAGCGGTCCCCGAAACTGGGTGAGCTTCACGATTCCGCCACTTCCGGCGCAATCGTTCGACTCCATCGAGTCGTATGTTGAAATTTTAGTCCAAGGTTAAACAATCCTCGCACATATTTTCCGTATTTTTAATTTACAGGATATGATTAAATTTATTTGAATCACTAGATCACGTTTCGTAATAATAATAATTATACAGTTTTCGCCAACTTCCGGTGGAGCTTGACGAGCTTGACCCACTCGAATTCAGTAGTTGGAGCTCGGAGCGTCTCGAGAGTCGAACGCGATCGAAAGTCGGAGAGCGGGTGTTCAAAAACCGAGTTGCGTTTTCGTTCGCTGATATTTCGAAATGTTAATTAAAATGTTGAGTGACAATATGTGTGAAAGCTAATGAAGTGCTCGGAGAATTTTCCAACTCGGGATAGTGCAGGCTGAATCATTTTCCATTGAGATATAGGATGGGATTAAAAAGTGTGCGGGAGAAGAAGAGAAGAGAAGCGCGGGAATTGAGAAAGGTTTGTCTGCCAAGTGGCAATTTATTCCCCGTTTGATAAGTCTTTGATGCTGATGACTCCGTAGACTCCTGCTGGAGAATTTAGCTCAAGAGGTTTAAGCCGCGACAGAAGCTCGCGGCACCGCGTGTACGTTTTATAAGGATGGCTAATGAAAAGCCATCGTGAATGTAACTCGATGCTGCACGGTTGAGCCCTTTTGATTGCGAGAATGGAATCTGTCACGAAGCTCGCCAAGATAGGAGTGAGGAGCAGCGAAAGGGGAACCGTGCGTGTGCTACTCTGCTCTTTGCGCTGCACTCGTTGAACAAACGTCCATTAGCTGCGTCGTCTCGTCCTTGGCATTCTCCCTTGACGGGTCCAATCGGGGGCGGCATTCTCAGCATTTCGCCGCTGACTTTTCTTCCTCGTTCCATTTATTCTCTTTCTCTCTTTCGGATTTTTATTATTTCTTGCTCTTTTTTTTTGTTATACTTTCGAGCGAGATCTCGAACTGAAGAAAATCTTTTTTACTCTTTCTCTCTCTCTCTCTCTCTCTCTCTCTCTGTTTCGTCGTTATATTGCTGGCGAACCGCGCCTCCCTCGTATCGCTTTGCTAATTGCAATCACCGCCAACTGATCTTACTCCGATTTCGCTTCTTCACCAATCCCTCGACAGCGATCTTTTCCACCGCCTGTTGCTCCCGCAGCACGCTCTTTTCCAGTCCGTCTTCGCGCGCACTCACTCCCTCGCGTCTCCGTTCGCGCAAATCCCCTCTCCTCAAACACCGCACTCTCCTGCCTCTTTCTCTCTTTCTTCGTTATTCCACCCAATTGATGCGGATTTCACCATTCACTTTACTAATTGGATTGATCATGAATCCTCGATTACCCGCGCTCGACGTTTGACTTTGAATTTACAACTGTTTCTTTTTACCTTTCGCGTTTCGAGGGCTCTCCAGTTTTTATTGTGCAAAAAGCTTTTTTCACGGATTTACGTATTTCTCATGTGAATGTCGTGGTTCGCCTCGATCGTTTTATCACTGACGCTAATCACTCAATCGCAAACTAACAATTGCATAAAAATCATGGCACGACCAAAAACGTTGGTACTTTGTTCAGGACAGAAATTCAATTCCAAATCTAAAGGAGGTCGAAACGCAAAGGTCACGCAAAAGTTGAAGGTTGCACTGAGAATTTAATTTTTCAATTTGAAAACACGGTGAACTAAATATTTGCGAATAATTTGAAAATTTTTCGTTATTTTGACAATATTTATTATTTTTGACGGAACTCTCAGCAAAATTTACGATTGGAATGACAAAAATGAAATATTTCTGGCCGTATCGACAAATTTTTTGTTATTTTTTGAAAAAAAAAACTTTGGTCGAACGTGTGCAACAAAAATTCTTCGCCAGTTTGAGAAATCTCGTGTTGATTTATTTTTTGGCGGTTTCGGCTCGTTCGTTATAGATGTTTGGGTCTGATTTTTTATTTGTCACATACACGTGTTACGATACAATGAGCTTCTGACCCGGCGAGGTAAAAATGAGAAGCGAGGGCAAGAGAAAGGGGGCGAGAGTACAGAAAGAGGACGGTAAAATCGTGTTAAAAGCGTCCGCCCTGTTTGGCGAGTTTACGGCGCGATAACGCGTATACACTCGATACGCATCTAGCATGAGGCATAGCGCCATGCTTGAGAATTATGTTCACTCCGCGTATTTATTGCCGCAGCTCTTTCGGAACGCGAGAGAGGAAGAAAGAGAAATAGAGTCGAGCACGATCCCAACCAACGGAATAACTTTTAGTTGTATTCGTATAGTTATGGTCGGAGAACACACTCGGATTATAGTCAAGAAGTTGCGGAAGATGAGAATGAAAAAGAAATCCTGTTGGACAGTTGCGCGCGCGCGTGAACGAAGGAAGAATTTCCCTTGGCCTTGCGAACACGCCTTTTACGACGGAATTCCTCTTCCGCAATTTTTCAACTCTTACGAACCACTTTAATGTATAACAATTTTTCGCATGTACCAAGAATTCGTACATGCGACGTTCTTGTTGCCGCGGGGACTGCGATTACGAGTGACGAATGGTTAAGAATTCAAAAATCCACATTTTCGTAAATTCCAGTTGCAAACTTTGATCGTATAAAAAAGTTTGGACAACCTTTGCGAGTTGAGTACGACGGAGTCAGGGATTTTGTAATTCGTCGAAAAAATCACACGAGATCGCTAGGAATTTGCGAGGCTGCCCACAGACTCCCAAGCCAGCAAGCCATACATGGCAAAGAAGCCTCGTTGAAAGTCGGACAGACTTTTGCAAGAATATACTCGCTTGAGTCTCCTTGTCGCGCAATTCGGGATATAATCGCGAGCGTTGGAGTCGGATCGAAAGACTCGCGTAACGACAATGTTTACGAACAATTGCCCGCGTAAGACGTATAACAAAAAGATACATAGAAAAGGAACGAGAAAGGGAATGATGGAAGAGGAAAAGTTTATCTCTCCTCGCTTGATTATATTCTGGCATTTCTTTGTTTAGAAATAATCGTCCTTTATAATCATACAGTCCTACGTAATAAGCACTTGTGCGCCCTCGCAATGTTTTTCCCTCTCCAAAAGCCGAAAGGGACAAATATCGCGAAATATCGCAACAAAACTCGATAGAAAAGAAAATCGTAGGAAATTTTCCCCACATGCAAGAAACTTTCTCGTCGCGTTTTACTACCGTAAATTCTTGCGGACATTGCGGACTAATAAGAAGACTTCTGGAGCATCGGAATAAACGGACGAGAGCTGCACACAGTGTGGGATGCATCCAACACCGCATTTGATTGCACTCTTTGGGACATGCAGAAACTTGGACTAAACGCGAATAATAAAGCTGCAGAGAGAAAGATGATTGTGCATAAAGAGATTTAACGTCGATGGACTTTCACCAGAAGTCCCGGATCTCTCCCACGATCTCCAGGAAGTGATTAGTGACGAATTATATCCCTCGTTATCTCGACCAACATCTGTTATAACAAGCGATATCTCGTATTTTGTTATTACGCGCATGTATAGGCTTTAAAATGGTTTGTGTGTTGTGTGCATTTAATATTTATCTATGTACACCTGAGTGTACATTATATTAGCAAAGTACTATGGAAGTCGTTCAACACAACTAAACGCCCTCGCAAAAACCGAGCGACTGCGATATAACTCTCTTATAATTCCCCATTTGATATAAATAACCCGAAGCAGCAATAACTACTAGCACACGCAACTGATCTAAACGTGCATGCATCTGTACACGCGGTCTACAGTTTGACCAGCACCGATCGCCGCTCGTTTTCGTCATGTGCATACATAACACGAGGCCTGCACCGCGCCGTGTGCAGCAACCCATTATCCCATTATTTAGTATTAATTTGTAATTGCTCTCGTAAATAATTCTCAAGTATCGCACGTCTGTAGGGAGCACAAAGTTTCTTGGCATTCAAATTCCATCGATTTTTGAATTGAGTCAGTTGTTCGGCAAGGTTATCCGTGGTTTGCGACAATTTGTTGAAATTCTCGTAAACCTACGCGAGCATACGATGTTTGGTGCAATTCGAGATGACTCTTGGACTCTGCAAAGCATCCTCAGGCCTTCCGCGCTTTGCTCCTCGATTTTTCCATGCCGCTCTCATTTGCGACTATAATTTATTTACGGGAGATTTGCACGGAGGTGAACTCGGGCGCGTTTAGCGATATTCATTACTCGGCTCATTACGAAAGTTCGCTGTGCAGTCTGCACACGAGAGTTCTTTGCTCGCACAGAGTCCGAGTGTTTGTAGATCTTTCTCTCTTGGTTTCATAGGCTTATGTACGTATATTTGCGAATGTGCTATCAGCGGATATTTTATACCTCGAAGCTCGCCCTATTCGCGATGTGTACGCGTATTTAGCATTCGTGACGATGCTGGCACGTAAATACACACACAGACTCTGGAGTAAATAAAAAGAGAGAGAGGAGAAGCTGAGAAAATGAGAAAAGTAGAAAAAGACGAAGGAGAGAGATAAAAAAATGATAAAGCACAGGTTCGACTTTACGAGAGGATTTATGCGGGCGTTAGAGGGAACGTACCCTCGTGCTCGGGAGCGATCGGCCGGAAATCTATGCGAGCAAGGACGCGCTGCAGAAATAAGAGAGACGAGGCAGAAAAAAAGCAGGGGAGAAAGAGAGAGAGGGAGAGCAAGAAATGCCTTTACTGGGATGGTATAAGCGATTTATTAATTGCTCGTTATAGACCTTGAAACCAGCGAGCATTACGTATGCAAGATCCAAAGCAGCAGCAGCCTCTCTTTATGTATTCCTATTGGTTCGAATTTATAAGCACGCCAGTAATTTTTTTTTTCCTTATTGCGTAATCTCTTTCTATATCTTTGAGCCACGTTTTTCCTAACGATTATAAATTAATGGCTGATCAATTCGAGAATTATCCAGTCTCGCGCTTTATCATCTCTCCCGCAAGGTGTCGAGAGTGCTTTTTAACTTTTTATTGCTGGAATCGAATCCGTGGTTATTATTCATTCGTCACATTGATTCAGAAATCGATTCCTGTGCTTCGTTATTTCGTATGGCAACGGTCTCAGAACTACGTACGAAGATTTCAACGCTTCAATGAGCGCATACTGGGTCAATCTGACCCAAGACGTTTTTTTTTGTCGAAGTGACATTTTTTGCAGTAAATAATCCAAATTTTATGGCTTTGAATTTATTTTTTGACGAAACCGAAAATTATGAAATGCGAAAACTGTTGTCATTGAATGTCGTCGGTGACAATTTTTGGAGTCAAAACGACCCAGTATGCACTCGAAGAGTTAATGAAATGATTCTCCCGAGTGAAGTTAGTCGAGTTATCAATTGCAATATGTATAAAACGTGAAAAACGTCACCTGAAGGCGAGGCTTCGAAAAGAATTGTTCGCAATATCATTACAGGCTGAAATACAAACACACGTGCACGCGCGGAGATCGTCTACGATGGTGGCGAGAAGATCGATCGGGAATCGGTTGGCGATCCGCCCCGATATGGTACAAACACACCTGGGCATTTTGTGTCCGGCAGTGAAACGTTGCCCTTGGTGAAATGTAGCTCATCGTGAGAGAGCTTTGCAATTAGTGAGTTACGACGTTCGAAAAGCGTTAATTAAATTGAAACCGATAGTCGCCGCAGAGTGTCCGTTGCAACGCCTGCTCACTCGATATACATTAACGTGAAAGGGTTGCGCGTTGCGCTGCCTTATTACTCGTGCCAATTTGCACGGCCTTTTCTCCCGTGTGTTATAAATAATTTTTTTTTTTTCACAAAAGTCTCATCGGCTCCGATCTTAGAAACGTATTTCTATATGAGTGTCTCGTTTTATTTTTCGGAGTCGTAATTCGTAGATATAGGAATGCACGCGCGTAGTGAGGATTGAAAATCTACGCGCAGCGAGCGAGATATACGCGTGGTAAATTCGCGTCTTTCGTACTTGGGCTTGTATTTATATGTGTGCATGTAGCAAGTCGTAATATCGTATCTCTCGGACGATTAGCAGGCGCAATTATCCTTGTTTGTAAGTACAACTCGCAGGTAGCCTAGTGCTCGCGCGCGAATAGGTATTTTAGCGCGAAATAGATTAATGAGCTCAAAGTATATGGACCCGTGCGAGGGCTGCGTGATTTTTGCCCATATGGAAACGTGCCCTTTTCCTCCCTTTTTATTTTTCCCTCGTACCAACATATTTATGTGAGTGAGATTGAAAAGCGCCACGTTCCTCGGGCGGTGCAGCAGTTTGCGCTGTAATCGTCCTCGCGCCACTGTGCACTACGCCACCGAGCAATCCGAGTCGTAAGTCGTGGATAATGTCCGTAAGAGATGACCGCACACTACGCGTTACGCACTCTCCTCGTTTCCTTCGTATATACTTTCCCAGCCTCTCTGCCTTTTTCAATGTATTCGCACTGCAACGTTTACTCGCCCTAGGAGCATCGAACGCTTTAACTGCTTTTTGCTCCTGCGGTGTGACCAGTTTCCGGTAGATGGACGTCATTGCAAAATACATTTTGCCCATTTAACGATTGGTTGCTTGATTAAGGACCCCGAGTCATCTTCTTGAGACCCTGCGGGATCGTCATATTTCGTTGATTCTGCAAAGTTTCTCATCCAACGATTCTTTTTGTCTTGTTTGTTGGCGCGAATTCGTAAAAAGTGAGGTTGAACAGCTGGTGAGTGCGTAGAGAATAATCAATAGATCGGTGTGTCGTGATCTCGCAGGTTGAATGAGTAAAATGATGGCTCGGGATATACGGGTTTGCAGGAATAAGAGTTAAGGAAGTTTATCTGATGATCGAATTAACAGATAGATTTCGATGAAAAAATTCGAGTCAACTTGAAAGTATGTAAAAAGTCACCTGTTCAAATTTTAATCTCTCCGGATATCTTGTTCGCGAGCAATTAATAAATAAAAATTGTCTGAATTAACATGATCTCTTATGGATAGTCTTGTTTTTTTCGCCTATAAACGTGAAATTTACAATCATTGACAGACAGTTTTGAACCAAACTTTTGTAATAGATAAAAAAATATGTAAAGAACATTTAGACTGCTTTTTAAAATCCATTGGATACTTACGAACTTCAGAATAAATTAATTGGTCTCGCGAAGTGCTAATTTTTTGAAGGTTAACCTCCATTTTACTATGGCCGCATATAAAGCCGGCAACGTTGCAACCGCGCGCTTTTTGAATGTCAACGTGCAAAGCATGGAAGCAAGAGAAAAACACTAACACATGGCTGCGGCTGCGGTACGCCGTCGGGCGTCGCCGCCATCGGGCGTCGCGCCTGGTTGCAGCGTTGCCAAACTTATCGAAGGGACTACGCTAGTCGTAATAATTTTTCTTTTGACTACCTCGGTACCAGATGAACTTCCTTAAAGCCCGTTCATGTTCCGTATGGGTCAGCACCACGAGATCTTTCTGGTATTTATAGGGTGCGGTCGGGTGGACAGAGCGCGTGGACTATCCGCGAGTACGTAGTTCTCGTTGCCTGAGAACACAACACGTACAGGGTGTTCCTTATGAAAAGCTCTTTGGATTCTCGGGCGACTGGCAGACATACTTGGCTGCATTTGCGATAGAGAAAAACATGGATAACTGTATATGAGTTTGAACCTGAATCGCAAGCCTCAAGAGAAATTTCTAATGTAAATTACACCGACTCTAAATAATTTTCGGTCCAGAGTCGGTACGATCGCGATACTTTGAGGAAGACACCCTTTACATAACATGCGATGCTGCGGAGAAGGAGGAGGATAAGGAGAAGAAGAGCACCTGCTGAGTGCTGTATTCGAGAGAGCGTGTACATCGTGTTGCACGCTGTCCGAGTATCGATCCCTCTTCTCTCTATATATACCGACCTACCGATCGAGAAGATAACGATCTTTCCGTGTGTGCTCCCCTCCCTTCATCTCTTTTCCTCTTTCTCACTGCGTCTTCTATTTTCTTCCACGCTCGACAGAATCGACGCGTCGCCGGGAAAATTCTCCATCGCTCTCTTTCCCTCTCTCTCTCTCTCTCTCTCTGGTGCTGCTGCGGCGGTGGAGCGATTTAAATGCTACATACATATAACACGTTTAACTCATAGGATATAAAGCGTTATACGGAGGTCGTACGGACTCGCCCGAGTTATATTACGAGTCCTATTTCTTCCTCCCGCTTCCCCACCTTCTCTTATATTCCTCTTCCCAGCTCTAGGACTCGTGTTTCCCGAGCTTTACGACCTTGCTCAACATAAATATTAGGGTGGTTCAAAAAAATCGACTATTTTTATTTTTTCAAAGCCCGGGTTTCTTTTGTTGCAGTAAGGTGAAAAAAGATGCCTGACAAAATTTGAGCCCTTAGAAAAATTTTTTAGTGGTCGCTCATCGCAATTTTCTATTTCCCATTTAAATAACACGGGGGAGACTTTACTAGCTTCTTTTGAATTTTATTCCTTGGTAACGGGTGAGGGTCCAACAATGCTCAAGGCGGTTTCTTGTAGGGATTTGAACGCTCTATAAAAAACGTGTCTTGACATTTTACGATCAACTTACTCCTACGGAAGTTATTCGACGTCAAAATTGGCTTTGAAGGAAATTTCGACTTTTTTTCACTTTTCCGGCAAAACTATCGATCTCGTCACAAAAATCTTTGGAAATTTCTTCGGAAATCACTTGATTTAGTATCATATCATCTTCCTGGATTAAAAAAAATTGAATAATTTAGAATACTACTACTATACGGGTTATTCTTAGAGGAAAACTGCGATTTCCGTCGATTAATTCGTTACATTAACAAAAAATGATAATAAAACGGTTATATATACATATATATATACACACTATACATATACACAACAAAATATATTCAGTAAGGAAAACCCGATATTTATTTCGGATTTCAAAAATTTTCAAAAAGAAAAATCTGAAATAAATATCGGGTTTTCCTTACTGAATATATTATGTTGTGTATATGTATAGTGTGTATATATATATGTATATATAACCGTTTTATTATCATTTTTTGTTAATATAACGAATTAATCGACGGAAATCGCAGTTTTCCTCTAAGAATAACCCGTATAGTAATAGTATTCTAAATTATTCAATTTTTTTTAATCCAGGAAGATGATATGATACTAAATCAAGTGATTTTCGAAGAAATTTCCAAAGATTTTTGTGACGAGATCGATAATTTTGCCGGAAAAGTGAAAAAAAGTCGAAATTTCCTTCAAAGCCAATTTTGACGTCGAATAACTTCCGTAGGAGTAAGTTGATCGTAAAATGTCAAGACACGTTTTTTATAGAGCGTTCAAATCCCTACAAGAAATCGCCTTGAGCGTTGTTGGACCCTCACCCGTTACCGAGGAATAAAATTCAAAAGAAGCTAATAAAGTCTCTCCCGTGTTATTTAAATGGGAAATAGAAAATTGCGATGAGCGACCCCTAAAAAATTTTTTTAAGGGCTCAAATTTTGTCAGGCATCTTTTTTCACCTTACTGCAACAATAGAAACCCGGGCTTTGAAAAAATAAAAATAGTCGATTTTTTTGAACCACCCTAATAAATATACGCGATATTTTTTGTGGACCAACTTCTTTCGATTCCGTACTCTGTAAAACCATCACTCGGAGGCGATATGACCTTTTATAGAATTTATTCCGGCGCATAATGAGATGTACGTAACTGCGATGTCGAAAACGCGAACAGCCTGTGCCCTTTTAAATATCTCGTAACTTATTAATGGGCCTGTTCACATCAAGTTCCATACTGCATGTTTGTCAGATTCCTAACAATAACGCTAAACCCGAAAAGATTAAGTCTCGCAATACTTATGCGCGAGCACCATTCGTTAAATCTCTGCTGTACATCCAATACTCGTCTTGTCTTTTAATCTGAGATGGAGCTACATTGAAATGAAAAAAGAGCGAGGGGCTGCTCATTTTTGAAGTCACTGTGCCACTGGTGGATGAAATCATGCTAGAAATCATTTGACATCGGCGGAAGTCGAGTGAAATCAAATAAATGTGATTTCGTTGATTTCACATGATTTCTTTCGAAATCATGTGAAGTTATATGCAATCAGTGAATTCACATGCAATCATAACATAAGCAAATGGATGTCAAAAGGGATCATCCAGTCGCTTTTGAGTGGAAAACACCAAAAACTATTAATGAAGGAGGAGTACGCGAGAGATGTTTGAAACGAAATGTTGCATCAGAACGAAGACTTGTAGCTTTGTTACGGTCCTTATCACGAAATACTGGAAAGATTTCAATTTAATATAGGGGAGCGTGCGATGATATTGAAATTGCTCTTGAAATCACGTTGAAATCACGGAGTCATATATGAAGTCGTGAAATACTATCCACTAAAATATTCTCATGAAATCACTTGACATTAATGATTTCAAGAAATTATCAAAAATTGTCTTGAAATAGTGAAATCAGCAATCACTGGGTCACAATTTCGGTAGTGAATGGCCCCTCGAAAAAAAGTTACTGAGCTCCGCTCTCGTCCCCGTTGCTGCCGGACGACATAAAAATCAGAGATGGACGTTAAATGCTCTGCGTATATTGCTTAAGATGTTAGTCTCCGCCAGAGCCAGTTTAAACTCTAATATGCAGAATTCTGGCCCAGAAAAAAGCTCGAGATTCCACCATCGGCATCTCTCGCTACGAAAGATACGAGATGCTAGCGTATTAATCAGATTTTTGAGGAAAATTTTCAAAGCACAGCCAATTTTGTTCATAATTTTCGCCATTTTAACTTCTGCAAAACGCTGCAAATTATAAATAACCCTCGCCTCTGCCTTCGTTTATTCTAGCTTAACAAACTGCTAATACCGATAGCAGATTTTTATCAGCGCAGCGACCGTTCGAGAGCCGCGTATAGTCCTTATAATGGCGTAATTATCCGAGAAGGAGACAAATTGCATACACACCCGCGTCCGTGCGACATTCTGTGTCTTAACAATATTCACATAGAAGCATTTCTATTTATAAGGAAATAAAAACAAATGAAAGATTGAAACTTGTTTCCTTGTCACCTCAGGCAAAGTCCTTAATCTTTCTGATTCTTATTTTCCATCAGAATCTTGCACCGCGTGCTGCGCGTGGGTGACGGGAATTTGTTCTCAGCGACAAAGACGTTCGTCCTTGTTGGCAGATTGATAAAATTCACGTTACTTTTTCCTCTTCTGTTTCAGCAGATGAGAAAAAAGAGTTATTTAGTTGGCGGAACGAAAATTCTGGGCTCTCTGCGTAATTGTTGAAAAAATGTTCATCCTACAGCGAACCGCAACCGTCCTGTGTATAGCCAACGTTTTGACCCCCGGCTCAGCTTAAGAGCAGAGACACGTACATTGGCGCTTACTACTTTTCTCATAATATCATCTTCGTTCTCTTCTCGTGTCGTCGGCCAAGACTGGCAATGCGACTGGCGAGATGCGAGGCATTGTAAATTGTATAACAGCTTGTATATATTTATATATATATGCAGATTTAACGAATATAACTCTCTTGTCTATTTCTGTTGGTCCCGCAAACGCAATTGTCCTAGCCCGAGACCCGCATAAAGTTGAGTCTCGCTCATACGAACCTAAAGTAAACTCTTATCCTTATAATATACATGGATATCCGTACGGAGGCTGCGAAAAGTCATATATATGCAAGCGCGCCAAGGGTGAGAGACCGAACCACCAATCCCCCATCGTTTTTCCTAGCATCCCATAACGTGTATTATGTGCATTCGTATGTATATAGAAAAGCTTTCGTGCGCTTCGTCGACCGAGAGGTGGCAATTTACGAGGCTGAATTTTTCCACTGCGGCGCTTCGATGTCGCCGTACTTACCGGTTGAGGTTATTACTATACGGACGTACGATTATTGCATGCAAGATTTTCTTGCACAGGTGTCAATGGGCATATAAAATTGTATGCCATCTGCCTTTGTCTTTTTTTTTCTTTCAGGTTTCCCCTGTGTGTTATTTGTTTCGAATTTTTATTGAGGGGCTGCCGGAATCATTTCTATTAGAGGTTCGTGTCGCTTCCGCGTTGATTTCCATTTCCTGCTCGATTCAATTTTCATGAAAATATCTGTGAAAACCTACGAGCTATAATTCTCTGCGTGTGGGATTCAGTCCGCCGTGGACCAAAAGGCCTCGCTGGTCACTTCCGGATTAACTTATCGACGTGTAATTAATGAATCGAGCGAAAAAAAATGATGCGAATAAGCGAAAAAAAAATGTTACATCTCTATCGATTGGACGAGCAGGGAAAGAAATCGGCCGTCCATGCGATCGAGCAATTATTCCAAATGAATTATCGCCGGCTCTCTCTCTCCCTCAACGTTTTGCCGAGCAACCTCCCACTGCGAAAACTGGAGGGATTTAAAATCTCTCGTTGAATATGTATATAGTCGATTCAAGCAGTTTTCTTTCTCTCTCCTTCAATCTCTTTTGCGGTTATGAATATGTATATTGTTGTGCTTCGACTCCAGGATGAATTATTCGAGTACGCGAGTTGGAGAACTCGAGATATATTTTTTATTCGATTTTATATAGTTTTTTTTGGTCACATTTTCTTGGTTTAAGGAGAATGGAGGACGCGCGTGTGTGTGTGGCCAGGATAAAACGAGAGATTCTTCGCCATTTTTGGTTACAACTTGACACAGAATTCTTGCTCCTTCGTCCTTAAAATTTATCCACTCGTCGGAGCACAATGCACCGTTAAAAGACGCGCAGGCGCATAGTCTCTTTAAATATATATTTATATTTATTTATTCGCGACTGTGCGAAAGCAGCTCACCGGAAACCGCGCGCGCTCGGTTCGTCCCCGCGAGAGCGACGAGTTTATAGATATTTTCTTTACGCTATTATATGCACACAAGGCAATTCTATCTCTTTCTCATTTCTTCTTGCTTTTATATCTGTGTATATATGAGACGTGGATATAGCCGCGATACGGACAATGGCGCGATAACTCATAATAGGATCGAGACTCTTTCTGTATTATGCCATATCGATACTACGCGCGGGGGCTACTTTACTCTCTTTTCTCTTGTTTCCATGAATGCCAATGAGATTCCTCGTTGTACTTTGTTTTTTCAACCCCTTTTCATTTTTCTCTGTACACGTTTTCATGCGTTAACCGCGAGAGTGACGCTAAAAAGGATTGCGAAAAAAGTGTTGCTGGGAGTGATTGAAGGAATTTACAGAAAAATTTAACGCGCAGAGAACCTTTTTTCGATTTCTCTTTTTTCTCGGTCGTCTGTTTAAAATTCTTTTATGCGTTTCTTCACAAGTTTTTACGTCTCAATAATCGAGAGAGACTCAGCTTGGACAAAGAGACCGCGCGCGTGCGAGCGATTTGATTAATGCAGCGGTTTATTGATCTATGATCGCGCGTGAGTCTCATCGCTTTCGGGCGTCGAACAATTCTCTCGTTCGCGTCCCACACGACTAAAATCTCGTTGGCGCGGCTTTCGGATCAAGATATTGGAATTTAAGTCGCGGCACATTCGATTTATCCGGCTTTCTATATCCGTCATTTATATGCCCAAGGGTTCCAAAAATAGTCGCGATCCTCCGATTTTTTACTCCAGGCCAAATTCTTGTATCTTTTCCAGTTGTTCCGCAGTGATCAGACTCGATTTACAATCCTTTTCCATCCATTAAAAAAAACTTTGAAATATTTTCGAAACGAAACATAAAAATGCTCCATTTGCAGCCTCGGAAATGCGCGAAGCTCCGGAAAAATGCGGTATACGTGAAACGATACTCGACTGTTATAAAACGAGATAGATACATTAAGAATATGTTGCTTATCTCGATGGTGAATCGATGAGGCACTTTAGAGCCATTATTCCACAAGGATTTCCGTCTGTGCGCTATACACTACCGCGTGCGCAATTCCATATGCACTTAAACACGCCATTTTCTTCGCTCCTTTTGCTCTCGATGAATATTTAAGACTAATGGCAACTGCGGAAGTCCTAGTTTAACATATACACCCTTAAGCAGATCTGTGTGCGTGTCCATGACTCACGATCCACGTCCTTGCGAAGCTCTAAACGCAAGCCTGCGTAAAGCATTCATTTTCGGATTGAGCCCTTAATGACCTCGAATATTGCGCAGATGAACTTTTTTGTAATCGATTCAACTCTGCCCGGGGAAAAATGTGAGTTTTCATGATTTTTCTCGTTGCAATTTTAATGGTGTTTAGAAAGAGGATGGCTCGAGGGAAGGGGGGGGGGGGGTAATACAGTCTTATCTATATTCTTAAGTACTCTGGATAACTGCACGTACCAGGTCTTGCTCTCTCTCTTGTCAAGAGCACATGTGTGTGTGTTGTACAGTTGAATTTCTTGGAGCAAGAGATGTTAAGATCGCAGGCACCTGCGCATCGTTTTACGACGAGAAGAAGGCTTCATAACGATTTCCTCATCGGCGAGGGCTGCTAGAAGTTGGCGCGTCCATCACACCACGAGTCACGGCGAAGGCACAAACGAGAGAGACGTACTCTGGATGTTGCGTCAGGGTTATACACGGCTCGGGGTCACGATCTCTTGAATTTTCATGATCTTTCAAAGTCTGGAGGGAAAGAGTGCGAGCTAGTCGTATAGAGGAGCGGCAGCAGCAGCAATAAGCAGCAGCAGGAGAGAAATATTCCGAGAGATCTCGATCTCTTCCATTATTCGGTAGAATTGGCTCTGGCAAGGCATCCCTCGCGTTATTCTCCACTCGCGCATGTGTTCCGTTCGTCTTGTGCTTCTCGTTCTTCTCGCCTCTTTGTACATTTCCCATGAAAAATATATTGAACCCCATCGACGAGAAAACAGCCTCGCCAACGTACGTGACGACATTAACGAACGATTTCGCTCCCAGATCCCAACTGCAAGCAGCTCGTAAATCATTCGCGCCCGCAAATCTCATTCCAAGTGTACTACAATATCGTTATCCAATCGTGTTATTGTCGAAGAGATGGTACGAGATGGTTTCCCTCCTTCCACATCATATTCACTTGACCATTATCCCTTTTTTTTTCGTAATCCAATTGATTGCGACGTTCCGATTGCCAGCGGGAGGCATTTTTGTCGGTATTCTGAATTCCACGCTGTTTTTTTAACGTTGGTATCGATGACATCGCGCGCAAGGTAGAGACTCGTAAAGCTCGCTGGTATTCTCGCGGATTTGAGTACAAACGACACGCGGCGGTGTGTTGCGGTTGAAAATGATGATAATGACGATGATGATGATGATGATGATGACGAGAGAAAGGCAGCTGTTGGTCTTGGCTTCCGAAGGATATACCGCGATCGGAAGCTAGTTATAGTCTCTGGTACAAGTTGCACTAATGTAGAAGTAGCTGCAAGAGCAAACGATCCCAAGATATCCGATAGCAAGACGCTGCGGCAAGAGAGCTTTGCCACTCGCTGCACTCAAAGACAAAGATACAGAGGTTGATGTTGAGGAGAAAAAGATAGCCATAGAAACTCGATGGGTACAGTAAAATAGGAGAGAGCAGAGAGAGCAAGAGAACGAATCTAGAAGACAGAAGATGTTGCAAAGAGCCTTCTGAAGAAAGATGCTGTGGTCCATTAGCTCTTGTCTCTCTCTCTTCCTCTCCACGAATTACCCTCTCGCAGCTTGTTGCTTCTTTCTTTCATGTACTCCTCCTGCTCGCGTCTCCTTCGTTCCTTGGTCATTCGGTAGCGCATGAGGAAGACAAGGACGAAGGGATCTCGCTTCCCTCTACAGAGTGAGGAGACTCCGCGCAGGCTCGTACATCATCCACCTGTCTCTTGGGGAAGCCTTATCGCCCGCGCGTTCCTGGCTCTTCCATCTCGGAAACATCTGAAAGCGACGAGACACACGGACACACACCGCACCCGCGGGATTATAATATCGCATATAGCACTCGCTTTACCGCGCATGCGGCTGCCCGGCTGCTGCTGCGTCAGGAACATGCAGCCTTGAATACCGTAAAACTAATTTCTTTTTGCTTTACTGATTCGTGCACCGGAGATTGTGACCATTCGATGGAAAGTAATTTGATTAACCCATCCAAAAAGTTGTGCTTTCCGTACAGAATACTCAACGCAGTTTTCACTCGCGTTGGTTAGCGATTTAGCCATAAGTTTCAAGTTCGCGATGAAAGACGAAAAAAACAAAGAAGGAGATAGAATATCCCTGAAGCCAGTCAGATGTAACGCCTTGAATTTATCGCCTTTTAGTGGTGGCTGTGCGCACTCGCGCGCCCCCGATTACCACTGTAAGTAATGTCTTCAGCACAGAACTCGAACCTGCGCCGTGTCGAGCCTCCGGGGCCATGTACTGCATCGAGATCTCTCTCGCGCACTCGTCCTGCTTCGGTCATACGAACCTGCAAGATTTCTATTCATAATGCGCAGAGGCTCGATTCTATTTTTGGATTACTGCAGATTCGATAAATTTTTGCGATAAATACTAAATTTCACAAGAAAGTTTCGTCGACGTAACTGATGAAACTCTGAAATTTCTTAAACTCCTGATGGCACACACGCAGTGTTTTGGCGAATTCGTTTTCTTCTTTTATCTTTGCCATACACTCGTTGGAAATAAGGTTAAAAGGATAAGCAAGGCAGGAGGAAAAAAAGGGAAGGAAAAAAAATAGTGCAGAGGGAAAGAGAGAAAGAAATGCACGAGGCGGGCGTGTGCAGCCATTACGCGGGCGCTACGCTCGTCGTTGCCAATATTACCACAAATTGCCACCCTCAAAAGAGAAACGGAGCGCGCGCCTGCCCATCTTTGCTTCGCTCTTCCTTCGACTCGCTTTTTTTTCTCTCCCTCGCGCTGTCTCTCTCACTCGCGCTTCGCGTTTTCTGTGTATAGCGCGCGGAGAACAGTTCGCTTTTACAACATGGAGCCTGATGGGTGTAATACTGTAATCGAGCAATTTTGGGAAGAGGCCCGACGAGCTCCCTTTGCCATTTCGAATAAATCCATGGTTAATGCCGCGCGAAGCATTGGTCGATGAAGACAAAAAAGAAGAAGCGAACCGAGCTGCTCTCTTTTGCCTTGGCAAAATTTCCAATATTTGAGGTTGGAAAGATTTCTCTCCGCATGCGACTAAGCTCGCGTCTCATCCTCTCTTATATTTCGATCCTCTAAAAAAATCAAAGTTTCACTCGATCGGGACTGCTTTTGTGCTGAGATTTTTTCAACGCAGCGACGATGCTTTCTTGGGTTTTATTTGGAAATTGTCAAGTCCGTGGAAAACGTCGATTCGATTTTGCGAGTTTTGTGCGGCCAGAGATTGCCAGCTCGCTGCAGTAGGTTCGCGTGCGGCTAAGTGGAGCTCCGAATCGCTCTCTTCTTCTCCCTCGACCGTTGCTTCGTCTTCTTCTTGGATCGACTTTCTTTAAGCAGGCGAGAAAGACAGAGCGCGCGTCCTTTTTGCCTCTACCCTCGTGTTCGCGTTTATTCTTCTTCTTCGTATTCTTGCACTCTTCACTTTTCTACCACGAGGGAGAGAGAGGGAGAGAGCACGCTGTGGAGGGAGAGAGAAAGAGAGACAGGACGCCTCACCCACCTGTCTGCTGGGCAATCTTCTAGTAGCCTTGGGCTACCCACTTGGCGGCTACCAAGAGGGGCTACTCTTTCAGCTACCAGCAGCAGAGACCGAGACTCGCGCGTCGACGTCCTCTTACTCGCTTCACTCACGCTCTGCTCTCACCCTCCTCTCTCTTTGCGTCTCCACCCTTTCTCCTGTATTCAACAAAACATTCTCTCCGATTCCCCGATTATTTCATTACCAAAACCCAATGAATCGCGATTCCTCCGTCATTGAATATTCGACAGATGCAAAAAATAGCGAAACTCTGCGCTCTCGATCGTTCGATGTTTTTTTCCGGATTTTGGCAAAACTTGACTGAAATTTTTTCGGTGCGTAACTGCGATGCTTTTTTTGTTCCTATTTTCGAGAGAACGCGTGTTTTTTTTTTCTCAAACGAAACACACTTAAATATTTAAGGAACTGCGAATCATCGAGTTCCACGAAGTCACATTCGAGCTGTTGATAACTGTAGATTATCGAAAAGTGAAATGATACTTTTTGTGCAACTCTCCGTTGCCGGCACTCATTATGTCTCTGACTTACACGTATATATTTTCTTTATATACTTCTAATTCGTTCGTGTTCTCGTTTCTCGAAGCTTTCGAATCGCCTGGCTCGCTTTTTTTCAAGCCAGTTCCTCCCCGGACTATCCTCCTTTCAATTTGAAGCCTGCAAAAGTCTTTCTCCTTTTCTGCGCGAGGGGAGAACGAGAGCAAGCTCTCTTAGCAGTCGCGTCTCATCGCGCGCCGTGGACCTCTCTCGGTTCACTCGGTGAGCAAATTGGACGTTTAGTTTCGCAACGCTCGTGACCCTCAATCTCGAGAGCCTCTTGCCTTCATTCTATTACCGCGATTCATTATTGCGCCGTTTTGTTATCGTCTCACTTTCTACTATTCGTTTCTCCATTTATTCTCGTGAGTTTTGAACGAGAGAAATCGATTTTTCCTTGTCCACGACTTTCTAGTCCGTTTTGGCAATAAACTCGAACGTACGATCGCTCTGCTCAGCGGAAGGCGATGCGAGAAGGAATCTAGAAGTCAATTGCCAGTTTTTGACAAATATATTATTGATGAGCGGTAAACCGATGGTTCAACACCATAAGAAATGTTGGTGAGAAGCGCACGCACGTTGAAAGAACAGTATGTAGATGACGAAGATTAATCCGCGAGATTAAAGCTCTTGAGAGTTTGTCTTTTATGTCGCATTAGCATAAATGAATTCTCCAATTTGCATTTTTGCTCGATTTGCATTTAACACTGCGCGGTGACCGCAAGTTTTATCGCATCTCTCGGGTTCGTATCGTTGATGGGATGAATAACGCCTCGTTCTGTTAGAATTTTCTTGCCGCTTTCCGCGTTGGGTTTTCTATTTCGGTAGCTGGATCGCTATAACGGCAGCAGAGCAGCCGTTAGCACCCTTAACGAAAAATCATCAAACATCCCCGTGTCTTTTTCTCACGTACGCGCAGCATTTACTTATTCTCCGAGCAAAGTTGGTCGGCAGGGAAGCGAGTCCTTCGAAACACATACACGCAGCACGCATATGCACAGAGAGATGTGAAAACACATGATCAGCAGAGAACGGAGCCCGAGGCACAGTCGCAGGAGCCCTTATCGCAGAGATTCATCTGCGTATCGGCGCCTTTTGTGGCCTATGCAAATTATCGTTCGTACATACCCTCGCTCATAAATAACGTTATTGACCGTCTCCACGTGCAGAATCCTCTCTCTCTCTCTCACTCTCACACACACGCATCAAGAAAAATATATGCACACTTCATCTTCGTACATTTGTGTTCATATTACAACGCATAATGGAGGAACTCCGATGGCGAAGCATTATAGTATTACAAGCATGTAAAAGTTGGTCCTCGGGCTTTTCTTGTCTATGCATTTCTTTTTTCCTCTCTGACAGAGTCACACGATATGATTCCTGTGCGTCGAAACTTAAAATGTTGCAGAACCGCAACTTTTTACAAAAATCGTAGTTCAATTAATTTTGCTCATTCATTTTTTCACTGCGACCAGATTTCTCATAAAACTTATTCCGTATGGGTAATTTATGAAGAAAACACGAAATGTAGAATGCGAAAAAGAGAGAGAGACGTCATTCGATATTGCGTGAGCTCCTCGGTATAGAACCAGCCGTGAGTGCTGGTTGCGTGCGTGAGTAAAATATCAAAAAGTTTCGTGGATGCTGTGTACGTCCGGGGGTCGATTATTTCATTGGCTCGCATTTGCTCTTCGCTGCTCTCGAGTCGACATTTTCTCACTTGTTTCATCTCGCATCGACGATACGTTCTTACCGAGTCTCTGCTGCGCTCTCTATATACACGTTTATACGTTTGCTGATGATTCGCCGGAAGCGAAAGAAGCCCGTGAGATGAACACGGCAAAAAGAATGAACGGCAGGGCCATAGTGGCAAAGGAGGAAGGAAGAGAAGCACGTGTGTGCCGATTAAACTTCTCGCTGCGATTAATCATGTCCTGCTCTCTTCGGCGAGAGAAAGAGGCGAAACACGATTCTCGCCGAGAGCAACCGCGCGCCGAGCAGGAAAAACGAACGTTCTGCGCCCTCCCTCACAACGATCGGTAAATATATCCGCGACGATGGCATTAATCCTTTTCGAAAGGCTATAGACAAATTCGTATAATCAAAAAAAACTGCGTAGGAAATTCTCCAGTCGCTAATTACTCGTAAATAAATTATGAAATTTTCAAATTTGATCTCGATTCAATAGAACTCTTGGAAAAAAAAAGTTTTGTATCGGATTAAGGAAACTTGCGTCGTGTGTGCAGTTCTTTCTCCTTTTCAATTAATTTTTTCGCGTTCCCAATTAACCGTCGCACTAATCGTATTAATTATTGGCTATAGTTTTTGCCCTATACATCTTCTCGGTCGCACGTTGTCGAGAAACTTTATATATATATGAATGAACCGTTCGTCCTGATCTTTAAAAGGTTCACGAACCATCGAGTGACGAGATGCATTTTTCAAACGTCATCCCAACAATTATTATTATTGCAGTAAAGAGTTTACAAATGAAGGCTAAAAATTGTAGCGTGCGTGGGAGTCGGAAATTGGTCACGACCAGCAGTCCCGGAAGAATGCGCTCGTGGCCTACTTTGGACCAGCTGATAATCGCACGACGTGCGGAATCCTCCACCGGCGTATCGATCACGCGGGCGGTTTATAGTAACTCGATCAAGCTTGACTCTCTCGTCTCCCGCGGAGATCTGGGAGTTTAGTAAAGTAGCTATAGATGAGCAGGGGTGGAGGAGGACGATGGGACGAGAGAGCAGGGCAAAGCTCCTCCTCGCAATTCTTCATCTCTCCGTTTTTCGTCGAGAGATATCGAATTCTCGAGTGGCCGCGCGGCGCGGAGCAGCGGTGGATCTTGCGTGAGCTCCTCGACGCGAGGACTATCTGGATTGGTTCTCGGGTTACTCAACTCCCGGAGGGCTCGAAAAGGCCCGGGATAAAAGTAGCCAAATACCTTTTCTCTACTCGGCTCTTTTCTTTTCTCTCTTGATTACTTTTTCCCTTGGTCATTTGCTCTTTCCTCTCGGCGGAGACGTAATTCTCTTGTTGTCTCGAACTTTGATGACTTTGAATGAACTTGACACGTGACCTTCGGCCTTGACCAATACGAACTCGTGTGACGGACTCGTACGTGAGAAATAATTGACATTCCTGCGCTTGCAGCGTAATCCGGACTTGCGTCGTCGGGTCACTGTGATAACCTTGGAGAACAATATGGAGGACAATTTATCTAATGCACTCACGCACCGTCACGAGAGACTCCACTCTTTAAGGACATACACTCTCAACTTCCGGGAAACGTCCCAGTTGCGCTGTAGCTGGAAATTTTTTCTCTCCCTCGCGCGTCTCATCGCGCAGCATTAACTCAGAAAATGGCGCTATACAACGTACGGTTCACAGAATTATTATGTTACCACATTCTTTCATCGTTTGTGCAGCGATGAGTCATTTATTTTTAAATTAATGAAAAACAATTTAAAGGAATTAAAACTCTCGCATCGCGGTACTTGGAAAGCTTCTCGACATTACTCGGCTTTGTTGTAAACTAAAGAGCGAATAATTACGTTGTGCAAAAGTTTTGTGGTAAACGATCTACGAGGGAAACGCGAGTTGAACAACAAATCTTTTTGTTTTTTCCGATGATGAATCGTGTCGAGATGAGCTGCGAATTCGCAGGAACTCGCGGTTCTCGTCGCAGGACCAAAAGGTTTCTCGGTTTTCGCGACCGCGCATAAATTCAGTCAAACCCCCATAAATTGCCGGGCTCTGGGTGAGTTCGGGAGGCCAACGAAAAGTGCATGTGCATTATTTTTATATATACGTAAAATATATAGTGATGCGTATATAAGGAGGTTCAGGAGAGAGGCAAAGGAAACCGTGCACCGCGCGCGCGGACACCCACAGAGCGAGACTTTGTCAACGAATACTTCCCCAAAATCGCGGCCGGCAATTCATCAACAGCGCAGAGCAGATCTCTTATACGTTCAGAAGGAGGGAGGAAAATATTTACAAAAAGCACGCATACAAAACAGCAGAGAGAAGAAAAACGAACCGACGAAAAATAATTCAAAAAATGTGCAAAAGGAGAGAAAGAGAAAGAGCGTAATTAAACGATGCCACCCAGTAATGCGACGATGCTAAAACGATCGTCCGCGTGTGCGACCTCCTCGCGAACTTTGCAAACGTTCCAGAGCCTCGAATTCCCGAGATGAATCCCAGGACGCTGCTGCGTTCATCCTTTTTCTATCTTGCCCACCACAAAGTTTATGATCCTCCGAAATGGAGAAAAAAAAAGCAATTGGATAAGAATTACAAAAAAGTAACGAAGCAGGCCTTTGATTTTCCGATCGAAAATCTGCGACAATTTCACAAAGTTAAATATCATCGAAGGAGAATTATGATTTCGATACGCGATCAGTTCGCTCAGCGATGTCGTTTCGAATAAGTTGAACGTTTATATAAAAGGAGAGAGGGATGCGGACTCGAACGGGAGACACGACGTGGTCCAGAACGTCAGGGCAAAAACTGCTAATGAAATAATATCAATGCGAAACGCGTATCGCGGGGGTACGACGCGGTATAGTGGGCCGAATGAGAATCCTATATAGACAAACTTGTTCACTATATGTGCTCTTTGGCTGGTGAGCCTCATCCTCGTCTCCAGTTTCTACTTGTTCTTATTCTTCTTCGTTTTCGCTTCGACATATCCTTCTGGAATGGATCTCTGTTTAATAATGATGATAATAATAATGGCAATAATCATATGATTGCTCCGTTTCATTGGCGAAAAAGGAGGAGGTGGCATTCCATCGCGAGAGAATCCCACGAAAACGATCGATCCTTTATTAAATGTTCTCGGGAAGAACCGCGGTAGCGAGAAAAATCTCCAATTAACGAGAGACGAATAAGAATCTTAAACGTTGTCCTCGGATATTAGATTAGGTTAAAAAGTCGTTTGTATTTTTATTGCAAAACTGTAATATCAATCGCGATTTGTCAAATCGTTCGGAATACTCTCATCGCCGATTAAAACGAAAAAGCAATCAAGTCAACTTTCGTAAAGTGTTGGATGGACCGAGCAGAAAGTTTTTTAAATAATGATAACGCCGCGCGAGGAGGGAATCGGGCTGCGTTTATTAACAAGGCGTTCCGCGCGCAATAACGTGAGAAGCGTGGGTTCGCGATTATTATTACGAGTGTCCATATAACACATGTACGCGGCATCCATCGTCGCAGTCTTTTGCGTTTCATCCTGCTGGTTCCTCTCTCGCGAGTGCTCCGTCGTTTGGACCGACAGGGAGACCGGGTTATCGAACGATCTTTCGAACGGTGTTCCGTGCCTCGGACTTCTTCTTCTTCTTCTTCTTTAAGAAGAAGGCGGTGCATGATGCACCAGGGTGGCTTGTCTCTTTTATTCCAGCATTTTTTGTTCTTTCGATCTTCATTCCTTTCTATCACTATATACACTTGTTGGTATATCCGCGAACTTTCGTTATACTTCCTCCCGTTGAATGAGATGATAAGTTTTTTTTGCCTCTTCATTTGTTTCGTTGTGCGGATGAGAGTTTTATTGGGCCACGAAGAGGAGCAACGAATCGTGATCGTTGGGCTGCTCCGACTCGTTTATTTCGCTTACTCTTTTCGTTTTGACCCCTTTCAGTTTCGAAGCGCGCGAGCGAGACGGATGAAACGGCTGTTGCGATCGAGATTCCCGCCAAGTACCGTTCGACAGAGCGAGAACCCAGAGCACCACTGCAAATTCGCTCGTATGCACGCGCGTCCACTCTCTCGCTCTTTTCCTTCTGCTGCTGCTGCTTCCTCTTTACCTCCTCCCTATACGTCCGAGTCCCTCGATCGCCGCGTGCATTACAAAACTTTTGCACGATGCACTTGCTCGACTGCACGCTGCGCGCTCTGTCGAATCTTATTATTTCTTCGTAGCAAGACGACAGCAGACGAAAAGTCACTACAATGATTCGTTGGCCCACCGGCGTCTCGATCTCCCTGTCATTTTATTCATTTTCTTCTTCTTTCTCCCTCTTTCCATCTGTTCCCGCAACACGACGTTCCTCCTTATTTTTATAACTCGATTCTCGCATTAATTCACCGCTTATGAGCGTTAAATGCTCTTTCTTGACGAATGCCAATTCATTTCCAGCACGACTAGCAAAAAATTCAGATTTCAAAAAGTCAGTCGAAAAAAAACTCGTTGCTTTTTCAATTTTTTGCCTTTTTCTCATCAAAGTTCCAACATATAGAGATTCAATTTGTTTGACCCTTTTTTGAGCTATAAAAATCCTCACGTTTTGTCTTTGCTGAAATTAAGCCGAGAAATATCGGGCGTGAGTGTCTGCTGCGAGGAATATATTAGAAAGTAAAAATGTTTAAATACAGAAACAAAAGTGTATACTTGAAAAAACTGAAACCATTTCCGAGTCGGTTCTGGACTGGCAACGATTTTTTGGTCGATTTCTTAAGTAAAAGCGAAGGATAGAAAGAGAGAAAGGAATGAGCGAGAGAGAGAGGGAGAAAGAGTGAGCAGAGGAGAAAAAAGTGGAGACGCGGTAACTAGTTTTCTGGATTATGCGCCGGAGAACTGGGTGATTCGTCGCGCACGATCGTTTTCTGCATTAAACATTTAGCGTTTCTCCGGGTATGAGAGTTTGTGTGTGAGTATTTGTGCAAAGAGAGTGTATACGCGCGCGGGTAAGAATGGTGAATAAGCGCGCGGCCACCCCGCGGAGCAGCACAGCTCAGGGAAACATTGTCCCGTGTGTGTCGTGCGGAGGCTCGCGACGCGCCGAGGAGAAATGCCCGCTATATTGCAACCAACAAAGTTGATGTATATAGCGCATTACCGGGGAGAAATGGAGAAGAATAAAAAAACAAAAAAACCAGTCGCATTGCCTACGCGTACAACTTATCTGACGCCCGTTTACGGCATCGTCTTGCGTCCGGAGCATCAAACAATCTCCCCGTTTTCCCTTGCCCCCTTTCGCGCCATATATCGCGAGCCTGCAAAGCAAAAGAGCGTAATTTGCACTTTACGATACGTAGAATTACGTCAGTTCCGTCCTTTTCTCTATTTATGCTCCAAATGCGTCCAGAGCAATGTGTGCGTGTGTGTACATAGAAAACAAACACGCGTACACGTCAATGGGTTTGCAAAGCATCAGACGCATCGTCGTATCTCGTTTCTAGGGAGCTTGCGAGAAAATCTTTGCTCGGCAAATCTCTCTCTCTCTCTAGTTCTTAAATTTTTTTCTCTTGCTTTCTGCGAAGATCTTGAGACGACGTGCGCATATATCGAAGACCCTACAGCCTTTTCTCTCGTTTCGCCGACCCCAACGGGAATAATACAGCATCCGACACTGCCAGCAGAGAAAGAAAGAGAGTCGGCTTTTATATCACCCGCATTATAAACAGTAGAGCGGACGTAATAAATCGATCTGGCGCTAATTCGTGGCCGCGCCTCCATCACGAATCACCTCTCTCTCTTTTTCTCTCTCTCTCTCTCTCTCTCTACGCGTTATGCGCCGTATAACGGATCCCTGGCGATCCTCTCGGCATCAGCGAGTTCCTCTCATCCAAGAGAGAGTAAGAAGCGACAGAGACCGATATATTTATGTATATAAATGTATATGTATCCATCATATATGCTCAGTGAATGCTGCACGTGAGAGAAAGAGAGAGAGAGACCCATCGACACATAACTCGAGTATACGCGCGAGAGAACATCTCCACCCCGTTGTTGTGGAATGTCGACGATCCTCGATCTCGTTCCATTATGGATCGTATTCCGTTTCACTCTTTTATATATAAATAATATACGCGCGCGTCGTACGCGCTGCTCTGCGAAAGGTCGTAACTTGCGTTATTGTCCGCGTATAAACATTTTTTTTCTTTGCGACACTTTTTCTTCACGACGCCTCGATAATGTTTCTCTTACCGATTAATAATCGGATAGGAAGAAAAGATCGATGCAACGATGAGATTGCGCGGCTCGGGAAATTAAATGGAATAAATTTGTTTTTCGTACCTGGAAATGAAGGATATCGAAAGAATTTCAGGACAGGAAACTGATTCCACATGTTCGAATCCTGAACGTGTAAAGTCCGAGGTGGAGAAGTTTTATTTTATTTTCCTGTATGGCACCACTAGCTCGCGTATTCGTCGTTCATCTCTTTGGTATGGCAGAGCACGTGCCAGCACTCGAGACTTTGCTTCGTGGGCCTTTTTTGTAATTTTGTTGGTTGCTTTTTATTTGTTTTTACGTACGACGCTGGATAATCGTTGATGTTTTTGTTGAGCAGAGACGGAAGGATTTTTGCCTTACGGACTTGAAGCGAAGAAGAAGAAGATCGTACATCTATGTCGAGGAGAGAATCGGTACAGTTTACCTGGCAGAATCGTCGATAAATGCTGCTGCTGTTGGTACTGCCTTGTCGTGTTCGCGTCCAGGATCGGAAAATCTCAGGACAAACGCGGTCCTTTTACGATTGTGCGCGTGCTAACTTTTACCTCTCGCGGATATTTCTCCATCTTTTAATTCTCGTAGCGTTGTCTCTCGCGTTCTTTTACCTTCACGAGTACAAAGCGCGCTTTGCCAACTTCTCATCGATCCGCGCGTCTCTGTGACTAGCGAGTCTTGCTCGATCTCTTCGTATATATATATATATCCGCACATTATTTTTCTTTTTTCTTGGCATTTTTTGCCCTGTAAGCGTGCCGCTTGACAGTTGGCCAAAGCGCGCGGCACAGCTGCGCGCGGACTCGCACCGAGAAGAGATCGAGAGACTTTGCTTGCGACATCTCTCGCCGCGATGCTGCGAAAAAATCCTAAACGGAGCCCCTTGCTTCCCGCGTTGTACGCGATCGATGAGGCCTCCCCATTTAAAGGAGTCTTTAAGGGAAACAGAGAGAGAGAGAGAGAGAGAGGGGAAAATAGCGAGTCGGCGATGCGACCAGGATCAAGGTGTCCAACCAAACACGTCCAACGCGCAGGTCTTGCGATACGCGATGCGTAAACCTTCCCCTTTTCTCTCTCACTCTTTGCCGAGATTTATTTACAGCGATCGCCCAACGTTTTCGCCAAAATTCGATTCTAATTGCGCCATTTTCTTGCCTCGCACGTTTCCTCTCTCTCTTATTCCTCTCTTATTCTTCTTTGCCACACACATCGCCGGATAATCCATTTGAAAGGTTCAACCACTTGGTAATCCCGGTCATTAAACTGTCGTCCCGCACTTGTCCGCCGATTTATTGCTCTATCGATTGAGTCTGACGGAATCGCCTCATTTTTACGAGACGAATTAATTCCAGTTTGTACGAATTGATGCGAAAATCGAAAGACACGTTCGGAATTTGAAACTTTGCGACGAGTCGTAAAAATTGGTCGCAGCCATGTTTTTTATGGCTTTTTCAATTTCAGACACACGTAGCAATACCGACGGACACCGCAGCAACGAAGATTCGAAAATTAACAGAATATCGTGTCGAACTACCGGCAAAAATTTCGTTTATCCTCGGATCTCAAAATCTTTGATTTTACCAACCAAATCGTCTTTTAACATGTATATCCACATTTTATTGTAATTTTCCTTCGATCCCGCATCCAGAATTGTCTTTGACAGTGAATAACAAGCTGTTGGTTCGTATCTGTAGTTTCGATCATTGATTCCTCCCGCGCGCGGTTGGTCCGCTCCGCGGCATCGCCGCGCACATTGGAAATAAATCGTCAAGTCAAATCCGCGATCGAATCGGACAGTCATTTAATTGCGTCGTTAAAAAAGAAAAGAGGAGCATGCTGTAGAACAGACAACATTTGCATCGAGGCAAAAAATCTGTCATCGTGCAGAATTGAGAAGTTTAATAAGAGCCGAAAGAATCCAAAGCCGCGCGCATGCTGGTGAAAAAAAAATCACGGGAAAGCGTACACGCGTTATTTCAAAGGGGAAGAGAAACCGAAAAGAGCTTGTCCGCGCGTCGGTAACGGTAGCCGCTACAAAGCTGGTCAAAATGGATATGTAGCCTCGAGGCGAGCATAACGACTAATATTATAAACATTGATTAATTAACCATCTCGATACACACACACACACGTGGCCCTCGTTGAAGTTGCATTCACGAATTAATGAAGGAGCCAGCATGTATGTTAAATAAAAGGAAAAGAACCAAGAAAAATCGTCAATTGTACGATGAAAATAAATAAAACGGCTCGCACGAACATCCAAAAATAAAAATTAAACACATCATAACAATAATATGAAAGAAAACGAGTGAAGGGGGTATCGACGTCTGTACCAAGTTACAAGCGCGCGGCGAACGAGTTGGTTGATTTTCTGCGGCACATAAATTCGTTACGCCAATATTTATCATCGACATGCCCAATTGCCAATACATATAAATAAAATCGACGAGAATAAAGTTTAATATGTCGAAACTCTGGGACTGGGAGATGTGATTTTTTTTTTTTTTTATGTTGGTAAAATTGCTTCAGGCTCCCGATCTTATTAGCGTTTCTCGTGTGCGCTCGTTGAATTCTATTATTTTTGTGTATTTGTAGAGTAAAAGAAATGATCGAAACACGCAATGACTTCTGTGCATTCATTGCAATCGAATATCACACAGTTAATAATTATAAACGATGTAGCCTGGCGCGCGATGGCCGCGCGCACAGAGAGAACACGCTGGGTGTCGATATCCAACGGATTGATTAATTAACCGTTTGATGATGCAGTATCGTTTGCTTTCGGGCTTGCTACACCGCACACCGCCGCCGCGTGACCATCGCCTCATGATCTCTCGATGAAAGCAATATTCCTGCACGTTGGCTGCATGCTCTCGCCCGAGAGACGAAGATAAAGTGAAATCCATTTTGTTAATTCAATCCTGTGGCCTGTCCAGCTGCTTGCCGATACTCGTATTATCATATTTCTTTACTCTCTCTCTTTCTCTTTTACTATACCTCACGTGTGCATACGCACTCGCGTCCATTGCAAATACAAAACGGTACTCCCGAGATATTAACAACAAAGAGACGAGAATTTCCGTTCCTCTTTGTCGTGTGTACACACAGAGTGAAAACTAATCTTAATAATCCGTTATTATCTTTGTCGATCATTACTCAATTCAACGCTGATGTACAAATTGCTATCCATGCGTGTATTCTAATATGCAATTTATTCTAAGCCATCGATATCTCGTCGCGTATTCATCAAACTTTAAATTCCTCTTTTTGCATCAATTTGGCCACGCAAGGGATGGAAAACGCACGAATCGTGTGTGGGATTTCATAATTTTGCTTGATAATCGTCGATTTTTTGTTGATTACGTTTGAAAGAATAGTTTCTTGTCTCCCCATGTAGGGTTTTACGAAGGGTCCAAGATCGGCCCAGTGACGGCAGCCGTAGTTTCAATCTTGGCACGTTAAAGGCAGCCAAGCCTGGCGCAGTGACGGCTGAAGAACGGATGATAACTTCGGTCCGTTACTGGGTGTTGTTCTTGGCCCAAGAATGGGAATAGGTCGTCGGCCGATTGGGTCATCGAGTAGTTTATTTATTGTATTTTTATTAAATAATCCTTATTTTTCCGTAAAATAAGATTATTTATTGTCAAAATATGGCAGAATATGGGGAAAATTAAAAAAAAAAACAGATTTATCAATTCATTGAATGATTATTTTTTTCTGCCAGAAGGGGGATTCGAACTGCCTACCTATGTCTTTCCTACCTAACACCTATCTTACTAACCCGGGACGCTAACCATTACACTAAACGCTGTTACTTCCAAGATCAAATTCTTCATATAAATAAGCTGCATAATACCGAGCACGAAATTGAAAAAGTTTATTACGATACAAATGTGTATCGTATTATTTCTATGTGTATGCATGATTTTAATAAATGATAAATTATTATTATTAACAATCATTATTGGTAGTAATAATAAAAATAAAATTATATATTATTGTACTATTATATTATTTTATATAATAATATATGCTAGTGTATTATATTATTTTATATAAATTATAAAATAAAATAATTATTATTAACAATTATTATTGGTAATAATAATAATAATAATAAATTATCAATAATAAATAATTTGTACATACAAAACTTGATTATGCAATCAAAAATTATTTTATTATTAATCAATATTATTATTTATTATTATTATTATTTATTATATTATTATTCTATATACATAGAAATAATGTGATACACATTTTTATCGAAATGAACGTTTTTTTCTTAAATTATTTTCGTGCTCGGTATTTTGCAACCTATATGATCGAAAGGTTGATGTTTCTTACAAAAATAGGACCGAAATACTGGCGGCTTACAGAAATCAGCCAAAAATGGTCCAAGACTGGTAAGCTTGCTTTGCCGATCACTGGCTACCATTCATGGGCCAAGTGTCGAATTTTTATCGGCAAATATTGTATTAAAATATCCATGGCATTCAGTCATCGGCCAATAAATGGCCCAAGACTGGTAAAGTTTGCTTGGCTGATCATAGACTGCCATTCATGGGCCAAGTGTCGATTTGATATTGGCAGAAATATTCTGTTTTTATTAACGGCACCCGATGAACGCCCAAGGATGGGCCAGGCTTGGCAGACTACACTCGGCAAGCCATTCGTGGGCCAAGCGTTGGCCCTGTTGTCAAGCTTGGCATTTCCTACATGGGTCGCGGAGACATGGAACTGCCGGTACACGGAGAAAAATGGGGCCTCAAATTCTAAGAGCCAATGCTAGAAAATCTAGCAGTTTGCTGCCAGTTCGGCTAGATTTAGAGTTCTTGTTAAGGAAGGGTAAAAATAATTCTTACACCGTATAGTAAAAATGGTGCATGCATTCGCAACTAAGAAAATATAATGCCTGCATATTACCTTTGAAACTATTCTCTTTACTATTACACGCTATATTTTCAGATTGATTACTATACGCATAGCATAAATCTTCAGCGGATAAATAGATTCCACTATACGCATAACACGAATCTCCATAGTATAGCAAAAAATATCACGAAGTTATGAGTAAAATGTGACTCTTTATACTGTACTTTTTGTAGAATACTGGATAGTAATTGTTCCAATCCCATGGGCAAAATATTTTTTGAATTCTACCAAAAATCGCAATATGGCGAATGAAATGTATTATTTGTATCAGTTTACGTGCTATATCGTGGGTTATAATTTAAATTCCTTCATTATTGCTATACTATAATTATAATTTTTATCGTCCAGTCAATACTTTTTAATATTTTTTGATATTTTTTTTTTAGAAGTATAGTGTTAATTTTTAGAAGCGCAGTATTAATTCCTAAATCCAAAGCCACAGTTTTCTTCATGTAGCCGAACTGGCAGCAAACTACTAGATTTCTAGCACTGGCTCTTATAATTTGAGGCCCCATTTTTCTCCATGATAGAATATGAGCAGGCGTGTATGTATAAAAGGGAAATGAAGAAAAGGTGGGCGTTTTGGAACGATCTATTGTTCCAGATGCTCGATTGATGTGTACAAGCGCCACATCAAGAGCGAAAAGTTACTGCCTCGAGGATCGTGATCAAGTCGACCCGCATTATTCATTCGATTATCTCCAACGCCGTCGTCTGCTACATTGTATCCGTGAATCAACAACCGCATGTGTACGTGTAGCTAGTAAATACAGTGAGGATCGTGCGAGAGATTGAAGCGCGCGAGTCGTTCTCTCGTCTTCATCTCCGACGGCGTGGGGTCGAGCTAGTCCGGGACCTCGGACTTCTAATGCAAACTAAACGCGACGCGGATATATTTGTCACTCTAATGGCGGATATTAAGTGCCAACGATAATGCAGAGATTGGCACTATGATGCTCGCACCTTTGTTTAGCATAAGAAACAATGGAAAGAACAGCGTCAATGTGCAGTGTGTGTCTAGAGAAACGATCGCTTTCACCTACGGGCTAATGATCGACGCCGATAGATATACAAAAGTTATTATTATTTATACGGAGGTGTCAACATTTCCATTTGCGTTATATCTCATAATTCCCAGACGGGACTTGATACAAAGAAAATAATGAGCGACGTTCGACGGTCCCGCGTCTCGAGCACACGGGGGTTCAAGTCGTAAAGGAGTTTGTTCGCGCGCACGAGCAGACTCGCGACATGTATTACGCGCGAAAACAAATTGTCTTGCCAATCAAGCTCTGACAGCTTTCAATTTAGCGCGACTCCCGTTTCGTAATTATACGAGACGAGAGTGTCGCACTTTCAATGCAAATGTTTAGCCTGCTGGACGCAGTTACTTATTTGCCTTTTCCGAGCAGGGGACGCGAAAGCAATTTGAAAAATGGAGGCGAGCAGCGAAAAGATTTGTTTTTACGCATTATTCGTCAGCGTCAGAAAGTGAGAAAGTCTCCGAACAACGGGTTCGTCCTAAGGGCGTATCTACTTGCACGAACACATGCCCATTGTCCTGTAATTAGGTGGTCGTTTGAAGACTCGAGGAGGGGGGACGCGGGTGCTACGCGTTAATAGAGGCGCCGGAGTCTATCATTACGCGTAATACGGACGTAATGCGCGCCTTTCTCCACCGTCTTAACTTTATTTTTCCACTGCTGGTCCAGAAAAAAGGAAGATTCGTCGGCCACTGTTGCGCTGCTGCAAACACGAGGCGTAAAACACAGCAGAGCACAAAAGACGCGCGCTCGCTGCCTCTCGATCCTTTCGTTTCCTTCTTTGCGAAGAGAAAACAAAAGCCAAAAGACGTTCCAGAACGGAGATGGATTGCACTGGCGAGGGTAGAATGCAACGGGAGCACAAAAAAGGAAGGAAAAAAAAATCGAAATTAGAATAATGCACGATCGCGATATGAAGTGGAAAATGGTACGAGAATTATTGTTTTTTCCATATGCTGTGTGGCTATATTTATTCATACGTGCGTGTATATTTATCGTTATCGGTTTGGCATCGCATAAAAGCGAAGGAGGAAAAGTCCGGGACGTGGTTCACTCTGGCGAGATTTGCCACGTCCACGAGATTGCTCGCCTATATACTCAAATCGCTGTACTCGTGAATGGCAAAAGAATCGTCCGTATTACACCTGTACACACGAGAACGTGTGGTTAGTGCCGCGCAACTTCTGGTGCTCCCAGGCATCTCTATATGCCAGCAGTGTGCATATGTATACGGGGGATAATGATACGAAAGCCTCGTGCGCGATGCCGCAGACCGGAAATGAAATTATCAAGGAATCCACACGCGCGTGTTCCGAACGGTACAGCGGCCCGACGCATTTCTTTTTAGCTCGAAAAATAAATAAGCAGCGGACTTTCCGGTTCTGGCTGATCGGACGTTGCCGAATTCAAAAGACTGCGATTAGAATTTCGCGTTGTTGCCGAACACAGTCAGATTTGTTTGCATTTAAAAAAATCTATTGACTCCGAGAAGTCCGTTTCCAGAACAGCGGATGCTCCCGCAGCCAAAACACGAATGGATAATTTCGCACTTGCTGCTCTCTTCCTTTTCAAGCTTGGTAAACGTGTACTTTATTTTTGTTTTGTTTTTTATTCAATTTTTTGTACATCTTGTTCTCGGTTTCTCGCGGTCCGCTTGCGTGCGATCGTCTCGAGGTTGTTTATACTATTCCCGAAAGAAAAATAAGAAGCGAACGAAACGAAGGTCGGTGGTAGCGGGTGGTTACCACCCACTTCCGGTAGCTCTCGCGGGCTGCAGCCCGGTTTCCATATCTCTTCAGGTAATAATATTACACGCTTGTGTATGCATCGCATATATATATAGATTTATATTCATATGTGCAGTTCTTAAGTCGGGCGGCACGTCAAGCTTTTGGTTTCGTGTTCCAGTCGGGCGAGGCACGGTTTGAAGCGATCGTTACTTCCCTGCTCGCGTGACCGTACGCGCGCACTTTTTCATCTTCTCTCCGGCTCATTTTTATCTCATTTTTCCTACATCTCACGTGCAGTGCTCTGTCTGTTTCATACGATGTACGAATGTGTTTTTGATATTTATACTCGTCGCCCCAACACCAGCAGAACACTCTCCCGATTCCTCATTTTGTTTTCTTATCTCGTTAATCCGAGAGAGCAGGAAAAATGACAAAACGAAACGAATCCAGATGCGGGAGAGTCAAAATGGAAAGATCTTGCGAGCACTCGAGCGTAAAATCTGCACTTTTCATACATCTGTGAAATTTGTCTCTATATCGACGACCTTGAAATATTATCATTTTTATCCCCCAGCCCATTCCCTTTGATATATATTCTCGGAGATTGTGCATCCGAGTATATCATGAATGATCCTCTCGATTAACGACGATAAAACAAAAATTCGTTGCGATCCTGGATTTGTATAGCGAAGTTAAACTTTATCGGTTCGATAATGCATCGATAAAGGCATATATTTCCGTGCATTATTTTATTTACCTCTCTCACTTGGTCCCTCTTATATTTCGTTGTATATAGCTAAAGATATTGTAGGGAAAAAAAAGGAAGGAGATATTAGCCCGAAGTATAAAAGCCCTCGAAGCAGGAGGAGCAAGTCGCAGGTACAGAGTTGGACGAGTGCTGGACGATCTTGGAGAAGCGATAAACTATCGTTAATGCTCTCGGTGTGGCTGCCGATCGAATACATTATCGCCTTAACGACGCGGAATGTAGAACGCCCGGGGGTAACGAGGCATTAATTCACCTGAGCAAACTCTCCTGCTCATGCACACGCCGCGCGCCTGCTTTTCCTCATCGCGGGTACCGAGCCTTTATAAATACACGTGTGTACGTATATATGATATAATAATATTCGCGTCGAACGCGTGAGGAAGATGTCTTCTCCTCCCAAAGTACATCTCCGTAGTTTTTTTTACTTCCTCAATTTTTTATTTCGCCAGAGAGCGAGGAATCGCGGATCCCGCTGATTCTGGCGTGAGAAGGACGCAAGCAGGTGGAAAAGGGCCAGAGCGAGCAGGCGAGAGGTCGATAAAGAGAACTCGCGCGTCGAAAATCATCACGGCGAGTTTTCCCACTGCGCGCGATACCCACGATTATATATTTTTAGCTCCCGCAGATCTTTCTTTTGTGCTTTTTTTCCTCTTTTTTTCAATATCATTCATCTCGGTGTAGTTGCATCGCAACAATCACGAAACCTGCGCACACGCATCTCTCCTTTCTTTCGATGTTTTGCTTGGTTTGCACAGGATGCGCATCTCGACCTCTGCAACTTCCAGGAAATTGCAGTTCGATATTACTCGTGTATTTTTCGGCAAACTCTCGCACGAGAGATATTCGCGCGGCTGTCAGCCTCATTTCTCAGGCGGAAGTCAAGAAAATACACACTCAACAATTGAATAATATTTTTGAGCTTTTTTCAAATTCCGTTCACGCATTTATATTAATAAAGCTCGAAAAAACGGCAAACGTTAGAAATTTTCCTCCTCATCGGCCTCCCAATTCTACGCGATCTCCCACGACATTCGGATTCATGCAGGTGCAGCGTTCTCCAGCGCAAAAAGATTTTTGCTGTACGTACCGAAGCACCGCGATCCAGCAAGACGAGACGAAGATTGAGGAACCACGTGAGGACCTTAAATCTGAAAGGTGGGTCTCGCCTCGTGGACTTTCTTCAGCGGGCCCCCCTCGAGCCTTGATATTCCCACGCCCGCACGCTCTTCTTCCGACATGCATTTTTTTCATTGAAGAAACAAAATTAAGAATGCGAAAAAATGCATTAAACACATCGCTTGGGTGGGTGCTCGGAAAATGCACGTTGAACTTGGGACAATTGAAACATCAGTTTTCGTAAAACGTCATGAAACGAGGTCGTTAGTAGAGCCGGAGCCGATTAATGGGTAGAAAGTTTGGAGATAAAAATAAAAATACGAAAATAACTGGTTTCAGAGAAAAATGAATCATTTCTCGCCCACCGTGCAGGAATTGGTTCGTTACCTACGACATAATTATTGCGTTTCCGCGTTCATTTTATAACGAGTCACGGCCAAGTGGCAATTCGTATCGTTTGTTTCAACATATGCAATGACGAGTGTGTGTCGCACAAAAGACTATAACGAGTTTTGCGCAGGTTTCGTAAAAATGCTAATCGCTTGCCAAACTGGCGCGGGAGGCTGCGGGCGGGAGATGAGCGGAAAGAAAAAGCTGGAGAGTCGCTCTCCCGGCTCGACTGTCTCCTTTGCGACTCGGACTTGGTCCTCGCTTCCTCCTCGTGGGAACTTATACTTTCCCGCAATGGATAGATGTATTACGTGTGGGTTACATAGAGTGTACGCGTGTTCTTGGCCTTGAGGTCTCACCACAACGTTGCATCCTCCATGGCCCCATCCACCAACCACGATATTCAAAATATACATGTATTTATTTTTATACACGGAGAAACGAAGAGAGAGCGGGAGGGGGGAATGACGTGAAAGGACGAAAAGAGGCTGACGAGGCTGGTTTTCCCTCTTACCGCGTGCCAACTTATTCGACGTGATTGTTTCTATTAAAATTCAAACGTGAGCTGGCTTGATATACGAATCACCACACACCGCATACATTTCTCTAACTAACCCCGTAGCATATACGAAAATAATGCACAATCTTTGCATTTACGTTGCATTCAAGTTCGCGTCGTCGTATTTCGTCTCGAATTGAATTTTTATTCTGATGTATCCGAAATAAATTTTTGTAGATTACGTATGAAATTTAAAAAAACTGTTCAGTGATTTCAGAAAAAAATTAAAGGTCAATCGTAACTTTATACTTTTTTTTTATGATGATGCGACCGCACACTCGCGCGAGTGGGAGAAAGTGCATTACGCGCAAGTGCCCCTCCCTTTTCCTCGTGTTTCTTCGTATATATCCACACATTCGTTTTGCTCGGAGCGATGGTCCAGAGGAAGTCCTCTCGAATCTTTATTTTCCCACACTCGCGAGGCGGTTGGTGTGCTTCTCGCTCTGGCTGCACGGGAGACACGTTTGACTCTCGTCTCTTCCTCGATCTCTCTTTCTTTGTAAATATATGTTTATATATTCGAATATTCGCGGACGGGAATTTTTATTTTTGTTGCAAAAAGTCGCCGAATCACGTTCGATACACGCCCGAGTTTGAGAGGACGCGTGGAGAACCGAGACTCGCAAGTATTTCACCGGAGATTTCTGGCCGCTTTCTTCACGTTTTCTTCTCATTTGGAACGAACCAAATCGCCATAGGTGGCAACGTTTAGCCTTTAATTACCTTCCAACGGATATTAAGATTCGTTCACCGTGCAGAATCCACATGTACGTGCGTTTGTATGAGCGCACATATATGTATATCGCTCGTGTTATTGGGCCTCGCCCAGGCGTAAAGATTCGTGCGTGCGTGACTCAATTGGTGCGCGCGTGCACACCCGCGTATCTCCCCGAGCATTTCGCCTCTCGCGCACTGCTGCAATCTTTGAGCGAGAAACCCGGCGATAACGAAAGTACGGAGTAATTAATTTGAATGACAATTGATTTATTGTATAATTTTCGAGACTCATAGTTTCCAAAATGAAAATGCGTATGAGGACGAATAAATTTTGTTTTTCTTTGCGTTCAGTTTTTGTTTTTATTTTCTTCGTTCATTTTCTGGGGTTGTCCATCACCCGGAAGCTCTCAGTGGTGATTCGGGGCAAAATTTTCGAGTCGTATTTTAATTCACTCCGCGCGCGGGACTGTCGCGTGCTGGAAGCGACTCTCGTTGTCGCAAGATTGTTCTCTTGTCTCTCGTGTGCTGCTCCTCTTTCCTTCTCTAGTCTCTGTTGACTCTTTTACATGGCGTTTGTTCTCTCGGTGTTTGGTGAGATTCATTCTCGGTGTGTCGCAGTGTCCTGTGAAGGCGCTGGGAGAGAAAGAGACGAGAGCGCGAGTAGAGTTTGCAGCAAGCACCTGCCCGAGTCTCAAAGTGAACGCGTTCGCCGTGTGTCCTCCGTCGGGATTGATGATCCTGTCTCTTAGAGCAGCGCGAGAGAGAAAGAGATGTTTCTTGGTCTCGGTCGTGTCCTCTGCTCCGCTGGAACGTGTGTCCTGGAGTATTCAGACTTGACGCGCGAGGCAGTGCTATCCTTTTGCTCTGCCGGGCTTCTCGCCCATACGTTTCATCGAGATCTCGCGACGAGATCCAGTGCCAAAAAGATTCTGCAGTTGGACCCTGCGAAGCACTTTTACGCCCTTATCACTCTCAACACACAAATTTCTACATACATGTGTCGTTGGATGCCGTAGGCGTTGCACGCAATGAGACGAGAGCGAGTGTGGACCAAGTTGCCGCGCGGAGAGCAGAAAGAGACGGAAGCTCGTTTCGCTGCTGCTGCTGCTGCCGCGCTGCCTGCTGCTGCTCTTTCCCTCTCCCTCGCTCTCTTTACCTCTGTCACTATGGCATCTCTCGCATCGCCGCAGAGCAGGACGCTTGTGACAACGGTATACCGACATCCTTCGCTTTTAATTCGAGCCGACCAAGAGAAGAACGAGAGACGAAAGCAACAGGCTCGAGTTCTTCCTCCCACCCTCGCGCTCTCTGCACCACGCTCGACTTCAACTCCTCTCCGCGTATGTCTTTCCCTCTCTCTCCTCGCCTCTCGCTTGTTCTCCCTCGGAAAACGTTCTCGACCCACTTGTGCTCCTCCGTGGCATGCGTGAGCTGAATCTCCTCGCTGGGCCAAAAAACCCATAAGTCTGTGATGTTTTTATTTCTTATTATCGCGCTTCTTAATCGAAAAATATCGTATCTCCATTTTTATTTTACCTTTTTCCCAACAACTTGCTCACGGATTCATCATTTTCTAATTCTCTTGAATTTCGTTGAGCAAGAAAATTCTTTATTTTTTCAAGAAATATCTCAATCACGCTGAGAATTCAATTTCGTCGAGCACGCGCTCATAATCATAAATAATCTTCGACAAAAAATGAACAATTTCTTCTGATACGTCTGCGTGGAGCGTGTTACGTAATAGGAAACAAAATGTTTTGATAAAATAAAAATAGACTAAATGCAGAAATAACTCATGGATAGCGACATGGAAATTTGTGTTGCAAAGAGAATTGTGTCGAGTTTCTGTTCGTGTTTCGTTGATTGCAGATTTTATTGCCGGACATATATTATTGGTAAGGTGTGCGCATTAATTATATATAAGCGTGGTTTTCCCGGCAACGCGGGAGAAGTTGTCAAGGCGCGTTGTTGAATTTTATTGATAACGAGAGCGTGGGTGCGAATATAAGTTAGCACAGAAAAAAAAAAGAAAAAAGGAGTGTGTACATGTCCAAGAATAATGATAAACGTCTCGTCCGCTGGACCGCGAGGAAAAGCCGCGCCGCACAAACCGCGAGCTCGCGGCTGCTGCGAGAATCTAGAAACAACTCGCGGAACGGCTTCCGTGCTGCTGCGACGTCTGGCTGTCGCACCGAGAAGCACACTCGTATAAGTTTCTACGGGTAGTTTATTACGTATTACCATACGATCTTACAGTCAGTATACTTTGTACGTGTTACGCGTACATGCCTTGCGGCCAGGGATAAGGCGATAATCCACTTGAATTGTATTAAATACAGCTCTTTCCTGCGTCCTAATAGCGACGAATATTATTCCAACGTGCAGCATAACAAATCTCCATATTTTCTTCTGACTCGTTCAATATCCGGGACAAAATTCAATCGGACCTTCGAATCTGGAAGAAAAGCGATACGAGCAAATGCGTAATAATAATAATAAAAAATAATATCAACTGAACGAACATAAATGATTCATAAAATTAAGCAGAATTTATAACTGTACGCGATTTGAATTATTGCGTAGGGATTTATACGGAAAATTGCAGTGCTTCGTCGTACACACGTGCAGAAAATATTGCGCGATGCACCGAATATAGTGCGTGGATTATTTAAATCGGACAATAAAAATGAGATATAAATTTGCTGAGAAATCGCAATGTGACATATGCCGACGTTAAAAGAGACACGCAGCACTCTCGCGAGCCAGCTAACACATATCATATCCAATAACGTTTAGAAAATATGTGCTCCCTGCGTTACAAAATATACGTACATATGCTCATAGAAGAGATAGTGAAACGATTGCGTGGGCGTAACATGTCTTCTCGTTATGCTTCTGCATATATGTATGTATTCTGATTCCCACTCTTCGCCATGCGGAGATCGCAAGACAGCGATATAGGCGAAGAATACTGCACTCTCGCGCGAGTCGTCTAGGTTTTATCTCGAACGCTCGTATATTCCGCTCGGAGAATCAGAAAGACGAGCGCGGGGACGATATGCAAGCAGGAGATGAAAAATTAGGCGAGACGAGCTGCGTTTTTTTCGGATTTTTGTTTCTTATCTCTCTCGTTAGACTCTCGCGCGTCTCTTCCTGCGTTGGCACTTTCTGCTCAAGTACGTATATTTAGATTTGAGCTTCCGTATTTTTGTATTCATTGATTATATGCGGAGCGAGAAGCAGGAAACTCGTCTGCGCGCGGTGTCTCTCTCCGCGCTGGCGGAATTGCGGGCGGAGAGAGACACCGCGCGCGACACCCCCTCGTTTTCTCCAGAGCTCGAATCCACTCTCGTTTCATCGATATCTCGTTTCTCGACGACGCGATATAGATACGCAAACGATGCTGAGCTTGCTCCCGTCCCTCGAGCCCACCTACGTAGCGCTCGCACTCCCATTTTGTCTCTTTTTCTGCGCCGCGCGCGGTATCATAATATATTATTTTATTTCTTTCTTTTTCTCGTTCGGTCTGGATCGTCCCTTTGGTGCATAATCCTCGGGGGAATGCACTTGCAATAAGCCATCCATGCACTCATTACCCTTTGAAACGACGATGAAAAGATGCGCGAGCTGGAAAAAAATAGCACGGACGAATAATTTATTGTCAATATTCGCGGTTGGGGAAATGTCTCGGGCTCACGCGAAAACGCGATATCGCGAGATCGAAACTCAAGAATCTCTATCGTCTCTCTACCTCGCAGCAATTATACGCCTATATATCGCGCTCCTTACTTGTACCTTTCGTCCAAAAGGGATTATCATTATTGTTAATGTTTTTTTTTATTTAGTTATATGCTCGTTTTCCGCTTTCGCCAGTTTTATCCTCGTGGTATCGCGTGTCCCGATTTATTGGCCATCCCAGCATCCTTCTCTCTTTTCCTCTCCCCGAGTCCGGAACCTCCAGCGGAGGTGAGGACAGAATAGACGGGGTAATGAGTCCCTACGTGTCCCTCGTACACTTGGGAGAACGTTTACCGTAATAGCACCAATATATATTATATCTCGGGACTTATCGATACTTTATCGTTGAGATTAGAGTCTCGTAGGAGGTTGGAGAACTTGAGCAGAGATCACGAACGATCTCGATGATTTTTTCACCATTTATTCTCAACATTATCTCGTTGGAAATTTCGTATACTATTAATGAATAACGAAAGCTTATCAATCTGAATAACAATTAACATGGCTGCTGCGTGGAGTCGAGTAATTAATTGATCGTCGACGAATTAAGTTGCAGAGATAAATCTCTTGCGACTCCCAACCTCTTTTGCTTCAGCCTCACAGCAGTTCGTTGCTAGGCTTCACGAAATAACTAGAATCTAAGATGAGGACGTGTCACGTTAAATTATTATCGAGAGGGCTCTTTTTCAATATTATAGACATTCGCATACGTGGATATGCGCATAATGTAATAATAAACTCGCGCGTTTATCGTTTACATACTTTTGTACGAACAATATAACATTATGGCTGGCACATCTGCCGGAAGTAAACGGGACAATGAAGAAAATATTGAAGGGTATTGCGTGCTAATAATATTTCACGAGCGTTTATCCAGCATTAGGTGAATATAAAAAGGTACAAATTGTCGAGGAGATTTCTGTGGAAGCTTTTTGCGGAATAATGTGACACGGAGACTGGTTGCGCGCGCGGAGAAAAACGATAGAAAGGGATAAAAATAAAAATCCCTTACGTTGTGCGAGGATCCTGAAAAGGGTTAACAATCGTGTCGTTTCTTTTTTGAGCGAGCACACACATGCACGTGGATGTTTATCGGTATAGAATGATTTGCCTCGTTGGCGCAGGTGCACGACACGTGCTTGCACGTCCACTCCAGCCACTCGATTATAAAATAGTCAGTATGCGAATATTGTACGTACGCGCGCGATCCTCATCGTGGTAGACCAAGAGCGCATGGTGGTTGTTTGTGCCGGATAATCGTAAAGCGGTCCCCGCCAGGGTAATGACTCTTAATATAGCCCTGCCAACGGAGCTAAATGATTCTCATCCATGAATCACCTCGACGCCTCTCTCTGCTGCGTCGAGCCCTTGCGCCAAGAGACCTCGCGAGCGGCGAGGTGATATTTCAAAAATTGATGAATCAACCGCGCCGCCGCCATCGCAACTTCCCTTTGCAACGAGCTTTTTAGCCAATATATCAAAAAATTATAACAACATAAAAATCGATCTTTCCGATGGATTTACGAAGCGAATGGATTTTTTTTGTCGTTTTATCGACGCAGGACCAACTTTTGGGTTGGGAAATGAATTTTTCAACAGAAACAACTATTTGCGACGGGAATAAAATGTCCTTGTCTCAGTTTTTTTTGCAGTAATTTTTACCATAGTAAAACGGGACGACGAGCTAGCTTTCGAAATTCCTCGTATACTGATCATTCACCTTTTGATACTCCGTCGACTGCGCGTTGTTTTTCTATAAATTTATAAATCGATGTTTGCTGATCGATGATTAACTTGGCCGATCGTTTCCCAGGACAAATTATGAAAAAGCTTGTAAGTACATCTTCATCGATTAGCAATGCCGGACGACCGGTCGAAAGAATGAGGTGAAACAAGCTCCGATTATACCAGAGCGAGCAATCCTGTACTTGTGCGTATGTCTCGATGCGAGAGTTCGACTTTGGCGTACCGCGTGCCGCAAAGAAATCGAGTGACATCCAAGTCAAATAAAAAAGAGTCGCGGCTTTTGACTCTCTTTAGCTTTTACCGAGTGGCGATTACCGGTACGATTTTTATTCGCACACCACCTTAAGGATCCTTAAGTAGGGTGTACAGTCTGATCGATTGAACAATTTTTCTTGCCGGCAACCGAAAAGCCCGCGAAGTTTGAAGCGAAAATATATTTTTCTCCATTTTTTCGTTCTTTTCATCGCGCGTTTCTGCTAAACGCCGCAAAATTTGGGCTGCTCTAGAAAACAGAAAAGGAAATAAATTCCCAAGCAACAGCTGCGCGTGCATGATCGATAGGACTGACTGTACCGCGCGCGTTAAGCTTTTGCTAATTCCTGGGAACGAAAGCGCGAGGGATTGCTCGTTGCTCGGAGTGCTGCTGCGGATCGGAAAAAAATGCTCGGAGAGTAGGAGAATGCGATTTGATTCCTTATCCATCAAACGCGCGGTCGGCATCCTCTGTGCGCTTAGTTCGTGCTCGACGACATTTTATTTTAGTGCGAGAAATCGCATCCCGACATAATCCTTGTTGATCCGCGCGGAGAAAGGGGAAAGAAAACAAATAAATAAAAGGCAGTAATCGAAAAAAAAGAAAAAACAGAGGAAAGATTACACGGTCTCTTGGCGTGTATCATAACCGGTTAATTTATTTTTCAATATTCACTCCACGTGTCCGCATATATATATTTCATATTTTTCTTCGAGTTTGTGTGTGTCTTTCTGCGCGAGAGTCTCGCTTAATACTCCCGAGCGAGTTAATGAGTACATAAAGTTAATGAGAGTACATTAAACCTCGCAAAGGTTGTGCGGAGGTAATCGGCAAGTTATATATTTTTATTATCGTTTCCGTGTATATATATAGACATACAGACTGCACGTGAATACGTATCTAAGCGGGCGAACCCGCGCGCTATCTTTTTCACTTTGGATTATATTGCGTCCTCGCGATGCTTATGCAGTCACGTAAAAGTGCAATTATATATCTTAACAACGATTCCGATCAACATAGAATGAGTTTAGTTGTTGTTGTTGTGCATACACGCAACAACAGCACGGCGACATCATCGTCGGATAAAGAAAACAAATTTAAAACATGGAGAGAATAAAAAAATAAAAAAAAAACAGGACGGAAGGGACAGAGTCAAGGAAGAAGTTACTGACAAGTCGGAATCGTCTTGTCATGCGCGTTCGAGACTGGTTCGTCCTTTCTCGATCCGCGATGTATAATAGCTCCCGATACATCTGTATGCGCGATATAGCTCGCGAACTAAATCGAGCATCTCTCAAGAGTACTTTGCTTCGACGAATCTCTTTAGTACAGACGTCCATTCCAGTTGTGTATATTCACCTACATACAGAACTGCAAATTCAACTGCGGTCGTTTGAATCGTACTTGGCATTAGAGCTAAATATATATGTCTTGTCGTATCTTTCTGTTTGTCTCTCTCTCTCTATCGCGATCGAGCTGTCCATTTTCCATTCTGTCTGGGACCAGATCGGCGTGCTCTCTTGACAATAAATTTGCAAGATGGACGACATCCGCGTCTGTCTACTGCGAGAGAGAGAGTGCGGAATTGCTCGCGTGCATAATCGTTGAAAAACGTCGAAACTTTGAGACTCGAGATAGAAATGGCACGGACGACGATGTCAATGAGAAAAAATGTTTGTGTCGTACGAAAAAATCAATCAACTGGATCCACTTGCGGCGACGAGTTCAATAATCTCGGTTGCGTTTGGGATATTAATTGAAGAATTAATATTGTAAGAAGTTTCATTTTGTCCTGACGATCCTCACGCTCTCGTAGATCCTTACGAGAGAGTGTGCGTACTTGTTGCTTATATGTCGAGTGTGAAGAACGCGTATGAAAGCCCCCACAGGCAGGTGCTTTCAAGTTAAGATGATTTAGCGTTGATTCGGTCATTTCCGGAGCTCGCCAAGCCACACCGCATAGAGTCGTCGCCTCCGGCTGACGTTAACGTCCTTCCATACCGTGACTATTACTCTTTCCTTTCTTTTTCTTTCCGCACTCTCTACACGCGTATATGAACATTAAATATAAATACGACACGGGAGGTTCGAGGCTGCTCTCGCGAAGGAATAAATTTCCGAATAAGTTCACGATCGGTTGGTATACAAAGAAAAATACGATATGAAATAACATGATGCAAAGTCCAGGATCTTGGGCCGGAGGGAAAATGTCTCTATGGGCACGTTTTCGTTCGAATCGAGCTCGAACCTCCAAGAATTTACGCTCACACGCTAAAGCTCACTTTCCTCCGAGTTATGTACACCCCAGAATTTTTTGTCCTATAGCCTCATTTCGACTGCGGTGCAAATCCTCCAGACGAGAATTGCACGAAGCTTACCTGATTTACAACTCGAGTCCCATTCGTCATGTTTATTTGTTAGCCACGCTTTTTGTCACGCCCGAAGCTCCCATTAAACATATATATAGATATTCTAATCCATGCAGCCGAGCTCTCTATGTTCGTCCACTCGTGCGGCTCGCCGAGTCAACGATAACTCGTCCAAGGCACGCCCTACGTGCCAAACCTCACACATGGACACTCGACAATAATTTCCTCTTAGTTAAATCGTCCTTGCCGAGGATCTCTCTCATCTCAACTCCGCATCCCCAACGAACCGGAAAACTATGAGTGATCTGTCATTTTTACTCCCACCATTCCCTCACGTTGACGATCTTCGATTCTTTTCGTCATATTCAAGCAATTGCGCGCGATGGTTTTGTTTTTCCGTTTCGAGAAATCGATTTTTCTATGATTTTCAGGAGATCGGAAGAATGAGACTGCATATTTTTATTCGATCGATTCGTATATCGTACGTTTATCGACTTGGCAAATCTTGTGTATGGGATTCCCCACCACAGGATCGACATGTGTATAGGTACGTGTTGAAAATCGATTATTATCGAGCTTGTTATTATTATCATGTTTTACGTTCTGTTACTTCTGTTTCTGGTTTTCTCCTGCTCTTCTGGTTAGAGAGAAAAAAAATTTTCTCCTCCTGCCTGAAACTCTCATAGCCTGGCCACTCGTCACAAATCCATTAGAGTAATTAGTAACAAAAAAATGAGAAACTCGTTATCGAAGCTCGGTGATTAACCCGCAAGTGAGGCTTTACGAGCGTGTGCGCTACGACGTGCAAGAAGAAGCAAAAGGACGAGGCGGAAAGGGGGGATGCAGACCCTGTGTGTTGAACGCGAGTGTCTCGAAACCAGTGCAATGCACGGGTTCGAAACGTCTTGTTGGAGAATTGCAGCTTCGATCGTCTCGCCCATTTAACGAGAATAAATCCATTTATATCGATAAAATTCAGGATCGGAATACACGAGCAGACATTCTCTCGTAAACGTAAACGATCGTCGTTAAACAGCGTGTGTCCTTCTTGAATCTATATAGAGATATCGTTAAGCGTGAAAAATTGTATTAATGCTTGAAAGTTTAAAAGAATACAAGTGCAGATTGCAGTAGTTGAATGAAATTTAAACGTCCTTGTTGGAGGCTGCGAGAGACTATTTCGCGGAAATATATGAGGCTAAATTTGCCCCGAAGAATTCCGGACGATCGATTGAAACGTCGTTATCGCCAATGGCGTGTAAAACACCCTGCCTTAGCGGGAATAAGAGGAAGAAAAGAAACGTTGATAAAAAGTCGAGGAAAAACGAGAGATGGAGAAAAAGTGTGAGCGCATCTCTGCATGGACTTTGGTCCACGTATATGTGTGTGAGGCTCTTTTCCCACCATGGATGCGTTCTATGGGATATGCCCCTCAAGCAAACACCATCTGGCTCGAAGAGCAAGCAGGAGAAGAGAGGAGAGAACTGCTCCTTCGCTTGCGACGATTATCTTAATAGCGCGAGTGACTCTAATGAATAGCAAAGTTTTTGCGAGCCTCGGTGTGAGAGACGTGCGAGTGGAGAAACAGAGAGAGAGAGAGAGAGAGAGAGTGAAAAAAATGTGGGTAAAAACATGACGGAGAGCTTGGGGAAGGCGTTCGAGGGCAAAGGAGGGAAAAGGATTCGCGCAAAGGATCCTCTTCTCTTCTCAACTTTTTCTCGCGTCTCGCGGAGCTCTCGCCTGCGTGCTAAGAGAACCGATATAGACCTCATGCGATAGATCTCGAGAGCAACAAGGATGAAGATACTGCGGAAAATAAGAGAACAAAAATCACTGTAGCTTCTTAAGCATTTTCTTCAGCACTTGTTCCTTCCTCCTCCTTCTTCTTCTTCTCTTTCTTCAAACGTTTTGTACGATACGGCAGGACTCGAAACCGCACCAAGAGAATCAGCTCTCGCGCGGAGAGAGCCACTACTCGCGACGCGCAGAGAGTTTCTTACGCTCTCGGTCCCTACCTCCTGTGGCGCATATCGACTCGAACACCTTCGCAACTCTATCCTTTTCCCGTCCATCTTCTCGACTCACCCTTACCTCCCTTTTGCGGTCTATTCCACCATCTTTCTACCAGCGATGCACACGTTTCCACGTCTCTACGTGATTCTACTTACTGGCTTGGCTCGAAAGAAACGACACAGGGAAAAAAGGAGGCGAAACAAAAAGCGGAAAATATATGTGAGTAAGAGCTGATGTTCGGATGCGAAGACGCACTGGCGTGAGAACGGGATAGCAGTCAAGAAAAGCAAGAAAGATGCAACGATTCTAATGCACACGCGCGGTGAGGAAAAAACAGCTGAAGAGAACGTTCGAACCAATTGGTCGTTCGAAAATCATCAACAAAATTCGAGAGAATTTGATTTACTCTACTTTGATTTAGAAACTCGCGGATTAAAATGTTCCATCGTCCCGAAACTTGTTCAGCAGACACCCGCGGAAGTCGAAGGTAAAAAAGTGTTTGCTCGTACGTCAGACAAGCAGCGAGATCAGCCCGCGGAAAAGGCAGAGGGCATGAGGTCAGAGCGCGTTGAAAGATATGACGTTGATTGCTCGATCGTCGAAGTACCGCGTGAAAGACCCCGATGAACCCCGGCCAGTACTGGACTATACACGAGCCTCTCCCTTTCCCGGCGGCTCCCTCTTCGGAGCAACATATATTCGCGTCGATGGCCTCAATCTTTCCGAACTCAACTAATCACATATTTTCCTTTCATCCAATTAAAAAGAAAGAAGTCGAATATTATTGTAACGTAACGCGGAAAGAATGAAACAGTTAAAAATTAACAGTTTGCATTGGACTCGAAGCGATTCATCCTGATCACTTTTACTGGAAACATTGATGAAATTTACTGTATCGAGCTGTAAAAGTAAATTTCATCAATGTTTCCAGTAAAAGTGATCAGCAATCGCTTCGAATCCAATGTGAACTGTGTACCACTGTATTTTAAACTGTTTCTGTTCTTTTTGTTTCACGTGCTCCTGGTCCATTGTACAAATTGCCATAAAAAAAGGCATGATAATTACGGAGCGTTTGCAATTTGAATATTAACATGTTTTTTTTATGGCTAAGTGAAAGGATCAGCGATGATACGTAAATGCTTTCCTCCGCCTGCGTGTGTGTCAGTTTATATGCGTGCGTTTCCACAAGGAGAGACCCATGTGTCATTGATATGTTCCGCGAAACACTCTCGCGTGTCCTATCGAGTCAGTCTCTGGACTGCTGTTACGCGCAAATGTATGTATGGAGTTTAAGGAGCCGAAGGATATTCCAGGTGTTTGCAAGTCGCGCGAGCTAAACGCGCCTCGCTTCCTCTGTGAGCAGGGCCTCATCTTCTCGTCTCGCCTTTGCTTCATATCCTTTTCCTCCTTCTTTCTCGCCTCCTTTTCGCTTCTCCTCTTTCTTCTCGCAGCCACACACGCGGGAGTGACGGTAATGAGGAGAGTCCCTCATGACTTATGTATGTGCCGCGCAGTCCGGTGCATGGATTTACAATGTGTTCTTCGGTTTCACATACACTGCAGTTGACTAACGCGCGACGACCTCAGAGCACCACGCAGCTTTGCAACCCCTTAAATGCTCCGCAACCAGATTCCCCGAGCTCTTCTAGCACGTTTCTCTTTTTTAAAGCATTTAGCCATGGAACACTGTGCTAAAGTCTGGCAACTTCGAACTCCCGGCGAGGATGAAGCACGCGCTTTATTTTCATTTTTTTTTAGGCATTTTTGCCGTTTCACTCAATCGCTCCCGAACCAGCAAGGAACGAAGGAAAACCATCCATTTGAGAATTTTTCCCACAGATTTCCTTGGCTTTGGTCTAACGGACCAAAATTCCATTTCTCGCATTCAAACACTATACGAAGTCGAGGGCCTGAACCACGTGCATCGCGCGTGGAGATAAACAACCGACTTGGAGACGACGCTTCCAGATTAATTTCACACCCGCTTCTCACTTTCTTATCGAAACATTTCGTGCGGGATGCTCGCGATACAGTGAGGACCGGAACGTCTCTATACAACACTCTGTCCAAAGCACGTCCCCGCGCCTACTTCGGTAGGTCGTAGTTAAAGTTTCAAACTGTCTTTTCCTGCCCACAAATTAGTAAGAACTCGAATTTACCTTTAATATAAAAAGTAGGGAGGAAAATAATGTCTTGTTTACGTTTCGTGAGACTGAGATAAATGTGTAGAAAAAGATACGAGCCTAATTAACACGTAAATGATGTGTTTCGTTACACCTGAGAAAATGAGATGCAGTGACAGAAAATGTGTAAGTGACACTATCGCGTTGACTTAACGAGCACTCCAAACGCCCAATTGATAAGAAACTCTTCAAACGCCTCCAAAAATACTCGATTCAGTTGTTATTTTCTCACGTGTGCCGATGTGAAAACGTGGCTTCGGCTAGACGAATTGTAATTAAGCAATCAGACAAATTATCGAGACAGCGAGGCTTCGGCCTAAAAGACGTAGAAATTCGATTTATTCTTAAAATTCGGAGAAATATATTTTCTCAAGAGTGTTTTATCGCGCGGTACTAAATAATATTTGGTGACAAAAATTCATTATAATTCGGGAATTATATACTCGCAGGAGGTGACATTTGAAATTGAATATTTTGGAAGAGACAAATTGACAAGTTGTCTGCGTAGAATTAAGAAGAAAAAAAACGAAAAATTTAATTTCACTGTTACTTCGGTGTTTCCTACCGTATCATCACTATAAACAAGTGACGGGTTAACCGCGCAAGCACACGCCACAGGGACATAAATAATTAATAGTCTTGGTCGCGGGTACTCGATGAAATCCAGTCTCTCCACCATTAGCGAGGCTCGAATTCTTTCCATGATGCTTGACACAGAGTAGAAATTTTCTGAGACACGATGTCTCGTCTCGGCGTCACAGTTGGAAACATAAAAAAACAAAACAACACAAAACAAATAAAATAAATAAAGTAATAAAGCGTGGAAAGGATGGAACGTGTGTTTAGCAAAGAACACAAATGATCGACGATTAAATGCATGAACGCGAATCTTTTTCGCATTAAGCGAAACGCGTCGACGTCTCAATCCGGGATTTAACGACTGCTGTGCGAAATCTCACGTGATCGTCAACATTTTTAGTTCTTATCGAAACGTCGACAACAAAGTTCATTGTTATTATTATTATTATCATAACTATCTTCACAGGTTATTATTATTTTTGGAAAAGTTGACCGAGACGTTGATGAAACTCAGAAGGGTGAATCCCTTGCGAGGATTTTGTACAGTCGCGTCCTTTTTGGCTCGTTGCGGTTTATTTTTCCCCTCTGTCTGCCTGATGCGGCATTGTCACACTCCTCCGCAAACTCGAGTTTATCTTTCTCGTGGATATTGTATACGCGAACAAGATTTTGAAGAATATACATAAAAGATGAAGAAAAAAAAAGAATGACGATGAAAAATGAGAAAAGACGAGAAGGCAGCAGAAGCAACGGCATATATAGCAACGTTGGTAACCCGATATCGCCGAAAATTTAGCCGGAGAATTTTTATGGTCCCCTCGGTAATGGCGTTTTAATTGCGATCCTCTCGGTAGACCGCGGCACCGACGCTGATTAAGCAGTAAATTCACGTATTCATAAAACACCGTGGTTTACGATGAACGTGATCTGTGTGCTGCTATGTTGTGCTTTCTCTCTCAGTCCGTCTCTACGTGAGACTTTTTGCTTCTGGCTAATAAGCCCTTATTCTTTCCTGCTCCAACTTTCTGTACGCTCGTTTTACCATTTTTTTTGTCACACTGTCAGGCACATTGAAATCTACTCGATCGATCCGAAACCGATGCCTGCGAGAAGTCGCGTGCAACTTATTTGTCATTCAAGGACATGAATTCTTTATTTTTTTTACGCGAATTCAGTGAAAGCCTCAAATTTTACCGATTTTTACTTCACTCCATTCACTTTTCATCGATTTTAACACAAACGCGAGAGACTCTCGATTGGTCTCGGGGAAGTCTCGGTGTGCTGTGTACCCATGGCACACTTGAGATTGATCGATCGATCGATCGATCGGTGATCCGCTTGATTGATCAACTTTACAAGAGCTCTTGTTTTGAAAGAAAGAGATGGAAAGGTTATGATAAGAGTCACGTGACGACAACTGCAAATCAGTTCAGGAGGATTCTTCTCCCAATTAGACTGTCAATATATGGAGAGGGAAATGCGATCGCGCGGTGAATGAATGCAAAATAAAAGACGTCATGAAATATATATATTTTTTTTAACTGTAGATTAACTGCGAAAATGTTGGAAAAGGAATCGTCTTTGTTAAGTCAGTGTTGAATAATATTCGAAATATTTTGGAACGTTGAAAGGGAAGGGAGTAAAAAGGAAAAGAAAATCGACAGAAAGATTAAATTGGATTTTGATCAAGTACAACTCGTTGATCCGTTCATGTGGCTCTGACCTGGCACTATACATATAGTTGTGTATAAATATACGTGAGAGAAAGAGTGCCAGGCGTTATGTAGTTTCGTTTCTTGGATCTTATCGCAAACACATAACCGAGAGAGGGAGAGAGAGAGGATCGTATTATTATCGTTTATAATTCGGAGGGACGTCTCGCTGACCCAAAATTTTCAAACAAGTGGTGTGAGAAGGAGGAAGAATCGTGTAAGAGGGTGTGAGAGAGGCTGAGACAAATCGGGACAGGAAGAGGGACAGAACAGGAATAAGAAAAAAATGAAAGATGAGAAAAAGGAAGATGGAGCAGGAGGCTGAGGGGGAGGAGGAGCAAAGAGGAAAAGGTACTTGTGAGAAAGGCTCTTGCACGGCGGCTTCGGCGGTGCGGGAGAGCAACGAGCTCTCGTGGGTTCGTGCTCGATATAAATCGAGATACGTCGATCGTTCGTTATCCGGTCGCGTTCTCAACGTTACGGGAACGCAGGAGAGAAAGAGAGAGAGAGAGAGAGAGCAGCGCACACACGTACGATGTGGCGGCGGCGGCGGCGGCGGCTTGCCCTCCGTTGCGGGCTCGGACGCCACGTCGTTAATTAGAGACGCGCGCGCAACCGCGAGAGTCAAAAGAGAAAGAGGGAGAAAGAGATAATTGAACCGACGTCAAATGAGCGAGAAAGGAAGCGAGGCGGAGAGCGAGAAAAGTCTCGAAACCTCCTGAGATGAATATAATCAGAAGAATTCATTTGGTCCTGGGTAATGAAACTCGGGCGACACGCAATCTTGCCGCCTGGGCGCGCGAGAACGCATAGCCAAGGTCATACACGTGGAAAGAAAGAAGAACGAGGAACATGAAGAAAAAAAACGTCTTTTTTCCCCTTCTCTTACTCCGCGGTCTATCCATCTCTGTTGCTGGCAGGTGGTACAAACCCTTTTCGCGTCATTAAAATATCCTCGAGAGAGGAGAGCTTTCCCTTCGTATCTCAGGGATTCTTCCGAATGACCCTTGACCTCGGCCGCGAAAAAAGACTCTCCAACGATATATTCCAAGCAAGAAAGAGCAGCGTGCATATTATTTTTCATTCAGGATATCCGCTTTGCACGCCAACGCAATCGTCCTTGAAAATTTTTATTATGTATCTCAAAATTATCTACCTGTGCGCTTGTATAAGCCGACAGTAGTAAGAACATAATAAAGATGGATACAATACTGAAAAGATCGAGTAACGATCTTCACATGCCGCACGATATAGTTGCTGCCCATATCGTCAACGCTTGAAAGAAAATGTTCCATAGGAAAACTGGCTGGCACGGAAGTGAAACTCGTTCGAGGGTTTCGTTCCTTATGCGCTCAAGATGCGTGGGCGCGGTCGTACGAATACGAAATACGTTACTGTCTTTTACATTCATGTATGCATCGATGATGACTGAATCGAATATTTTACTAAACTGTCCTTTTGTGATCCGTCCTTGCGAGTCGCATTCACCTGGTCGAAAAACACCCTCACGCAGCAGCTTTCGCGTCTCCTTGTCGCTTCTATTTTTTATTGTCGTTAGTCAGAAATTCGAAGTGGATTCGTGACGTCATCGTCGTGGTAAGTTCAAAGAACGTTACGAACAAGGTTGACTCCCAAGGATAAGCCTTCGTGCTGGTCCGAGAGAAAATGGACAGAGCAGCAGCATCCTCGAGGAGTTTAGTGCATAAGCAGAAACGTAACTCGATACGAATGAGCAAACGAGGATATCTTTATATATAGACGTGTGTAATATACATATATCGTTGGGTATCGTAATACGTAATAGAAGATCGGGTAGAGAACGGTAGTGTTTGGAGATAATGAGCTCGGTTGCCCCGGTGGTTGAGTGGGTGGAGTCGATGGATGATGTACAGCACCGGCTTCCACTTGCCACTGGCATGTGTACGATCTATCTTTCTTCTTGGCTCTGCTCGAGCAATGTACTATATTATGAGATCGATGTGCGCAACACCGCACAAACCCATGCAGCATACACAGCATTGCAGGCAGCTCTCCATGCAGGCTACTATGGAATATAAATGCCTCTCCGATAGTTCTTTATTCGATTGAGCCTTCTTGTAGCCAACGAGCAGGCCTTCCAGCCTCTATTCTGTTGCACACAAGTATACAAACCCTTGAGAGAACAAAATCTATGATCTGTCTATCCATCTCGTAACCATATGGATATACATTCGTCCATGGGACTTTTAATGCCAAGCTTTTCTCTCTGCAATTCAAATACCGCGAGACTTACTCTTCGCGGGGCTTTTAAATTTTTTGCAGTCGCCGAAGCAGTGAGCATTCCCGATTGGCCACTTTTGCTGGACCGCCATTTTGGACGTGCAAGATTCTTCAAATTATTGATTTATAATTACCAGGCGAATTTATATTGAGATTGAGGTTTGAAGCGAAGGTAACGCGAGCGAATGGACGTAATTGTGAAATATTGAAAAAGGGTTGAAAAAAAAAAACAACGAGTTTGACATGTATCGCGATTATAATATACACGGGGTGTCCTAGAAGCCGATAACGGAACGAGAGACTCGCATATCCGTTGGTTGTAACTCGTAATGAATCGATGAGCGATGATAAGGCTTGAACATTTTTATTCTTTCTTCTGGTTGGCGATAAAGACTCTATCTCTCACTTGGTCTCTCACTCATCACTGTTGGTATCTACACGTAGAATCGAATCGATACAAGGCATCTCGCTGCTTCTTTATCGTTTAGGCTCTCGATCCTTTGCTGTGTGCGCGCGCGCGATGACGATCGCAGATCGAGTTGGATGCACCAGCAGGAGAAAGAGTCGAAAGGAACACACGTTGAATCGATCCGCGATTGCATACACACAGGGTTCGTTGTTGCGAGGTAGCTGCTTGTTGAAACTTTAGTTAATCACCGTAAGGACATTGCTCACACACGGGTTGTCGCTTAATTCGCATTCGGCGTTGCTTATCAGCTACTAAAGCTCGTTACTCTGTCCTTTTTTTATTCTTTTAGACACACATTGTAACTTCTCCGGTGCCTTTTTCTCTCTGCCCCCTTCTCGTTATTTCTGTCTTGTTCCCTCCGATCTCTTAATCACGTCGCATCTTGTCGCTTGGTATAAATATATATCTACACATTTCGATGATTCTTTATAAAAAGACCGAGTGAACGTCTCCGTTCCGCCGGATTTTCCCGTCAATCTATTTTTTTATTTCTTTATTTTCTTTAATTTTCTTTCTTTTAAAAAAATTAGAAATTAAATTAGAAAAAAGAATTAGAAAAAATTTAGAATTTAGAATTAATTTAGAATTAAAGAAATAAATATTTCTTCAATTCTCAATTAATTCAGTAAATTATTTCTAAAGTTTTTTATTCTTTAATTCTCTTTAATTTTCGTTTCTTTAATTTTTCTTTAATCAATTAATTAATTATAATATTATTGTTTTTTTTTTTTTTTTAATTATATTATTGTTCCTGTGTATACCCTTGCGGGTTTTTACGACCCATTCCCTTTTTATCCCCACTTCCCCACTACACTGTTCCTGAGTTTCTTGAGTTTCTATGTTTCTTGAAGTCACTTTAAAGTTCCTGGAGTTCCCCCCTCGAGTGTTGCCCACAGCCACTCTTTCCTAATGCACTACTGTATCGCATTCGCACGAGGACCAAGGGAAACTGTGGAAAACCTTGGCCGATACAGGTGGCTATATTTTCACTGAGTTTCAGTTGGTTAGCACCCTCAGAAACTCAGCGAAAACTGCATCCGGCTCAGCGAGTGATACGCGACCCGGTACATACATGGCTAAGCGGTCACCCAACCAAGTACTGATCGCAGTCAGCGCTGCTTAACTTGAGTGATCGCCGAAGCCACGCACCGACCGCGAACCTATCACTGTCGGGTTAATTATAATATTATTTATTATATTATTATTATTAATATTATTTTTTTATTATTATTATTTATTTAATTTATTTAATTAATTATTATTGAATTAATATTAATATTAATATAATATTAATATTAATTAATTTAAAAAAAAAATTCTTTAATTAAAGAAATAAATATTTCTTCAATTCTATTTCTAAATTACTGAACTAGAGTATGAAAATGCGGAAAAATCATTTTTTAGAAACCAAAAATCGGAATAACCTCGAAATGGTTGGCAAGTCGTGACTTATAGAATTCTGCACACGTGTAGGTATTGCGTATACATAGGACCAACATAGGGCGCTTCGTTGCATACGTAGCGTCCGCGTTGGCTGTATTGCAGAGTTGAAAACTCAATTACTGTGGGATTTCTTTTTTCTTTCTCGTATTAACTCATCGATATTTATTCACACATATCCAAATTTACATATATATTTATCCTCTCGCAATTATATTTATAGTTTCTCTAAATTTTCTGGACTCGCAATTCACACTCGACTCGGGAAAAGCAATATAGGTAATGGTTCGAGTCCAATTTTCTTCTTCTTTGAGTAAATTTTACGCATAAAATTTACTTATCGATTTTTGTGTCGAGATCCCTCGATGGCTCTCTCCCCGGGACTGGAGGGTTCTTTCGATGTGGGACTTCGATTCTTGGAGATCCTTTCTCGACTTGGGCTGGCCAGTTTTTCCCAGAGAGGATGCTCGTGGAAGTCGCTGCTGATAAGGTGACCGAACCACTCGTGATGACGTCCCGGGGCCAAGAGAGCGAGATCGATCTCGAATTTTACATTCGAGGTGTCCAATTAATTTTTGGGAGTAGGGCGCCGGCTTCCCCACTCCTTTGTCAAAATCGATGAACCATAACCACCCCTCCCCGAATAGAGTGGGATCGCAATAATAATAATGAGAGCTGGTTCTTAGACCTTACAATTTCCCCCCTTTTCACGAGAGTGAGGGAGGCATACGATCGTGAAATAACATTATTCATTCTGATACTCGACAACAAAATTCGATGCGTCACATTTTCCGCGTTACATCCATCCATACTCACACACAGAGATTATCGAGATACATTACGTTTAAAACAAAAGAGATTCACAGTAAATAAATAGGAGATATACACACATCGCTCAGAGATAGAAGTCAAAAAGAATTGCTTATGAGAGACAAGCGTCAAAAGGCGTAAAAATCTATCTCTCGCTTTCTCGATATTGCATATTTTAATAGAACCGCTCAAATATAATTCAACGCATCATCGTCCAGGGCAGATGAAGACATAAAACAAAGAGAAATCAAACATTAAGCACATAATAACAAACCAGCAAGCAAATACAAATATATTTTCACGTATCGAGTTCCGTAACCGAACTCATGAGGAACGTTCATGGTATTTACGAAGATTCCACCTATTATATGTTCCCATTTCTTCCAAATCATTCTTTGGATTTGCCAATGCGAAAGCATTTTCGCCAATTTTGCGAATTATTTTATAAGGGCCCTCGTAGAGGTGGAAGAACTTTTTTGTCACTTTGTCTAACGCGTTTGATAAATGTCTCACTCGGAGCAAAACTAGGTCACCGACGTTGAGAATAATGGAAGAGACGGGGCCTTGTTGTTTTAATCTGTTTTTGTACGAACGCGTCATATTATCACGGGCAAGTGTGATCAAATAATCATGAGGACGCCCTTGAGAATCTGGGAAATTTAGGATTTTCGATATTTTGTCTTGAATTGGCTTACCGAAGTGTAACTCATACGGTGAAATTCCGGTGCTCTGATGTACCGTAACATTGAGAATTTCTTCCATTTTGGGGAGAACTTGAACCCATTTTGTATGTCGGTCCGAACACCAAGTGCGAAAAAGCCTCCCTAATTCTCTCATTACCCTCTCCGTGGGGTTAGACTGAGGGTGTCGTATGGAGCTGTATAAAACTTTAATTCCGGCCAATTCTAATTCCCTTCGCCAAATTTCGGATGTGAATTGCGTCCCGTGATCAGCTAATATGCGCTTCGGAGTGCCAAGAATCGGAACGAAATCTTTCAAAATTTTATTTACGCAGGCTCTTGCCGTTGCCTTTTTTATAGGATAAAGTCGAACGTATTTAGAAAAAATGTCAAGAACCACAAAGATATACTGCAAACCTCCTCGTCCACTGGGAAGAGGGCCATAAAGATCCACACTTATTAAATCAAGCACACCGTTTGATTGTACGGGTTTATGCTCTCCTTCCATGGAAAAGGGCAAATATTTAACCCGCTGACATATATCGCATTCAAGAACAAACTTTTTTACTTGTGCACACATTTTCTTCCAGTAATAAAATTGTTTTAAATACGACAATGTTTTAAAAACTCCAGGATGTCCTAATTTAATGTGGATATTCTCAATGAGAGACGATTGAATTTCACTAGGAATGACGACTTTCCATGACAATGAAGCCTTTTCTCGATGGAAAAGAACTTTATCATGCAGAAAGAAATCGGGAGGAGGATTGGTTGACGAACAACTCTCAATGATTCTTGTAAGGGCTGGATCCTGGGCCTGCCAGTCAGCCATTTTCTTAAAAATGCGAAGGAGTGTTGCATCGTAATCCAGCATGGCTACTGTAATTAACGATGGAATCTCTTTGCTCTTTTCTGTCAATAGACCCTGAGATAAAGTTGCGACAATCAATCTTTTTTCCTCGTCTTCGTGAAATTGTTGATCCGGATTTCGACTAAAAAAATCTGCGACAAGATTATCGGCACCTCGACAATGAGAAACCGTGAAAGAAAATTGTTGGAGAAAAAGACACCAACGTGCGATGCGGGAATTGCCGAAAGAGATCGAGTTTAAGAACGTCAAGCATTTATGATCGGTAATAATTTCAAAACGCACACCTATAAGATAGGGACGGAATTTATTAACCGAATAAACGATGGCCAATAATTCTTTCTCGGTGGTTGTGTAGTTTACTTCGCACTTGGTCAAACAACGGGAAACAATGCTCACGACATTATGTTCTCCTTCCTCCGTTATTTGATATAAAACGCCGCTTATACCTCGATCGCTCGCATCAGTTTGAACCCGATATGGCGCATTAGGGATAATATGTTTAAGGGAAATGCATTCGACAAAATCTCGTTTTAAATTTTCAAATGCTCGCGCGTGAATCGGAGTCCATTCCCACACGGTATCCTTTCTTAATAATTCTCTTAAAGGAGCCAACGATTCGCTGTGACGAGGGTTGAATTGACGATAATAATTGCATGTACCTAAAAACTGTTGCAATTGGCGCTTGTCGTTGGGCTCCGAGAATTTAGCAATAACCGATAATCTAGATGGATCGGGAATTACCCCCTGTTCGGACAAAACAAATCCTAAAAAAGAAATTGATTCTTGGAAAAAGAAACATTTGGAAAGTTTCAACGTAAAGTTAAAATTTGAGAGACGTCGAAAAATCTCCTCCAGGACGTAAAAATGTTCTTTTATGGTTTTCGTACCTATTAACACGTCGTCGATGTAACTTGATATAAATTTATCTAAATCTTTTCCAATAGCGAAACTCAATGCACGAATAAAGCCGCTCCCCGCTGTTTTCAGCCCAAAAGGAATGCGACAAAACTGATATAAATTTGATTCGAACAAAAATGCAGTGTAAGGGCGAGATTTCTCGTGCAAGGGAACCTGCCAATATCCATGAGTCAGGTCGATTTTCGAGTAGTATTTCGCTCCGTGAAATTTTTGGAGTAAGTCTGATATAAGAGGAGGAGACTCTTGATCGTCATCAATCACTTGATTCAAGTGCCTCGCGTCAAGACATAACCTCACGGAACCGTTTTCCTTCTTGACTATCCTCAACGGATTACAAAACTTGCTAACGGCCCTTTCAATAACATTATTTTTTAGCATTTCTTCGATTTCTTTGGATACGGCTGGTCGTAAGTGATGAGGGATGGGATAAGTGAAACGTATCTTTGGGTTTTCACAGTTCAATCGAATGTGATGCTCATATCCGCGAGCGCATCCCGGTTTATCGGAAAATAACAAATTGTATTTCTTTAAAAGACTCGCAAGATCCTGCCTATCGTCCTCTTCTAGCGATACAAGTTTACACGCGAATGACAGGGAAGTCCCCGAGGCATTGGTGGGAACCAAGGCACACGAAACGTCGTCGTAATTCGTTCTATTAATATCCGTTTGTATATTTTGACTCGACAATGACTCGTCAGTTCCCCCCTGTTCAAGATTTCGAGGGACTTCGCCATTTAAATCCATGATATTTTCGTCAAAATTAATCGAGTCGTCGACACTGATTATGTAAATATGTGTCTTTTCATTCTCTTGCGAACACAACAAGGCCTCAGGCGCTCCCCTGTCAAATATCGCAGTCGACTCTGACAGACACATCCCGCGAATCTCGATTTCTACGGTTTTATAATTGATAACTGCTTCATTGCGCGACATCCAATCATGGCCTAAGATCACGTCAGATGTTAAAAAAGGAATCACCAACAACAGTGTCCCTATTACTATATTTTCTATTTTTAGTGGGACGTAAATCTGGCGTTTGATAATTGTCGCCTTTTTCTTTATTGCCGTGGAAACGACAATATTCGATACGGGCAACTCTTCTATTTTATTTTTCTTTATTAATTGTTGATACAACTTTTCAGAGATTGCCGTGATTTGACTTCCCGTATCAAACATGGCAATGACGTCCATATCTAATATTTTTGTACGAGCGTGAGGGCTCTTAGCCATGGGAGTCCCTTTTTTATTCGCATATTTTACTCCATTCTCAATCCCTTCATCCAAATCCTCTACGAAGTCAAAATGCTTTTGGCACGATGTCGGACCGAAATACAACGCGCCAGAAATCAGTTTAAATTATTTGAATGATCTTTTATATTGTTATTATTTGATCGACTACCTTGGGCTTGCGACGGTGGGGGAAAACGAGTATCGGGCATCGCGAAATTATTTTCATTATTATTCTGTTGACCATGTGTTGTGTATGGAGTATTATTATAATTAGAGTATCTACGGCCTCGACGGTTAAACCTTTCTTGCTTTGTTTTTCTTTCAAATCCGTTAGGATTATAATTCGAGCTCATAGCATTTACTTTTACTCCATTCTGTTTGGGATAATATTGATTGTTTGGTTTCTTATTATGTTCTCGCTCTCGTTCTAATCTTATCACGTCCAGGTTTCCCAAAGTCTGTACAATTAAATTCGTATCCGCGAAATTTAATGTAGATAACGTTTCCTTTACCCACGGCGAATATTGCTGGACTATATAATAATTGATTTCGAATTCAGATAATTTGGGAATGAAGTAACGAGCTTCTGCCAACTGTTCATAAAAATATGCTTGCAACGATTTCGCGTTACTTTCACATCGTTTCTCCGACCAATTTTTCTTGTAGCGAACTCGAATGGGGATAGAATAGAATTCCTCGATAAACTGAGTCTTAAATTGCTCGAAATTCTCAATTTTTTCTTGTAATCTGAACCATAAATTTGCTTTATCCTCAAGGGCGTGTTCAATCACTATCAATTTCTTTTCTTCCGGGACATTTTTTATTTTAAAAAATTTTTCCACCTCGTCTAGGAATTTCATCGGGTGATTTTCTACTTCATTCGTAAATTTGGGAATCTTCATATCAAATTTTATGCCATTCACGTTACTCACGATTGCGGTGAGGCCCTCCGTGATATTCCACGCGTTGTCGCGGTTTTCTCCATTGCTGACAGCACTACTTGTCGCTTGCTGTTGTCGATTTTTCTCTGCCTCGAGGCTCACTCTCAATTGTTCAAGTCTTAATCTCTCCTGGTTGATTTTCTCCCATTCTGCCGCTAATTGATTCGTTTGAGACCCGCCGCTTTCTTTCTCTCGCTCGTTATCCCGAGCGAGCACCATTTTTTTATTCGCTGTAAAATTCAAAGATTCAAATTTTCGTTTCACCGGACGACCAGATTTCGTTGTATACGTTTGGTCGTTTCTTTCACCCATTAACTAAAAGTGAATTAGGGTATTTATCGTTTTGTCAATATACTACGTAATTGTGAAAACATTTACAATCTGCAACGATCTATTATCACTCGTCAAACTTGGTTTTCTTTTTTTTTTTTTTTTTTATATATACCCAGAAATCACCGAATTTTAGTATCAATTATGAAATTCAATTAACCGTAATAAACAATAAATCTCGTCATTAATTTCCTACAAGACTAAACACATTACTTTAATATTTATTTTTATTTTTTGAGTTCATGCCTCTTAGTTGGGCGCCATTTGTGGGATTTCTTTTTTCTTTCTCGTATTAACTCATCGATATTTATTCACACATATCCAAATTTACATATATATTTATCCTCTCGCAATTATATTTATAGTTTCTCTAAATTTTCTGGACTCGCAATTCACACTCGACTCGGGAAAAGCAATATAGGTAATGGTTCGAGTCCAATTTTCTTCTTCTTTGAGTAAATTTTACGCATAAAATTTACTTATCGATTTTTGTGTCGAGATCCCTCGATGGCTCTCTCCCCGGGACTGGAGGGTTCTTTCGATGTGGGACTTCGATTCTTGGAGATCCTTTCTCGACTTGGGCTGGCCAGTTTTTCCCAGAGAGGATGCTCGTGGAAGTCGCTGCTGATAAGGTGACCGAACCACTCGTGATGACGTCCCGGGGCCAAGAGAGCGAGATCGATCTCGAATTTTACATTCGAGGTGTCCAATTAATTTTTGGGAGTAGGGCGCCGGCTTCCCCACTCCTTTGTCAAAATCGATGAACCATAACCACCCCTCCCCGAATAGAGTGGGATCGCAATAATAATAATGAGAGCTGGTTCTTAGACCTTACATTACAGCTTAATGAATTGGCGGCGCGGTAGCCTTGTTTCTTTCTCTCTCTTCTCTGTCTTGTTTCCACTGCGGCCGAAGATATAGCTCGACCAGCAGTGTCGAGCAAGACCTGCGGGAGTCCCTCAGTCGCCTCGAGGTCCTTTCGTCCCTTCCTGCTCTTTTTCTTCTCCCTGCTGCTCTTGCGTTCTCCTTCTTCTGCGAGTGTTGCTCGATGCGAACGTCTCGAGATCAAACGGGATATATTCTCTTGAGGCCGTGGTTGTAACGAGCCGGACACGCCAACGAGCTCTCCATATCCCCATAGTTTTCGCTTCACTTAAGCTGATGCTCCCCCCCCCCCCCATAAGACCCAATCCCTCGTATTAATTCACAGATCGCGTCTCTCTAAGCTCTCTCGGTGTAGCAACGCCGATACACACCGGACGGAAGTTATCACCCGCGAAATGCCGATACCATCGAATACACGGGAGAGATCTTCCTTCCTTATCACGACGTGCGATCACCGCAACATTTATATTCGATCGTTAAATTCAGCGATAATGAATTTGCGGAGTGCTTCCTGTTGCAGGTCCGCGATTCAGAAGCTGCTCGTGAACTTTAAAGAACTTCGATCTTTCCAAATCGCTTGTAAATAATAGATTTCGATCGTTATTAACTTTTTAGTTAACTTTGAGTTAAAACAGCAGAGATTGAATATTCGAGTCTGGAGTAGAGAACAATTACGTTGGTAAAGATTGGACAAATGGTTACATAAAGATGGTTAATTCTGCTTCTCACTTGGCTTTTCCTGTTATTCTGGTTTCTCGTCTCTTATCGTAAATTTCAATGCAAGATTGTGTGCGTGGCTTTTTCGTCGAGTCACTCGCACACTCCGGGCGTTATTCTTGTCGTTATTATTATCATTGCATGTGAAAAGGAGAAGCAGGACGAGGGGGTAATGGAGGGGAGGAAAACTATAAGCACCTTGGCCAGCACGAGGAACAGGCGAAACGGCGTATCGCGTTTAATGGTCGGAATAAATCTGCGGAGCCCCTTGGAGCGACCTCTGAACCTTTCCTCTTATTCGCGGGCCGCCAGGAGTCTTATTATTCTTTAGTCTCTTGGCTCGAGAGAAAATAGCGCCGATATGCGTTGGGAAGAGGTGCGTAATATTGCATATGCGCTTTCTGCATTCGTTCGAGCCAGCGCCTCGCTGCCCAGAATAATGTCCACGGTTATTATCACGCACTGCGAATCCTTCTCGGTCCCCCAACAACAACTCGAGAAACACACTCCTCTAATTTTTCCAAGTACGTTAATTAAAAAACAAACACAAAATAATCATGGAAAATCAACAAACAAATATAGTCGCGACGGCAAATAGGAAGATTGCCGTTGAATTATTTCCTGGTTTTAATGGCTAATACGAAAACCGCGTGCACATCAGCTCAGAATTCCTCGCACGAATGCCTCATTAAGCGAATATTATTTCCATATAACAAACAATCATTTTTTTTCGCAATTCATTAACTTTACTGCAATACTTGTCGTGTGTCCTGCTGTCTCCTTCCCTTGGGCCTTGCTCACGTGAGTTTTCTGAACACCAAGGAGAATGAACCAACATTACGGATGGAAAAACATTTTTTTGTGGTTAACAAATATGTAATTTTTCAGCTCATCGTTCGTACGTGATTTGCACAAAATACGATTTAATCGCAATGAAATTAACACGAAATATAAAATGACGGGCATTTTTTTCGTTCTCGTCGCTTTTCAAGCAGAGACTGGAACGCCAAGCACAAGCGCGATCTTTCTCATTCTCAGATCTCTCGTTGCGTTCTCATTCGGAAACATCGACGCCAGAACAAACGAGATTTCTTGCAAGGCTTTTTCGTGTTTTAACGAATATTTTTTTCGCTCCTGCTGCTCATTTTGGCAAATGGTTTTGATGCACGCGTAATAACAGAGGGAAGTTTAATTGCGAGAGTAAAAACTGTGTTACTGTTACTCGAATTTCGCTCGATCGCCTTCACGCAGCTCTGTTATATCTTTTCGGGGGCTTTTTTTACTGCCCAACGAATCTTTATCGAACGATTGCCAAATGATGTTTCCCAGGTGCGTGTACTCCGGCCACGGAGGGACCTTGCGAGAGAGAAATGATCTTCCAGATGCTCAGAGAGCAATTCTATCCTCTCGTGCAAAACGATTTCTCCTCCGGCTTCTTTTTACTTCCTAATGGCCGCTGCTGCATAACGAAGACCCGCAAGCGATATCGCAGGGCGGTTTTAGCTGCGCCAAAACGAAATGATTCTTTCGTTCGTTTCTCCGCGGGTCTAAGAGTCTTCCATTTCTACAGACGCGAAGTCGCGAAATCTCGTAGTAAAATAATAATTAAACGTGTTGTTCCTAAATTTTCGAATCTCACTCGCGACTCGATTTTCATTCGCAGTCGATTGCAGGAAAATTCAGGCCAACGTAATTGCTCCATGCAACAAAAAAGTTAATAAAAATGGAATAAATCGCTATTTTTCGCGACGTTTGTTGCTCATTCGCTATCTCTCCGACTGCTCGAACAGTCGCAGGAGGGACGTGGGCGCTGGTGAGATAGGGTCGACATGGTCTTTGGCACACAATCGGCGGTACACGAAGAGCCACAACGATTGCTCGACTTTTTCCGATATTGTTTCTCTTTTCTTTTTCCAAGTTAAAAGTCACTTGAAAGAGGCATGTGGGAGGCGTGGGAGTCAAAAGAGAGTATAACCTATTTCTCTTGCGCTATGCTCATACGCGCGAGCTCTTTATGCACAAAGAACGCACCCAATTCTTGATTCACAGTCGCACGAGCGTCGGCCGCACGACGAATACAGAAATTTCGGACTCTGTCACATCCGAATAATTCTCATTACGAATAAGCACGCGGGTAATTAAAACTTGGGCCAGCTGAGTTGGAACGAATGAAGGGAGAGAAATTTTCATTCTACTCGTGTATTAGGCGCGCCTCGGCGATGAGGTCAAAGCATCAAACAAACTATGCATGCGCGCATCAACAGTCACGAGAAATATTATGCACGCCTGTCCACCTACACCTCGCAGATGCGAGAGATGCTCCACTTTGAGCAGCGCGTCGCGTCCGCTGCTCTAAGCTCGAAACATTCTCGCACTCGCGTTGCAACCGAGAATATATGTTTATGAATATGCAGCGTGCGAGCATCCATAACCCAACGACCAGGAAGACAATGCACACGAGGCAAAAGTACGAACGTACTTTAAGCCACACACGCAACTTCTCATTGACGAGTCACTCTAGACATTCATTTCCCTCGGGCGATCGCGTCACTCGCGGAGTCTTTGCTACGAGGATAAATTACATTTACTTTATGAATCTCAGCTTAAAACGTCAAATTTGATTTATTCGAAATATTTCAATTGAGGCAAACGTTCGCTGTTGGAATAGTTTTAGCACAAAGTCTACGTTTCGCCGGTGATCCGGCCTTGTAAAGGTAAATGGGAAGAAATTTGTTGGAATAATTGAAATTTTAGATGCCCTTAAAACTCGGGAAATGTAGACTCGTGTGTGTTTATCAGGGCGAATATACCGCCTGGGGAGATACAAATGCAGCGCCACACGTGTATACACAGAGAGAACATGCGAGTGAAATACACGCAGGATTCGATTTATGCGCGTTCGTGCGAGCGCGCGCGCGACTATCAACGTAAACGTTATGTAAAACGTGCGTGTGCTTCACACTTGTATATATGGCAAAACCCTTTCTCCGCGTGCATGTCTCGACGATGTCTCTTGAGCGAGAGCTGCAGTGCCCCCACGAGAAGGGTGGGGCACACGTGGGTGACTCCGGATTCCACCCACGTTTCGCGAGACTTCCTCGTCGATCCTTCTCCTCCGCGTCAAGCCGCATTCAAAGTCTTAAAAGTATTTGCGTACACATCGTTTTGCTATTTCGATTCAAACGATGCGACGGTTCGATTTTTTTTTCTCGATACTCTGCGATTTGTCGTGTCTCATTTAACGTGTAAACGAGGAAACGATCCTGCTGCGTTGGAATTTACGAAAGTATGCATTCGTTTCGGACGCATGCATTTGTCGATTCACGAGCAGGGTTCGTCATTCGGCTCGATTACTTCTTACGATCTTTTGGCCAAGGTAAAAACAGCTGCTTCGACTAAACGATTATTACGTGCCGGGCCAAGAACGTGTGTGTACGAGATCCTGGCGCTTTTATACATCGCTCGTTTCCGTGTCACCACACCGTTTTTCTTTTTTCTTTTTTTTTTTACCAACAAACGTTCACATTTGTACGCACATTTTTGTTTGACTCTTTTTCGCCAATATTTACCCTTGCACGTTTGCCGATTTACCGGATCGTTGAATGTGTATATGGGCCCCGTAGACACTTTTATCGTTTGTACCGACATTTCGCAGTTTTTCAGGATCGTTGCGAATCGCCCTTAGGCTTATCTAAATTGCATCGGAATCGATGTCGCGTCGAGCCCACGTTTCGTGCCTCGATCCCATAAACCAACACCTGTTGATATCGCGCGCTCGCCTTCTCCGCGAGTCTTTTCAATTCGCTATTCGCAATGAAACTTAAAAAAAAAAACTCGACATCCCAGTTCCTGCTTCGTTGCAAGCACATTTTTCCATTCGCAGGTTTAAAACAAAAAAGAAAAATGATCGATTCCTAAAATTACGAACTTTTGTACTTTTTTCAAAAATCTGTTTCGTGAATTTTCTGCTTTTGCGTTTTGAACGTCAAAAGTAATTTTTTTAATTATCGCCAATTTCTCAATTTCGTCGTGTGGTGAAAATACAAAAACTGCGACGTAAGGCAAAAGAAAGATATTTCTGCCCCCGTATAACTCAATCAATAGAGTTGAGTGGAGGATAAAAAGCCGAATGAATGAATGTTGGAGTAAAGGATCAATGCGATTACGCGCGGCGGAGAGAAGAGAACAAGTATCGAGAAAGAATGACAAAGACTCGCGATTATACAGGATTGTTGGAGTAAAAAAATAATTTATTGCGTCGGTTGGCGAAGCAGCAAAGCGCAGGAGAGTCCGAAAGAAAGGGTTGAATATTCCCGAGGTCAGAATATCCATGCGGAAAGGGGAGGTCGATACATACACGCAGGCTTAAGGACTCCATGTACAGGGAAAAGATAGTACCTGCTGTAATGGCAACTAGCACCCGACTCATATCGTTCCTAACGAGCAAAACAAACGCGAAATATATCATTGATTTATGAGCCTATCGTGGCTCGTTGTTGATCTCTGTCTTGTAGTTTTTCAAAGTGCTCGTTCCCCCTGATACAGACATTACTGACGTGAACTCGTATAGAAAAAAGTGACGGTCATTCTTTTGATCATGGTGATTTCTTTTTTTTTAGATTTTCATCTTATTACGTTATACGCTCTCGATAGAATCGACAATTATTTCTGAGGCTGCTGACACGCGATCAGAAAAATCTCGACAACTTTTCTCGAACTAATCGAGTTGTATTAAAATAATGAATAAAAAAGTGAATCTCTTTAATGACGTGTTATTTTAGTGTTACGGAAATTCTTGAAGGGATTTTTGTAAAATCGGTGACCTCGAGTTGCTCGCTGCCTTGAAAGGCCGTCTGGACGCCGCCGCGTGCACCGCGCGGCTGTCCATAGACTCTGCCTTTTTCTTTCTGCTGCGAATCTTTCCCGGAGGAAGAGAATTCAGGTGCAAGCAATTAGCGAAGTGTCGCTAATAAGGTGATGGAATATTCGCGACAAGAACGAACGCTGAGCTCGGACGTTTCTTCGCGGTATTTTTTCCTTCCGATTCAGCAGCCTCGACCGGAGGAAAGATTCGCAGCTTCCGACACTCTCGCGTAGGACGTGGATCATCATTGTTTATGCAATTTGATGAATCGCAAACGCGGCTGGGTTCGCAGTGGCAAGTAGAAAAATGTCTCCAAACCGCACAAGCGCGAATCTATTTTTGAGCGACCTATTTGCAACGCAACCGCAGGCGATTTTCACTTATTAGAAAAAAAACTGACACCCACGCGATGCATTGTGATATTGGAGAATGAATTAATTATCGATCGAGGGACCAGCGAAAAAATGAAGAAAGAGATAATATTTTTTGGTAAATCTCCTAGAGGGCCTGCGTAAATATTGGGCGTAAGCGTAACTCGAGAATAAATTGAAAAAGTCGTTGGAATATTTTGTGCTCTCTTCATCCCGCATCGCGTTATAAACGTATATGGAACGAAAGAGACTCAGGCTGTTGGCGTACAGCTGAGGAGAAAGGGTTTGATGGGACAAGCCCGAAGAACAACCCCTGCGCGATATTTTGTGTCAAATATTGCCGGTACGTGTCTTTTAACCGCGCGTTGTGCGTTCCATCACTCAAAAAGAATCTCGTTGCTCTCAGCTGTCCGGAATTCCCACACTTCCTTCCGAGAGAAGGGAGAAGGGTGGGAGACGGGTTGGGGAGGGTTGGCGAACCACCCCTGTTCCGGATCCTTATCCGCAGGGTGGCGGTGGAGGGTTTTCACCCTCTTCGAAATCTCTGGCTAACGGGCTCACTTTGCGTCGTGTCTTTCTCTTTTTCTCCGTGGGTTTAGCTGAGCAGAAAAGTTGGGCTCGATCGATGTTGGGGAATCGGGGGGCGAGGGTTGTTTCACCTCGCTCGATTGTTTGTGGCCGATACGTATATAATAATACGGAACTTGCAGTTTCTTTTTCCGGCGCGTATACACGCGTGACGTAATCTGACGCAGTGCAGAGAAATACGCCACGGGCGAATATAACGGAGCTCCTTCTTTCGCCCTGTATGACGTCAGTCCCTCAGCAATGCCAGGTGCGGCGAGCCCTTCTTTCCATCTCGCTCTCTTTCTCTCTCTTCGCTTTCTTCTCTTTTTCTTATAAACGTGTTCGCAGCAGCACCAGCCAAACTTGCCTGGGCAACGTTTTCTTCTCGCTCTCACCATTCGCTCGCTTATTCCTTCATTTTTTTCGTTCGCCAACTCCCTGGAATGGTCAGCGGATTCCCGAGCTGGTAACGCACCAGTACCCGCGCGGACTTCCCCCTGCGTATTTATAAACAAACCCTCCAGGGAACCTCCCCTGATTCTTCTCCTAACAAGCCATTATGTGCAGCGGTTCCACAGATGAGGCTCTTTGCGCACACACACATTGTGTATATTAAATTTCATAAAAACTCGATGATTTTCCTTTAGCAGTCAATTTTTTTTCTCTTAAATATACACGGAGAAAAATGGGGCCTCAAATTCTAAGAGCCAATGCTAGAAAATCTAGCAGTTTGCTGCCAGCTCGGCTAGATTTAGAGTTCTTGTTAAGGAAGGGTAAAAATAATTCTTACACCGTATAGTAAAAATGGTGCATGCATTCGCAACTAAAAAAATATAATGCTTGCATATTACCTTTGAAACTATTCTCTTTACTATTACACGCTATATTTTCAGATTGATTACTATACGCATAGCATAAATCTTCAGCGGATAGATATATTCCACTATACGCATAACACGAATCTCCATAGTATAGCAAAAAATATCACGAAGTTATGAGTAAAATGTGACTCTTTATACTGTACTTTTTGTAGAATACTGGATAGTAATTGTTCCAATCCCATGGGCAAAATATTTTTTGAATTCTACCAAAAATCGCAATATGGCGAATGAAATGTATTATTTGTATCAGTTTACGTACTATATCGTGGGTTATAATTTAAATTCCTTCATTATTGTTATACTATAATTATAATTTTTATCGTCCAGTCAATACTTTTCAATATTTTTTGATATTTTTTTTTTTAGAAGTATAGTGTTAATTTTTAGAAGCGCAGTATTAATTCCTAAATCCAAAGCCCCAGTTTTCTCCATGTAGCCGAACTGGCAGCAAACTACTAGATTTCTAGCACTGGCTCTAATAATTTGAGGCCCCATTTTTCTCCGCGTACAATTCCATTATTCAACTCTGTTATTTCTTCATATTTTCGGGGTCGGCCGTAATTCTGCAGACGAAAGGGAATAAGTTAGAAAGGAGAGGCAAGCGAAAATCAGTGACTCTCGTTGTCAACATAATATGGTGAAAGCTTGAACGGCAGAAAATGCAAATTTCGTAGGCGTCGAGAGAGTGACTCCTCGGCAGCCTTACGCATTTCGCGTTGCATCGTGTATGTAACATATTTAATAGCCGCTTGAATCTGCTGCAACTGGGCACAGTATAAAATAGTAGTGAAGCTCGTTAAAAGTCTCACACTTTCGATATAACATGCGAAGAGAATACGCCATCAGCAAGACGACTGGTTAATAGTTGCTTCATAACCGCGAGAGACAAGTTTCATGGTGTAGGTATCCTCTTAAGGTATCTCTTCCAAGTTGGGAGGCTCTATGTACGTCGTTTTGCCTCTCGCGCGCTGCTGCATGCAAGCGCGCGTTGTCGCGTCTCCTCGAAACAGCGCATCGCGATGATTCTCTACTCCGAACAGTGAGAGGCAAGGACGAGGGGGCTAAATGATCTTCCACGTGCCTCGCACCTACGCAATACTTGGCGATGATTCACTCGATGACATGAGAATACTTGTCTAGGATGAAAAATCCATCGCGGAGTAAGCTGGTGCCAAGATTAATCAATCTTTTCGTATTTGTATTCGTGTCAGCGAATCAACGATGCAGTTTATTTTTCATTTTTTTATAACTGTCTCAAACGTCGAAACTCAATGGATTTTGTGAGCAAAATACTATTTGTGAGTTCGCTTTAGCGTCAAATGGATCAGAAGTTGAAAAATAATGATGATTGCCGGTTTTTTTGCAAAGGAATGTGAAAAAAATGAGTATAAAATTTTTCAATCCACTTTATGTTGACACGCGGGAGGAAAAAATGTTAAACTTGCCATAAACTTGGAAAAATACGCTGTCCGATCGCGGCCCGCACGATATCGGGGATGCCGTTGGCCAAACTTCGGCGCGGGTTAAAGTTGAAAAGCGATGTACACGAAGTTGGATGTGAAAGAGAAAATAATAAAAAAATGTTAAAATCGAGCCGAAATTTGGTGAGAAAGGCCTTTGCGATAATATGCCGGCGCGAGAAGCGCAGCCCGACGCGCGAGAAGCCGCTCTGGCGAATGAGAGAGTACGGATGTGCTCCGACCTCCTTCGCGATTCTGGCCGCAGGACACAGGAAGTCTCCGTCCTCGAAGACCGAATTTACGATCGCGTAATCAGGCCTACTATCGGCCTCGCGCACTCTTTTGCACCGCCGCAATACCGACGCGCATGTCTGTATATATGTACATAAGGCATTTCGAACTCGGTCGTCCGGTCGAGACCTCCCAGAAACGCGATCGCGAGCGACGAGAATCGCAACGCGCCGTTCTTCTTTCTCGACGATATCCGAACGCGTATATCGGCTCTCCCAAGAAATACTCCTATCGTATCTCTATTTTTACTCCCTGCCGTACAAACGCAGTTTTAAACTCAAGGATTCCTGATTTTAAATCTCGACGCAAAATCCTCAATAAAACACAAAGTTTCGCGTGTATGTAAAATAAAAAACGAACGAAGGAAGAAAAAAGACTGAAAACCAAATTAGAACACTGAGGGCCGTTAACTTTGTAGAAAAATCACAGCGAAACAAAGAGAGACATTTAGAGGAGAAATAACGATATTTATGCAGGATCTGGCTTGCGCGCGAATAGTCATTGGGCCTTTACGAGTTATCGGTGACATTTAGACAGCGTTTACAGTCTCATTGAGTCTTTCACAGTCTCTGGTAGTGCTCGCGCGAGTTCCTACAACTTGAACGTTGTAACGAGACACGTGTTACCACCTCGTAACATTCGCAGCAGCAGCAGTGTTAGGCCGGGCCTCCGCACACACATATTTGTATCCACTCTGACGTTTGTAACGTCGCGTAAGTGATTCGTATGTGTGCATGCAGGCGATATTGTGACTAGAACAATGGTGTCACAGCGGGACGCTCCGGGGAACGTCGCGCTCTTCTCTCGCGTTTCTTCACGTCCCATTTTTTTAATCTCGACCTCTCGCACATACTCGCGTGGCTCCAGCACATAAACATCGTGGGCATCGAATTTTTAATACAAAACAATCTCCTCTCGTGGGAGTCGCGGAGCGCGGTATTCTCATTGTGTCTCGTCCGGCTCTCGCTTTTCAAGACGCCACCCACATCAGTGACGTTTTATTCGCCGCTCCTGCGCGGCGCCCAACCGCGCGTCCTTAGCATCTCTTGCGAATTCATCGATTCGCACGCGATGAATCTCTTTTCATTCAACTTCTCGCTGAGCTTTTCATGGCTCTGCTTCGCAGAATATTTTGCCCTTTTCACACAAAGTGCATTGCGTTGCGAGATTACAAATGCTCCGAAGTGCTTCATGGGACGCTTTTCGACCTTACGCGGCGATACATCGTAGCATCAGGCGCCCCGCGGAAGAAAAATATCTCTCGAATCGCCGTAAAGCCTGTCCGAGATGGCGGGACACGAGGAGCCACGAATGAGAAAAAAAAATGGAGAACATAACTGTCGAAAGTCGTTTAAATATTAAAAATCATCAGGAGCATTATAAAGTTTATAATTCTGGTCACACCTCGACGAGGACTACATCATTTTTAACTGCTGCTCTTCGTTTCGACGGATAAAAAAAAAACGAGTAAATTAATTATTAAAAGTGAGTGAAAAAAACTCGAGGAAACGATATTGCGTGTGTAAAATAATTTCTTTTGATTTATCAATGTCTACGCGTATCCGCGTAGTTGGAGAATGGACGTTCCCATGGTCGCGAGCATTCGCTGCGGGGTAGCTGGTGCTTCTTTTTTATGATTAAATTATTCAAATTCAAGTGAGAAAGTTTAGATTGATGAAATTTATGACCGAAAAACAAATATCCGACATGGCCCGATCCGTGCTTCATCTTTGCTGATCTCGACGACACTCGAGCTACGTCAGCGAGGCGCGCGAGAGTGTATTCTCGAGTCCAGAAGCAGCAACAGGTCTCGAAATAAACGTATAGATTTACTTTATGTACTACTCTCTCGGAGTCGTCTCTCCCGGAGCCAAGACTCACGTGAGATTCTCTCTCGGTGGAGTAGAGCGAGAACCGGATGGTTAACACCTACTCCGACTCGGGATAAATGTCTCTCGCTGTCGCCTGTCCGGTACAACGTGTGTTGCTTGTCCTGCGAATTCAATTTGCCATTCGAAGTCGCTTTTCGTATAGGCGACTGCGCGCGAAGAAACGTCTCGCAACAGCTCTCTATATAAAGTTGGCTTTACCGCTTCAACTTTGCAATTAATCTCGTTACTTTTTATGATCAATCAATGCAGAATCGTTCAATGGTAAATGTAGGAACATGTTAATTGACACGATCGCGCGCGATCGTAACGGCAGATTTTCATGTCCATATTGGATGATGAGATATGAAAAGAGAGCATGCGGAGAATGCAGTGATGCAGAAATATTCGTTTCCATTGTTATCTCCTCACCTGGCACGTTTGCGATACGAAATCGCATCTCGTTGAAAATTGAACGTGGGAATTTTTCGTTTGCACCGGCTACGAATCTTCGGCGATTGTTGCTTCCGTTTTTTTCCTAGGGGGCTTTTCTTCCCCTCGTGCAATCAGTGTCAGGGGTCGAACAGAAATTTTTCCGGGTCAGGCGTACGACAGCAGCAGCAGCAGCAGCAGCAGGCAGTTGCATCTCTTCGAAATGTCATCGACCCCCTCTCTCTTGCTCTCCCTCGAGAAACAGAGAAATATGGAGGGAGAGAACAAAGTCGACCGACTACGTGGATGCTCCCGAGCTAGTCGAGAAATCTTCCTCCTGCGTTATTGCGCAAACCAGGTGGCCGCAAGACACTCACCTGGTCCTGCTAGTAAATGCCACTTTGGTTTGCGCTACACGTGCGTACGAATAGCCCAGAATCCGATCAACCAAAAAGGACGTATAATGTTTCCTACTTCAGCCAAGTCTCCGGTCCTTTTTACACGAAACGCGCGCACCTTTCTTTGTGTTTGGTCCATGATTTAAAAACTGGCTTTCATTTTGGTTTAAAACACCTTACGATTTTCACAGACCGATTACAATTCGATCATCATATTTTGGAGCATCGCAATATTTGACACCATAAAATGAAATGTGGAAAATTAATTAATGAATTATAAAATGCATAGTTTGCTTCGACGATTCGTGTGTTTGTGACGTAACGAATGATACGCGGCCAAGAAAGTTGACTGCTTATGGGCAGAGAGGATCGCGCGTACGAGGTTCCGTATCTCGTTGGGTCGCGCGCGTTCCTCCCTGGGTAAGGGCGACGAACGAGACCATTTTTGGCGGGAAGTTCCATAAGAGTGTCGGAGAAGAGTATACACGTGGTCTGGTTGAATGAAAGACGGAGTGTGCGCATGTGAGGTAGCGGGAATTCCCATGCGAGGCTATTGCCGAGGTTCACCCTCGTTCGGAGAGCAGTCGTGACTGGAGCGCAAGGTGGCCCGTTCCCCTCCTCTTCTTTCTCACTCGTGCTCTTTCACGCCTTCTCCGTTACGTCACGGGGGAGTTGCTCAGCATTTTTGGCCCACAGGCGCACTCGCCGACGATCCGGAAGCGAGCAAAGCTCTCAAAGGATAAAGAGTCGGAGATTTCTAGGGCGTACGCGCGGTCTACGAGCCTGCGCAGCTTGCACCAATTCCCACACGCAATAAACGAGGGCGCAGAATCGTGCGATTTTCACCCTTCGCAAGGACAACTACCCTCTTTCGTCTTTACTGTCTTATTTTCATATCCTTGTCCTCGTCGGTTGCTGCTCGAGCCTTTGCCCAATTTTCCTTACGGGACGCTTAATGAGGTTTAAAAAAAAATCTTAAAAAAACAAAATCTTTCACGTCTCCAGGTTATGAAAACTCGACGACGAAATCTTGAAAATGACAGTGACAATTAAAAGCCTGTGACGAAATTCGCAGGAGCAAAGATCTTCCTTGTCGATCGTGGGAACCGGAAGAAAGACTAATATTACTATATAGTACGAGCAATAGTAACATTTTGTTCTCCCCGTAGAAATAGTCAACCCCCATAAAATACTAGCCTCTTTAAACGCCCGCTGTGCCACCCCGAAGGAATCCTGTATACCGCACATGGGAGGTGTTTCAGTTCGTCGCAGTATTTGCATACACGGGAAGTAACAACGAATACACCGTGTATGGAGATTCTTCACGTTGCTTACTCTTGAAAGCACGTGCTGGTTTGGTCGCGTCCTAGGGGAAGGGAGTTGTTCGCGTTGACGAATAGTGGGCTTTTTGTTCCCCCTAATGCTCGTATATTTCGGTCTTAGATGCAAAGAGAAAAGCGGCACAGGCAAATGTTTAGTGGAAGGTGTATTGGTAAGCTATTATGTCGTGTATAGAGTGCGTGAGTGTACCAAGGTATGACGTCAGCGAGTGTAAGCAGCAAAGCAGCTGCTCGCGATTTCTCACGCGTCCAAAAGCCACCCCAAGACAATCAGAGTTTGATTCCCCCGTGCATGCGTGTATAACCAACAGCCGTGTAGAAAGGAATGGGGCTCTCGTTGTAAAAGAAAAAACGAGAGAGAGCCGGAGAGCAAGATGAGAAAACTTGCGAAGGTTCAGAAAAGGCGAGGTCACCTACTACCCTTCGTATATATTTTGGTCTTCCATCCTTCTCCCTCGCACTTCTTATGGAGCCAGATTTGCATCCAGGAGTCTTGGGAGCCTGTTCTTTTAAAAAGGTAAACTATATAATTAGCATCCCTTCGTTTCTCCGCTGTCCCATGGACGTTCTGCTGTTGGTACGACGTTTGTGCGAAAGCTTGAAAAAAAAAAGGGAGGACGAGTTTCCGCGTATAACGTTGACAAGAATAATCCTGCGCGATTCTATTCTCATAGTTATGTAAAAAGGACGCGACCGGATAAACGCAATTGGTATTCCCTCGTTTATGGCATTTGTTTGCGGCAAGTAAATATTATCCAACGAAACTGCTGGATGATGTTTGTTGGATATAGGAGAGACATAAATAATGCGTTTCTCTTCCGTGTCTATACGCAGAAAATCGCGATCTGTTTGAATGAGTTGTCGGGAACATTAGAATAACCGAAACGTGAGACTCAAAACTTGGCCGAATAATCTCTCTTTCTCGAGATGTTTTGCCTTTTCCTTTTTATTCGGCAATGCGCGACATACATAATGCACCTACCGCGTCTGGCAGCAGTAGCGATCTGCACGTCGATGGCCCTCGGTTCGCAGGAGAAACTCTGTTGTAGAGATAAAAATAAAAGAAAAATTTTCGATCGCGCGCGGTGTCTCGTCGGAGATTATCTCATCGCGAAGATCTCCAGACGAGGTGAAACATACGCAAGAGCCTTGCGAGACAGCCGCATATGACGATGACCAGATTTGACCCTCCGCGCGGTCTGATGTCCTCGGAGCTGGGTCATCGGAAATCAATTTTCAACTTGTGGTCCAGACGATGTGAGAGTCGATGAGTTTATAGATAGACATGAATTCGCATGTCGCGCGCTGAAAACTTGGGCTCGCTCCAACTCTCAACGAATCGTGTCCGAGGTCGAAATACGAAAAAAATATATATCTATACGAATGTTTGGCTCTTGGAACACATTGATACGTGTGAGCGAGCACGTGTGAGTTGAACAATGCTAGACGCGTATATCCTTCTTCGTAAAAAATATGCATTTGAGAGTGCGCAAGCGGGCGCATGAATTATGCAGGCTAGCTCGAGGAGGCCACGAGACACCAGGCTCTTTATGCAACGAGAAATCTCTTACCGGGACCGCTCCTGCTGACCCAGAACCTCGCGTTTTCCTCTCCTCCTCTGGCATTCTTCTCCGCATAGACACACGCCGGCTTGACTAAATCCGGAGACTATAAAACTAGGATATTTTGCCAAGCTTCATCCTCGTCGAAACGTCGTGTGTCCTGCGCGGCATCGCGCGATCATTCTCACGCAGCCTCGATAAGAAAACAGCTCGAAAGTCTAAACGCGTAAACGTGTCTGTCCGTATAGCACAAGAAACAAAATATAAAACCGATGACCCAGAAAAATAAAAGAATATTCTATCGTGTACTACGATCGCAAGGATCGCTCGCAGGATTTGCAAAACAGGACCAAAACGAGCTTTCCTTCTTTTTCTCTCTTTGAGAATTTATCCTGTGTCGGATCTTTCACACCCGACACGTTGACGCGGGCGCAAATAATTACGAATCGCTTGGAATGAGGTTATTTTCCACGTCTCTGGATCATATCGTGTGTCCTCAACGTTATACTATGCGGCGACTGACATTCGAGCGAATAAATGAATTTAAAATCCGCTCCTCGCCAAGGAGCAAATGTTGGGTAAACAAAATTAGCACTTTGAATTGCTGGAATGAGGAATATTCATAAACAATTCGAATTGAATAAATCGAGTCATGATATTGTTAGAAATAATAATTGCCAAGGTCGCGACCGAGATGGATAAATTATAGTCTCATTTCCGAGCGATTTTTCTTCTGCCTGTGCGGCGCGTTCCGAACGGAGCATCGGGTCTTGAATTCTGTCGCGTCGGATGAGACATCAAGTTCCGCGAGACTGTTTCATTATCCGCGTTCTCCTCCGATGTATGTACAAGGCAACGTATATATGTATAGAAAGGGAACGCGATTGGTTAATTAACGATCGGCGTCTCACACAGGAGACTGTACAAGAGCAACAAGGGCGACTGTACAGCAAGGATTAACGGCGAATGGATCGAAGGAGATTAAGAGAAGTATAGTGGGGAGGAGGTTGATATCGAGGAAACGCCCTGCGATTGCAATTAAATTAAAGCGAGATCACGGCGAATGATAAGCAGACAATTAATCAGAGCAACGCGACAATCGGACATTTCATTAACTAGATGCTGCTGGTCAAGTGGCCGGAATGATTCACCAGCCCCGTACACGTCGCTCAAATCTCGCGCCAAGACGTCTATTAAAACCATTGCAAACATTTTATCACATATGCCAAATGTAATATTTTTTCGTCGAGTCATATTCGTTCGAGTCAAAGAGAAAAGTGCTGAAGTGTTTGTTGCTAGTTTGGGTTGCTCCAGAAACGTAATTGTGATCCGGGAAATCGATTCATCGGTGCGTTGCGAACGATCAATTAAAATTCAATTAATACCAATCGAAAGTTTCAAACGTTTTCACTGATTCTTTATGATTTGAGAATTTAACATTAGCCCTTCGAGTGTATACTGGGTCGTTTTGACCCCAACAATTAACTTTTCGTTCCCGATTGTTTGACAAACGAATGATTTGGCGTTTTATATTCGTTTTCGTCAAAAATTCGATTTAGGGCCATAAAATACGGATGATTTACTACAAAAAACGTCTTTGCAAAAAAAATGCATTTTTACCCGAATGCAACGGCGTTTGAAAAACGCCTTGGGTCAGATTGACCCAATACGCACTCCATGGAAATAGATTAGCGTTCGAAGTAATTGATTCTGGACTCGGAAATTGTTCTGGACTGAATGAAAAATAAATAACTCTCAAGTACGACGTCCCCGGGAGCGCTGTACTCGCATTTCTATGTCCAGGAGCATTTCCAAGTGCAGCCACCTGTCGACTTGACTTTTGAATCTCGACAAATGATTTAACGAGGCCGATAACAATTTAGCCGACTCGCTGCTTTTTTCCCACGTCGAAAATTTCAATCCGAGTGTTGATTCGAGACAAAACTTTTCGTGATTAATAAATATTGAGACATAGTTTTCGTTTAGGCTGCGATAGGAATTGAGAATTCGAGGTTGTTCCCGGGCGGCTCGTACAAAAAGCGTTTGGGGTGAGAGAAGAAAATTTCGGTCTCATTGTAGAGTAAAAGTCTGGCGAATATTACGAAAAAATTGCTGTGAGTAATAACGACGTGAAAGGATGCTGAGAAGAAGATGAAGAAGCGAGTCGTTGCAAAGCGTGGGCGAGATAGCGAGGGTCATTCTCTCGCTCCCTGGCGAGCAAGAATAATTATTGGTCACGCCACAGAGTTGCTGGTCAAGGGGCAAAAGCCCGAAGAGTAAGAGAACGAGAGAAAAGATTGAGTGGAGCTCGAACGAGCTGGCTTTACGTTACTTTTCCTGGTTCCATTTTTCTTCACGTATTCACGCGGATAAGTCTTTTTTTCTTTTTTTCCTTTTTCTTTTGTCCCGTGGGAATTAATCGGTGGTTAACGAGCCTCGGACAGTCGTACGAATCTTCTCTACGCGTTAGTTTGGAATTTGAATTCACGGGCCTTTGATTTTGCCGGACGAATTGACGTTGGGGCTTATCATCGCGTCGCAGCCCGATACGCCCACGCTCGATAAGCTCCGAGACAACCTCGTGACCCCTCTTCGCAACAAATTCTCGCTAAATCGATCGTACACCGGCTTTTAATTCTTCGAGGCGCAGTAAAAAAAAAAAACATAATTATTTCGAAACACAGAGTTTTTTAAATTGGGAATAATTTGAGGTTTAAATAAGAAATAAATTTTTCTTCAATATTTACGAATTTGTCGCCGGTTCAGAAAAGAAAAGACACAAAAGTTAAAAATAGAAACGAAACGAGGAAGTAAATGGCTATAATTGAAAACAGTATTTTGGTCGATCTCTTCGGCGTGAAATTGTCAACGACAAATCTGACGGCCAAGTCGCGGTTTAACATGTGCAAGCCTGGTCGAGAAATAAAACGCTCGCGGTCAATTGCGGCCAATTACGAAACGCTCCCATTCGCGTTCGATAATCGATAGGAATCCACGGTTGGTGATTGTGATGCACACGCTCGAACGCGACAAATGCTATACGAGCGTTAAGATTCAGCACGAAAACACATACACAAACAGGGCGATTATTGCCAGACAAAGAAATCGTGCGAACGATCATCGCCTTCCTCACAAATATACGAGTCTACGCAATCGCCTGATAAAATCCCTTTTTTCACCTTCCCTTGTATATACGAGCCAAACTTTCTCACAGTCCTCAATTCGTTTCTTTTTTTCTGCCCACAATGTACTGCGGTGGGAGAAAAAGAGAGATACGCGAGAGTTATGCGATCGACGCGCATTACGTACGCCCACACCCGAGAGTCAAGCAAACAATGATAATCCCTCGATTGCTTATCGATACGAAATGTGTTTATGTACTCTGGCTCTCACAACTCACACGATACGGCTCGATATTTTTATTCTATTTAAATGCGAATATTTCTCGGGTCCAAAAAACGTTCGCATTATTTTTACCATTTTTTTTGTTCAGCTATTTCGAAATCTTTATTCTTCGTTCTTTGGGTCAGATTTGATTTTTTTTTAATTGTGCGTAATTTATGGATAATGTCTCAATTAAACAAATATTTTCGCCGGTTTAATACGAGCCAGAGATAAAATATTGGCGGCTCTCTGACAACTTCATATCCGGTTAAGCTTTTATTTGAATCATTTATCATGGCAACGCGTTTTGTTCGTGTATCAATGTTATTTTTGTTTGGTTTTATTAATTCCCTCGCGAAATTCATTCATCAGTTTGATATCAGGTGGATATTCATTCTCGTTTAGAGCCGATCAGACCCCCATAGCTTCGTTTGGACTATACATCGATTATCGATTGACAAACCCACGCTTCGATACACCCGAGAATGTAACGTCACTATCGATACGTTAATTAAAATATCGCGGCGATGAAGCCCGCCGGGCTTGCTGGACCAGCGATCCTACAATCCTCATGCTCTGCCTCCTCGTTGTTCTTCTTTCATTTTATTTTTACTCGCCGCATAAATTAGCATACTCGATTCTTAATATTGCGCGGGTTTTTTCGGCCCTTTTCCTTGAACATTTTTTCCCTCGACTTTCTGTTTCACTTTTTTTATCGCAATGCTAAATTTCAAGCTGGACAACAAAAGGCAAATTTTGCGAATTTATTTCATAACATTTTCGCATATTTCGTATATTTTGTCTTTTTTTTCTTTCGAGTTTCTTGCATCTTTATTCACAGCCGTGTGGCTCGACAAACTCCGTGACCGCGCGATCGATCGATTCGAGAGTCTTGACACCCGTGGGAGGCGTTTTAGATGAGGTCGATATTGTGCGAGTCCATGCATACACACCCGAGAGACTTTATTCCCCGCCGTGATATTGCGCGTGAACGTTCGACCCGTGTTACTCAACGTGACATTACCATTTCCATTGCGTATCTCTACAACTTTGCTCGGTCCGTTTGACACTCGATCGCGTTCAAACGCCAATTCCTGAATGTCCAAATATATCTAAGCAAAAGTGTAAGAACCAATTAAACTTTTCGACTGGAATTTTTCACATTATTCCGCAGATTTTAGCGATTTTAAATAATGGAATAGTATAAAAAAATGTATTTGAAAACATTTTGTATGGTCAAATGCGATGAGAAGTTTGTGGGCAAAGTAAATTCAACGAACAAATAGCCTGGGCAGTTAAAATTTTCATTACTCCTTGAAATATTGTATACAATCTTGTCGTCATTGTGTGAGTCGTGAAGAGAAATGCCTTTGGGGAGCGATGTTTTGTCCACAGCAGGATCCGTATGTTTGTATTGATGCATCTGTATGTGCGGGTATGTAGTAAAATGGTGATGGTGGCGTGGGACAGAAACATTACGACCCCATTGACTCACGTCGCAGGTTAGCTCGATGGTTAATTCTTCAGAGGGTTTCAGCTTGGCGCGGTGGAGGGTGACTACTTTCGGCAAGAATAAGGGGCAAGGGGTGGGGAGTGCAGCAGCAGCAGCAGCAGCAGAGAGATGTAATAAAAAGTTGGTTCATTTGTGCTTGCGAAACGTGTAAAGGTATTCCGATAGCGTGGGAACGAAAAAAGAGGGTGAACTTTTGGCCCCATCGATCCTCCCCATTCGTATTGCGCTCCCTCTCTCATTTTTTCCTTTGTATACGTCCCAGCATCGCTATTTTTTCCTCCCCCCTTGTCAATCGCACCTTGAGAGTTGCGAACGAGCTCCGATGGAATTTAATCACGAGAGCACATTATTTCGATCATCTTCCGACTCGACTTTGTTTGCCAACTTTGTGTTGGTAACAATGAACGCGATTTTTTCATTTTAAATCAGATCCGATGCTCAGATTCGTTCACCCTTTCAACTCTGAACCCGGAATCGATGATAGAAATGAAAAAAAAATAAATAAAAAAAGTCAATTTTCTCACGACACTGAATTGAAAAGGCGACGGAGACTTTCCCAGTCTCGGACTTGCTACTTTTTCCAACTATTACCGAGAAATCTGTGCGATGTACGCGCGGACACATGGGGCGAAGAGGAGAAGAAGAAAAAAGACGATGAACCAGTAGAGAAAACCGGCGGCCGCAGTGAAGATGCGAAAGAACCGGAGAAAAAGAAAAAGACTGACGCGAGGAGCGCGGGAAAGAGAGAGATGAAAAAAGAGAGGAACGAGGGGAGTTTATTGCCACCGCGACACAGTCTCCCTCTCTCCCGTATTCTGTCGCGTGTCGCGCCTCCCACTACTCTCCTTCGTCTGCCATACAAGCTTTACCTATACCATCCATCCGTCCACCAGCCACACACTTATATATACTCAGGTTAGAAAAACCCGAACTCGTATGCTGCTCCAGACTCGATTCTTACGAGAGGCAAAAGATTGTGAAAATTACTTGAAAAAACACTCATCGAAATCACGCAAATTCTCTTCCCCGCAGTTTTCGAGTCTTCCTAACAGACGCAATCGCAGGAAAGTGCAGGAAAAGTGCAGCACAAAAAGTTACGCGAAGATGCGATGCTCGCTCGCGCGTACTTTCTCCCTCGCACCCTCGACTCAGGCCTCTGCGTCCCCACACATACACGCAGATCTGTCAAGGATCGAACTATTTTGCTATATGGCAGTTGAATTTTAGCGAGACTGTGGGACTCTCGACTCTCAACGAAGTACGGACGATACGCGTATAAATATTATACATACGAGAGTATATAATGTACAGGTATGTACATAAGTGCGCGTATGTACCTTGAAAAGTGAGAGAGAGGGAATATAGAAGGAGGCAGGGGGGAAAAAGCAAGGATGGAGCTTTGAGCTGAGCGCACGCACATTAACCAGGAGAGAGGGGGGCACATTTCCACTCCCCCCTCAGCCCCACCCCCTTTCCTCCCTCTCTAAAGCAGCCTTAGTCGCCAACAGTCCGCCGACTACGCGCGGTAATATCGTCGCGACTCCTCCACCGTCGTCACGTCGCGAATCTCGACTGCATGTACAGATTCGTCACCTGTTGCGTCTCCGCGCACTCGATCGTTTATTTTTCCCCCTTTTCTCTCTCCCTCGCGTCTCGTTTCTCCTCATTTTTCTCCTACTTCCCTGCCATCGAGCGGTGGCTGAAAAAAAAAAACGCGAATGATCTCGAAACGCGCCGGAGAGATCGAACCCCGAGACAATTTTTCCGTCGAAAAATAATTGCCGAAGTAATCAAATCTTTTTAATTCGAAATATTCGCATTTTTTGCCAATAAGTTTTTCCGTGTTTCAAATGTGCGGATTTTTGCCAATAACGCGATGTTTGGTTTTTGATTGAATGTTTTTTCGTCGATTTAATTGACGATTTATCCGAAAGTGTGTGCCTCATCGGACTATCGACTTTTTCCTCATTAAAACGTGATAGTGTGGCTGCACCGAAAGAAAAAGTTGCCACACAGAGTGTCGTGTCTAAAAGGATATTCGCTGCGAAGACAAAAATTATAAATAAACAGTGACCTTTCCATCAGCCAAATCTGGGGGAGCGAAGACATTGACATCCCCACGATTCAACGGCCGTTAAAGAGCGTAGTCACACTGCCTGTAACGGAGGTAAGTCGACGTCACATTTTATTCTCGTTTTAATAAAATTAAGATGACGTTCAATTAAATTGATAAATACCGAATAGCTCAATTGATTGATTATTCGTTGGATGAAAACTGCGATACACGAATCAAGGGAAAAACGCTCAATTCGCTCGATTTTAATCGCGAAATTCCAAAAAGCAGATTGTCCACAGTGACTTAAGAAAAAATCACTGCATAGATCAATCTCGTACTTTTTTTCGCCACTTTGGCAGCTGCGTTTATATTCGAGAAAGGAAAAAATAATAAAATTTTTGTTGGAAAGTAGATGAGCGCGTGCTGTTAAACGTCGTTAATCGTGAGATGGATGGGAGATGAGTCCGAAGCCGAAAAGCAAACGGGCAAGGCTAAGAAAATAAAGAAGGGAGACTAAGCAATGAACATACACGTAACATATATACACACGAATAAATTTCTTACCGCGCCTGCTCTTACCTTTTCTTTGCTCTGGTGCTCGGTGCGGGCTTGTGCTCGCAGGTATAGGTTTGCTCAGGCTTCAATGGCACATGGAGCTGGGTCACATTGATGCTGTACGCGTGTGTGTACAGGCCAGACAGACACAGTTTTCCTCGCTCGTGTATATATTCGAGGACGTCTGAAGCTTTCGCGGAGCATCGTTTTTTTTTTTTTGAGTGATGGCAAAGGGAGGAGAATCTAAAAAGCCGGCTGCTGTGTATGTGCCTCCTGAAGATTACGAAAGAAGGAGCACGAGGTCCTTAGACGTTTTTCGTAGCACGTGCCCCATTCATCGGAGCGTGAGCCCGCACCCTCGCACACTCTCGTCGCGTAACCCAAACTCTATATGCCTCTCGAAATCGCCTATGCCACGACCGAGAAGAATCTGATCTCTGAAATGTATATATATATATATTCACGTCTTGACATTAAGGCCCTGTAGCCGCCGTGACGAAGCGCCAGGCCCACACTCTTTTGTGTAGGAGAAAAAAAATATAAATCATAAAAGTCCCGATTCAAAATCTCCCGCACGCGTTTCACGTTTTTTTTCTTACTTTTTTTTCTCTCGCTCTTACTTATACAGTCTCGCCCCAAGGCCGCACGCTTTCTTATTGCATCATGCATCAAGACGTTACAACTTCGAACGTTTTTGCCCGACCAGATTTTACCGCGCGGAGATGAGGGTGGAAGATCCAGAGACTTTTCATCTCTGCTTTTCCAACTTTCCTCGCGTAGCCTCGAGACGCCTAATCGCCAAAATGGGCACACAATCCACATCCTTCATTGGCTTGCGCTATGGGGATCGGATAAAAAAAAACAGGAAACGGAAAATTTAGTCATTTTTTTTGTGAAAGCTTTTGAATAAATTCTCGCAGCATTTTTTGCAGATTCGCTTCTCTGGGATAAGAATTCTTCAAATTATTTGTTGTTTGCTTATTTAAAAGTTGGACGATGATCAAGAAAAACTGATCAGGTTCAGTTTTGCATCAACAAAATGAAATATGAGCTAGTTGGGAATTTTATTGTGTGGTTTTGGAAAGGATCGTGTGTATGTAAGAAAATCGAGCTAATAACGATCGATTTGTCGGTTTCTATTGAAAAGTCGAAGTAAGTAGACGGGGCTGGAAAAAGCTTGAACATAAATCAGGATCGTCATGAAGAGAGAGGTGGACACGCCTTCGCAAAGACGAAGTAACGACGCGCGAACAGAGGGCATAAGGAGCAGAGGGTGTGATCTTAGCAGGGCGCGTGTTGGAGTAAAAGACGTGAAAAGGGCTGTTACAAGACGTTAACACGCTCGTAGATGGGGGTGTTTTCGACAGAGTCCCCGATTCTTTTCTGTTCCGTTTTCTTTGGCTCCTTAAGCGAGCGGGATAGTTTTCTGCGCTAAAAGGATCGGCTTGTTACACGCTTCTTTTCTGGCAACGGTGAATGCGGCCACCCGTTGCTTTTGTTTGGCCTGTTTTCACCGTTTAGAGAATATTATGTTGGATTAAAAGTGCGGCTCGTGCCCGAGAGGCTCGCGCGGTTGCGAACACCGGTCACTATTGTCCATCGCAGGGATATGCAGCGCGGTCAAGCTTCGTGTATAGACTCTTACGTTTTTCCTCTTAAGAAAAGTCGGCTGAGCCTCCTTAACGTCACAGTCCGTGTCTTGTCTCGCGCGCTCCTTTGCTCACCCTAAAGACATCCTTCGAAGCAAAAGGATCTTTGCACCGTGGGCGTGAACCGAGAAACGTTGACCACACGGCTCATCAGCTGGATACCTTTCAAACGAAACGTTCAACCGGAAATGCTCCTGAGTATTGACACTGTAAATCGGTTTCTAATGATTCGAGATTCTTTTTACTGAAAAAAAAAAGAAATTAATCACGCGTGAAATATGCGAAGTGAACGGATTCAAAAAATGGATTCATAGAGAGAAATATTTTTGAATTACAGTTAAAATTGGTTGAGCTCTCGAATTTCATTCCCATCAATTCTGCACCCCTTTGAGCATTCTCCGAAATCATCGTGGGATCATATGGCACGTCCTTAATGATAATAATGAATGTACAGAAGAAATGTAAACGAAAAATGACTCGGAGCAAAAAGAGGTAGACGAGGATGGAGAAAAAAAAGGCACGATTGCCCTCGTAGAGCAGAGATGACGCGGAGATCGAGTGAGAAGTGAGGAAGAAGAAACGGACGATGTAGCCGGAGGGCATCGTTGGTTAATCGTCGGGGTCACCATGCGGCGAAGACGATTCTCTTTCTTCTGTCTCTCTCTCTTCTAAGCCTCCCCCTCCACCTTTCCTCCCTTTTTCTCGTCTGTAAAACGCGCACAATTCCAGGCACGTATAATTACGCGGTGCGTCCTGATTCTCGCATCGCAACCTCCGCACTCTTGACTAACACGCACACACGGCATGTATTTGTACTTATTAGCTTTGCTCTTACACGCTATGCGACGCGATATTAGCTGCAGGGCTTACAGGAAAACCAGAAAGTCTTGGAAAAGATTGACGAAAGTTTGTCAAACATTATTTCTCGCATTTCGCCCGCAGAATAATTGCTTCATTAAGAGCAATTGGAGATTTTTTGTTGCATATTCACTGCGAATGCATATGGACGAAATTCCCATAAGAATAATTCTCCAAGACACTCTCGTGGACCGCACTCATGATCCAAGGGTCCGATAAAACTCTCATCAGCCCCCACAGAACCCTTTCGAAAAATGTTCAACACATTTGTATGCAGCGTGCTCGATCAACCTTGCCATTGGATGAAAAAATAAACGCACAGAGCAACTGGAAGCTGTACTTTGCGGTACGTTAATGCGTATGTGTGCTCAGGGGCGGCAGGGGGAGGGGGATTGTAAGAGAAGCTATAAGTTGAGCTGTGCAAAAGCAGCAACGTCATAACGGTCTCTTAGAACGAATAATGACAAACGAAATGGCGTTGCTCGGTTTGCCCGAGACTCCAAATAACACAAGATACGCCCTTAAGATTGCGAGAGTCATCGTAACATTTGTCGTAAATCCGTTTGTGTGTGTGTGTTTTTTTTCTTCTCGTCCTTTTTTTTCGCTGTTACTCCGGCTATTAGCTCGCTCTCTCGATCACGCGAGTCTCCATGTCACTGCGGCAAGAGAGCGGGACAAAGTGAGTCAGAGAGAAAAAGCAAAGGGAGGAGAAAGAGAGAGATGAACGTAACCGACCGTTATTGAAGTCTTCCCTCAGGTATACGAATGTGTGCGAATGTCTGCTGAGCTCCATGGCGCACGCCCATGCCACACCGAGGGTGGCTGCTGCGGTTTACTGTATTTTTTTCTTGTCCCTCTCCCTCCCTCTCTCCTTATTCCTTTCTTCCATCCAATTCTCTTCCGTTTTCTCGTTTCTTCCGATGCAACAGACCGAGAGCAACAGAGAGAAAGGGAGCGAACACGACTCGTAAATCTCCTTAGGTGTTGAAGAGCTCGATTCCGAGGGAGAGTCGTTTATTGTGTGAAGAGAGAGAAAGACCGACTGAGAAAACAGACGATCACTCAGAGGCAATAAATTATATCCCAGGATTCATAATGAAAATGTTTCATTGATTTCCAAATGAAAATCACCAACCGGATAATTTAATCTGCAATTATTCATCCCAAATAATCGTCCGGAGACGAGTTCATTGCATTTTTCACTAAATTCAAAAAAATATATTTCCAGAATATACGACACGTTATCACATCGAGAATTATTACAAACAGCTCTAAATGTATATGCATAATCTTTGTTTTTTTTTTATGACCATGACTCGTTCGTTTTTTGTCCTTGTCACGGAGAAGTTTCGTGCAAATTTCCCTAACCACATTCGCTGTGTAACGGTGAATTGTATGCTCAACGTATATGCATAAAAATATATGTATACTGCTCGCGTATAATTTGAGAAGGCAAGAGAGTTGGCGAGTGGTTCTTTTACATTATATAGAAATTAACGTATAAATAAATATAGTGTACAGTTAAATATATATAAAGATATGGATAGACGCGAGTGTTGCTGCGAAATCGCGTATGCAAGTGCGCGTCGCGCGTCCTTTTGGTCGAAAAAGCATAAAGTCGCGCGGTATATCCTCGGAGTTGAGAAATTCACGGACAGCAAAGAAGTCACCACACAGAGTTGAATGTGTCGCCGTGTGTCTCGAGCGTCATATAAGACTCGCGTGATTTGCCGAGAGACAGAGACTTAATGGCTGACATGAGAGCACGCGTCTCAGTCGCGCGCGTCTTTCTCTCTTTATACGTTTTCCTCTCTCGTATGTGTGCGTATATTGAGCGGGACTGGATATATAGAGATAGTTTGTTGCTGGCATAAGACACGCGACAGGATCGTAGAAAACGGATAAGAATGTTGCACGGGGTGGTCCCTGCAGAGAGCCAGTGGGAACCTGCGAACCAATCACCACGACCCAAGTTTCTTTCTCGCTCGATCAGTTGCACGTGATTCCGCGGAGACGTGACATGTCCCATTCCACCATCAAAGTGGACCCCACGTCCTCCAGATACTCGCGCGCGGAAGGCGAGTATGTATACGTAAAGTGCAAATTAATCGTCGTCGTTGCAAATGCAGTCGCGACGAGAGTATAAAAATGAATATATAATTAACTTGGTGATTATGATTGTCACAATAGCTGCATATTTGTGTCCACCTTCCTCGTTGTCGCAGGCATATAATTCACGTTTATAAACAAATTTATTGCAAATTCGAAGGAGAACTAGTTGAAAATAGCTGCTGGTCTGGATAAGTTGATAAAAAACGTGAAACGATTTAGCTGCAGGGTTTTAAGCTGCTGCTGTGTGTATAATGACACAGCCTAGAAATCGTAAATAATCGTCATCTCGTTACGTTCCGAGATTCCCTCGAGTGAGGTCTCTTTTCAGAATATAACGCGTTTCTTCGTCGTGTCCGCTTAATCATACACGGCGTATAAATACGGAAGCAAAGGGAAAGGGCTACCGCGTGCACACGTAACTGTGTGTGATTACAAGCGATCTATGTGGGATTTGGTCATCACACGTGTGTGCGTTATAAGCTCTTGAATTAGAGGTTTCATGCGCTGGAGCGACCGAGTTTTCCAAGGTGGCTCATCTCGCCCGCAATCTCATCACGCGCGGCAAGGCTCCTCGCGGGCATTTTTTATCTTGCAGCTCTCTTTTTAGTTTCTCGCTGAAGCCGCAGGTTTTATCAGTTGGATCGACTCGAAGCCTTTTGTACGGGCGTGTATATTTATATCGCGACCTCGTCATCAAGGGAGACTTTTTTTTCTTCGTTTGTTTGTTTTTCAATGTAATCTGAATGAGCGCAGCATCGACGCTCGCGGGAAGCGCTCGAGTGCATCGCGCAGAGAGTGGAGGTGGCCGCGACGAGAAGGAGAAAAACTTAATGAGCTTCGCGCGCCCCTCGCTCTGCTCCCCGATCCTCGCTCGAGAGACAGCGACGCGTAAACTGCTTGATTCGTTACTATAAGCGCCCGCCGCCGCGTCTCTTCTCTTCTCGTCGTTGGCATCGTCAGCAGAACAACCTTTCAAACCGCGATACACGCCGTGTGTCCATGCACCGCGAGAGTAAACGAGCAGGTGCCTCTGGTATGCGCGCGCCCCGCCTACGCTTTACATCTTTTTTCTCTCTCCCTCGCGATCTTCTTCCCTCTCCGACCCCGCGTCTTTCGAGCCACCATGGTCGTTTATTATCGCTCGTAACGACCATACGCATCATTGCACAGAGAAACGCGATCCACGTCACAAAATTTTTATCGGTTCCCAAAGTCCACACATACTTTTCGGCTTTTTCCACAAAACGCTCTTTGGTGTTTTTTTCTTCAGGTTCAGGAGACTCGTTGTTTGTCTCAGTTTCCAGAGAATCTTCCACGAGGCACGAAAACAAGAATTTCCTCTTTCCTATTTCGAGTCCATGGCTGATTGAGTCGTCAAGATTTCACGGTTTGATTTTCACTTACACTTCCCGACGAAAAGACACTCTACGAGGAAAACAGCGTTCAGGAACCAACTTTGGCTGCGGATGAGCATTAAAAAAAGTGCTGCAAATCGAAATGTGCAAATTGCTTCCTCATGGTGCTCAAGATGCACGGTAAAACGATTTTACGAAAAACTAATATTTTCGTAAAATTCAAAAACCCATAAAATTTAAACCGCTCAACCGATATTTCCTAAATTCAATACCAACCTTCCTATTATGATACTCTAATTATAAAAAAAAAATTAGTTATGAATCTTAAAATTTGCGAAAGTTAGAGCGGTGACACCATTTTTTTTGAAAATTTTAAAATGCTGTAGAATTCGAATTTTTCTAGCGATCCGGACAAAATTCTCAGCAAACGAAGAGCTGGTATAGATTAACATCTATGCAAAACTAGAGCCTTGTAGCTCAAACCGTTCTCGAGTTATAACAATTTGAATTTTACAGTGCCAGCACATACACACATACATCCGGACATTTTTTCTAAATATGATTTTTGGACGTTTTGGGACATTTTAAGAACATTGACATTGAAAATTTCACCGTCACAAAGCTTTATCCATGAGGAAGCAAAAAAATCTTGGATATTTATCGTCGTCGCTCCGCAATCGAAAGGAGATAAAAATGGTGAGAATCAACCGCAAGCGCGTTCTTCAGCTCGGAGGCGGTTTAATATATCTTTCGACAAATTGAGATTAAAAATGAAGGAGGATTTTCAAATACTTGTATATTTCGACGAGGCTAGCAGCGTATGTAAATCATTCGTGTAGTTGAGGGAGAGAAAAAAACAACGAAGAGAATGAGCGCGCGGTTTAGGAGGAGTGAAAGTCTCGAAATAAATGCGTCACCTCTTCTCGGACGTAGAATCGTTTTCTCAGTGGTAGTTGTTTGTACGTAGGCACGCAGCGAGAGAAGTGATACAGGTAACGTAATCCCGGTGGATCGTGAAGACGAACGGCGACCGAATACGATACCCTCTTCGCTCCAACGATATCCCGCGCGCAACGAGCAGTACCGTGTGTGCCTCGTTCCTCGGGGAAAGAGTCATCGTTGTCCCTCTCGCCACTGAATATACAATACAACGCATTATAGGGACGTTCCACATGCAGGCGGAGGATGATGAAGGAGAGGAGACGCGCGCGAGGGCAGAGTGGTCGTTGGTCTTTTCTTGCATTTGCATAAGTTGCACGCTGATCGAGTGGTGAGAAGACGGAGTGAGCTGGAGGGGAAAAAAATTCTTATGGAGCAATTTCTGGTGCTTGATTCAACGATTAAAACACTTATTTCGTTCGGGGTTTCCCATGACTTTTGTTTCGTGCGTATCGGAATCTCGGAGCCGCTTCCGTGGGTTGGCCAATCCAATTGCACAAAAGAGCAGTGTCAATGCTTGCCGCTAAAAGCGTTTATTGGTCGTAGCAACCTCTCGATTGCAGCAAACATGACAACTCGTCCTTGACATTGCTCGTGTACCTCGTAAAAGATATTTGTATGTTTGATGTTTTGTTTTTTTATGTTCCGGAGGACTGCGCGATTTCTAAAGGACGGCCAACGACTTTTCGCGGTCGTATTGAAAAAGAAAAGGAATAAAAATGTGTTTGGAGCCTCTATCGCGCGCGGACTCGGTTTGCGTCCAAGAGCGTTGAGATTTTGAGCAAACAAAACTGCTGCTGGCGAGTTCCGTCCGTCTTACACACCTCGCTTGCAGATAATCCATATGTGTGTACCTTTCGTATATGTATATATTTGCCGAGACGTGTATCGCGTCGTAGAGTCCCTAGAACGAGTCGTAAATTGAAAAGCTCGCGTGTGCATTTGCTTTTGCTAAGGAATACGGGGGTTGCACATGCTTTGGTAACACGAAGAACGAGAAAGCGACTAAGAATAATAAGAAGAAGAAAGAGCAGACGACCTGCTGCTGCTGCTGCTGGCGCACTCACGATGCACGCACGTTCCTTGTACTATACGAATACTATTACAAATACCAGTGTAGCTCTTGTACGTGCGCGCGATGCTCTCTCGCGGTTCTCTCCGACGACTAATGCATCCTATGCAACTATGCAATTTATACATGTGTGTATGTCGTTCGAACGAGTAGTGGTGCAACGAGTATCGTCGTGTCGCGGCCTTCCACTCGAGGATTGCCTTGAGAAGGTCCCGACCTCGCTAGGTCGTTTGCCAACCTCTCTCTGTCTCTTTCTCCCTCTGTCTTTATTTTCTTCGCGAGCTGACTCAAGGCCTAAATGACTTCCCGCCAAAACCGACTGCCCCGTTTGATTGCATTATTATTAACAATCTTTCCGCTGATCGACCCGAGTCTCAGGATTAATTCGTCACTCGCTCCCGAGAACTGGATCATTCAGACATTTCATCAAACGCTACGGACCCTGGCAGAACTCTGGGAAACTCGTTTCCCTTAGGGCCAATTGTTTATTCTGTATATTCTCGTCGACTCAGAAATAGATCGGAAGAGTTTGAAAATGCGATGCTCATTGATAATTGAATTAACGCGAGGAACGAGGTTAAGTTCGAGCGTGTTGGAATCCCGTGAAAATTTAAGTGGCAGACCGACGAGACTCGAATATCCTGGAATGACATTTGCAGTATCGATCGTCGCTTTTCGCGCACGTCGAGATAGAGCTGGTGTTGGTTGTGCTGATTCGCTCGAGGATCTTCTGGCAAATAGTGCGCGCGGCAGATGCCGTTAAATTCCCTTGGAGAAAAGAGACCTCGTACGTTTTTATACCTAGCGTTATAAAAGTTGGAATCCCTCTGTGCGTATATACATGCGGGAAAAGAGAAGAAGGACGCGAGTGAGCACGTGGGTAACATCAAACAGCTGGATCATCTCGTGCGTATGAGGTTGGTGGGGTCGGGATCACTTCTCTCTCGACGTCGACGACGACGACGATATAAGGATCTCTTTCTTGGCGGAGAGCGCGGGAAAAAAGTCACGGCTGTACTACAAGACCCAGGTGCTCTTTTGCCCTGCCTCGTAATGTACTCTACGAGGGCCAGGGAGCTCTCCATCGCGAACAATGACAAGGACGGAGTCAGGGCGAGAAGGGAAAAAGGGAGAGATTCTTTAGAGATATATCTATCGGTCTCTCCTCGCTCTCGGAGAGAGAGGGCGTGTGTGTTACGCTCTCTCACGACGCGACGATCCCTACGAAATCTATGGTTCACAGGGCCACTTTGAATCTTATGCATACACGCAACTAGACAGACATCGCACACTGTACAAGACACGAAACGTCTATCGATTGCGAGTGACCTTTTCACCATCTGCTTCGCCACCGCGATTATCAAACTCTGCTTGCTCTATCAAATAAATATTTTTCTTCGTTATTATTGCACCAACTTACGGAGTATTTGATTCTATGCATTTTGGCAAACTAATTAAAATCGACGCAAAATTAGTTTATTATTTAAAGCAAACAGAATCGTTGGGTTTTAATTGTTTTTTTTTCATACATTTTTGAGGTCATTAGTTCCATGCAATGAGGATTGTCCGTTACGAACGAGCAGCCTGTAATTACGTTAGAGGTTACGAATTCGTGTGACGTTGCCACGTCAACGTGTCGAAGGCACGAAATCAGATGGTAAAATTAATGAAAGAAGGCGGTAGGAAGTAACGCGATGCTTTCGAAAGTGCAACGGCGGTTACTTCTAAAATAAGGCGTTATACGGCTTATTTCCTCGAGATTATCACGTACAGGGTGTCCTTCATCTAAAATGTATTCAAGAAATCGGCCAAAGAGTCCGAGTGTTGATCCGACTCGCTTGAACACGTTTTTTTCAGGAGTTTTCATTTGATTTCGCAGTTTTGCGGTAGCTGCTCCGAATCTGATGGAAATTCCAAAAGATCGAAACACCAGACGCTCGGATTTCAGCTGGAAAGTCTCCTCGATGAGAATGTGACTCGAGATTACAATTTTCTCACTTAACAATCAAAGAAATCTTTGCAACGATCGGAATTTGATTTCGCGATCTCTCCACTGAAATAAATTCAATTTTGTCAAAAAACGTCGATATTTTGTTGAATACGGCGAACTAAATATTTTGGGATGATTTCAAAATATTCTTTATTTCGACAATATTTTTCATTGTAACGGAACTGTCAGCAAAATTTACGATTGGAATGACAAAAATTTACTTTCCGAAAAGATTTTCCAGAATGTTTTTTGCTGGAATGGCAAAATTTTCGTGATTTTTTCGAAAAAACGTTTAGTTGAACGTATCCAACAAAATATCCATTAACAAAATTTTATTTTCAGTGTCGGAAAAATTTGCCAGACTTCGTAGGGATTGTCATGTATTTAGGTTGAGGACACCCTGTAGATACGTCCGTAGGAAACAAACACAAATAGATCCATGCGCTAGGCTCATTAAGGCTAATGACGTGGATCGCGCAATTATTACCAATAAGTGCTTGGCTACGTGAAGAGATGAGGCATAGAGTTGCCGCGCGAACCAATATGCCGAGACCCACACGATTCGAGCGCGAGTACTATCTCCGTTGCTTTCTCTCTCTCTCTCTCTCGGAAGAGAGTCGTGAACGTATCAATTTGTTATAATTACAGTCTTCGTACAGCATTGTACCAACTCGAACGAAAATTATACGTTTCGGTAGTGCGAGGGACACCATTGAGGGGATCCATAGAGGCGTTGTGAGAAAACGAAAAATCGAGTTGCCAGCGCAGCGCGATGATCTGTGCGAGTTCTCGAGAAGCGAGATCCAGCAGCTCGCGGCTCTTTGAAATTTCGTGGGCTAAGGACACACGGTGGAGATTTATTTCGTGCGGGGTTGCGCGGCAAAGAGGCTCGATGAAAAGTTCGTCGACAGACGAAACGAGCCTGTATCTATGCTGAAATATATTTCGCAATAAATCATGCCGATTCGCGATGCCTCGTAGAGACGAATTTTCGATCATCCAAACTCGTCAATGAAACTAGCCACGAATAATAAGTACGAGACAAAAAAAATTGAGGGGACGTAACGATCGAGCGTGCTATTTATTACAAAAGAGAAAATAATTGACCGTTTGGCCACTCGGTTATTTGCTCTTAATCGTTTCCGGGGGCTCTATACGATGTTGAAAGTAAATTGAAAAAGGCTTTTACGTACATCGACGTTCAAATGCTTGTTTTTTTTTTTTTAATCTCCATTTTGCAACGATCTTTGTTTTACCGTTCGTTCGAATCAACGTGCTCGCACGAGGTTCGGAAAGCAAAAAAGGAATAATATTGAAATGGAGCGACCTCCTGACCACGGGCCACTCAGCAGCAGCGGTTTGTGCCTTCTTTTCGTTGCATTGCGAGGAGCCACGAGTTTATAAACGTGACACGTGTCGCCAAAGTGTCTCCGCGGAGGGCTTGGCCGCGACACGATGAGCTTGAGAAACGCGCACTCAACGTTGCGTTATTTACGCGTCTATATATCCATAACCCACACGTGTCAATATGACTCGAGTCTTACGATTGTTTGCCCAGTCAAATGGGTGAGTGAGACGCTCGCGCGCTTCGCCGATAGAAACCGAGGAAAAAAACGAACGCGGAAGAGAGAAAAATAAATGGTCACTCGCGCAAGCGCGTCGTTTTGTTCGTACGCGCAGAGACTCTCTCGTGTACGGAGGAATAATTACCCACACCCGCGACTCCTACGTTTAGAAAACCACACGCATCACGTACACTCGAGATGCAAATGAACCAATGGACCCTAAGAGTTTCCCAGAAATCTCTATCCACATCATCTGTACACATTTAGCTCTCTTTGCTATTTGCTCGCGGATCTATCGGTAAACCAGACCGAAAAGTCTATTTGTTCCGAAAAACTGCCATTTAAAAGCATCTCGACGTGAAATTCACGCGATCTTCCGCGTTCGGTGCTTCTTTCCAAAATCGCGAGAATTCCTCGTTAATTCGATAAATATAAAAAAGTTAAGAGCGAGTCAGTGAAAAGATTTTCCTGTGCTTCGGGTAACTCGAGCTATGCTGCGTATATATACAGATATACGACGCATAAATAGACGGAGGACATAATTAGGTGGTTGTGGAGGTGGAAGAACGCGGACGAAGCGGCGATGTTGGTGGGAAGTCGGCGCGGGGGCGCCAGGAAAAAGCAGCGTCGCGCGGTGTGCGCGATTACGCAGCAAGACGACCAATACACCGACACCCGTGGAGCCAAGAGGTGCTAGAGAGAAGCTCGTGAACGAAGGTAGAGGAAAAGTGGGAAAGGCGAACGTCCGGGGGGAGGGAACAGAGGGGAGAGAGAGGAAGGGGGACGAAAGGCGTGGCCCGTTTTGCTTCTCGTCGAGATGGAACTCTCCCGCGCGCGCGAGGTCGTGATAAATGTTTGTCTCTGTTAAAACCTGCATCTGTGTGTGGACCGCGAATGCATAGCACCCACCTCAGCTTTCTGCAAGATTAACACAAAAATAAAGAGCCAACGAGAAAGACAGACGAAGATCCCGTGGAGAGGGAAACGAGACGCGTTTGCGACGAGATTTGCTTGCTCTCGAACGAGGGAATACCCGCACGGATCTCGCTGTTGTGTGTGCCAGCCCTGCAAACCAGAATCCGACACATGCACTTTTAAGACAGCTCGGGGTAATGCGGGTCATCGTCCACTCAGAGTTTTTGTTTATCAAGAAACAACGTTTGCTTCCTGCTTTTTGCTCAAGAACTTGACCAAGCTCTTTGTGCAGTTCGCACGTTGGTCATGAAAATTCTTCCTGCCGTTCGGGACAGTCCCGTGGGCTGGAACTTGGCAATATTTCGATCGGTCGAAGAGACAATCAGAATCGAGCACGAATTTGCATGAATACGACCGAATTTTTCAAGTGCAAAACTTGAATTTGCCGAATACGATTATAAATCTATAAAGAAGTTTTATTTCTCGAGCTTCTAACGGTCGATCGAGACTCGCGTTGCGAGACTCGGGCAAAAACACAACATTGTTGTGTGATTCGAAAGCTCGGATCGTTTCCCAAGTTTTATCGAGATCGCGCACGAGACGGTCGTTCTCAACAATTTTGACTACGAACTTGCGATTATTTGTCGCGAATAACGTGCACGCGCATAAATGACCCGGATTGTCCACGCACTCGTGCGACATACTCATTACGCACACGTTGACTCGGACTTGGCAATTGGTGAGCAGCGAGTTTGGTACGAAAGTACGACTGAGTACGATGGAGAAGCAACAGCAGCGGGGATGGCGGTGAGGGTGAATACAAGGTGGGGATTTCTCGTGGTCGTATCATAGAGAGTGAGCACAGCGCAGTGAACTTACTACTCGGTCTGTAGGAGAGCAGCAGAATGAGGCTGCAAGACTGCTGACGAAGATGGGCGATATTAGCTGCAGTAGCACACAAAACGCCGGTAAACGTTTAGTCGGTTGGGCGATGCTCTAGCGGAGATGAAAAGAAGTGGGAGCAAGGGGCGCTTGCACAGTGCCGTTGAGTGAAAAAGAGAGAGAGAGGATTTTATACACGTTGGTGTAAAACTATGTGGCGCTGCTGGTGCGCGCCGCACGTGGAAAAATAAGGAGTGGGGGGGAGGGATCGAAGTAGCCACACACGAGACGTCGAAATATCGCGCGGGACGTCCGACGAGCGACTTGTGGTAGGGTGGAAGGGGGCGGCGGTGGGGTTGCGTAGAGATCTCGTCGCGCGAAGGAGAGAGAGAAAGAGAGCGAGCGCGCGTGAGAGAAGGAGGGTGGGAGGAGGGGATGATAGGGTCTGGCATGCCGAAGGTGAAACTCTCTCGCGCAAACACCCGCCGTCGAAGCCTCGCAGTCGGCGCGAGACAGCGCTACTGGAAGGATCGTTGCGGCGAGTAAACGATCGTTAACCCGCGCGCGCGCGCCCGTCTTTCAATCATTCTCCGCGCCTTATCTCTCTCGTTACACTCGTGTGCCATCACGGAGCAAACAAATAAACTTACAGGAGTGAACTAAATATACAAGAAACAATCTCACTCGTTTTATTTACAATTGAAATTCTCAGTTTGTTAACTGACACCCGGAAAAAATCACTTTGTTTTTTTTTCGCTTCGAATTCGCTCTTATTTTTGTTTTATACTTTGTTAACGATTCCTCTGTGAAAATAATCGCAATTATTCAACACGAATTTTTCGGTGCGTCTATCGGACACGATTGTATTTCATCGTCCATCGATTTCCAGTGATCGTTCGTGTCCAACCTGAGGAAAAACTCGTGCGAGTGTTTTCTTTTTGTTTTCGCCACTCATTGCATTTTTTTTCCTTTATCTCGAACGTATCAAGCACAGGATTTTACTCATAGGCGAGTGAAAAAAACACACAAAACTAAAACTCAAAGAATCAGCATTCAGTGTCGTCGTGCGAAAAGTTTGAAGGATTCGCAACTCTAATGCTACAACGAACGTTCCCTCGAGTTTTGTTTTCTTTTTGTCATTTGTTTTCCTTCCCTCGAAACTCATCATTTCGAAGAGGATCGAACGCTCTGTGTTTACCAGACGAATCGACGACTGAAACCTCTCCGCTTACGTTTCGTATTGACTCGAGAAAATACGAGTAGGAGTGAGGACGAGAAGAGGGGGAAAAATACCGAGACTCGTGGCCAAAGTTTCAATCCGATCGATTCGACAACACAATCAACAAGTATCTTACGCGTTGGAACGTCCATCGTGTATTACGTTGTCGCAAAAACGCCCGGCGAACTTGCAAAGAAAAAAAGCGATAAAAACGTAAATTTCAACTGACAAGACAGATTTAAAAATCGTCCAAAAACAACAATCGTGTGTCTTTGAACGATGCCGACGACTTGGAAAAGCGAATCTACGAAAAATCATTTTTAACAAGTGCGAGAAATTCGTGCGGATCTTCCGATCGATTGAAATTAAATTCGCGAATCAGTGTGATTGAAAATCTTGAGGATATTAAAAGGTGGTCAACGAAGGATTGTGTAAAAAGGTGTCAAATCGATGAAAATTAGTGACTTTACGAGAAGTGTTTTAAATCGGAATAATAAATATTAAAATATCGTGAAAAACTGTTTTTTTTTTGCGGCGCCGTTGAGAAATCGTGACAAAAATTCGTTTAATCACGCAACTTGGATGCTACTCGCTATTCGGAGGCAGATTTTGTAACACTTTTGTCTGGGTAAGCAAACAAATTCGTACCGTAAAAAAATCAAAGAAATTTCATCGAGAACCGAAAGCGAGGCGAAGGAAACGATAATTTTCCTCGAAAATACCCCCAACAATTGATCGATCGTATAGCCGGCTTTTTATAGTGGAAAATAAACTCGGTCAGGAGGGCAGAAATAACTTGGCGACGGAAACGATTCGTGACAAAAGTTGCGAATGTTTGAGTTCTCGTTGTTTTCGTTGAATGAAAGAATCGAACCTCACAAGTTGAAAAAATGTTTCGTCTAAGTTTCGTGAAATTTGGGGCCGACTTTTTCGTTATCTTTGACGAAAATTATTGGAGATCGATTTTACTAGTGTGAGGCGAAAAAAGGTTTTAGGAACGTTGAGAGGAAAATCGTGCCTCGGTATCGTCGAAAGGTGGTCGCTGAAAAGTCGATACTCGCCGATGAAGCAAGGCCCTCGATGTTATTGGGTTAGTAGTTGGGTCAGTGAGGTTGGTCGCTCGAGCGGAAGATGCTGCGATTGTGTCACGTGCGAGGGTGGCTCGGTGTTGTGTCAACGCGAGGGGTAGGTCAAGAGAGAAAGCGAGAGGGTGTAAGAAAGCAAAAAAAAAAAAAAAAAAGCAGGCGAGAAGAAATCTGTGCACGTAGTTGTTGTTGGAGGTCGGTGCGAGGCGGTTGATGGTGTAGGCGTCGGCGGTAAGCTCGACGAAGCATTAAGGCGCTGAGCGACGGAAGTAGAGCGGATGAGATCTCGTGTCACCCTGCGCGATGGACTTGCCGGACAAATGAAAAAACTGGCCAATTGTCTGATAAAAATGATGAGAAATTGAGACTCGACGAATTCTTCTGTCTTTATATTCGATTTCAAGAAATTCGACGAAAAACTAGAAGAGAAAAAGGGTTGGAAGGCGGACCTCGGAATCGGGAAACATAAACTGAGACGTAGCAAAAAGTTTCACGTTTTCTCGGAGCTTCTGTTATCCGGATTCGTTGCTCATCGCCCTTGAAGAGACGAAAGTCTTTTTAGCATTGAAAATTCGCTTTTGACGTACCGACGAATTGTCCCTCGCAACACTTGCTAATTTTTCTCGACTCGTCGCTTCCGAGCATACAATTTCATGTTAAAACGTTATTTACTTTTTTATGCATGTGCAGCGTACACGCTTTATCTTACAAGTGTGTTCGCGCGTGCACCTTCACGCTTGGCGGATTTCACGACGCGTGCCGAGCGAGACGCGCTCCGCAATCCCTCTTCGTTAGATCGAGCTCGTGTTCACTCCCATTCCCTCAGCTCGCCTCTTAACCCTTTGACACGAGCGATTCAGCCTTCGCATATACACCCAACGACTATCTTCACTTTGATCGTAATTATCTTTTGCCTGGAGTCACGAAAATGCCAAATCGACGTTTATTCTTCTTTATATTTTGCTCGGGGAGAATTTCAACTCGAAAATAATCGTTGCAGCGATAGAAACTGCGTTGACCTTGAACTTTTAGTGAAGGAATTTCATTTCTTTTCCGTAAAAAAGTTTCTCCACTTTGTGCAGCTTTTTATTTTAGACTTTTCCACAAAATTCATTAATCGCACGTGCATTTTGACAAATTGACGATTTTTTTTCACGCGCGCGCAATATTTTTATCGCGATAGCGATTAACGAAATATTTAATGATCAAATAAATCAGGCGTTGAATAAATGATGATAAAAAAAAGTTTGAATAGTTGTTGAAAATCCACGTGGCTCGATGTTCCGCGACGTTGTATACGAAATTCAAATAATTCATTACGAAAACAGTGTAAATATGTAAGTTTAATTAATTACTCGTAAAATCAACTGTGGAAGCGACTTGCTATTATAAAAACGAATTTACAAACACGCATAAATGAGTTTTTATGCTTTTTGCGTTTACAAAATCATTTACGACGTTCGGCGAGTTTAGGTGCGCTATGAAATTTTTTAATTGCATTTCGAAATGTTAATTTCTCGGATGTCTTTCACTCTTTCTCCTTCGCTATGTATCCTCGTGTATCGCTGCACGGTATTTATAATACTTACTTACAGTCGTAGAGCATAAAGTGTGGTGTGCATTTAGTCACAGGCATTTAAGCTCGCGCGCGCGTGCCGTGTACACTGTGCAGTGTAGAGTCGAGTTTATTGACGTTAAAGTCATCGCATCGCGATACAAAACCGCGAAGGTGAAATTCGATGGATTCGATCCCACACCGCAGTCATGCATTTATATTCACGAGAATTGCACGCATAATGGAACGAAAGAAAAAAAATAGGAATAGATCGAGAATAATTAAAAAGCAGTGACGTACAAAAAGAAGGAAACGGGGCGTGATTTTTGTGGGAAAGTTCAAGAGCTCGTAACTCCGAAAATTGGCCCGATTTCGAAAAATCACAAGAGTGATAATTTGCAGCAAATTTTGTAAGCTTTCGAACGAGACTTTTTGCGTTGAAAAGGATGCATCGGTTGGCTTTTTAGAGCGTTCCAAACGAATCGGTGTTTTTGTGCTCGTTTCGTAATGCCTCGTACGTGGATGCGAGTGTTCGTGGGCGTGTGAACGTAATTTCATTGTCTGACAATAATGTACAAGTTACACACGACGCTGACTCGTACGTCGGCGTCTCATAATCGTTGTCGTACATAAACAAAATCAATCGAACTTCGCTCTCTCTCTCTCTGTTTCATGTTGTTTTTCTCCATTTCTTTGTATCGGTTGTTCCGTGTTGGTTTTATTTTGTTTCTTTACTGTGTATATCTTTTCTCTTTCGCTTCCGCGCGTCTCTCTCGCGAGTTGGCGTTCGCCGTGGTTCGCGGCTCTCGCGCGCGTGTACGGTGTCAGGTGTCACGGCTGTCCGGTTTCGTTTGCTTATACAAAGGAACGAGATACGCCGCGCGGAGAGACGATCAGAACGAGGAAGGAAATGCCGATGCGAAAGGAGAGAAAGAGAAGCACGACGAGAAATACATAAATAAGGCTGAGCATTCACTGCATGGCCTTACGAGAGAGATTGAAAGAATTTGCAATTTTGGACGATCGTCAACGCGCTCAATAGAAACACGATTTACGTGTGACACAAATCGACGCGAAATGAATGAAAAATAAAAACGCGATCGATAGCTCAATCGTATAAATCGATCGCTCTTGATTTTCTCTTCAAGATTTTAATCGACGCGTGCACGTCTCTCTCTCTCGCTCTCGTATACACGAGAATTAAGAGAGAGAAGATGCGGCGGAAAACGGAGATGCAAGATTGGCTTAATTTATCCGAGACGAGAGCAGCTCCCGTGTGCCCATCGGATGGATATAATGATGATAGGGTGAGGGGTAAAAATATGCCTCTGGGTGAACCCGATGGACTCGAGCATCCTTGGACGAGTCCTGCTAACCGCCCGCCGGGCGCCGTGCTCTCTATCGTTTCTCCATTTTTATCGATAATGCTCTCATCCAGTGCATGGCGCTTCCACTCGCCTCAATCTTGCCCATTGCTCTTCATATTTCCTTCCCTTCTCCCTTCTCGCCAAACGCATCCAGTCGCAGTTGTTGCAAACTCTCTGCTCATCGTGTTTTGTTCTTCGCTCCGGATCGCTACATCCCGACGATGATCGAACGTGAGCAATCACGAAGAGCTGCAGTCCACAGCATCGGACGCAGAAAGGGACGCGCGTATACATACGCGCCCCCGGCAATTACGAAATCCATTCGGTATAATTGCATGCGAATCAACACGCACACACACTCGTTCCTCTGTGCGACGCCGTGTTCGGTGCAACGCGAGACTTTGCTACTGTAACACTCGCGCTCATCGTGTGTGCAAAACTCAATGTTTCCAATGACCGTAATTTTCACATGACGACCCGTTACTTCCGGCAAAAATGACGGAAATTACCGATTCGTCGGCAGTCCCACCGAGACTTTGGCATTTCAATCGTGCAGCTTTCGTGGAAAATACAATTTGCAGAATCACGAGAATTAGTTTCGTTAATGTCAATTTCGATCCCCCTTGATTTGGGCTGACTCAAAGTTGTCAGGATGAAAATATAGTCGAGAAATTTCATTTCCCATCAAGATTTGGTCAGATCGAGGGGCCATTCACTACCAAAATTGTGACACAGTGATTGCTGATTTCATATGATTTCAAGACAATTTTTGATAATTTCTTGAAATCATTAATTTCAAGTGATTTCATGAGAATATTTTAGTGATTTCACGATTTCATATATGACTCCGTGATTTCAACGTGATTTCAAGAACAATTTCAATATCATCGCGCGCTCCCCAATATTAAATTGAAAATTTTCCGGTTTTTTGTGATAAGGACCGTTACAAAGTTACAAATCTTCGTTCTGATCCAATATTTCCTTCCAAACATGTCTCGCGTACGTTTCCTCTTCATTATTAATAGTTTTTGGTGTTTTCCACTCAAAAGCGACTGCATGATCCCTTTTGCCATCCATTTGCTTATGTTGTGATTGCATGTGAATTCACTGATTGCATATGACTTCACATGATTCCGAAAGAAATCATGTGAAATCAACGAAATCACATTTATTTGATTTCACTCGACATCCGCCGATTTCAAATGATTTCCAGCATGATTTCATCCACCAGTGACACAGTGACTTCAAAAATGAGCAGCCCCTCGGGTCAGATTAACGTGACAGTTTTTATTATTATTCACGATTTTTTTTCGATAATTTGCTTTAGAAGTAGCACCTGATGATTTATTCGAACGGTTTGAATTCCATTATAGATAATATTTTTAAAGCCTGTGACTGATTCGGTGTGATAAAGTGTAAATCTATAGAGAGCCGCGATGGAGATAAAGATATACACACAAGCTCGAATTCATCAACAGGTGAGCAGACTATGAGAACGATTTTTGAAGGTTTTTCAAACGCCTACGTGCTCTGGAGATACTCGGGCTCGCGTATACGGAGGATGTATTTAGCCCGGAGTGTATATACTTTGGGTGTATTTTCTCAGCGTATAAACGAGCAGGGCGAGTGTGGAATAGCAGTGACAGAAAACGGGATTCGTGTGAATATAATAAATGTATCCTACCGCGTATATATAACGTCGTGCGAGCGTCACCAGCAGCATGTAACGAATTCTTTTGCGGCAAAATAAGCCGCAGCACTCTCTTCCACCGCGTCTTTCTCGCTCTCTCGATTCTCGCGCTGCGTAACGAGGAGTTGTCTCACCGCGAGAGTATCTCCGCGTAGGTGGTTCCCGCGGCCCGTTGCTTTCCTCATCGCGCGCGCGACAAACACCGGGGCCACAGGTGTTTCCCCGAGTAATGGACGCGTCGATTCAAGCCGGCCGATATTTTATCCCCGCACCTTTTTAACCATTCTTCTGACTCCCGGCATTTTGTAGAAAGTCAACGTCGACCATACACCAACGTTTACACACTCCTTAACATACGAACGCGACATCGAAAATCAGGTTAATTGACATTCTCACTTTGCCATTCTTTTCTCCAATCATTGGCCGAATCTGACTTGGATTTTTGACCAAATTCAATGATGATTAAGGTAGTTGAATTTTTGAATGTCAAAATAGCTCAAAATTCCAATTTTTTTGGTCCATTTTCGCGTTTGTCGATCGCAAGACGTTCTCACGTGAGCGCCGAAATGCACGTGTGCGATGACTCTGAAGTTTGCATCGTTGAAATGCATGCAACGAAATTCATTTTTATTTTTGAAAAAAATAATAATTCAATTACAGAATGTAATTACGATGATAAAATGATCCATTTTTGCCATTCGAAAAGCATATCGACTTGAAAAATTTGGATGACAGTGAAAATTGAACGATTTTTCAATAAAATTCAATATTTTTCGTTGCATTCCAACGTTGCAAACTTCAGCACCATCGTATGCGAACGTTCGATACAATTGACGCGAGAATCCCGCCAAAAGTTTCGAATTTTCCATGTTTTATCGTCGGAGCTGACGAGTGGAAAGATCTTTTGAGAATTCGATGGCTAAAAAAACAACAGCCTGCTTCGCTTTCTTAACGGAAGTTCCAAGACTCTGGGAGAATCTGGAGCCTCCTCGGAGAGCAGAAACGTTGAAGAGGTTCGCGGGGGAGCGTCGAAAAAGTATAACCAATAATGCCGCATCGATACATTCGTGAAAAAAGAGAAATAAGAATCGATGTGTATAGAGGAATGTGGTGGTAGAGTGTCCAATAAAGGAGAATTTATATGTTGACTAAGCGACGAGTATGTCGATGCGATTCTGTTAACAGGCGGGAATGAATAACCAGGAGGAGGTTTTTCTTCGCGGCGTGTTATTTTTTATAGAAATAAAGGGGGTGGTTCAGTGAAGCGCGAATGGATGGTGGCCTGTGTACACAGAGAGGGTGGATTGGTGTCGAGGGGGTTTCGCTAAAAAAAAAAGACGAGTGGCGAGGGCGACACGACGAAGCTGCGGGGAGGGTGAGAGAAAAGAGGATTATGTGGTTCGCAACGAGGCATGAGGGTGAATCGGCGAGAAGCTATCTGGTCGTGAAGAGAGCGCGAAGTAGGGGTTGTCGGATGTAAAACGGTATATAGTTTGTGGGTGAGGACGACGAACGGCGATAGAGACGGCAGAGCGCGCGAGGGAAAAGCCGAGCTTGTGCGGTTGTCCCGGGCTCGTTCGTTGCCGGGGGTTGTTTGTCGACCTTGACCGTGAATCCACCCTCTTCGCGCGAGTGAAACTGCTGCGATATCTATAGCAGCTTTCTCGTGCCAACAAGGGGTGACTTTTCTCTTGCCCCTTTCCTCTCTGCTGCTGCTGCTTCTCGCGTCGCGCTTCGACACACGGAAGGATGCACACGCGGCATGGAGACCCACGAGGGAATTCACCAGCCGCTTCGTCCACGTGCGCCTGTCTTTTTCAACACGCGCACACACACTGCACTGATAGCAAAGGTAATCGATATTGACCGCGTTGTTTCGCTGTACACACCCACACAAACACACACACGTCGTAACGTACTTTGGCGTACAATGCAGTTTGCAACTTTCCCTCGATATTGTACTCACGCTTGTGCATACGTTTGAAAAATATCTATACAGAAATAAACATCCTTTTTCTCCTCAACACACTTTTTTCTCCACGAGCTACAAGTTTTTACATCAGTTGCTATTTCCCAGAGTGTCCCAGGCTTTGATCCACTTATTTTTTTTGCTCTCGCACGTTGTGCTTTCATTCAAATTGCTTTCGAAAATTGTGGATTTTGATAACTACGCGAATTTGAATTGATTTAGTGAAAATTCACGAGTCCGATTGACACGTGCCCAAGTTTTGCTCCTACGTAGCAAACACATGCACATTTGCCATCGTGTCTCGCACGTTACGCGCTCTCCATCGCCGCAGCATGTTGCTCGGTCTTTCTAGTCCCCAGGGAACTCTCGGTGCCACCCGCAGCAACAGCAACAAACTCATCCCTCTGTGTTGTGATCCCTCGCCCCCTCGCGTTCACTCCTTTCGCGCTCCGCTACCCCATTACTTACGAGTTAGTGGCCGCGAGTGTGTCAATATAGGTCAGCAGGGGATGCGCGCGTGGCGTTTATCGATCTGGGGCTCGTTTCACCTCCGCTCTGCTCTAGCGAGTTCAAGTTCGAGGTCGTTGTAGTACGTCGTCGACAACACACGGTCCTCCGTGCGATGCTGTTGCGGGCATGAGCCTGTGGATTCCTCTCATAGCAAAATATTGTTTTTTTTTTTACCTCGCGAGCTTCTTAAGCTCGGATTTCGTTCCACGATCAGAAATCCGTTTCGATTAAATGATAATTAACGATGTACGATTACGACAATTCGTTTCGCTCGAGGCTTTTTCGATATTCTATAAAAATAATGATTCATTTTTCATCAAATGAATGCTCACTATGTGTGTCGTTAAATAAATTAATAAAAAATCATCCAATTATTATGATTGATGTTCGTATGTAATTGAAAACTTAAATTTGGCCAGTTTCTCTTTATTACTTGCTAATTACCGCGTCATGAGATCGTCGCGATTCGATACGAAGGTGGTTTTTTTTCTTTTTCGATCAATTTGACTCACGCTCGATCTATTAAGATTGAGATTGAAAAAAATTAACACTCGCGATATGATTGAAATAATGATCTTTCAAACTGTTCGGGATTTATTTTCTGGCGCGTACGTTCGATTAATGGCCGAGCCATCGCGTGGAGAAAAATTGAACGGATTTCGTTTTGCTTTTATGACAATCTCTCGAAAAAAGTTTCTTCATTGTTTCCTATCGATTTCTTGAAATTGTTTCGTCATCCCAACACGTTTCACGCAAATAGCGTCATTAAAATTCAATGAATTTTATATCGAGGCTCGAAATATTTGACAAAAGCGGGATGGAAACAATTTGTGGAAAGAAAAAAAAAATACGCACGTGACGTCCAGCAGGTGGACGACTCGCGTGTGGCCTCGATGTGAGAAAATGCAACGGCTATAATGTAAATAAGACGCGAAGCTAATGGGACGTCGGGGCTCGGATGAAGGAGCCGAAGAACAAGACGAAAAAGAAAAGACTCGAGTGCGGGCTTTGAGTCACGACGAAAGGGATCGAATAAAAATAATACATGCAAACATGATAGTTCGTGAATTAGAAAATTCAATTTTACAGACGAAAAAATCTATATAAGCACACTTTCGAAATTTTATCCGGAAAATAGACTTGTGAAGCGAAATAATTGCGGAGGCTGTGTTTCTCGACGACAGAAAAAATGGACAAAATTGAATGAACGAATTAGAAAGGAATTTCCAGTTATTTCGAAAGAATTCGGCGACTCCGCCAAGGTCGAAAATAATTTGGAAGAGTAACGGTAAATTTCCAGGGATGTCCTTAAAAATATGTGCGCGCGCCTGGTTTTTATTCAACCAGGACATTTTTAATGAATGGATTAAAACTGCGTCTCGTTTGATACTCGCGGTTTCGCAGATTGCGGAGGAGGAAAAAGCAGAGGCCGCGCGTTAGAGTTATCGGAATATCGAATCGTGCTGTTGGCATTTCCTTCTCTGTCGCGCGTTGCTATTTTTTGTGTGTATTTGAAAAAATGCTTTTAACGCGTTGTTGGCCACAAAAGATATGACCAAACGAGGGGTCCAGCCGCGAGAGTTGATTCCAAGGTCCTTAGAGTCGGCGCGAGCACCTGTTACCTGAGAAGAACAAGAGAAAGAGAAACTCGTGGAGATACATACGGGACTTTTTTCAGTGTGAGAAAGAGACGCCGCGCCGGCAAATGTATACACAAACACACATAAATACCCGATATAGCCACGCGATCGAGCGGCACAGGAAAAAAGATCGGAGCAAAGAGGAAGCAAAAGATGCTGGTCCACCCACGAAGTCTGCTCATCGTTTTTTTCCTCAGACTCGCGCGACTGAATTCTCTCTCTCTCTCTTTTCGTTGGTGCTTGGCTCGTTTGTACTACAAACTTTGTAGTTAGCTCTTAGCCTCTTGTATCGCTTTTAAAACTTCGCTCCCCCTGCTGGTCGTCCTCTTTCTCGCGGCATTGGAAATCTCGCGAGTCTCCCTGCTCGCACGAGCTTCTTCCTCTCTCGTTGGAGATTGTACCGCGCTTGGAAATGGTTTCTTGTACGCAACCCCTTCGGACTTGCACCGAGAAATTTTCCTTCTCGCTCTCTGCTGAGAATCCCGCCGCGTAATAAATATCTTGTCTTTCCTCTCTCTCGCTTTCTCTCTTTTTATTTCTCGTTATGCTCAACCACGGTTGCCCAATCTACCGGGCACACCGTACAGTTATGTACGCAGCTACTATATTATGTATCGATCCTGTAAAATTTGCGTGTGTGTATGTGCGACGTATAATATTCTCGAGAAATATTATTATTCGAGTCGGCAATCGTATAATTCGCTAGATATTTCCACGATCCTATCGTCGTGTATATTTCGTACGATTTATATATAGATATATTATTTATTGATACGTCTGTGTGGCTCTCTGACGTTGTAAATAAATGATTTCTTCTCTGCAAGAGTGTTTGCTATGTAACAGCACCAGGAGCTTGTCTCATCGATCGTCGCTGGACCTAATCCCCCGGCGAACAACGCGAGATGAGTTTGAAATGTGTGTGTGTATAATACATGGACGATCGAAGGCTCGAATCAGCAAATAAGCCAGCCAGCGTGGCGTCTCCGCGTTTTTTCCTGTATGTTTGTACAGAAAATATACACCTTCGGATTTCTTTGTCTTTTCTCCTCTCATATCGCGGCGCACGAGGGTCTCTCTTGTCGGACGAAAGCCTGATGGAAATCACGACTTTCTACGAGCGAAATGACCGGACAAGAAGACAACGACGACGACAACTACGATGAAACGATCTTCTATACAACACGCCAATACAAAACCGCGAGTTGATTCTCTGACATTTACGAGCCTGAACGTATGATGAGCCAAGCCCTCGTCGTCACACACTCGCACTCGTCACTTGTCCTTTATTTATTTCTTCTTCTTATTCTTCTTCCTTCTCACTCTCTCTATTATCGTGGATATTATTATAGGATTGCCAATCGATCGTAATGAGCCCAATCATCGAAACGTCACGTGTGCGTCTACGTAAAAATGACGCTGTGCCATTTTTCAATGGCGCGTTTTCCTCGTCGTTTGAAAATTGATTCAACCTTTTACAATTGTTGAGTTTACTCAGGAGAATTTGTCGTTGCTAAAAGTCGAAAAGAAATTTAGAATCAGCTCGAATTGGTTGGGTGTGGAAAAATTTCGTCAGAGTCATTCTTATCCATATCGCCGGGTAGTCGGAATCGTCACGATGCAAAACCACCAACGTCCTATCGCGATAAGTCACAATTTACTATGGGCTTTTTGCGCGCGATTCGTCTTGAACGAATCAGTCACCAAAATGCGGGAGAAACTTTAACGATTGTCTATCTACTCAGTCCCTCGAGGATATGCGGCTAACCAGATCCGGAAGTCGCGTCGCCTGGCCTTTCAAATTCGTAGCTGACTTTTCGGTCGCTCTCACTCTCTGCGAAGGCCCTGATCGAGAATCTTAATTGGCCTGTTTCCGTGTCGAATCGAAGGGAAGAAAAGGGGAAAACGTGGGTGGATCCAGTCGCTTTAAGAGCACTCTGGAAATTCTTTTACGTGGGAGTCTATAAGGGAATGGAATGAGGGGGAAAAGGTGCTGGCGGTTGAGAACCTCCAGAGATTCACCTGCTGCTGCTGCTGCTGCTGCCGTGGCACGAAACGCGATGGCCTGTTAATTACGTGTGCGCCGGTATAACTGCCGCTCAACGTCCCAAGCGGCGTTCTGATGCTCTCCAGACGTCTCAGCTTCAACTTTTACTAACCAAGCATCCCACGATCTCTATATATATTGCTTGTATTTTGTTGACCAGTTTGTGTGACTCGGAAACTCTCCTTCTCTCGCGCTATCATCTCTCCGCGGCGCGGTTTAGTATTTTTACCTTCTCTCTCTTTTCCTTTCTCGTCAACCGCCTCCGCGGATCTCCCTCACGTCGCGCACTCGCGATCCTTTTGCAAAAGTCTCTCGATAACTTTTTTCCAATCCCCCCTCCTCGCCTTTTTGCCAAACGTGCAAGAGAATCTCTCGCGTCGAGGAGTCCAACAGAACAAACCCGAGACTTCCTTCCTTCTACGGGGGCGTCCCTATATACGAGGACAAACAAAACCCCGAGACAACTATCGCAATGAGGCCTCAACCGATTCAACCTTTTTATCCCGATCCCCCCTTTTTTTCTTCTTACTGAGAAATACCAACAAAACGTTTCGCCATTTTTGTAAGTCACTTCGACTCATTTCCTCGCTTTATATTTGGACTAATTAATGATATTTTCTTACCTCAAATAAATCTTCGTCCAACAACAGAGTGCAATGTCACTTTTTACAAAAACTTTATTCGAATCTTTGTTTATTTAACCTCGAACTTCCGGATTTATCAATCGCTAATCTGCGAGGAACGTCGCCTCGCACGAGAGGCTGGGAAAATTCCAGCTCGAAACAGAAAAATTGCAATTGCCATTTCAATAATGACTCTGAAGTTTGCAACGTTGAAATTCAACGAAAAACATTTTTCCTATTGATTACTTATTGAATTTTGAAAATCGTGGCAATTTTTAGAGTCGATTGAGTTTTTTGGTCGCAAGAGAGAATCGTTTTATTGGCCGGACCAAATATTGAATAACAATTATTGGCTCTGCTCATGAAATAACAGAATTTCGTTGCATTCCAACGATGGAAACTTCGATCAGGATATCATTTTCAATATTTTAACACTATTGCGATGTTATAATCACTTTTAGGGAATCCGTTTGGGTGAAAGTATTAAATCCAATATCTTGGACGTATCGCTCAATAAATATTTTCAACACGAATATATATCGAAGAATCGAAATTCTGTTTTTGTTTTTTGGCTCGGATGAGACTCGTTCGTAGAGATAAAGTCAAACGTTCTGCTGTGGTCCCTTGGACTATTAGGATCGAGGATTTACGGGGGAGGAAGTTGGAATTGGTTGTCCACCCGGTTTTCTTTTTTCCTCCACGAGCTTCGGGAATCCCTACACAAATATATATGAACGTGAATGTATATGTGAGAGAGCGTATATAGGCGCGCGACGAGCGGTGAACGCTCAACGTCGACGATTACGAGATAAAGCTCTCGTCGTCCTACGCGCCGGTTCCTTCTGATCTCGACCGCGCCGCAGACTCCCTCAACTCTTGCTGTCTCTCTCTCTCGCTGGCTCGATCTCTTCCTATTTTTTAATCTTTCTCTCGCGCCGAAAACGAGAGAAACTGAGGCGAAGGACCTCGAGAAACTCGACGACTCCCACGAGAACGTCCCGCCCCTCTTTCTCGTGCGCGTCTTTGCCACTTAAAGGCTTAAAGCGACTCTCACACGAATCTTACAGACACGCCGCCAACACTCGTCGTGTAACACAATGCTCTCTTTTTTTTATGTTTCCTTTGGCCCCTCATTCTCGCGCTGCCTTCTTTTTATTTTACTGTGTATATTCTTCACAATTTGCAGTAAAGTTGAACCATCGCTTAATTTAGCAAAAGTATTTCCTTCTCCACACGACGACATCCTGCTCGCGCATACTTGATTTCCGTTGTTGAGAGAATCGCGGATAATAGATAATCCGCAAACGCGATCGCCGTGGGCAAATTTATCGACGCGCGGGACTATTCTTGCTTTTCTTTTTTCATTGCGCATTCGAAGATGTATCTATTTTATTGAGAAACTCTTGTGCGTCTGCTTGTACGCCGAACATACTAGGATCCTCGAGGCCAAAAATGCGAGAGATTCAGAAGAGTTGCCCCCTGCTCGAACGAGAGGGGCACCTGGATGTTTCACCAAGAGGAGAGAGCGCTAATGTCTTTCGTTTGTTTCACGAGAGCCTTATACCAGCGCTCTCTCGCTCGTGGAATTTTCAAAAGAATGCGACACAAGAGACCGAGTTCCTGAATCGCCATTTTTTTATACACACACGCACACACACGCTCTTCCCTTCTTTCTTGTTTTATTTTCTCTCATCTCGTCTCAGTCTTAGGGGCTCGCTTAGAATCGGCGAGAAGAAATTGAAGGAGGAAAGAAAAAGATTCGTAGGAATGTCCGATAAATCAAGCCGCGCTACGACCAAATTACCCGAGGAGGAGCAAAAATCTATTTTTCTTAGCGAACCATTCATTTTTCAGTGACAAATTAATACGTTGAAAGGATTCTGATGGATTGCCAATTATCGATGCATCATTAAGCGAGCGTTGCACCGTTTCTTTGGTTCAAAAGTCACGCGCGGGATTTTTAAGTAAAAACAACGATAGACGCAAGAAATGAGGATTAAGAATTTCTGCGGAGCATTAAATCCGCCCACGAGGCAAATTATCTCGAAAAACTGGAACAATTATCGGTTTTTTCACTGTTTACATTTTTTTTTTGCTACGGCGATTCCCTGAGCGTGGCGACGACGTCGTCGTTGCGCAGCGTCCAAAGGAATCCGGAGAACATCGTCGCGTGAGGCCTGCACCATTATACTCGTTCTCTGTCTCTCGTTCTCTCGCGATTCCTCCCTGTTATACTCTCCAGTACCGCTGCGTGGTCTTGCCCAGCGTGGAAGCGTCGTAATTTCCCAGTACACGCCGCGAAAAGCCATAACGCAATAATGTGCCGACTTTATGCGACAATTATCGCCAGGCCAGACTCTCTTTCTCGCTCACACTTTTCTGCGCGCTGCTTTGAAAGAAAGAGGGAAAGAGCCTTCCAGCATGAGAATCATCGCCGTCTATGGACCGGGCTGAATCATATGCTCTCGCTCGCGGAGTCTCGGTGCAGAAAAGCCGACGATTTACCATACATTCGTAGCAGTCCAGCAGCTCGCCGCCGTCAGGGTGGGCGCGCAGCGTGTGGCACCTGTCCGCGACTCGTTTTCCCTCCTTATTCGCGTACACACCTCGACTCTTTTCCTTCCATTCGCATAATCTTTCTTTATCTCCTCAAATTAGAAAATAACTTGCCAAGATACAAAGCCACTCTGCTCGAGAGCACATTTATAATTATTTCTCCCTTTCATTCCGTCTATATTTTCGACAGGGAGAAAAAAACAATTAGTCGTTTCGACTATTTTAAAAATTTCATGAAATTCTGATTTTTTTTTCGTTCCCAAAAATGGAAACGCTTTTTTGGAAGACACGAAATTCGATACGTTTTTGTGACGAGAGGTCAAAATGTAGTGGAGAAACAGAGAGAATTAAAACGGGTTAATTCGAGGCAATTAAAACGGCCACCGATGTAGTTATTTACGAAATCAGTTACGTGGATATTTATGTTGAGGAGCGCGCGAGAGCGGAGAGAACGTACGGTGCGTATACGCGGTTGATCGGGTACGCCCACGCGCTCAAATTTTTGCTCAGTCACCCTTCACGAATCGAGTCTTTTCTTTTGTCTCTGGCAATATATGCGGTACGTATGCCGCAGTCGTATCAGGATATTATAAGCGACATGGTAATAAGCGTGCAAACGCCTCGGGCATATTTGTCCCTGGATATCGTGCAATTTATATTTTCAAATCGATTGAAAATCCATTTCCGTCTCCTTATTCAGCGCCGAAACTCATTACATCAACAACGACATCGCCGGATGAAAGGAGAAATTAAATGCGCGGTTAATAAAATAATGAATGGAGCAGAAAACTTGCGTGGATAGAAACCGCGCGCGAGAGACTTTGGCGCTGTGGGTTGAATTATTCTTCCTTTCTATTAGTCAATGCGGAAAGGATGATCGCAAGATTCCTTCTGTACCAGGCGATCCCACGTTGCAATGGATTTGCTCGCGAAACCTTAAAGGCAAGTCTGCCTGTCGCTCGCCGCACTATTATGACTTAGATATTATTTTAGTTTGCCTGTATAAAAGTGCAATCGGTCTCGGAGATGAGGGATAGCGTTGTAAGGCTTTGCCATATCTTTAAAGGCGTTCGAAACTCATTCCAGTAGGCGAAGCACGCTCTGCTAAACTGTTTTTCTCTCTGCTGCGCGATATACTTCACAACCGAATGCGGTAAAACGTATTCCAAGCGATTTTGTCGTGCCACCGTCCGCAGAGAGTTTTCCTAGCTCTGCATACCCGAAGGACCATGCACGCGCATTCCGTTGTTCCGTGATGTTGGCAGCAGCAGCAGCAGAAATGCTCGCCGTAACTCGGACACACGTGAAAACCAGCAGGCAACCGCGAAGACATTCCAAGGCGAGAAAGAATCGCAATTTTCTCGATATTTAGTAAAAAATAAAAATACAAGAGTATTTTTCGTTGGAAATATAAATTCCGAGTGCGTTTCGCGCATGCAACAGGTTGAAATTGTTTAATTCCAGTTGTTTAGCGCTATGACATATATTTTTGAAAATTTTCCGAAATGATTAATTCATGTTCGACTCGTAAATCAACAGCTTTTTATGATCTGCTGGCGATTCGTATGTCACGTGGTTTGAAGGATCATTTTATTTGGTCGAAATGACACGATAGTTTACGAGATACGAAGCCAGGGGAATGGGGGAGTGAGGGTGAAACGCTCTCGTGCTGCGTTATTAATAACGAGCTTTGTAATTGCGACACGGTGTTAAACATAGGGAACGGCGAGAGCTGCCGAGTTCAGTGGGTGTACTGAGAGTGTAGAGTGGTCTTGTTGCACGCGACGTGTCCAGCTATCCTGCGAGTAAAGCGATCGAATATCTCGCTCTCTCTCTGTGTTTTTTTATTATTTCTTGTCGGTGCCACGTGGTCGCGAGTTAAACAGCAGACTCGCGAGCACACTTGAAGAGATTCTAGTATAGAAAAGACAGCAAAGACCGATGCTTCGCTGTACAAGTCGAAACGATCTCGTTCTATGAGTGTCAAGTATGTGACGTACGTATATATCGCGATTTAATTGTTTCCGGTGTGCATGCTCCTCGTGTAGACCAATCGGTGTTGTTTTTCTATGCCCTGTATTTATTGTAAATCATATCACGATTAACGATATCATGGCTCGAACGTATCCTTTCGAATCCCCGCGCGAAACACGCACATCGTTCTCATCTGTCTATTTTTAATTAGCAACGAAAAAACACCGATTGACAAGTTCGTGTACTACACTCGGTCTGCTGGCGCGTATCTTACGTCTCGATTTGTCGCGTCAATTTTCCAAGCGCGCTGAGGAAACTTGCTGATGGCTTGCAGGCGCGGCTTCATTCTCTCCGCTGTTCTGCTGTCGCTATTCAATCTATCAATGAAACATTGTAACTCGTTAGCAAGCACACTCGCATTATTTATCGTTTCATGTCGCGGCCTGCGAGAAGAAAAAAAATGTTTCTGTCATTTGTGGACGGGGTTTTTTTGTTTGTTTATTATAATTCATTAATATACATCATCCGGCCTGGTGCAGTTTTCAACTTGGGCAACGAGTTATCCAGCAGCAATGCAGGAATTAGCTTTTTCGCAAAATGGATTATGCAATCGATATCGAGGGCCGACATTCGATCATGTTGGCAATTAAAAATTCAGCTTTTTTGTTGCTACTTTTTATGTGTTGATTCTTGTGCTATTTATCATCGCTTCAATGACACATAAAAGAGAAACATATTCTGGAAAGTTGTAATGACTAATAGGAGCTTTGCGTTTTAGAGTGGAAATTCCACGAGTTTTGTCGTCGCGGCTAGTTGTTGCGGCACGCGACGTTCGTTAGTTGGCCTTTCTGCGGATAAAACGTTCTCCCTCTCGTGTAGATATATATTATTTGTTCTTTTTCATCCGAACTCCCTCCTTAATTATATTATGCTCGCTCTCTCTCTCGCTCTCGGTCTTTTGCCGTTTTCACAATCCACCCCGCGCGTTGGCCACCGCGGAGTCTCGATGCTAAGATCTCGCAAGAAAGCTCACGATATTACTTTCGCGGTCGCCATTACCCAGTCTCGGGGGCGGTTAATTTACGTGCCGGCTAATTTACGCCGGCCACTCATCATGCGGGCGGTGGATTCTGGGCTTATATCGCAGTGGCCTGCCCGCGCGAATACTCGCACGCCTTTCCTTTTCTCCCTCCCCGCTCGTCCTTCTCCGCCAGAACATTTCACAGACACACATTGAAGCGTATCGCGTACTCCGCGGATTCACGTTGCCTGCTCCGAACGCCGCGATCGCGTATTAATATTTTCGCAAACTGCACACAGAGACACACGCAGAAAACACATCGCGGCAACCTCCTCCACCCTCCCTGGAAATTTATGCCTGCGTCATTCCGAGATTAGCACAACATTTTGTCATACACGACTTGGCTTATAAATTGTTGTAATTAATACATCATTTATTATGATTTCATTCCTTTTGCTGATTTTCCTTCCTCTCTACTGTATCATTTTCCACGCGAACGTACTTTCCCTGATTTATGCTAATTGTCATAGTTTATTTTCACTTTTCCATACGCACGCACGCACCGAGAGAAAAAACGTTGATCGTGCGAGTGCAGTAAATGCAGATGAAATGAGCATCCGCGAGGCTCATTTCATATGCGGAAGTGGCGATTTTTCTTGACAAGTGCAATTTTCGAAACAATAACGACTCCGAAAATGAGCGAATATCGCGCGTGATCAAACGGCCCGATAATAATCTTTTCAACGTCCAACGCGGCTCTATTAGCATATTTACGCGTGTTACGATCCATGTATCTCTGCCGAAGGATCAGAAACGGAAGAAAAAAGCGCACAATGAGGTAACGAAACGCCGTTTACGAGAGACACACGTATTCAGGTTTGATAATGACCGCGTGGGCGCGGCAGTGTTTATAGTATCGAGGAAATTTCTTTGTGTATTTTATAATCTCGTTCGGATCTCTCGTCGTGGAGATATGAGGAAAAAAATGGCGATTTTGCTATTCATTTGTGTGTTTAATGTCGAGCGTTTGGTTATTTTATAGGAAAAAAATTCATATGCACACACTGACGTTCCGGGACATAAAATGTTTGGTCGATTCCGCACGAGCGCAGTTGCATATGATTGCAGCTTTATCACGTTGCATCTCGACGTAATTTCATGTCTCTCGCTCCTCAGGATTACTCTTACGCGATAATACATCGGCCGCTTCATATTTATATATACATGCGAAACCGTCAGTTCAAAATAAATGTGTATAAATATATTAAAGCGACAGTTTGCGGCAATCTTTGGTCGCGATCGTAATACGCTCTCTTTGCGCTGAATTAATAACGAGATAGGTAAATTAAATAATAAGAAAAGAGTTTATGATCTTCGTCGGAGCGTATGTTTGTGATGCAGAGTTGTGACCAGCGTGAAACGTGGAACTGAATGGATGAGAGACAGCTCCAGCTCGATATCTTTTGCACATCGACTCTGTTTTGCGCGCAACCCGCTCGCGAGATCAAACTCACCACACGACATGGCAAAGGAACGAGAGTCAAGAAGGAGGAGGGGGAGGGGGGGGGGCTGAATGATGCACTTGTCGCCCACGCCATCGCGAGAATCCCACCGGGCAAGCGCGACACAGACTCCCCACTATTATAACTGCCAGACTGCCACGACGAATTAACCCGCAATTACCCGAGCTCGCTGCAGCGATAACGTCGCTCTCGCCCGAGACTTTCGCCAGAGTTTCTCACTGCCCGCCGCGCCATGTTATTCCACACACTCTTTTCTATCCTTTTCTCCGGATAATCAATCTTTGTTTTTCGCGCGACAATGAACAAATAATTTACAGGATCTTTTTCTCGGTTCGTTTATTCTCAGCTCCTGCAACTTGCTCCGGATTTTCTCTGCACCGAGCCAAAGACAATTCGACCCTGAGGAACGAAAAATTCAGAGCTTATCGCTGTCAATTATTTATCGTCCACGTGCTCTCATATCGATGCTGCCGAAACTCATGCAGATTCATACATAAACGCGTTCACGAGTTACACGTGTGTTTCTCGATGTTTCTGCAGTTTTGCTGCAGTGCGACGCTCGTCCATTATTCTCCCTATATGCAGAGCAGAGAGTATGGGCAGGACCAACCGCACACGCATGAATATCCCGCAGTATGCAATCGAAATTTCCAGGTTTTCATCGTGTGAACGCCTGTTGGCGCGTACATTCGTGTGAATTTTTCCAAGGCTTCAACAACTTTGAAATGGCAAAGTTGGCTGTTGTGTAAAGAGACGGAAAAAAAGTGCAAAACGACTGCAGAGTATCGATAAATCAGAAATGAAAATGAATTCCACAAGTGTCGAGGAGTCTTTAACTCGCCTCGATCATCAATTCTCGCTTACGGATAAGCTTTTTAAAGAGTCTTGTCTCGTCCGAACGATCGATTGCTCGTATACATACGTTTTATATATAGAGAGACGCGCGAATGTATTGGCTTGTCCCTGCTTTGGAGTTGGTGCTCGGAGTCCCCCGAGAAAAGTTGCCCCGAGTCAGTCAACAATCCAGATGATGGTCGTGTGCGTATTCGCAGCAGAGCCTGCTCGTCTGATGACTCTCGTAGATCCTCGGCTGCGAATATAGGCTCTCGTTGAAAAAATGGCCCCTGGTGGTTTGATTCCACGCGGTTTTTTTGTCTTTCATTTATCCTCGGATCGCTTATTTCGCGGAAACGTGCGCGATCCTCCGCTCATACTCTCGTCGCAGATCTCTCTCGCGTACGTCTCGATGAATCTCCCGAGACGAGCCATGCAGCGCGGAGACAACGCAAACGAAAGAGGGTGGATCGACGAGCCTGTCGATGCTGTGTCTCACAAAAGACATTACACGCGATCTCTCTCTCTCTCTTTTTTATTCGTTGGCTCATATGCTCGCGAATGCGAAAACACGTTCCTTATTCCGTGCGACCAGTTCTGCTCCCTTGTGTCGTGTGTCGCGCGCGAAAACGACTGAGAAATACGCGCGCGATCGCGTCCTCTCTCGCTCCGCCTCCTCCCCGTGCGGGGGCTCGCGCTCGATCCTCAAGACGAATGTCCCCATTGCGAGCGCGACGATCTTTTCTCCCAATATACATGTATATACATACCACCTACATATATTAAATGGAGAATGCTCGTTCGGCCACTCCGACGACCGCGCGCGCGTTGCAAACGTCCCCTGCTGCACCTTAAATCAAGCCCCATGGGTAGCTGTCGAGTTTGCCACTCGCTACGCACAAATTACACCGCGTTTAATTATCAACCGATATATACGTATCTATGTGCTTGTCTCTGCTGGCGGACCGAGAGCGAGAGGACGTTCGCACATGCGCCATTAATCAAACGCTCGCTCGACGCACAGAGCAAAACTGATCGCAACAGCTCCAGCTCTACATTAATAATAGCAAAATGCTTTTCTCTTACGACGATAACCGATCATCATTTCCCTGGCTTGTATGCACCGCAGATGCAATCTGTCTCTATCGATTCACGCGCGCGTAATTTGTCCTGCTTGTGCGTGTAACTTTTTCTTGCTTTTCTCGCCCCCACATTGTTGCTTCGTAGTCGTTGAATCAACGTTGGAATTTTCAGACGGTCGTACGCAAAGTTTAGTATAGAGAAATTAAATAAATCTGACGTCGTTTTTTCGTACGAAAATGTCGACTGGCAACGTCGCTGCACGCAATTTATGTTTCCTGACGCGAATCAAAATCTCGATGTGGTTTGCACGTTCGCACATTAGAGATTTTATTACACGTGGGGGAAAAAAATTACCTGGAAGTCTCGCAGTTCACTCTTTAACGAGAGACCCTCCCCGCCGATCACCCTCGAGACTAGAAATTATATTTCTATAGATATATAGTCACACGTGACGGGCTAAGACACGAGCAAGAATTTGCGCGCGCGTGCATCAATTTACGTGTCATCGAGCCACAACGACTCTTCGTGGATTTATCATCGTCATTATCGAGTTTATTATTTCAAGTCCCGTCGATGTTGCGCTGTGCACGTAATCCTCTCGGCGCACATGTTTTCAAGCATACGCAGCGAGATATTAATCTGTCGATTCAGTTTCATTACGAAATTAATCAAAATTTTTTATTTTTCCTGTCTTTTGCTGAGCGGGTGATTTTTCATTTGTCAAAAATTGTCCGAATCGCAGCCAGCACGCGTTTCGAAATGTTTCAATTAATATATAAAAAAAAAAAAGAGCGGGTTCGACGATTCTTTTTCATTTTTTTCTTCTCATCGAGAATGCGATGAAAAAAAAGCTTTGCTACGTTTTTATTATAGTTATGGCGATATTTTTTGCACCTTTGGCTCAAGTGCTTCGCTCTTCGGCCGGTCGCGACGCGTAGCCCGGAGGGATTGCGTCGAGAATATGGTCGGTGGTGAACTTGTTGCTGTTCCGAAGAGTGAAACTCAGCATCTCTGCGCGCGAGTATATCCTGCCGCCATCGCTCTCGTTCTTTATTATCTTTATACTCTTTTCTCACAACTCCCGGCGCCCGTTGTCTCGTTGAAGAATCGTGAAACTGCTATATATATAGAGATAAATAAGTGAAGGTGTATGTAAGGATAGCGAAGAAGCGGTCCAGCGAGCACGAGTCTCGGAGCTTCTGGGGCCCCGGTAGCCCGTCTGGTTTTTTGGTAGCAAAGAAACGCATCGCGGCCTCGCCCTTGCGCGCTCGTGGTGCTTGATGTGTGCCAGCCTGTGCTGCACAGCTCACACAATTGCTCGCTTCTTACCCTCCGGCGAATTTCCTGCTTTACCCTGCCACGAGAGAGCACCAACAAGAGAATGGGTAGCTCTATCGTCTGATCTCTTGGTTCTAAAACACAAAGGGCAAGGGAATTGAGTTACCAAAGATTCCAAACAATAAATGTTGGATTTTTATTGGTCTCATTTCCCACGCGCGTCTAAAACGTCCACACCAGGAGAATTGACATTTGCAATCTCGAAAAAAAATAACGAATGGAAATTAATTGGGAAAAATGATTTGTTCGTTAAACACATCGCGCGCGATGCTCGGTCCGTTTGTAGCCATCGCTGAAACTCCGCTGCTGGGATCTTCGGCTCATCGTGTGTGTATCGTATATGCGGTGACCGCTTCGCGTGTGTATATATCCGAGAGATCTCTGAGAGTTTGAATATATACAGACAGAGTGCATGGCTCGAGAGAAATATCAACCGCGCCCCACCCACGCCCACCTTGCTTCTCTTAACCTGTTCCCTCGTTCTCTCGGAGTTGTCCGGCGAGGCGCGCTCTCGCGCGCGGCCTCTGCTTGCTCCAGCTCCCGCTGTTGTTGCCGTTTCTGCGGTTACAGGTGCCTCCCGGAGGCATTCCGGTGCCCTCGCTTCGCCTCTCCACCTCTCCGGGGGTCTCTCCTCATCCTCCTTTTCTCGTCATTCTACCTGCCCTGCTCTGCCAATTTCTTCATGCCTCATCATACTTCTCATCCTCCGATCTACAGGATCAATTTTTTTTTGCCTTATCTCTTCTTCGCAACGGAAAACGATGAATCTTGTTTTGGTATCGTCCGAGTAAAGTTAATTTTTCAATATTTATGTCAGTCAATCGCGTAAGTGAATTTCGTTTTTTTTTTTTCTATCAAATTATCTCCCGTTTCGCAATACAATCGAATCATTTTTTGTTGTGGTTCATTGATCTTTGCTCAATCTTTCGGAAAATAAGACAACGGTAGGCATTTCGCTCAAACAAAATTCGATAAAATACGTGCTCGCTGCCGTTGTTAACGATCGCGGAGAGAGCGAAAAATCCACACGCCTACGCTTTTCTGCCAAGAGTCCGTGCGATCGGACGCAGCTATAAGCTAGCAACCGCGCGCTCTATACGCGAGACCTGTTCTCCGCTCGCATCGAAGCAGCGCAGCAGCCACTTTACGCATTTCTCTCTTTCTCTTTATTCGCTTCTTTTCTTTCCCTTGCTCATTTTATTTTATTTAGCTTATTTTTATTCGCGAGCGTTTACGAGCTGACCCCCTCGCGTTTTACGACGTTTATCGTCGCCGATACGCGAGAGCTCCTCTAACTGCTCGACAGCAGCTTCTATCGCGATTTCGCCGACTACGTTAACACCGAAATAAAAATAAAATGAGATTCAAAGCCGCTTCAAACGAGGAGGTGGGCATGCAAGTTTGAGAGGGTGAAAAAGCGACGGGGATAAAAGTTTACGCCAAGTTTCATCGTCGCTGTTATTCAAGAGCAGAATATTTATCTCGGCTTTTTCGTAATTAATTAGTCGCTCCGGCGGTTTCGGGGGATTATATACAAATTTTCATAATTAAAGTAGCACGTGGGAGGATCGTTTTATCATTTATTGTTTTTTCCAAGAATTTTCTAATGCCCTTTTCGGACCACTACGCGATCCGGAAGAGACTCGTCCATGTTACCTTTGCCACGTCCTCCTGCTGCTGTCGTACTCGTCGTCGAAGCGAACGACATGCAGCCGATCGTCGAGCTCTAAATCACTCTCGGGGAAAGAGTACATCGGGTATTTTACCGCGTAAGTCCCGATCAGCGAGTCCCCGCAGGAGCTTCTCCTTAAGCGCGTATGAGGCTGTATGAGGCAGCAAAATTTCGCGGTAACATGTCCAAGTGGCGCCTTGGGAACGATAAGTCAGTAGGCTCTGTGTTGGGCGAGCGAGAGACGCTTTTGCGCTCAGTGTCGTTCGATGAGATACAAGAATCCACAAACGCGGACGAGGACGAGACAGGTCAACCAGCGCAGCGCAATTTCTTATTCGTCTGCACAGTTTTGTTTTTCTCGCTCTTTTCAGCTCCAATACTTTTTCTCATTTCTTTCGAGGAACTCGCGCAGGAGGTGGTAAAAAAATGATTAACGCAGTACGAGGTTGAGGAAGCCGAGTGACATTAAAAAATAAACTTTTAACGCAGACTCGAAAATTCCAGCAAAGACTCTCCAAGAGTTTGGGAATAACGTTGGCTGCCGCGGCAAATTATGAAATCTCTCACCTCAGCGGGTGTTTCATATTAAAATAAATTCCGTTGGATAATTCTCGTCGAAATGGTGGTTGGGTTGCGTGGCATTATGACTAAGTGGTGTTGTCACCGAACAACCGGCAATCTCTCTCCATCTTTGTCTCTTTTTATTTGCCTCTCTCGCTCTCTGCTTGGTCCTCTCTTATCCGTCGACAGCGCGGATACGAGGACGAGGAGACAGCAGGGCAAGATGAAGAGAGAGAGAAGTGAAAAAAGGATACGCGGGAGGGCCATAAATTTCTCGTTTTCCTAATAGTCATCCTTCGTATTCCTTGGAGTCTCGCGATGGTTAACGGCCTCGCGAGTTGCCTACTTGCCTTATACGAGGAATAAATACACGCACACGCGGACACATGTACGAGCACAAAAGACATATCCTTCTGTCCTTTTCTCGTCGCGCTGGTGCTTGTTCTTCACCGATAAATATTTGATCACGTCCAATAGTTTTGTTGAAGAAATCTCCCGGGGGTACGGGGCTGTGCTCGAGTCAGCCAGATCGCACAAATTTATAAATAAAGATTGTTACTGCTTCCTCACAAGAGCCATAAATCTCCACACTTTTCTCGCGTATATATGCGCTACGGCGCCATCTGTGGATCGCGATCTCTCGTGTCAGACGTCTGTCATTTTTTTTCTTTCTTTCTCTTCAACCCCTCCCTCGCGTCTCGCCACATTTCACTCTCTCTCTCTCTCTCTCTCGCATCTGTCTCGTTGGTCTTGGTGGTTTAACCAAAGTGACAGGAATTGTCGAAAGTCAATGATGAAACGAGTGACGATTTTTTCCATCGGAGAAAATGGAGCCGCTCGGTGAGTTGAGCGAACGATCGATAATTGTTTTTTTTTTTTTTCAAATTTGCACAAAGCTATGAAGAGTTTCGTTGAAAATTGAAACTAAAGAAAAAGGAAAATGGATTGAGTAATGAGCAGCGGGTTCAAGTGTCGCACACAGCAGGCTCGTAATGTTTGGATGGTTTTTTGTTGATTGCAGGACAAGGTGGGAGGCAGTACGGTGGTAGCCGAGGGGGTAGTAGGCGGCATAAGGGGCCCAGGCGGCGGGTGCCGCGCATCATCGATGACGATGGCCGAGAGCGCCGTGGAGGACGCCGCGGCCGCGCCCCCGGGTCCGGCAAAGCCGCCACCGCCCTCCTGTACGAACAACAACACATTGGCAGCAACGGCAAACAGGAATCACCGAGCGGCCCGAAAACGAAGGCGTTTGAATCAGGTATTGGACGATCTGAACGCGCACAAGAGTCTTCCATCAGAGGGTGAGACGTTGCCAACGAGATTCGACGCGATATCATTGGCCTCGGAGGAAGAAGAAGACGTGTTTGGTTCTCCAAGGTCAAGCTCGCGTTCGGCATCGGAAAACGCGCTTCAGCCCATTTCCAAGAGGTTGAAAGCGGAGCGTTTGGAAACGACGATCGAAGAGGAAACACACGGTGCCAGTCATTTACCATATCAGCCGTATTATCCGCACAATCAAAACCACAATAATTATCAAGACAGTCAGTCCCGTCGTTTGCATCCGGCGGATAATCTCCAGCATCAAAACCATCAAAATCATCGTCCAGCGAGTCTGAACCAGGCGTCGAATCTCGAGAGCATTCAGAGCAACGTCCCGCATCACAATCACTCGCAGCATCATCAGCATCAAAATCCATCGGGGTATCATCACAGACAAGCCCAAAAGTATCGCAACTACGCCTGTCCCAATTGGGTGAATCAGCCCTTATCAGCGATGTTGTTACCTTCGCCAACCTCGCCGCTTACCCCACCGACGCCGTTGACCCCATTAACTCCCGTGAGTCTGACCCCATTGACACCGGTCTCACCCTCGTCGTACACTTTCGAGCAGTATTTCAACACAAAGTACATGCCAACCTCGGAAATGGGCAGGAAGCGAAGTCACTCGGATTCGGACGTGCCTGGCCGAGAGCCAAGGCCACCCTCGTCCGTTTCTTCGATAGCAACCAATTCCCACCAACACACCCCATCGAGTAGATCGCTCGAGAACGATCCCACAAGCCCTCAGGACTGTCCTCTCGATCTCTCCATGAAAAATCTCGTTCTAGCCCACAACAGCATCAACAATAATACCAGTAGCAACAATAACAACAATAATCACAATAATTACAACAACACACCCGGTGGCAATAACAATAACAACAACAACACGAGCAGCCAGAATAACAACAGTAATCGACCGAGTGCCCTTCAGTTACTTCCGTCAGCCCACGTGACCAGAGGCTCCGTTAGCGTTCCCGTCGTCCGCGGTGACGTCGCCTCCCCGACAACCAAAGAAACCGTCGCCGAACGTTACAACCTCGAGGTTTCACCGGTCGTTGAGGAAATGCCACCCGGCGCGGACGTCGCATACGTTTGTCCCGTCTGTGGACAAATGTTCAGTCTTCATGATCGCCTCGCCAAACACATGGCTTCGCGGCATCGACGACAAGGCCCCAAAGACGCTACCGCAAAGGCTTATCGCTGCGAGGTTTGCAAACGCAGCTTCGCTCGCTCCGACATGCTCACCAGGCACATGAGGCTTCACACCGGGGTCAAACCCTACACCTGCAAAACCTGCAATCAAGTCTTCAGCCGCTCCGATCATCTCAGCACTCATCAGCGCACGCACACCGGCGAAAAACCCTACAAATGTCCGCAGTGCGTTTACGCCGCTTGCAGACGCGACATGATCACGAGGCACTTGAGGACTCACGCCAAAATCAGCGACGGACCAAGCGTCACCAAGTCCGAATCCGGAAGTCTCGTCTCTGCAACTGGCAACGGAACATCCGAAAGTCCCTCCTACGGTCTCGATCCCATCCCCGGTGCTGTCAAGATCGAATGACGAACCGCCGCTGGAGGACCGTCCCACCAAGGATACTCCATTTCCCTGGAACTGAAGCTACGTTGAACGCGATTCTCATCCCGGTCGACGGGACTCCCAACAGCCAAAACGAATGCGTTGACCTTCTTGCCAGACTGCGGAAAAACCGCCATTTTTTCCCCACCTCTTCCTGCCCCGAACAGTATTATCCGTAGATCTTCTCGTCCTCTCGTCGTTGCTACGCGTCCGGACTCCCGACCTTCCGTCACACTCTGATTTTCCCTCGACAAGCTCTCCGACGATGCGAATGCGTTTTTCTTCGAAAACCCATGCGTTCGTGACCATTGTCTCACATTTTTCGTTAATACTATCGAGAAACAAGAGCAACGAGGGAGAGAAAGATTTTTTCGAGACGAATTTCAAAGGATTGTTTTGTATACGTAGAGAAACGCGCTGTGAAACGGAAGCGTGTGAGGTGCTCAAAACCCGATTACGTCGCGAACGATGTATTTCTTGTTTTATTTTATTTTTTTCTTTTGTTTTCTCGAAAATAACATTTTTCTAGTGTTTTGTTTATCTCTTTTTTGCTTCTCATTCCTCGTTGATGTTTTATTTCACTTTTTTCTATTTTGTTTTCATCGTAAAATATTTACGCATCAACGTCGATTTATTTACACGCCCGAGTGTGTACGCGACGAGTCTGCGAACAGCCATTTAAAAAGTTATTCTGCTCGCCCGGTCTCGAGCAATTTTTTGCTTCATTTTCTTTTTTGCGATTTCGTAAATGTGCCAAATTTTTTTGTTTTTTTCTCTGCTCTCTTTTTCGAGACTCTCGGCCAGTCGAATTCGAACGATTAGTTTTATATTAAAACGCGTGTACGCGCGTGTAAGCAACTGGAGAAAAATTAATTTCCAGTCAGAAAGTCATTAGCTCTCTCGCCCGGTTGAGAACCCCGAGATTGCCAAAATGTTGAATTTTTTTTGTACCGTGCGACATTTTTTTAAACGTCAAAATTGAAAGGCGCTCGATCTTTCATCCTTATTTATTTTTTATCGAATCTTCGTTGATAATCAACGAAATATCGCTCGAATGCGATTTTCGAGGTCGCGGAATCGCGGGAAAAATTAACGAATCGACTGATCGAATACGAAGACAAAAATTCTACGTAAGGCTTTTTCTTAAGGATTACGAAAAAAAAATAAACGACTATTGTGCTGCGTACCTGTTGAATTGGGAATAGAAAGAAAGTAAGAAGCGAGACAGAGAAAATGGAAAAACGCGTGTTGGAAAAATCTACAAACGTTTGGTTCTCGGAGATTTATTCTAACGGCGTTGATTGATATTTGAGCTTATATGATATTTGGACCTTAAACACGTTGAATAGTGATTAATGATAACCGTTGACTAGATTGTTAGAAATAACTAACGAAAACCGAACAAGAAACACAAGTTTAGAAAAAACAATGTTGACTCCTCGTGTTTATAAACTAAGTTCAGTGAAAATGTATCGTGCGAATAGCGAAGAAATAGAATCAAAACGGAGCATAAACGTGAAACGAGTGAGCGGACTCGCGGAGGAGTTGAAAAATTGAAAGTTATAGATATTACGAGTCTGTGAGACTCAAATGAATGAGACGAGAGAGTGTTCGAGTCGTGCCGAGCGTGACTCGTAGTTTTAACTCTTTTTTTTTGAGGCAGTCTCAAAAGTTGTTCATTTCATAGTAGAAAAAAAATAAATTGCGCCGAGCGTGCTCATGTGTTCTCTCTATCGATTATTTTGTTTTAATTTCACAAAACAACCCAAGATTGCGTCGACCACGAGTGAGCGATCGTGAGTGTTTCATTTTTTTTTGAGGTTGAATAAATTATTTAAAAATCTTGTTTTTTTTGCTTCCTTTGTTTTTAATTTTATTAATAATCGAGAAATAAAGTCAAACAAAATGGAACCGTCGATCACTCACTGCTGCGAAGACGGTCCGCGCCACGAATTAAGTGCTCGCGATCAACTTGTCTCATTTGCCCTTTTTTTTACATTTTTCCATGTACGAGAGCAGAAGCGAACGGGCCTCTCGATCTCGAGCATTAACTATACGTCCGTATTTTTCTATATCAAGACCATTTTTGCTAAACGATTACTTTACTGTCTTCATTATTAACACACAACCACAAACACTCGCCCATGACACAGACACTAAACACATGGAAACACGCGAAAGTTGTAACTTGCCATTTCTACTTGCCCAACTAGCTGAATAATTCATTTTTACTGTACTCGTCGTCGGTGCGCTCTCGTCGACCGCTGCATCGGATCTTACACGAGGGAGTGTGTGTCAAATGTTATTGAGAAACGAGATAAAATGAATAAATATTTAAAAAATACAAAAAAAAATAAAATATTTGTGATGAAAACAAAAAATGCTGCGTCGAACGTTGTAAAAATAATGGAAAAGCAAGAAAATAAAGGCGCAACAGAAAACTGTGGTTTCATCTCGTGCCAGACGAAAAGCGGACGAAAATTCAAGCTGTTTTTTTTGTAATTACAAATTACTGTTACTCTTAGCCATTTCCCTACGATCATTACATCTATTTTCTATTATTATTGCTATTATTATTACCATTATTATTGCTATTACGATTATTATTATTATTGCGATTATTATTATTATTTTAACTATTAATTATTCATTAATTTTGGGCTAGTTCCGTTGTTAAGTGATTAATCATGTTTAATATACTTCTATTATTTATTTTGTTACCCCCCCCCCCCCCTCTTCCTGCTCCTGCGCTGCCCTGCCCCACCGCATCAGTCGACACTTATTTCTTCTTCTTTTCTTTTTCAACAGCCAACATTATTTCTCGAAAACGTTCGCGTTCTCTTTCCTAATGTTCAACTTTTCATCATCCCATCTCTCATTTTTATCATCTCGTTATCCTGCTGACAAGGATATTCAATTGAGTGAGTGAGAGTCTGCGCGTGTGTGTGTTTAGGCGAGAGAGAGAGTGAGAAAGAAAGCTCAAGCGATACGTATATAAAATGGAAAATATTTCCGCAAAGTATGGTGTGTGCCGATTTGTGTATTTTTGTAAACGAGAGCCGAAACCGTGACCGAGAGAATCAACTTGCGATGAATTTATACGACAGAAAGAGTGAGTGAGAGAGAGAGAGAGACTCGCGGACGCGAATCTGTCAAAAGCGCGCGCGACTACGAGATTTTTGAGTATGTTATGCGATATTAATAGCAAGTAAACTGAGAAAAAACAACAAAATAACAAAAAAAAAAAAAACAAGGGCTTGTATAAATTATTGATGATTGTGTACGTTAATTTATAAATTATGTTGTGTTTAAAAACGATAAAAACTCGTGCCAGAATGGAACAAAAAAAATATATAATTTTTTGAACGAATATTTATCTTGCGACGTGTTGCTCCATTTATTTTTTTGTCATTCCATTTCATACCCAATATCCTTGGAAATCTCCGCGTAATTCTCATTCGAAATATTCGGGAAAAATCTGTCGACCAGTCGCAATGAATTTTCAATCTTTCTGGTCTGCTCTCGTGTGTGGAAAGAGAATTAGCAGAAATAAAAATGCGGAGGATAAAAATAAGGCAATTTGTAATTTTAACGCGGACTCAATGTGGTGTCAAACTTGTCTCGACGATCGTTATCGTGTAACTAGTTCGTATTAATTTTCTCGTCCCAAGTAGACTGAGTCTTTACAGCCGCGCGCTATGTAGCTTGTTTTTTTTTTTTTTATAAATATGGCAACAAAGCGGTCTTAATGATTTTTTACCTTATATCAATCTTGGCTGTCAATTAAATCGATGGATCTCTGTTGTTTCGTTGGTTCGGTCTCATATACTCGGCGCGGGTTTTGTTGTTTGTTTCGCGTAATCTCACGCACTGCTGTAACGCGATGCGGAGAATTGGAATGAACGGTTCTCTAACCACTGAGTTAAATGTACCGAAACACTCGAATCACCGCGCGCGCGCGCGCTCTTTAAGCGAATGGAGGTCGAATGCTTCGGTCTCCGAGGTATTCGCAAGACGAAGACCATAATTTACTACGTGTAACTCGTGCCTCTCTACGTTTGATCGGCTTGTACATTTTTTTTATCATCCGGGATATTCCGAGCGTTTCTTATCAAATTTGCCATTCAGTACTTGATGCCAACGCGTCGAGTGAGCTACTACAACGCTCGGTGTTGTAAAAGTGTGTAAAAAGAACAAGAAGAGCGTTGCATATTCTTGATACTGGATAAAAAATGCTGAGACTGCGGGTCGGATACCTCAAACGTGTATTTTCTTCTCTGCCGCTCAGCTAATGGGGTGAAATTTATAAAAAGTTAATAAAGAAGAGATTGAACGTTTTTTCCTATTGCGATTAGTTTGATTATTTAAATAAATCTTGGGAAATTAAAAATTGAGAGGAAGCTGCAGCAGGCGGAGAGTTTCCGGCGTCGCGTTGCAGAGAAATAATGCAGGAGCTGAGGGAGGGAAGAGGCAAGAGGGGGGGGATCGATGGGGATCGATCGATTGCTGGGTCTGACAAGGAAGCGCGATCGAGGCATTATTAATATCCTTTTTACACCGCCGAAACGAGACCGCTCGCGCGGTAGCGGTATCGCGGCGAGTCGAGCGTCCGCTGCTGGCGCGAACTCGACCATCCATCTCTCTTGTCGCGCGCGTCCACGACGATCCTCGAGACTCTCGCGACTTTCCACGATATTGTAGCTTTTTCATCCTCTCGTCGTCCGCGTTTCTCCTGTTTCTTGATTCTCCGCTGGGGGGAGCAAAGGGAACGAGAATGAGAGAGAGAGAAGTGGCGAGAGTGGAGATGCCACTTGTGGATCTTATTCCTCGGCCTCTTTCTCATCGTACATTCTGTACTCGCTTCTCTCATTCCTTCTCTTTTCGTTCTTTCTCGTCTTCCGCCGACGCACACGCGTCGTCACACCGCCACGTTGCCGCCGCGCCGTCGCAGTCTCGGCCGCGATCTCGCTCCAGGATAAATTATTGCGAGCTCGCACCGACATGGCCGTTGTCGCGGCAAAAAACGAGAAGGCTGCAAGGCAAAGTATGAGAGGGGCGGAGGAGCAGGAAGGAACAGAGAGAGAGAGAGAGAGAGCAAAAATACCGAAGGGGGGAGAGAGTCACCGGCCCATTAGAAATTATAAATCGATGCGAGCGAACGAGAAGACGAAGCGAAGAAGGAATAAGTGGGGAAAAAGACGGCAAGAGCAGAGCGAGAGAGAAAAGCGCTTCTGTGGCAAAGAGAAAAGACACGAGTGCGAGAGCAGACGACGAGAGGAAAGGGTGGTGAAGGCAGCAGCACACACTCTGCTCCGGACCAGAGATACAGGTACGACTTTTTGCCATCGGGTGATCGGTAAACGCCGCGACTGGAAACTGAACGCGATCGACGCTACGTTCTGACTGCTAATCAGCGATCCAAGACTTTTGCCACCCACGCCAAAACCTCCGAGAACCACCTTTCTATTTCAGTCCACGTACTGCACATACCCGCCGCGTGATACACGTTGACGAAACCATTTTTACCTGCTTCCACAACCCCTTTTGCACGTCCGTTTCATTACAATATTCCCTCTGGACTTGACATCATTAGAGAACCATTGAACGAAAACTTTTAATGGATGCTCTTAAATGAAAGACCGGAATTCGAGATAACGCTCGAGAAGACTCGCCCCAACGACAAAAACAATCCAACAGGGCTCGCCTTTACCTTTACCATCCATCCAGAGACAGCACTCGCGTCTACCAATTTGGACACACTCGATGCTTATAAACCAATCGCTTTACCTCCCACATCCAAACCTCCAATGCTTTCCGAGAAAACTGCAAAACATCTTAGTCCTTCTTCTCTTTCGCGGCTATCCCTTCCACAACGTGTTTTTTCTCACTCCTCACTTTTGCCACACGATTAATCATTAATTCGAAAATATCCACACGGAGAAAAATGGGGCCTCAAATTCTAAGAGCCAATGCTAGAAAATCTAGCAGTTTGCTGCCAGTTCGGCTAGATTTAGAGTTCTTGTTAAGGAAGGGTACAAATGATTCTTACACCGTGTAGTAAAAATGGTGCATGCATTCGCAACTAAGAAAATATAATGCCTGCATATTACATTTGAAACTATTCTCTTTACTATTACACGCTACATTTTCAGATTGATTACTATACGCATAGCATAAATCTTCAACGGATCAATAGATTCCACTATACGCATAACACGAATCTTCATAGTATAGCGAAAAATATGACGAAGTTATTAGTAAAATGTGACTCTTTATACTGTACTTTTTGTAGAATACTGGATAGTAATTGTTCCACTCCCATGGGCAAAATATTTTTTGAATTCTACCAAAAATCGCAATATGGCGAATGAAATGTATTATTTGTATCAGTTTATGTGCCATATCGTGGGTTAAAATTTAAATTCCTTCATTATTGCTATACGATAATTATAATTTTTATCATCCAGTCAATACTTTTTAATATTTTTTGATATTTTTTTTCATAAGCATAGTGTTAATTTTTAGAAGCGTAGTATTAATTCCTAAATTCAAAGCCCCTGTTTTCTCCGTGCAGGGCGTCCAACTTTTCGAGACTCTGCTCTCGTCGTGATTGCCCGGCACCATAAAAATTCAATAAAACGACATCAAAAATTAATTTTGTGACAAGTTGTGATTTTTACAGATGCGATTGCAGGTTCACATTCGTCTTCAAGTTTCGAGCCGTTGAAAGAAATAGAGTTTGGGTATGACGAGGAGTTTAAAGGGGAGGGCGAGAAAGGGTGGAATGAGCGTATGATCGTAGACATGTGCTGCGGCGCGTGTATGCCAACGGGGGTCCGACGTATCGTTTAATTTAAAGGACGTGGAGCTCTCGAACGTCCTCTCTGCCACGTCTCGTCTTCTCTCGCCCTGAGGAGTCCCCGTTGAGTGTGATCAGAGAGGGAGAGAGTGAGAGAGACGGTGGCGAGTGGCGAGCCGCGCGCGATAAATTGTCATTCGTGACAAACTGGGCACGCGAGGAAGAAAGTCCGACTTGTATCCTCCTCGCGATGCCTCCTCGTTCACCTCTCGCGTCTTTCGTTGAGCGCGCGACGTCGTTGACTTCGAATCAGGTGCAAAAAGAAATAAGAAAGAAAAATTAGTCCGCGTGCCTGTCGGAGCTTTTCAGCAATTAAACTGCAGTTACAAACTCTCTTCGCCAAAAAATTCGTTCGAGCAATTAATTTTTAGCACCGAATTCTACCGACCGCTAAATGCCATTTTTTTTCCATGTATTTCCATTTTTTTTCTTTCTCTTACGTGTACGTGAAAGAGAAAAATAAAAATCGTCGATTTTCAAATGATCGAGCGCGCGCTTGTATGCGCGCGAGTGCGCGAGGAGCGAGTAAAAATTCTTGTATTCCAACTTCGTTACATCCGGGCGTTTTGTCTCTGGCGAGGACAACCACGCCGGACAAACCTCGTCCTTTCCCCTCTCATCCGCTTGTTTCACGTTCCGCGTCTCGTATCCTGTGTGTACCATTGCGGAATGCGTTCTTTTCCGTCTTGAGGATTTACAGCGTCAACTCGCGTGTGCGGCAAAACGCGGCTACGCTGCAGTGTCGTTCGCGAGAGCCACGACGAGCACGGAATGTCCAAGTCTTGGCGTATTCTCCCGCGACTCTTTTCCTCCTGCTCGTCGTCGTTATCGTCGCGCCCGCGCAACCTCCCCACAATCCCACCTTTTCTCTTTACCCGTGTATGGACTTGGAGTATCCAACAGAGCAGCAGATTGCACCAACGTTTAGCATCGCGACGAAGGTGTTTAAAAGTGGCCTCGATAATTCATATCATAAAAATGGTTGAATTTCTTCGAGGGGCCATTCACTACCAAAATTGTGACACAGTGATTGCTGATTTCACATGATTTCAAGACAATTTTGATAATTTCTTGAAATCATTAATTTCAAGTGATTTCATGCGAATATTTTAGTGATTTCACGATTTCATATATGACTCCGTGATTTCAACGTGATTTCAAGAGCAATTTCAATATCATCGCGCGCTCCCCAATATTGAATTGAAATTTTCCCGGTTTTTTGTGATAAGGACCGTAAAAAAGCTACAAGTCTTCGTTCTGATCCAATATTTCCTTTCAAACATCTAACGCATACGTTTCCTCTTCATTCTTGATAGTTTTTGGTGTTTTCCACTCAAAATCGACTGGATGATCCTTTTTGCCATCCATTTGCTTATGTTGTGATTGCATGTGAATTCACTGATTGCATATGACTTCACATGATTTTTTTCGAAATCATGTGAACCGATTTAGAATCACCGAAATCACATTTATTTGATTTCACTCGACTTCCGCCGATTTCAAATGATTTCCAGCATGATTTGATCCACCAGTGACACAGTAACTTCAAAAATGAGCAGCCCCTCGAATTTCTTGCCAAAATCTTCGTTTTTCTTTGGGAGGTTCAACGGGGGATCTTTAACGAATAGGCGAGGCCCAAAAATTGTCGTAACTCGCTAATAATTATTCCTCGATTGACTGCGCGGTCATCGTTTTCGCGTATTGATAAATATATAAAAGAAAACGTCGCAGTGGATTGGCAATTTGTTACGTTTTTCATTAATTCACTTTTTTTATTCTTCGCGATTGCTCACTAAACGCGCTGTAACATCTTGTACAGTGCGAACCTCTCGATCACACCATTGATGCCGCGCGCGCGGTATATTGGTGAAGAACTGGGGAGGTTCACGAGCAAAGGCCTCGGCGTTGCAGTGTAATGGTCCGTGACGTTCCTATTAATTCAACGACATCGACATTATTGTACTGAGCGAATAGCGTCGAGTCTTCTGTACGATATTTCTTAAGGTACTCGCGGAATTTCATTACAGAAGCGACGAAGCAGAGAATCTTTAAAACATTCTACACGCCATTACGATTTTTATCGGCATGCAATCTCATGCGAAGAAAAAATTGACAATTCTAAACGCAACGGCTCTGAAATTTAAATAATTTAGCTAATTTGAACATTTTTCGAAACAAATATTTGATTTATGAGTTGAAATCGATCATTTTGACGACGTTTATAGACATAAATAATTATCCGTCCTTTAGTACTTTAATAACAGGCACCGCGAGAGCGAAAGTCAGTAAACGGTATTCACGGCATGCGTCGAAGCCACCGCGACGTTGAAAATGCATTTTCTGCACCAATCTGAAATAATAATATATTCAAGCTTCCCGCCGTAATTAATACTCACGGCACGCTAATGACGAGCGATAAAGCGCGATACAGAAAAGGGCGTGGGTGTAAAAACTGGCCTGAGGCGAGCTCTTCGCCATGGAACGTGCGATACAACTCTACACAGCAGGAGCGTTCGTATTTCCAGCGTTGACGAACATTTTTTTTACCTGTTCAAGATTTTTTATTAATTACCTTTCGGGTCTTTCTGACTCTTCCAAAAAATCGTCGAACGCTAGCTCGGGACTCGTAAAAAGTTGGAAAAAGCTTCGCAAGTCCTTTCCGTCGAATTGATAATTCATACACGCCCGAGCAACCCTCGAGAACAAAATTCCGGAATACAAAACTCGATTTTAAACCTTCCAGAGTAAAAAAAGAAAAAGTTTTATTGAAAATGTATACGAAAATATTTGAGAAATGGGAGAATTTAATATGACGCGTAACGATATTGAGACGGAAATGCAGCCAAAAAGCTTATACCTTAATAAATAAATCAGTCTGGGAATAAAATTGGACGTTGTGACCTACTGTGTGCAGATCGAAACGGACGCACACACATAGATTTAGCGTCCAAAAGCGCAACAACTATTGAATTAATTCTCATACATGCGAAACAAAGTTCATGTCACAATAATGCTCGTATGCAGTCTGTCAGAATTCTGTAAGAGTCTGGTGAGGGACAGGCGGATCACCGGGGAGAGGAGAATTAATAGCGAAGAGTCGCGGGTGAGAAATATTTGAAGGAAATTCGTAATGGATGAAATTTGGGTCAGAACGATGGTTTTGTTCGTTCGTGACGGATCTATATTTTTGCCAGAATATTGGGTCAGCCTGATAAGATAACAGTTTTGATTTCAAAGTTACCAGGCGATCATTCCGCTTGCATGAGTCCATTTTGCTCTTAATGTCACTTCCGTCTACCTGCATTTATATTAAGCACTCTAATTAGGACGTTGGATTTACAATATTCATCACTTGACATCTCTCTGTCTTGAGGAAAACTCCATACAGTGCGATTATTGATCGTACCTATTTCCAGATTTCATTTAATTCACCCAGTTTCCAATCCGCCAAGCCCAAACGACGTGGAATTGTTTCCCGGAGTTCTACAACTCGGTTATTTGCGGAGATTCGCTTCTTCTATACCCGACTACGTCGTATGCCCTTTTTTTTTTAAGGAATTAAATGAATTTCAGGTCGTACCTGGTTTTTGCCTCTTTGTGACAATTCGGAGTTGAAAATTCAGTATTAAAAAATCTTTCCGGTCAATCGAGCTCATTCAATTTTAAACTCAACCCCGAGACTAAAGGGCACAATTTTTGTTTTCGGTATTGATTTTATGACACAATTTATATTCCGGGCGAGCTCCTGATGAATCGATGTTTGGAAAATTTCATCCGTCAACATGACCAGGTGTAATTGCTCTGAAGGCGAGGGTGAACCGGCCCAAGTGAAAAAATTACATAGAGATTCTATAGAATTGTTCTATAGAAACTCTATAAATATTATATAGAATATTTTGTAGAATTTCTACAAATACCATATAGAACATATAGAAATTTGGGCATATAGAATTATAGGGGAACATGGGGCAAAACCGACACTTAAGAAACTAAGACAAATTTTTCAATAAACGCACGGTTATCCTACGTCATTTGAGCCCCAAAACTAATTTCCGTTGCTAATTTTTCGAATTTCCAAAAAAAAAAATTCGGGGCAAAACGGACACAGCCCATGCGAGTCAAAAAAATTATAATTCGACATTTTCCGCAATACAACCGTTGAAAGCGACTGCTTACGGATGGAATGCGAGCTCTGTTATGCGAGAAAGAAAATAGGACCCCTTTGGGCCCATTTATTGAATGTTCCAGAGGAAAAAATGGAGTCAAGTCGCAGATTGCTTCTGAACCCATTTTTGGTGACATGCAAAAAAAGAACTTTGAGTTCACTGCGGCAGCATATAAATGGTGTTTGAACTATCTGTAGGTAGTGAAACAAATTCCCGTTCCATGTGTCCCAGATTTCGTGAAAAAAAATTTGTGGGGCAAAACCAACTCAGCATCTGAGAGGCACAAAAAATCCGAAAATGACATTTTTTCGCGATATAGGCGTTGGAAGCGACTGCTTCCGAACGGTATGCGACCTCGGCCATGTGAAATAAGCGATAGGACCTCCTCGGGCCCAGTAATTGGATGTACGAGAGGAATAAATGGGTTCAAGTCGCAAAATTTTGATTTATTTTGTATGGCATGCAATAAGTGAACTTTGAGTTCACTCCGGCAGCATATAAATGGTGTGTGAACTATCTGTAGGTAGTGAAAGAAATTCCCGTTCCCTGTATCCCAGATTTCGTGAAAAAAAAATTTGTGGGGCAAAACCAACTCAGCGTCTGAGAGGCACAAAAAATCCGAAAATTACATTTTTTCGCGATATAGACGTTGGAAGCGACTGCTTCCGAACGGAATGCGAGCTCTGCCATGTGAAATAAGCGATAGGGCTTCCTCGGGCCGATCAAACCCAAAAATCCATCAACAACCATTCAAGAAACCATATCCTCTAAATTCGCATTTTCCCATCGAAATTTTGCCCATCTTGTGGTTTGAAGAAAAGATAATGTCTTTCCCGGCCCAGAATTGACGAACCCAAGCTCCCTGTAAATTCTAAAAGATAATTTGGACCCAGAAAAAAAATAAATGCAATTTCCAATTTTCATATTATACTTTGCCGCACACGTTTATTTTGACTCAAAGTTCTCCGATTGGGTCTTGTTAGGGTGAAAATATAATTTTGAGCCCCCAAAAAAATGAATGGATTTCGAAAACTATTCGCTCCGAACCGTGTCGGTTTTGCCCCGGATTTTACGATCACGGGACAAAACGGACACCGTGTCGGTTTTGCCCCATGTGTCGGTTTTGCCCCATGTTCCCCTATATTTTTTATAGAAATTCTAGAAATTCCATAGAAAATCTGTAGAAATTCTATTGAATATTTTCAAAAAGTCTATAGAAGCTACAATTATATAGAATACAGTTTTTTCCCATTTTTCCGTTTCCCATTGCAGCAAATATCTAAAAATTCGACACGAATCGTGTGAACTGTATATAATTTGTTCATACAGATTTTCTATAGAATTTCTACGGATCTTCCATAGAATTTCTATAAATATTCTATAGAATTTCTACAGAGCGAATATTCTACAATTCTAGATCCTACGTGGTAGACGATTATTTCACGAGAGCCGTTATATTCCATATAGAATTTCTATAAAAAATATATAATTCTATATGCCCAAATTCCTATATGGTCTCTATAGAGATTCTACAGAACAATTATATAATATTTATAGAATTTCTATAGAACAATTCTATAGAATCTCTACATAATTTTTTCACTCGGGGAAGTTTTTGAATGAGAAGTTTTCTCGTATTCTCTGCGTTCTTGACAGACGCTGTCATGCAACTTTTAGGGGACATTGCGTGAAAAGCCACCAATTGCGTAATCGGAAAAGAAGTGAGCGAGGAATCGCGAAACATAATGGAAGATATAAAGAAACTCTGGAATAGATATGACCGAAATGGCCGAGAGGGATACATAATAAAAAAGTGTCAACGCCATAACTGCTTGTGACAAAGTGCTGCTGCGAAAGTAAATTCGAAGCACGTTTGGAAGAGTGAGTGAATGAATAAATATTTGCTGCGAGTATCGACAAAAGGTTGAGAGCGGGAATTGTGCCCCTCGAGAATTTGACCAATCGAAGGACGTGTCGTGCGCGCGAGAGATGTTTGCAACTTTTCGACTGGCTCCTTTCGTACCGGAGGTATAATAAATTCAACGAATTACCGCCGAATATCTGAGTTAAATTCCTTCAAGCCGATCTCACAAGAGCATCACCTTATACGCGTTTAAAGCTGGGTCGCGTGTATTTTACTGTGTCGCGAGTGCAAGAGAGGTGAGAGAAAAAAACGAGAGCGTGTCTCTTTCTTTCTTGGATTCGCGCAGGTCTATATTTCTGGAATTGGTTGCGACAAAGAATTGTCGCCTGGAAAGCAACGCCTTGTGTTCCTTGTCGTCACTCGTATATACGCACATTTCGCAGTGGAGAGAGAAAAATTCACGAAATGTCTTTGGCGGAACAATTTCTCTTCGACGTTTTGCCCCCTCCCCCTTTCCCTCGCTCTCTGCGTCGATGCGAACGTCGATCTTGGACGTGCGATAATTCTCGCGGTCCTTCGACGATGCTGCTGTTTTGTGCTCGCGCCGCGAGATGCTTCGGTTCAGGATGAAAAAACGGTAGAAACGGCAGGGAAGAAAAGAGAGCGCTCGAGGGAACGATCGAGGGTGTGCCTGCGCGGAAGAGAAGAAAACGCGTGGGTATTTTCGAGTCACGTGGTTTAATTAGCTGAAAAAAAAGTGGTGCAGCGATTGCAGAACCTTCCTGAGTCCCTTCTCTCACCGAACTATACGCGATCGTAGGATCGCGGTGAGTGTCCGGTGCATGGGGTTGGTTGAGCGACCGCCTACGTCGAGACCACTTCTCTATTTGGCACGCAGCAGCAGCCACGCTCGTTGTATATACGCTTCGCGATTACGTTTGCTCGCGCAAACGATCTCGTTGCTGTTAAGGAGAGCATACCGAGTTTTGCACGCGCTTCGCCTTATCTACCGGAGGAAAAAAAAACACATCTAATTTCCAACGAAATTAACAAACGACGTTGGCATTTTTGTAACTATCGAGTCGTGGCATTCGAAGGCCGATCCAGAGGTGACGAAAACGGATCTTATCGCGAGCTTCTCGCACTCTCGCTCGTCTCCTTGCTTATTGAAATCTCGCGTTCAGGATTTCACGTTTGTTTTGACCGACAGATGCGTGGGCGGGTAACGAGTCTCGACGAATAAATCTGCGTAGGGAATCCGCGAGGAACGCTTGGTCGACGCGCGTGTGCCTCGAGGGTTTTTTTTCGCTCGCGAGCTCAATTTGCTGTTTCTTTGCATCCATGCGCCGCAAGAGTGTCTAAACGCGAGGAGAGCGTTTATTGACTGAAATTCCATCATCATTGAGCACCGCGCGCCATTCCGCAGCTTGTCGAGGATTCGAGCCTTAAATCTAAAAGGAATCCCATCGCGATTCTCATGTGCGCGAACGGTGTTGACTGCTGTAACGATAGTCTTAATGGTAGCGGAGACGCAAAAGGAAAACTCGCACTTTTCCAATCGATAAACCATGCGCGAGTTGCTCCGCGATATTTTCTCGCGTTTACGTCGCAGAATTTTTTGTTGTCCCTCCCGGTAATCACAGCGAAGAAGCGAGAAGGAAAAAAATGTTAAATAAAAAATGAATTCGGTGGTAAAGAAAAGAGGTTTTCCCATATGTGGACGAAATGGCCGTCTCCCATGATATTTTTCAAAATAAATCATCGTCACAAAATCGTGACGTACAGATTATCGAGACGATCGAACGAGCATCTTTTTGCGGTACAGGCAGAAAGCAGCTGAAAAAAAGTGTTGCTCGTAATCTCGTCGTAGCTTGTGAACAGAATGAAGAAACGAATGCGCGACACTCGCTCCTCGATCCCCAGGGTTTTCTCCGCCGAGTGGAATACTCAAGCGAGATCGTAAAACAAGCACCTCGAAAAAATATTTACTCAAGTTAAATCAAGCAGCTTGGTCGCGAGACAATTTTTTTTCTATCAAACTTGTAAAAACGTGAAAAAGAAACCAACGGAAAGATCGAAAGCGAAGCTCATGAGTGATTTTTGCGATTGCAACCAGTTGAAAACATATTATTGTAAAGAAAAAATCATTTTAATCTGAGCTTTGTCCGAAATCAGCTGGACTTTCTACGAAATCCTTGGCAGTTGCTTGATATGTGAAGAAAAAAAAATCAATGGCTCCTCTTCGCGAAGCCACCGGGCAAGAGTCGTTCGTCAAGTCAAGTTTCCTGACGGTTTTTCCATCATCGTTGTTTTTTTCTCCATCAGCAGCTCGTAGAGTTAGGCCACACGTGTCGCGAGAATTTTTCTCGTAGACACACCAACACACATCTGACGCGTGTGTATCTGTCGCGCATGTACCTGTCGATCGATCGAACGATAATTACCTCGCTCCGAATGGCATTTTCTTAGTGACAATTAGAGAAAGACGAGAGCGCGTAAGGAGACCAAGATCGTTGAAACAAGACACGATCGTGATTTGCCAGTTACGTTTATCTATAAAAGTGTCGACGTATACATCCGAACGCATAAAGAAAAATAAAGGGAACAAAAACCTCGCGAGTCTTTTGTCATTCCTGTGATCGCACAATTCACGAGGATACTCGCGCGATCCGGTGTCTCGATCATTTCATCCGAACAACGATAATTAAAAAAAGCAACAAACGTAAAACAAGGACGAAACAAAAATCAGCCACATTCGATGCCTCCATGAAAAATCTTTTGATAAGCAACGCAGCCAGAGTTCAGAGACGACGTGAGACATTCGCGAGTCCATGCAGACGTTTCCTTCGCTCTGAGTAGTCGTTTCGTTGGCCACTGAGAGCAATCGTCGTGAAAGACGGAAGAAGCAGCGGTAACGTGGTTTGAGGATTTCCACAAGATATATTCGCGCTCGTTGATCCATCACAGTACAAGCTTTTGTATCCAAGAGCCATAAGTGAGTGTGTCGCTCTGGCTTATCACTGAGACGATATAGTTTTACGAAGGTATTCCGCACAGTCGTACATATAAATACGTTTGTGTATATATCGCGGGTTATATGGTGAAGGGAGGATTTATTCGTTTGCGATTTACAATGCTTTATGGTGTCGGTCTCGCTGCTCCAACAAATAATTGCCAATTAAACGTTCCGACGATCGATCCTCTCCGGCTCAAATACTCGTTTCCAATTGCGAAAGGTAGAAGCAGCTTAGAGCTATGTGCTCACGCGCGCCCGCTCGTCTCCGCCTTTACCTCGATTACACCGTACACACACGACGCTCGCTATATACGCTGGTTAATATAGTAATAGTAGTAGTGATACGTGTTAGGTTAGGTTTACCAGGGCTCGTGGACACTCGTTAAGTCTCGAACTATTTAGATCGATTCTTCAGTCTTCCGCGCTCCTCTAGTTCCACATATATGTGTAAATATCTATATATACAAACATACACACGTGCTCATATATATCGCGATCAGCGAACGTGACTCTTTGGCCTTCGAGACGCAGAGCCGCGTCGTACGACTGCTGAACGATTGATTCCATTCAATCTGTTCATTCTAATAACGCGACCAGCATCTCGCCCTGACAATGTCCAACGCACACAAACCTATGGACGTTTATTCCAATCTTTACACTTTTTTCTCATCGAAAATCGAATCCTCGGATACGAAAGTTGACCGAAAAAGTTTAGGGTTTGTATTTTTTGCGATGGATGAAGTTTGCGGCGAGCTTGGTTTGAATTGGCGATTGCGAGAAGGCTGCATTGTGTGTCCTGCTGCCTGCAGTGCGTAGCCCTAAATCATCGATCGGGTTCGCGGATCCCGTGGGTTTCATAGGAATCGATTTCTGGCGCATAGCTCGCAATGACTTTATGCACCCGCGGACACTTTCACCGCGTCAGGATATAAATCATTGTTGGCGCTCTTTTTCTCTCCGTCTTTCTCGTTTTCTTTATCGCGAAATAGAGAGAAATGAAAAAACGAGACGCCTCCTTTGGATCGTTGAGGTGACCCTTGGCGTTTGTATGCGTTATAGTTGAATTACGAAGGTGCGTAACGACAACGAGGCGCCCGCGCTTCTCGATAGACATGCGTACGTGCCCCCACATTCATATATATGCGTGAAAAAAAAAACGGATAAAAATGTGTGTTCTCTCTTTGCTCTGCACTCGGTAATTTTTTCTCGAATAAGCAGCCGCTCTTTCACAAGTTTCCGCTTCGACGTCGTCGCGAACGTCGCGACGACAACGATGAAAGAAACGCTGCTCGTGGAAACGCCCACGTGCATTGTCTACCGGGCCTCCCCGCGGAATACAATACTCTCTACGTAGACGCTTAACATGAATAAATGTATTTACGATTCGACGTAGGTGTGCCCGCATACTCGGGAAAGAGAGAGACTTCTCTGCCGAGTGGTGATTTCGAGACTCTGTTTTTGCTCGCACTCTCAGACGGCTTTGCCTTTGCCTTTGCCTGCCACCCACCCACCCAACGAGCAAACTATCGCTCCAAAGAACGTGTTCGATCTTTCCTCCTCTGCGCACAAACTTACCTCTCCTTTCTTCTTTCTTATTTCTTCCATTTTTCATTGCTATTCCTGTTTTTTTTTTTTTAATCCGATTTATCTCTACCACATTGGACAACGAGCAAACCGGCCTCGTTTATCAGCAACGGCAGCTATCGTGATGCGTGTCCGCCAGTGTGCAACGTGAATAACAGCTTGTATCTATTTATTGCCCACGAAAGCATTATTTGTGAGGATAATTGCGTGGGATTAATTCCCTTATTACAAGAATTTAACGTCACACGTGCACGATTGTTTCGTCGTTGCCAAGCTGCGCGCGTTGATTGATTTTATCGAACGTACCAATTATTGTACGCGATCGTTGCTGCTCGATTATAAATTCACGTGTCGAACCGCGAAATATTTATTTTGCACTATCACACACGAGATTATTTTCTCAAGATTACACAAAAAATATTCACAACATTTTATTCAAGTCGTTTTAGCTCGCATAAGAATTTATTCTTATCGTAATTAAATAATTTTCCGCTCAATAAACAACAAACATGATTTTTTTTTCGTATTCGAACATTTTTCTGGAGGTTTCGTAAATTTTGTTTTACTGAGCAATTGATCGCAAGGTTCATTTTCAATTTCCAATTATTCGGATACATTTTTGACTCGCTGTCTCGGTCGTGTCGGAAAAAATTGTGTGTTAAAAAAAATAAATTGCATTAGAAGCGGATAAACGACTCTCGTAATTGGAGAAAATTTGAAATTAACAGAGTAATCGATTAAAATTGTAAATAATTTTGAATGAATATTCAATTTTCATGATTTTATGATCGCGACACTTAATGTATGAATTTTTGAAAAATGTATCGAGTCGCGTGTGAAAAAATTTGTGGGACATTAAAATCTGAGGAGGCGCAGCAGTTTGGTTGGGGTCAAGACGCGGGGCTTCGCGATTCTTGGCGCACGAATATGTATATAAGGTTGTTGGAAAGGGTGTTTGGAAGGTTTACTGCCGCGTCGTCGGTGGTGCGGTCGAATATAATACTGACGAGAGAGACGAGCTTGTATAAATCCCGAAGAGAACGAGACGTTTATACAGACATGTCCTTTGAAGATCGAAAAGACGTACGCAGCGTTTTTATTCAAAAAAATCCAGCGCCCTTTTGACATTTAGAGTATGAACGTGTGCGTTTCTTAACGCCGGACTCTTTCGTGAGTAATATAATGCTTGTGCGTGGGTGTTTTGCCATTGTTCGACAGGGTATAAAATCCGAGGGAAGACGAGAAGAGTGAGAGATTCTTGGCTGTAAATCGACTGGAAATTATCCTGGAAAATGAATAAAAAACGAGCAATACCCTGGCGAAGCAAGAATTCGATTGGGAATATTTTCAAACGACGATTAACGAATTGCAATTAAAAAAAAAAGCGGCAACATATTCGAGAAGGGATTCGATGGTTCGGCAACGTCCATGGGACACTATTTTAACAAGCAGTTTATAATTTGAGAAAAAATTAATAAAGGCTTCGTCATTTTTCTTCGTCAAATATTCGCCAACGTATTTGTAATTATGAGGAACGTTGAAACAAACAAAAAATCTTGTTCTCCGGCGTCTACGCGCGGCTGTCTGTCTTTCGTCCATCATCGCGTTTCCATGCAGTCCGAGTTTCTTTATCCCGTGAGTTTTTGTTCCTTCTTTTTCCTCAGGCTTTATTTTTCCTTTTGCCTTTCAGTTCATTCTTATTCTCTGGCGAAGTAATCGAAGCTCGAAGTGGTTTTTAATCTCAAGTTCTGGTGGGCCGGGGAGAACGCTACGCGCTCCCGCTGCTCCCTTCTTCTTCGTATTCCGTTGTTCTTGGCTCAGATGCACTTCTGTGATGCATTTCAGACCAGCACGAGAAAGGTTCGGCAACAGTCCCGACCTCCACGTGACCTCACGAGAGAGCCGCTCATTACCGGACACGGAATCAATTTCAATTTCGCCACCCGCCCGTAGCGCATACAAGACGCTCCCTCTCTCGCTCCCTCCCGCCGATACATTACGGCTATACAAAGATGCATCCAAGTTGCGGCAGGTCTGCGTGTGAGCAACTTTCTTCTTATTTTTCGTATCTGTTTCTCAACCCCTTTTCCAACACACTCGTCCTTCCTGTGGGCAAGGATCAATTCTCTTTTCCTTTATGTTCGCAAACTACTTCCATTTTTTTATTTTCTTTGGACAATTTTGTGAATTTGAGGAAAAAAATGTTTATTTAAACGATGAAATGCCATGCGCGCGTGTTTTGGTTGCGAAAAACTAAAAATCCAGCATCTCTTTTTGGAATCGAACGAAAATGCTCGTGATTAATCGCTTTTAAAACAGATTTCGCTCGAAATAACTTGAGCGCGAGAAGGCGAGTGAGAAACGTCAGCAGGAGGTAAAATGAAGGAGGAAAGATGTGTAGGAGAGGAATAAAAGGCACTGCGCGGACGGTGAAGGTGGCCGAGAGAGGACGCTTCTGGTCGAGGTTGATTGAGGTTGGTGGGTGGCCCCCACGGTGTGCAGGTAATGCCCTCTAATCACGGCCACAGCCATTGACCATTACGCTTAAATGCGATTTTGAGCGATCCCCGCGCGTTGCGCCGAAGCAAACGCAATTTCCCGCTCTTCTTCCTCTCTTCGTTGGCCTCTCGCGAGCTGCGCTCCGTTATATTAGGATCCGCAGTCGTGTTCTCCTCCTCCTTCACGCACACCCACAATTTCAGCGTCGTTCTCGCTCTTTCTCCTTCGAGATCGTGTGTTGCTTGAATGATGTGCATCTTCGGTTCTTCGTCGTTGATTTTATCCCGGAGGCGCACGAGTCACGGACGATTTCGTGCTGAAAACGGGCCTCCGAGAAATGCCAGAAAAACAAAAGGCCCAAACAATATACTATACATGTAAGAGAAATATGCTACAGAGTTTACGATCCAACTTGTGCTATTTAGCAAGCAAGACTCCGCGCGCGTATTCCCATCTCGCTGTCATCGAATTATTCGTCGTAAATCATCGAAGCTCGTTTTGATGTAAAATTTTATTCGTTATATCAGTACAAGACGAAGCAAGTATTTGCGTATATCCACGTATTTCGAGTACGCAATAAAACATGTCGTTAAAATAAAACGGACAAATGTATACGCGGCGTGTGCCGAATGATTTTCCATGAAACTCGCTGCCCTCGTAGTTTTAATACGAAAGTATTTAATGACAGGTTGTAATATGATATTTGATATTTTCAGATTATTATTATCGCTGTTTTTATTACGAATAATATCGGTGAATGTATTAAAATTTGTGAAATTGGGCGATTTGTTTGAAAAGGTTTAAGCGGCGGGTCTGTTGGTTATCGGAGAGAATATAATGATCATTTTCTCGTGGCACATAGGAAGAGGATGCGACTGTATATGCACTTAAAAGTGATGTTTCTTCACGCTTTATGCACAAAGCAGCGAAAAGAGAATAGAGAACTAGAAACCAAGAGAGTTTACAGCCCCGTCTGATTTCCTCGGGTCTCTTTGAATTCTCCGGAGGTTTCCCTCCTTCTTATGCCTTTTTTACTGCCTCCTCGTCTTATCCTTGTTCGGCAGTATCTCTCGCGGTTAGAGAATATATAGTGGAGCGTACGCGAGTGTGCACAGCGCGAGACTGATGCTGCACCCTCTGCTGCTTGTTGCACTTGCGAGATGCAAGCGGAGAGAGTCTCTCCGCGCAAGTGTAGCAAAAGCCGAGCAACTTGTTTCTCTTTGTCGAGAGAAAGAGACGGAACAACAGAGAAAAGTTGCGGGAGCGAGTGAGCATGCAAGAGCTGCCTCCGAATCGCGGGTGTTAGCGATGGAATGTAAATACGCCGCGACCAATAGGTTTTATGGTTATTGCTCCGCGAGAGCTCTCAGATGCACATCGTATTCCTGCTGGTGTTTGTGTGTTTGGAAACGTCGTGCACATCTTTCGATCCTTTCCGCAGAGCTACTTCAGTCCGCCAATGGCCGCTTATATTTCAGGCTCTGAGCAAAAATAGAGAACCTTTTATTCTCGTTCATCTCGCTAAACCTCCCTATTTCCTGCTCAAACAATCCAACGGCAAGACATTGCATTAAATCTAGCTATTTCACTCTTTCGTCACACACCACCACCACCAGTCTTTTCATTCAATTACACGCCTCGAAACGCTGCGGATAGATAAAAATAAATAGGAAAGAAAAATGAAGCGAGCTGCTTATTTTCGTTTAGTCGATTTGTGGCAATTAAACAGTCGCGAGGCTCCAGCAGTATAGAAAGTTATAAAGTAATACGCACTGCACCAGCGCCATTATATCGCAATTTAACGACCAATGGAAATGGGAGCTTTTTTTGTTTATAATTCGTTAATCAGCTTTTCACTGCGCGAGTGCAAAACTTGATTTATTCGAGCTACCTCAATACGATTCAATGCACGACATCGCGTCAGGAATGAAAAATTAGTTGAAAAGTCTAAAGTTTATCTCACAAGTGGTTGACAGTCAATTGCATTAATGAAATGCGTCCTGTCCCCTGAATTCCTTGCGTACGTGATACCAGGACAATAAAGTAACGTTTCTTTTATATATCGCTAAGGCTCAATCCACCAACGCACTCGGGCGTAACTTTCTCCATTCTCTGACACGTGTAAATATAAGCGCACCAAGCACATATAGATGTATATATAGATATAATTATAATATACAAGAGACTCGAACACAGTTTGATTTCGCGCGTGCCTGACGGCAGCCAGAGGCACACGAGGCTCACTGTATGCAAATACTTGCACGTCTATGCTGCAGTTGCAACTGCCAGAGCTGTGGGAAGAAGCGGAGGAAAGGGGGGTTGGTGGGGGGGTCGAAAAGAGAATAGCTGCGTATAGGCGTGCAGTCGTCGGTTCGCGAGCAGGCGAGATAGGCAGGGGACTCGCGAGGCACGTCTCGCCACGTCCTTGTAAGGCCACTTGCCTTCCAGGCGCAATTCTTCGCACACGGTTTCGCGATGCTGTTGCTCTGTGCATGTGCCGCGCAGCAGTAGCAACTTTCTATGTGTGCAGCTATTCGTTCACCTCAGTCCTTACATTTATACAAACACACATTTTTACATCATTTACTTTGTTTTTTTTTTTTGTTAATTCAATGAATTTATTTGTGCGTTTAGCGAAAATTAACATATTTATAGTTTAGCCATTCGGGGAGTTTAGTTTTCTTTAATTAGGAGCTAATTTATTGAGTCCACTAATTATAAAGTTAGTTTGCTCAAGGTTTTTTCTTTGAAATTGCGTGTCCCTTAGGCACCGGGTTTGGTAGTTGATTGGAAATATAAATTCAATTGATAAAATCGTTTACACACCGATCTCGAAGTTGCAGGAGATAAAGCCCGGTATGCTCAGACATTAACTGCTCCAACTCGCACCGCTGTTAGGTGTCGTTTGAGCAAACGCGTGTAAATCTATGAGGATAACAGTTCTTGAAAGATTGTCTAGACAGCAGACATCTGGTGTGTCTTGTGGATGATTATATACGATGCTGAGGTTTAGGTGCGCGATGTTCCCATATCCTAGTGTTTATAGGTTCGATCGTGCATGTGCGTATCGTAGAAGCGAAATATTCTATCGCGCTTCTTGTATAACAGATCGCGGAGCAGCCTGCGAGTAGAGTTGAGCGTGAAGGATAGAGACGGAGGCTTGTACAGCATAAAAGAGCAGGACTGGCGGCAGTCTCGCGAATGCAGAATACTTTTACGTTCCAGCTCGTAAATCGATTACGAGCTGCGGATCGCGTATGGATGAAACCCGAAGGGCCTTTTACATCGAAACTCTCTATCGTGTCGAAAGGAAAACGACCTGCTGCTGCGATCGTTATTTCTCATCATAGCTCGTCGACTCCGATTCACTAGTGGCTCGTGAAAATCACTAAAAACCGCGTATTTGCATGGATAATTAGCACCTGGTAAATGGATGTGCACGGGAAAATAAAACTGCGAATCCACCTAAAAAATTCTTTATTCCTCGCTATAGAGAATCGAAAATCGACATCCCGTTGATCCAATAATTTGATCGATTTTATTCGGGGAATTTTATATGAAAAATGTATTCGTATCACGCCAACTTTACGACACGTAGCTATTACGCGTAGTGTATTTTTTTCCATTCATTTTTATATCCGATCCATTCAGAGTCCGTTACCGCAATTTTGGCCACAAGATCGCACCGATTTCGTTTTTTTTTTTCGTCTTTTCCAGAGATCATTTATTCAGCTGCTCCTCTTGTTGGCTCGCTCAATCTTTTCAAGATATCCAGCTCGTCTTTCCGATTACCGGGCTGCTCAAACGCGAGCCTCCACTTGGCCGGTAATAAGAGGGGTACTGACAACCCCCCGGGGCACGTACGTCCAGCCAAGTTACCCTTTCAACGATACTCGCATCGTCGTGCGAACACACGTGAACCTTATCGACACTTTGTAAGGACTGCCGAGCAAAAAATCGAACCAACAAACGCGCGTTATATATTTATATAGAACATTTAGCTTCATTACGGCGGAGTCTTAAAATCGAGCCAATCCCAGCAGCTTTCAATGCACACTAGATAACCTCACTGTTAATTGGATGCGCAAAAGTCGTCCTGAATGCGAGAGAAAAGTTGCATTTTCTGCTGCATCGAGACTCTAAATATAAGTGAAATAAAAAATTACTTACAAGGGATGTTAAAGTATCGAGAATCGATGATCGCAAACTGCACACAAATGAGCACGGAAAAACGAAAAACTCTAGTCGAAAAGATAAAACAGGCCGGAGATCTCGGAAATTCAATATTGCAGTTGTGCAAACGCGATGAGATTCGTAATTTTCTCGATCAAGTTGCGTACGAATCGGTCGCTAAGAACGATTATATTATTATCGTTTTTTTTCTCACATTTTCCACATGAGAAAATGTTGCAATTACACGCGATTATGCACCAAGTCGCTACATGCAGCAGGGCAGATCCTTGAACAGTTGGCACTATAAAACCAGAACGTCGTTTGAGCATCCACGAGATTGTGATTTCAAGCTGGTCGAGAAAAAAGCTTCAAAAGCGAATTGGCGTAATCCAGCTCAATCAATGGCAACGTCCGCCCTTATCTTTTATCAGGGCGTTTTTATTTAATTAGACTATATTCGTATTAACATATATCTCAAGTGTGGAGTGAAATAATCTCGCTAAGAATCGTTACGAGAACATTTCATGAAATACTTAACATGCGTTTCTGCTTTTAGAGACACACGTTGATGTCACTCCCGATGAGAACATTCGTATAGATACCAGCAGTCTTAAGATTATGTCCTTGATCCGCGGCTCAACCGTCCAGGACTGTCCGTTGCCGTGCGGATAAGCAAAGAAATCCTTTAAACTCTTAATTACGTAATTTTTTTGCTGTCAAATTTTTTTTCCAATTCCCAAGCTATTAGAATCAGAAAGTATAGGAAAAAGGAGGACAGTGTGTCAAACGATGATTCGAATCGCATCTCGTTACTTTGTAAAACGTAATTTTGCGAATACCGCAACTTTCGCACATTAAATTTATCAAATGTTTCATTTTTGCTTAAAAAGTTCGTCGACTTTTTTTTTTACTCCGGAACGATCCGACGAATTTACGATATTATGAACTCGCTCGTTTTATGATTCGTGGCTTTTTTTTCGCAATGTATTCAATTTAGCTAAATTTTATGAACCCTCCGAAGGAACTAGCGTCCGTATTTTTTCTTTTTACGATTACAAACTCTCGCGGCAATTTCTACATCACTTGCTGCTTAATAGAAAACTAATAAATAATGTCACCTTTTGTAGTCTTTCCCAAATCTATGATATATCGCAATATTTATGAAAGAAGCGATTAGCGTCAACCCATCCGCGGGAATGAGTGTCTTAAAAGTCTTTCGAGTGATCGTTAAATGGAGAATAAATAATAGAGTGTTTTATATTTTCTACGAAAAAGACATATTTTAACAAAAATTTGAGAAAGGTCTTTCGGTCGCGTCGCCCGATGTGAACTAATTTCGTATTCCCGTTCGTTTCAGAGGCTTTTGCTCGTTTTTTTTTTTATCCTTCTTATGTTTTTTCCTTCGAAAAAGAATGTAATAATGGAACGAGTCACTGACACCTAAGGCGACTTTTTCGAGAGCCTCGAAGACGGAGTGAATATTATTTAAAATGAAAAAAGAATGATAAAAAAATGGAAAATGAAAGAGAGACGATTGGCAATGGAGAATTTAACGATTGGTCGGTACATCCGCGCGCTCTCGCGGTTTACGAGGCCGATCCACCCTTATTACAAGCGCTCACGACGAAACTCTGCTGGCTGCGTGGCCGGTTTGCAAATCGCCGTGGGAGACACTCGGTCGTCTAGCGGGAGATGAAGCGTCGGGGGTGGGAGAGGACGCGAGGGACAACAAAAAAAAAGGCGCATATAAAGACGCGGTGTGATCGGGAGAGTCGCCGAAACACTGAGGAACGAACGAACGAACCGCAGCGAGTGTATATACACCATTACGTCATTAAGGCGTCCAATAAACTTCTTTTACTACTTCCTTAAGGGGGACCTGTACGCGGCCTCGTCCGGCAGTCAAAGCGAGCGAAAAAACGGGGGAGACGCGCGAGGGAGTGAAAAATATTGACGGAGAAGGAAAAAAATTGGTGAGAGTGAAAAAAGGGCAGGGGATCGGTCAACGCGGAAAAGGACGGAGGATATTCGAGAAAGATGAAGGAGAATTTTGTTTTTTCCCCAAGTCACAATTACCTTGACCGTTATATTTCTCTTTCGTTTGCCGTACGCATTCGCGCTCGCAAAATTCTCACCAAAGGATGCAGATTTTTATGCACGCGAGTTTTCGTACACTCGGAGAGTTCAGTGCTCGAAGAGAAATCTTCGAACTTTTGTGTGCGAGAGTTACAAGTCTCGAAAAAAAAATGAAAAAACAAAAGAAAAAAACAGTGTTTGCCTCAGGAGATCGTAAACGACTCTCGACAAAGTAATAAAATAAAACTAAAATTTGTTGCGTGGCAGACATAACTTTTCATCGATGCACTTCTTCGACACGTTTAATCCCAGGATCGCTGCACCAAAAGTAAATTTTATTACACAAATTTCCCTCTTTCTCGTTTCATTCTCTCCGAACTCTCGTAATTGAAGTCAATAATTGCGAGCCGCGAGTTATTTATGCTCGCCAGAAATTAGCAGAAAAAGTTTTATAGCCTCCAAGACGGTTTGCACCGATTTATAATCATTTTCTTTGCCAACGGTTTATTTCTCGAGCATTTTTTTCACAGCGATCGCTAACAATTCATTTTCTCGTGTGCTCCACGTCGTGAACTTTCGATTTCTTCCAATCTCTATTTCGAACGATCAATCTTCTGCCCATTCATGCTCATCGCCAGTCCGTAAAATTCTCTCTACCTGCAGTGCGCGTGTGTGTGGAAGTTTTGGGCCGTTTGCTGTGCTATTGACCCTTTTCCATGCGCGCAGGTGAGCTCGACGCGAGGCTTCCTCGCGGCCGCTGGGACCAATCTCCGCACGAATATATTTGTTACGTGCGAGAAACCGTTTCACCAAGACCTACGATATCGTCGAGCCACGAGTTCGAGCGATCGAAAACCCGTAAGAAAAAATGAGGAAACGATCTGACTAGAAAATAACGAAATAACTAATAACGCAGCCCTCTTTTCATTAATTCTCGAAATACGATCGTCACAACGGGCTTAAAAATAGAAGAGAATAATTCCCATTGAGTTTTCATTAAAATACACGATGTTTACCAATAAATTCTTCGAGCTTTCACTTGGAATATTTTCCCACGTTTTCCATGAATTCTCCAAAGATTTTTCTCCCAAAAGCTCCTCCCAAAGTCCGGTATTTCAATGCGATTTATCACTGATTGGGTTTATCTGAAATTTTGATAATTAAGGCATCTCGTTATGACGAATGGCGCCTGCGGAGAAATGTACCGTAATGCAGGCAAGCAACGAAAAAGTTTGTTCGAAACGGTTGACTCTGGCCGCACGATCGATCGGTTCGATCAACGATTTTTTTCTCTCCTCTGCCAAAAAAAAAATGATACTAAAAGCGATGAATAATGAGGAAAGGCATATAAATTCGTTGATTTAGTCGTCGTATTCTTGCGGTTTTAACTGGTCCTGCGACTAATTTGCACTGCTCAACAGGATCGTTATTAATGTGATAAATTGTTTAAGCACGTATACGAACGTATAGATAGGACGGAATGAAAGCGACGTATCTCGACGATACATTATTACTCACTCGAGGGAATATTATACGAGAGATCTGTCGGAGAGTCTGATATTATCGAAGAGAGCGCAGATCGCGCGGTTTGTTATTGGCCTAGGCAGAAAAAAGATATCACGGGGAGCATAAGAATAAGATTCACGAATAGAAATGAAGTAGAGAGAAAAATTGAAGGCGAAAAAAAAACTGAAAAACTAAAAAAATGCGTCGGTGGGAGCGAAGGATTAGCGACTGGACTCGTGTGGTGCGATGGTCGACGCTTTATTGCTGGATCTTGTCGCTCCCACGGTACTTAGTCGCCCATAAATAGTTAGCGCGCACGTCTTTGCCATCGACTGCGAGTTACTCTGCCTCCGAACTCCTTACATCGCCCAATTTGTATACATAAAAACGTAGATATGAATTATTTTCTACATCTACACGCATTGGCTGTCATCTCGCTTTCCCACAGGACAAAATTTTCGTTCACCGATTTATTTCAGATTCACGAAGGCTCGACCACGTATGCAGGTCTTAAATTTAATTTCTGTCGTTTCCTACGAACCGACTACCGCGTCGCGAGCAACTTTGCTAAAACAGGCCCATTTTTTAATTAAAAAGTTATTCGGATGCTAATGATATTGCGCGTGATTAGCATACGTCAAAATAATTAAGGTCAGCCGTTCTCTTGGACTCGACGTGAACGAATTCGAATGTTGAAATTCGCGTGAAACAATAAAAAATGCAGCTCGATGAGAATGAAAAAAAATGGGAGTTCTGATTGAAAATTTACGGGCAATATCGAACTCCTCGATTTTGACTGCGTCGACATTAAAGAGAAACGAGTGGAAGTTGGATAATGATAATGGTTGGAAAAAATTGAAAGAAAAGTTGAAAGATAATGAGAAATCAATGGTTTACGAGGATGAAAATAATGCAACGATAAACGAAACTTAATTGGCCAATATGACCGGGATCAATGTAATTATTGTGCGGTGGTCAATACTGTTAGCGGATTGCTGCTGCTGCGGTAATGTACAGGGGAAACCGCAACACGAAGCGGAGTACCAAAGAGAATTCCTCGTTTCTATTAAAACCAAGCCTGATCGCGTTTATTTTTGTTTCTCAATTCGTTATTAATGAAGTTTATTCAAATTTTTCAATCGAGTGACTTTTTTTCGTCTCCATCGGTCGCCATGATTCGGGAAAATCTGCTCGCGAGATCGCAATTCTCATAAAGTTCTCTCTGGAGCGTGATAAGCTTATTGCAAGGCAATGTTAACGCACAAGGTACACCGTTCTGAGATGGTTCCCCAATACATGGTGTGTACAAATGTAGCACGAAGGTAGAATCTTGCCCGCCAAACAATTTATAGCTCAAGATAATTGATTTACAGCAATAAAAACAATTTTCATCGTTTCTCTCGTGTGTATATGCGCAAGAAAGAGCATAACCATTTGCTCCTGTGCTTGGGGCGCGAGATGAGTAAGAAAAAGGCTTAAAAAAAGGAGAAAACAGTGATGAGAGAGCGCGCGGTAGCCATTAGCCTATAAAGTTGTGATTCTCGAAGCTCCAGTAACGATAAGAATCGAACTCTTGTGTTTTAAAGAGGCTGTCGAAGAAGATGCTGGCCCGCCTCACACCTTCCCGTATTCTGCGCTCCCTCACTTTAACGTTTTCTCCGTCGTCTCTTAATTCTGCTTGTACGAATGTTTCTTAGGACAGTGCACACGCAAACCGATTTCCGGTCTGACTGGTCGGAGATAAAGCTTCTGCTAAGTGGTTCAGACTCTTGGCGCGTGAACGCATCGCAGTGCTGGCGCCCTACGATATCCTCTCGCGGTCTTTGTACACACATTTATACTGCATATATGCTTAGTTAGTACGGACTAATAATGCAATATCGAAGGAACGCGTGAAAAGTAATCGCCACACCGCGATATCGAGACTCATCCTCCTCTACTTGCAGCCTCCCTCGCGTTTGTTGAGACGTAATAACCCTCTCGCCAACATCTCACGACAATATCTCAGCCCTGACGATTGCGGCTTCACTAATTAAATAATACGAGGTCTGGTTGGCTCGTTGCTCGCGATAACGAATGAAGTGGTCAATGCGTCAATAAGAATCAAGTTGTATCGCATTTCCCTTGTACCTTTCCTACTTTTTGCTTCCTCATGGAGGAAGCTTTGTGACGGTGAAAATTTTTTTTTCGAGTTTTCAATGTCAATGTTCTTAAAATGTGCCAAAACGTCCAAAAATCATATTTAGAAAAAATGTCCGGATGTGTGTGTGTATGTGTGTGTGTATGTGCTGGCACTGTAAAATCCAAATTGTTATAACTCGAGAACGGTTTGAGCTACAAGGCTCTAGTTTTGCATAGATGTTAATCTATACCAGCTCTTCGTTTGCTGAGAATTTTGTCCGGATCGCTAGAAAAATTCGAATTCTACAGCATTTTGAAATTTTCAAAAAAATGGTGTCACCGCTCTAACTTTCGCAAATTTTAAGATTTATTACTAATTTTTTTTTTATAATTAGAGTATCATAATAGGAAGGTTGGTATTGAATTTGGGAAATATCGGTTGAGCGGTTTAAATTTTATGGGTTTTTGAATTTTACGAAAATATTAGTTTTTCGAAAAATCGTTTTACCGTGTATCTTGAGCACCATGAGGAAGCAATTTGCAAATTTCAATTTGCAGCCTTTTTTCCTTTTTTCTCATCCTCAACTGTATAGAGAGTTATTTATTGATGTTGGAAAATCGAAAACGCTGTCTTTCGAGGCTCGTCGGAATTTTGACAGTAGTAATTGGACAAATCGATTGGAAAATAAGATTCAAAGATCTTCGGGCTAAACTGCTTTTTACTCGTGCTTAGGAGAAATTGAACGGTGCGAGGCCACCCGGTCACGCGAGTGCGAGCAACAAAATCGAGGGCTCTTCAAAGTCCGTACAATACAATGTACCGCGCGAAGCCGATATACCATCACGTTTTGAGAGACGTTTTTTTTATTCTCGCTCGTTTTCTCCGTACGGAATTACGCTTTGAACATTTGGTAATTCCGGGGAGTCCCACAGCGGGCGCCTTGGCGCGAGACGTCCAACGAAACAAGTAAAACGAGAGAAAGGGAGAGGAGATGGAAAGAAAGAATCGTTGAACGTTCAACTTTCAGACCCACGTCGATCCGGACGTGGACCGATGATCCTTGGCTTATCGAAACTCGCTTTTGCTTACACGTATACTTGCTCTCGGTTTGGCTGGCAATCATTTTCTTCGTGGGGGTCAGTTGGGTGCGGTGCGTGGGATCGAAAACTCTTTCTTTTCTTTTTCAATCCCTTTTTTTTGCTTCCTCACCAAAGCAGGCAACACGCGAGACGAAGTTGTGCAGTTGGCAACGAATCGGCTCAAAAAAATGTCATTTTTAAACCTTTTTACAATTTTTTGTTCCGTTAACAAAAAAAATAAAGGCCACGTGAAACATTGTCTTACAAAGTGTTGTCTCAACTTGTCGGAAGAATATTTTTTACGTTATCTCGATCTTGATCATCTGCTCCTTCGCTCTTTCTCTCTCTGGCAAGTCTTGCACCTCGTTCTTCGACCCTACAAGTTACTCGAAGGTTCGTGACTGCGGAGGCTGCTGTCTAGTGCACGAATACGTGTCTTTTCTCTCGCCCCTCGTCCTGGAGCTTCGCTCTCTTATCCCTTTTAGTTCACAGGCACTTTTCGAGGTTCTTTTCCGCACGCGAGGGCCGATTTCTCCACAGATAAACAAAAATCCAAAAGCAACGCGAGCGAGTGTTGAATAACGACGTTTGTGAACAAAACGTGTGTGTGTCACTTTGTCGAGATTCAACCAAGACAAGAATCAAACGTTTGCGCGGGGGAGACAGATTGTGATTGAAAAAGTTCTCGATCGTCCAACTCCTGAAGAAAAAAACATGATTCCCGGTCACTCATAGGTGGCGTTCTACGCGATCCCTTTCATCTCCCTTCGAACTCCAAAAACGACGAAATTCACAGACACACACGCACACGTACACAAAGATACACACGCGAGAAAACCTACGCTCCGCGACTTGTTGATTTATTGCCATCGCGATATTTGTGCGTGTGTTTCGTGGCTCTCGTGATATATTCGAGCCGGGTCTCCGACCCACGAAACTTTTGATTTATGTGCAAACAGCTCGAAATATGTCTCAATTATAAATTATCACAATCGTGTTTATACGGGGGGAATACAATGGAACACGTAGAAACTGATGTTGTTCTCTTCTAATTATTATTTATCATCGAAAGAAAAATATCAACTAATTAAAAAGCATTAATGAAGTTTTCAAAAATGATCGATTAACCCAACAATTTATAGATTCCATTGAATCGGTAAATCGTTAAATCGTTAGAATCGATAAACTCGTGAGAAAAGATTCCGCTGTGCCATCCACGCTGGAAATCTCGATTAATTGAACAAACAAATCTTTAGTTACGGAAAATTCCATTGTTTTGCCAGATTTAGTTGACACTGTCCATTTGGTTTCTCAGTGCATGAATCCAGCCTTTTTTTCACGTTAACGGGTTCTCCCTCATCTCTATCTTGAATCTCTACCACAGCCCCATGGTTTCCAACAACGATTATGTATGGGACTCGGAAGCACGTAAAGAAACGGTATCGCGTTTGTCCGCGCGCAGCTATAGAGTGTTTAAACTCTATTATATGAAATTTCTATTCTAAGAACGTACTCACTGCTGGGCTAAACACACGATGAATTACGTGAACCCGCGTGTCTCTGACCCACGTCAGCTGATCAAAAGGAGAATCAGTTTGTGGCTTTGCTTACAATTGTTGTGAATTTTCTAAACGACGACCTTATCGCGTATTTTGGGTCAATCTGACCCAAGGCGTTTTTAAAATCGTTATAATTCGTAAAAATTTATATTTTTCTATAATTGAATGGCAAGAGGCGACAGAAAAGTGTCCGGGCCAAATCGATTCACGCGGATGCAAAACAAAATTTTGAACGTCCAGCAACAAAGTTGTAACGAGCAAATAATCGGGGTACTTGATATAATGACACCGCATTAATTAGCGTGTTTCCACTCTTTAAGGGTGCGCCCGACCCTCGTGTACCCCATGCCAGGGTTTCGAGAATGAGCAACCTGTTGCTTCCCCTCCATATTGTGTTGTGTATACAGATAGTGCGGCGGTGGCAGGCCGAGGGCGGTTAATACCAGAGATTTCGTGCGCTTAAGTAAACGCTCGTTTCCTCCCTGAAGTTCGGGGGCGTACACGCGTCACCGCTTATCATCCCTTGCTGTCCTAATAACGATCGTAACGGAGGCACACACGATTGAGTGGTAAATTACACGCACAAAAGGGTCGCATGCGAATGAATCGTGTTGCATGAGGATTTGACGTCTGAAAACTCGATTAAATTGGAATAATTATAAAAGTGTAATTAAAACGATTTTAGTAATTGATTCATACCCGCCGCGTGATTCTTGTTGCAGGAGAAAATAAAAATTTACTGCTGCTCCCATCCGCTATCAAGGGACATTCGAAAGTCTCAATACGTACAGATATATACGTCATTTTGTACTGGATATAAGAACCCGTCGAGGATACATATAAATAAATAAATCCTCGATATACATGTGCGCACACATATAAACGCATATATATATATTTAAAAAGAGCGATCAGATCGCCGAGGCAATATAATTTATAACTTGTGGTCCGCCGCAGAGGTAACGTGTTTCACTGTTCTGCCCCTGTATTTCCTTTATCTCGATATATATACGCACGTCCACCCACGCACTCGCGTGAAGTTTTGCTGCTTCGAACTCCGTTTGTATGACGAAGAGATTCGCGTTGGTGCGAACGGTTTCATTGCGTGTAAAGCGTTGCAAAAAAGCACGTGGCGCGGTTGGATCGAACGGTCGGAATCGACCCGGTTCCCCGTCGAATTTTAAGCCCTTCTGAGTCTTCCCACCGGAGCCATGTTGCTTCATATCAAAAGGGCAAATTTTACCTTATGTGGAAATATTGCTGCGGCCCTTCTGGCACGCGCGCGGCCATCGATTCAAAAACACGAACGCGATATTACACCAAACGTTTGGGTGTTATCCTTCCAACAGGACATTCAGAATATCCTCCGCATCGTCTCATGCACCGGGAGCAAGAGAGAGGGCAAGAATTACAGCGACAACGCAATTGTCGTTTATCGTCGCACCCGGGATTTACGGTTTCGCGGAGCGCACACTCGCGACGCGTATATTTTCTCTTCGCTACGCGAAAACTACATTCGCCAAAGCGACGCGCTCTTCGCACGGACCGCAGCATCCGCGAAAGACTCACCGTTTGATACCGACCAACCAAACTTTCCTTGTACGATTCATCAAACCGCTATCGCTCGTATATTTCGCCCTTTTCGACGCCTCTTTTCCCATATATACTTGCATCTATATATGCAAGTCCAACGTCCATGCGCTCATACACACAGGCCTCTGTATAGATTCTTAAGAGGTAACGAGTTTAAAGCTTCTCTGCTGCTTTCTCCTCTCTCTCTCTTCCTCTCGCTCAACATCTCACCAGCTGTTGCCCTCCAGCTCTTTCTCGTACTTCACGAATCACAAATCCTGATCTATCTTGATCGCTTCGCCAGGAGGTGGAAAATATGGTGATAGGGAGTTAATAAAATGTAAGAACACGAGATAAAGATTCAATATCTGTTAATGTCGCTAAACCGTTATTTATATCTCTATTTATTTATCGATTATTTGCTGACAAACATATTCAAGCTAATAAATAAAATTTGAGACTCCAAAAACAGAATAATCACTCGGATTGAAATTATTTTCATTTAGAACGATCGATATACTCATCAGGAAAGATTCGCAATAATTATTTTGTTTCTTTTATACGAAGAATATACGGAGGGAAGAAAACAAATGGAATTTAAAGAAGAGGGTCATGCTAATGCGGCGTGCGGCGCGGAGGGATCTTCGGGATAGGGTCAAACGAAACGCAGCAGGTGATCCATCATCGCAACGATTAGCAAGACGCAAACTAAGCTCGCTGCGTATATATCGCATATAGCCTATATGTTTCCTTTTATTCCGGAGCGTGGGCGGAGTGGGTGTTACGAGACACGCGCGTTCTCGTCGACTATATCCAACAAATTATTCAGCTCGATCTCTAGCTGTGAGCGTATACGAGAGTGATTATATTAATGAAGGAGATCCGAAGCTGTGCCGGACACTGCGTGTGGGACACTTTTCTAGCAGATCGAGTTCGAATCACTCCCAAGAATCGAGTACAGCTGTCAATTTTTAAGTGACACCGAATCCATCATATTCGTGCTGGTCCTTGTCGAACGAATAATTTCTTGTTTTTTTTTCCTCCGTGTAACGTTGAGCCACAAATACAGTGAAAGTTGACGTTTTAAAAATACTCGATGTACAGCAATTGTTTCTTTAAATCATAGTGAAATTTAAAAAAATACCATTTTCGTCGCGTTATTGTTTAATTTTGATGAAATACGTTAAAGGCGATCGCGTTTCGCTTCGCGCGATTATACATTTTTCTTCTCCCGCTATGCGACTGCTCACCGTGTCTCCTGCGCTGTCAGGAACGGAGATCTTTTGGACAGACATCGTATTCATCGGCTCTGAATTTCGAGGGCCACTCAGAGGGTCCCCGCCAGTCATTTCTGGTATCTTTGCAGCCCACACCACGTGTCAACTCTCGTAATATCGAGATCGCGGAGAAGGAGAGAGAAAGAGAAAGAAAAGACAGAAATATCCAGACGGAGGAGGGAAGAGACATGAAAAAAAAAGGATTTAAAAATCCATCCCTGGTACTCAGGATTTTATTATTCCTCTCAATCTCCCGCGAGACAAAAATAAACGAAATTCATTTAATTATTGGTTTTATCCCTTATAAGTGAATTCTTAATTAATATAAATCTAAATGATGTATAATTGGGGAGAATTTAGTGGCTTTTAAAAAGCTGGAGACGAGAGCATATCAATGGGCAGGTTAAAAACGTGTGTCTTATCTTGCCACATTAATCTCGCGTCCACGAAATAATTCAACTGCGATTTCGTAATTAATGCGCAAAGAATATTCGACAAATATCACAAGAAACAAGACCGCTGAAATATAAAAGAGAGAGAGATAAAGTGACTCGAGTATATTTGTAGCAAGTCCATGATGAGGCCGTTTGGGACACGAGCTCGGTGGCATTTGGGATATCTTTTTTTAATTATCCTCATTTACTAAAATAATTTAACGCTGATTTGGAGGATCGATTAAAATCACAGCCACGAATAAAAGTTCTTGACTCGCTCTCTCTCTCTCTTTCTCTCACGTTTTATCGCTCGTTATGGCGGTCAAGTTTTTGGAGCTTCGTATCAGCAGGAGCAACTATGGTACGAGATGAGAGTTCACTCAATATCATATCTGTATAGTTTGGAATATATAAAACTGCCTGAAATCGATATCCGGCGATTTGCCGTGCGGGCGCGTTAACTCGCCCGATAAATCAGCCTCGATTTGCCTTTGCTCATGTTTTTGTAAGATCGTATGCTCTCTCTGCCCGAGTGAGTGTATCCCTCGACTAGATTGCTCGACGTTGGTTAACGGTAGTTATTAGCTGTTGCCTGGTATAATCCTTGAATTAATTATTCAAATACGCACATGCTGCCTCGTCTGTATATACTTGACTATACAAAATTATTTGCATATTATATAAATGTGAGTAAAAGCCAGTGGACCCCCGCGCTGTTCGATTGGCTTTCGAGATTCTCCTCTCAGTTTGGCACACGACCCGGCGAGAGCTCTTCTCCATAATATTATTCCACACAATATCAAAGCAAATAGTAAATACTTTTGGTGTTCAGGGCGGGGGCGCGCATCGATGTTTTTCGTTGCTAAGGCAATTATTCTCTTGATTAGGTTAATGAGCGCCTACGTATGCGTATCGGCTGTGAGTTTTCTACTTGTTTATAAATACGTGTCTATTTTGCTGTCTGGAAAATTTCATACGTCGTCGTCAGCCACATTATGTTGCTCCTGGGCGGATGCTGACAATATGAATTAGCCGGTTTCGCTGTCTACGGAGTTTCGCAAGATCCGAACTACTATAAACCGTGAGAAAACGCTCGCTCAATGTTTTTCTCGAATGTTTAGAATTATTCTTGACAAATTTCCATAATGCCTTCGAATGAGAATCGCAAAAGACTCGAGTCGATTATTCCGCAGGAGGCCGACCGAGTTAAGTGTTGCTGAAATTTGGACAATAACACTTGGACAAAAGTAGCGATAATAATGAATCAAACAATTGACTGTCCGTGCAAAATATTGCGGAGAACTTTATGTCGAATTTCCGAGATTTCCATCGACGTTGGGAATATCAAATAATGAATTTCTACCACACTCGCCAACCCGAGCATTGTTCATATTTCTCGATCCACAACGTTAATTACGAACGTTTGGAGATTGATGGTCACGTGGTTGCCATGAATAAATAATATCAGTCTCCAAATTTCGCCTGATTTTGACAGATCTTTTGGTGCTGTGTCTTCTTGTTCGCAGTCCCTTATTCTCTCGGCTTTCCCCTCCGTTCTCGATATCGCATTCCCATTACGTGGACACTTTGAAATTATTTAAGGACCTTGAGAAATTGATGACAAAGTCCAATTAAATGAATACAAACCCAAACGAACCGACTCGCCCGCGTGTACAAATACGAAATTGATTGTGTTACGAATTGGTCGAATAATTTTCAACGTGACTGTTTGATTACTTTGTAAGTTGATGATTGTGCGAAGGAAATAAGACGCGGAAAAAGCGAGTGAGAGGATTTTGCAAATGCAACAAAGTTGGCGATGCAAATAAATGCAAATAGTTTATAATAGGAGCGTATACGTGGAGAGTACAGAAAATACATGTTATATGTGGATAGAAACGTGGATGAGGATCGTACAGTGGCATTCGTTGTTCTTCCTAATGGGCTTCGCATTTCTCCCGTCGCGCGGGGGCTTCCACAGCCAGCTGATTATGACATGTTGGTAGCGTCTGGCACACGGTGTTGTTTCTATATGGGTAATATAAGCGATACCTCTTTCTCTCGTCCAAGGAGGGAGCAGATCCATAGCGCGTGCTCCAGGCACCGGAACGCCATTTGCCCGGCTAATGACTCGCGGACACTCGTCTCCCAAGATCGTCTATTACACTGCAGCGAGCCTGAAGGGAGCACAACCCACACGGATAATGATATACACGTTTATTAAGGTAGTTCCTTGTAGCTGCGACAAGTGAAATACTATTTTAGCAATAAAACCTTTTCGGAATGCTGTGTAACGTCGTTAAAAACTTAAATACGATTTGGACGTGATTTCGGTGATAATGAGTTGAGAGATAATTAAGGGAAACAATGAGAAAATCTATGGATCGTTACGCGAAAGTTCAAATGACCCAGATATTTAAAAACTTTTGCTAAGCTAATGTGCAGGCTGAAGAGATAAAATCTCTGGTTATGCTATTTGCATGGCCTGGGGCAAGGTTGCGGAGAAGAATAGCGCAAGGTGGAGTTTTGTTATAAAAGTTGAAAAGAAAAAGAGCAACGACACGTGTGTATGTAATGAAGCGTGATGGGTTGGCGAAGGAATGGACGTGTCTGATAAAATATACAAGTTGGAAGAGACTCGCGGTGGTTTTTGTATTATAGTAATAAGAGTTTTTACTTTATTTTCGATTATTTAGCTCCCTGCTTAAGAAACGCGGAGGGAGATGGTGTCGGGTGCGAAAACGAAGCGCTGCACATACGTGCACAGCAGAGCTGTGATCACACAAGCGCATCTCACGCCCAATGCGAGTCAGCCCGAGCGTGGATAATGCGTTAGTGCTAAATTTACGTTCACTCGGCGAGACGTGCGCGCGCTCTCGCATCTCTAGACGTACGTGGGAGGAGTTCGCGAAGGCTCTCACCTTCGCGCGATTCTCGCGTGCTCATCCCGCGACGCTCTTTTCAGTTCCGTGTGTGCGTATAAGTAAATGCATAAATATATACAGTCGAGAGACGCGCGACTGAGAAGCAAAAGGACGGAGAGATGCGAGAGTTTTACGTCGTTCGAATCGCCGAGTTTCGTCCTTGTGGCTTTCGGAGGCTGCGAAACTGCAGCATTCGTATTTGAGCTTGCGCAACGACGGGCGACGACGGTGTTGCCACTTGACTGGCGATTTGTTACTCCCAACCTTACGCGATGAATAATTGCTCGACGTCGTATATATATTTGTAGTGGATATACACTCCCCCCCCCCTCCTCCTCGTCTTTTTTGCTCTCTCTCTCTCGTCATCATCATCATTTTGTTTCTCTCTCTCGCTCTCTCTTCCACTGTTCTCAGAGTGCACGTTTGCACACCCCCGCACTCCGGAGCAAGCAAAGACACACGCGGTAAACCGCGCGGAACGCTCGACTCAGAAGCTCGAGAGATATGACTCTTCCACGCCGATGGAATCGTTTCCTCGCGGAGATTCTTCTACGCAAGATCCGACCTCGTCGCGTCTTCATCTTCGCTCTCTCTAGCTCGCGTCTCGTATCTCATCAACGACTGCTCCTCTCTTCGGATACTTGTACATTTATATAGACTGTTTTGCTGCTTGGGTTTCGCACACGTCTTATTCTCGCGTGGGGTTCGCACGACGCGTTCACCCACTCGTTTCACGAGACCCTCGTCGTCTCTCTCAACACACTATATTTTTATGGTCCTTCGGGTTTGAATAACTGCACTTGATGCTGTGGGAAACTATTTTTTTCGCGATTTAGCTTCGGGGTTGATTGGGAATTATAATATTAAAAAAAAAAAGGATTAAAAAGCATCGTAGATTTGAAAATATTGAATGAAATTCTATTAACGCTCGATTTTCCTCAATTCCACGTGCAAACGAATGAATTTTCAAAACTTTCGAGAACGTTATTCCGAGTCTTTGATGTGTATCCGTTTTATTTGTGTTTCTGATTTACAAATCTCGTCCAGAAATCGAGAGTTTGCGTTGTGGTAGCAAGAAATCCGACGAAATGAGAGAGAGAGGGAGAAGGGAATGATTTTCGGGCCCGGACGATCACTGCGAGCGAGTTAGTATTTCACTCAACAGCGATAAGGATCGACGTGCCGCGATAAAGTAATAAACAAAGCATTTCCACAGTTTGTGTTACGTCTGATGGATCGTATTTTCGTGCAAATAAGGTACCGTCGAGAATTTATTTTATTAGCAATCAATTATTCCTGTGTCGCGCGATTTTTGTTACGTTTTGGGGGGCGAAAGAGCGAGTCGAAGAACTCGGGATGGTCATCGAACTTTGCACAACAGCTTTCTGGCTCATTTATCGCGGGGAAAGTGTGAAAAACACTTAATGTGTATAAGCAAGAAGAGAAATGGAAGTAAAGTTGATTTCCACGAGACTATAAGGCATATAATCCAAAGGGAGCATTAATTAAGCTTGTAGTCATAATACTGTCCGTATACGCCGAGCAGTCTGAAGAACGAGCCTGCCTCGAGACTATAACGAAGATTCCAAACCCGCACTCTGCATTTATTGTGCAAAAGGCCTCGTTGAATTAACGGATTGCAAAAAGTTCACGCTGTACCGCGTTGAGAAACCGAAATTGGGGTGTGGTAGAGCCAGAGAACGAACAGACGTATACGAAAAACAAAATAAAAGAGACAACGCGACAACAAAAACGGAAAAACTATGAGAATAATCGCGATGAGACATACCGAAAGAGGTGAAAGATAACCCGGTGGGTTTTCGCGTTGAGAAGAGGCGGACAGTTCCGAGACTAAACAATGCGGGGAGCACTCGCACTCCCACTTTCCATTGTGGACGTTTGTATTCAACTTCTGTTTTGTCACCGCATCAGAAAAAAACGATAATTCATCGGGATGTATACGATTGATATGGAAAAAATGAGGAAACAGCTTCATGCTCGAGTGTGTTTCATAAAAACATACTCAAATTTTCATTTAATTCGTGCATCATGGAATCGAGAAAGATAATCTTTCGAGTTAGTTGCATTTTCTCTGGCGTGCTGCATATATTTGGCCTCCTTGTCGTTTTTTCAGTCCCCTCTCCTCTGCAGCTCTCTTTCTCGACGGATCGCACTCAAAGATCTCGCCCACTTGGGATAATTGCGTCGAAGACATGCGACGATCAACTTGCTCCGTGTACGCTCTCACTGAGAGAACGACGTTCTGCTAAATCTCCACCAATCTTCTTCTTCCTCGTTTTCTCTTTCTCTCCTGCTCGACTCGGACGATCTATTTCGATCGAGTCTCTTCGATATTTCTCCCTCTTTTTCTCCCAATTTGGAGGCCTTAATGTGTGGAATTCAAAATCTCGTGTAGATTCGACAATTTTATTTTTGGCGAAAGATTTTTCTTTGCTGATAAATTTTGATTCGTCATCGATAAATCTCAATCAAAACCATTGCGCTCGAACGATGAGTGAAAAAAAATTGACATTTAAGCGACTTACGTTCGGAAAAATGCCTTAACGATTAAGAATATGAAGAAAAACAAAACAATTTGTAAGATTGCCAGATCTTTGGGAAGCTTTTGAGAAATTCCATTATTTGCGTGTAATTTAGAGACTCGGCGCGTTGCTCTTTCGAGTATATTTGTGTATGAAGCAAGTTATCACGCAGCCGATCCGTAACGAAGAGAATTGCAGACAGAGGAGAAAATAAATATATGCAGAGAGCGACGGAAAGGTCGTTTACAGAAAGCCTGCGAGGACAATGCCAAAAAACGATCGTTAAAACTTAGTCGCGTTGCAGGAAAACGAGAAAAGCTGGTGCGAGAGCTTTTGCGCGTGTCCGTGACCGCCCTCTTGTATAAAGACTCTGCACTGGAGAATCTGCGCCGTTCGCACATCCCCGCCCGTTATTATATAGAGACATTGCCAACTCGAGATTCCGCCCCGCTTCTTCGTCCTTTCTGTTTTCCTGTCTCTTTTGGTTCTCGAACCTTCTTGCCTGGAACCACCGCGATCGACGAGCAACACACTATACAGGAAGTTCAGTCTTTCAAGGTTAATACAGAAAAACCACAACAATTGTGACGGTTTGGATCATTTCGCAATGTGAAACAAAAAAAAATTTAGGATCCTCATGAATCATCCTCATTGATGCGAACGAACGCACTGGACACGAAGTTTATTTTCGTTATGTTGTATAAATAAAAATGTTATGTCGAAAGAGTATAAAGAATTCGTAAATCTCGAATGCGTGGACGATGAGTCAGGGATTCCCTGTGTTCTCGTTCGACAGTGTATTATCTCGTATGCGGTGGCAAGTGTCGTTTTGAGCACTCTCGCGCGTTTCTTTCCCTCCTCTTGGTCGATGTTGCGGTCGGCGGCGTATATAGCACGGAATAGCGTTGTCTCGACTGGGTTTTGGTAGTCGCGAGGTCGCGGAGAGTTCGCGTCGCATCGAGCACAAGTGCAAACAGCGAAAAGCTCGTTCTCTCTCCTTGTTCCTTTTGGGCTTTCTCGGTCTCGTTGCTTCTCTTGGTTTCTGCGGCGTTGTTGGTGCACAAAAGTCGGTTAGAGATGGTGGCGAGTATGCACCCCACGCCACCGCCGCCGCCAACTCGAATAATTCACATTGTCCGTCGGGAATGGCCGTGTGTGAAGTACCGTCGCTCTCCAGGCTTTTCTTTTGCCAATTATTTCGGGACGTGGCGCGAGGAAAGAAAGCCTCGCACGGAGAATAGATCGCGCGATTTTCCGAGGACTAATTTAGTCCCGCGCGGTTCTCTGTTCTCATACCCACCGTGCACACTCTCTCTTCCTCTCTCGCTTTTTTGGAATGACAATCTTAACGGTGGAGCCTGTGTAACCATTCAAGAATGAAATAAACGACGTTCTAATGAGTTTTCCCTTTGTTAATCGCCAATCTGCCGAGAGACTGATTTTTTATACAAACACGTTTTGGCATATACTCCGTGGCACTAAAAAACTTTCGAAGCATGTCGGATTCTTGAAAAAATCTTATTTTTTCTCTAAATTTCTCTAAAAATTCTATATTTTTCTTGTATTTTTTGTTTTTTTCCTCATTTCTTTGCGGCACTCGATCGCACGCACCGAAAAAAAACGAGCAGGCAGCATAGATTCGATTCTCGTTACCTCTATTCCGAGTAAGAAAAAAAAAATCTCATTACTTTGCTCACACATCGTTCATCTTCCTCGGAATTTTTAGTGACGTTGCTGGCCATAATTTTATTTTTCCTTTCAACCTCTGCCACATGAAAGATTCATTTTCCCTGTACGTAAGTTTCTCGCTTGATGCACTCCGCAGGTTCGAGAGACTTTCGTTCTATTTAATTCATTCTCTATGCATCTCTCGCGTTCTCTGTTGATAACTTCTGAAAATGCATAAGATAGAGCGAGAGCGAGGAAGCAGATCGCGAACGTGATGCCCAGCAGCAACAGCACCTTCCAGCTCGACGAATTAATGCTCCCGGTGTTCGTGGATCCGCGCTTGCCCATTCATAACGCGAATGTTATTAGCGCAGATCGCAACTCGGATAGTCCGCGGCTATATAGGCCTCCTGGACCCCTCTCGTGTGCTCTACCTCGTCGTGTGGTTAAAATAAAGATGATGAATGCTCGAGGGAACGTCCTTCTTCACCGTCTCACTTCGATCCTCCCCACCACCCTTTTTTCGTCCGACTTTAACCCTTTTTACATTTACATACCTATACACATAGAAACGAATCAAATACAGACTCTCGCGAGCTCTGGACCCGACCAGACTCTCCCAAGATGTAGATTCGTATCAGTTCTGACTCTCGTTTTCTCACTCGAACAATCTTTCTATCCGCGCCCACCAAACTCGGTCTCAGCTCGATCCTCCAAGTCAGAAATATCTGTCAAATTCAAAAGCTTTTGGAGCCCCAAACACTTTTCTTTCCGTGTGTTAAAATAAAAAACAATTAAAATTGTCACTCAAAAATTTCAATTTTTCAATCGAAAAATGACGTGCATTTGGTTTTTTTACATTTTTTTGGGATTTTTTTGTTTGAAATGTAGAAAATAAAGAGTGTACGTGAGATTTGGATTTCGAGAGCACACGTAGCAAATTTTTAATTGGATGATTAATGAATTTATCAATTTTCATAATGGTTTGAGCTTTTTCTCACTACGATCGAAATAATTGCCTGGCTTATTTTTACACTCTTTCGAGAGAATTCGCTTGCGTCCGGATAAAGCTATTTTCTCATACTGGTTTGGCGTTTAATGATTAGCACTAATTATCACGAGTAAGTTGGGTTTTCTCATTGGGAGTGAATTCATATGAGCTGGGGGAGGAGGGGAATTTCCATCTGTCGGATGTGTCTGAGCTCGCGAGACTGATGATCTGACGATCCCTCGAACTCGGAGAAGTTGCGTAGGCAGAGAGACTAAACGCGTTTCGAATGTATATAGATATATAAATACACGAGTATATGGGCTCGTATGTAAATGCATATATAAACGTATAAAGAGAAAGAGAGCCAGGGGTGCGGATAAACGCAGTAAAGCAATGTCGAGAAAATCTACGATAATGTCCCAATGGACACGAGATGCCCGTTTTCTCGCCCATATAACCCCCGTTTTTCTTCTCTCTCGTACTCACTCTTTCCGCGACTCCCTCCTTTTCTCTCGCTGGCAAACTATTATACGAGAATCGTCCAAGCCTCGTTGCGATCTTGTCCAGGTTTCTTTAATCGTTGCTTGAGGAGAAAACATCGAAATATCATATACGCAAAGGATTTCTCTTCGTTTCGCGTTGTTGTTTGTACACAGCAGCCTGCGATTCAGTGTTGATGTAATTGTCGAGAATAGTAGAATTCACCGATTTTTATGCAGGCATTAAAAATTCAGTTGGTTCGTATGAAAATTCAATTGGGAGAATGCGGAAAAGTTGGAAATATCATGAACTAAAAAAAACGAATGGAAAATGCGATTGGATGAGTTACGGAACAGAGGAAAAATTTGTTCTTAGAGGTCTGTGTGGTTATATTTCGATTATTCTTACGCAATTGCTCGCGGCCTCGTTCCGTGGAAATGAGATTGAAAGGAAAGCAGCAGGGTATTATTCTTCGGTTTTGTCTGGTTGTTCGCTCTTCTCCACTCCTCCGCCGCAGCGATATACCACCCTTGTCATCAACTGCGACCTGTCGTCGTTGTTCTCGTCGTTGTCGACATCCTCGTCGACGGATACAACGCGGAATAGGGCGTAAGAATAGGGCGCAAGAGGGAGGTTTATAAGCGTATACGAGAGAAAAGGCAAAACCGATGAGATTTTGCGCCGACTATATGGACATTGGTGCTTGTAGCTTTGGACGTTGAGCGATGCTGCGAGACGAGCGATTGTGTTCGCTCGAGGATTTCGCGGGGTCGGGGAACGATTCTCGCTCTAAAATTAGGGACAGCCAAAAACTCTCAAATCTTCTAGGTCTTCTGTATCTTTGCTTCATTGCGAGTCAACTTTTTTGACCCTTCCTTGACACACTGGGTCATTAAGACCCGAAATAATTTGGCACTGTTGCAAATTTTCCACGGTATAGCACATAATTAAATAATAAAAAGAATAGAATAAAGTGAGAGGACAAAAGCGACGGAAGAAACGAAAGTTTTATTATGGCAAATGGCTTTGCGACACAGGGTGGTCTCGTGGCTCGGACGCGGTGTGCGAGCATGTAAGATCCTCATCCTTTTCATCGTCTTTTCTGCTATTATACACGCGCGCGTGCTTCGATCCTTACGACGTTACCTTCGGAATGACTCGTATACACAAAACACCTTTATGTACACTGCTTGCATATATTTTGGAGAGAGAAGATTCTCGAGGAACATAGGACGAGCATTGCCATCGCACCATTAAGTATTAATCGTACGGATATGCATATTAGCTTGGAACTGATTCTGCAGGGATAGCGCATACATGCGTGGGCTCTGCCTCTCTCTCACTCTCTCGCTCCATTAGGCCATCCGCAGCAACATTTATGTGTCTATATGCGCATATTATACACAGATGTATATTTGCGAGATAATATTGCCATCGATGATGGTCCCGAGAAGGTTCGTTCGATACCTGAATGTTGGCATAAACGTGCATCACTTTGTAACGACCACACACGCGCATACACGGATACATTCGTGCTATTAGATCGCTGCCAGAATCAAACCGATCGTTCTATGGATCAGCCCGTAAAGCGACTCCCCGCGGGACACTCGATTCCATACCCATCGTGCCTATTACCCAAGCTCCAACCACTTCCAGCTACGAATCTTCCGGGCACATATTTGCAGATTATGCGAGCACAAACGTACGATTCACCTGTGTAGATATATTTACAGTTTTGTCCATTATTTTCATCCGCGTGCATTCACGGAGTTTTATCACTGGGGAAGAAAAAATGATCTGGAAAATGTCTGAAATTTCGCGATCTCCGGATCATCATCAAATAATTCATTTTCGCATCAATTTTTGATTTCTGTGCGAGACTAAACGAGTTCGTGTTATTGGCGATTGGCATAATCATTAATCCAGTCACCCCCGTGGCAGATAATACGCGAATGAATCTGAAATTGGGATCAATCTTGTATTGTGATTGATTCTCGATGGATTGTATAACGAGGTTAATTACCGAGAGAGAGATCTCAATCGCTCGTGCACCAATTATCCCGCATTTCTGGTGCCAAATGATTCGCATTCGGGCGCTCAAGCGAATGGGATCAGTTTTGGTCGATCGAGGAGGAGATTGATTTTATTTTCGGGTGATTTATTTGATGGGAATAACATTAGGACATGATGAGAGTGATTTGAATTAATTAGAGTAACGTGGAAATCCTGCGTGGTCCATATAACAGTCTCTTGCTTTCCCACGATGTTAATTGCGACTGTTATTTATTTATTTCGATGTCGCTTTCCATCTCGGACGTAAAATGTACCGGAAAGATGGCGGGGAGTCTCTAGAAATGAGTGATTAAAAAATAATTAATTAGAGCGTGTGAGTCTTTGCGATCGCCCAGCGTGTGCTTGATGTCTCTCAAAATTTGAATTGTAAAGGCGCAGCCCAGATAATATTGCTTAAGGAGATCTTTATGGTTAGATTGAAAATCGTGGTTTAAGGGCATCGAGTAACTTAAAAATCCCGCGCAGACCGTGATTTGTTTCGAAATGATCGCAGAGACTATTTATCTTAGTAATAAAACCGTGAGGGAGAGAAATGTGTAAACGTATGCGAGCGCATCTGGGCGCACAGGTAGCCGTTACGCGATCGTGCGCGGGGCATCTTGGATTCGGAGAGCGAATTGGGAAAGGAGGGTGTGAGCATCCCCGGGAGCTCTTTCAGTGAATGGGAGTAGAGTCGAGAACGAAAAACGAGTAGTCTTGAATCTCACTATCTCGCTGCATCTCTTTCCCTCTCATTTCATCCGGTCCCCTTCGTTTTTTCTTGCTATTCTCTGTAGCGAAGGAAGGAAGGGGGAAAAGAGATCGAAAAGGACAAGGCAACCGCGGTTCTTACTCCTTGGTACGACTTGGCCAGGCCCTTCTCGACAACTCCACCAGGTTTTTTTACTCATTTTTCTACTTCTTCTTTTCCTTACAATTTTTTATTTTCTCTTGTACTCTCTCGCCTAATTTTCTTCCTCCCCCTCGAGTCCTCGCACTTTGGCAAAAGGCGTTGCGTGATTAATCGTTCCTGAGTGCTGCGGTAGAGGTTGAAAAACTTTGGCGAATGGTTGAGGGTGTGAGAAAATCTGGACTCAACGATTTGTACGATCCAGGGAAATTCGTGACGTGTTGTCTCTGTTTTGTCTTGACTCTCGTTTGTCTGGCGTGTTGGGCTCAATTTTGTCGACGCCAAGTACAATAATTCTACATCTGTAATTCTGGTTTTTTATCTTTCCATATCGTCTCACGATGCTCCTCTCGTTAGCGATCGATGGACGCAATAAATTTTCATCCTTATATGACACATAGCCCAATCGATGTGTGCACACGCACGTATGCGTCTATAATAATAATAAAAAAGGTACAAAATTAAAAAATACGGTACCACACAGAGGCGAGACGAGTCTCTCACGCGCGCGCGGCGTCTCGGACGAGTTTTATCAACTTGTATATTTAGTAGCGAGAAATTCGTATATGCTCGCGTGGAGAGGGCGGCGGCTCAGACTAATTTCCATTTATTCGTCAGCGAGAAAGAAAGAGAAAGAGCGAGAAAGCAAGTGAAAGAGAGAAAAAGATAAATTCTTAATTAATTATCGCGCTTATGGATCTCTCGCGACTGGTTTCTTACAGATTCGACAATCGCGAATCTAAATTCGTTAAGTTTAACATATGTATGTTTGTGAATTCTTGTTTAAATGCGTATACATATATATTTATTTATGTGTGGAGGGCTATAATGTATCTTTTTTGGCCCCTTGCTCGATCATCTGTTTCCAAGTCCTTGGAGATGAGACCCTCATGCTCTTCTCGTATATATTACGGATTCTCTTTTGGCTATATAGACGTTTTTAAGAAATTTTATCTACGTTCGTTTTATATATATAAATATATGGACTTAAATATGGGACTCCCCCTTGGTAGGTCCCCCTGGTAAAATCGTAACCGAAATTCTCTGGCTTTGGTGTTGGCCCTTCGGGCTTACACTTTCGCCCCCTCCATCTCCCCGTGTGTTTGCCACGCTTTGTAATGAGCCTCGTCGCTTGAATGGAAGGAAGACGAGGCACGGGACAAGATTCTTTTATGCGCACATCGGATTTCCGAAGAGACTTACCGCACGGCCGTCGTGCAACCGTTGAGTCTTCTCGCAACCCTCGTTTTTTTATAAAGAGATCGAGGGGGGGGGGAGAGTTTGAGAACGCGAAGGTCGGTGCGGTTTAACACCCCACGAGCATGCGGCATCGCGTTATGAATCGACGTTTCTCAGCTGTTTCGTCTTTAACTGATAAAAGATCAATTTAACGAGTTTTAACGAGAAAAAAGTGATTGCGCGATCTTTGTGGCGGGCTGGAAACGCGGTGTCAATGAAATATGGAAATGAGGGTCGCACTTTGTAAGTCGCAACGATGACGGCACCCGCACAAAGTGCACAACGAACGCGATCTTGCCCGATCATCTCTCAAGATCGAGTAAACATTGTGCGAGTTAGAGTGAAAGAGAAGAGAGTCGCGAGAGGAAAAAAAAGATAAATAAAAGCGGGTAAGGGAGGTGAGGGAGAAAGGAAAGGCAAAAGGCAGCTGGTCGGGACGATCGGTCTTGGCCTCCGCCGCTTCCTTGGCGCGTGCCATCCCTCGTTGTTCTTTTTTTCTTTACTTTTTTTCCTCCTTTTTTATTGCACCGCTGGTTTCAGGTAGAGAAGGGAGAACGGACGCGCGAGCTCTCTTCGTCGTTTCTTTCCGTATAGCGCGCGCGCTCCAACAGGGACCCTCGACCTCTCATAGAGTCCTACGAGGGAGAGACCCTGCGAGTCAGACAGAGAAGACAAACCGTTCGATCTCCACCCGTAACGTACTCTTCCCGTACCTGCTATGAATAAAGCAGGGACAGAGGGGAACAGAGCGGCAATGAGGTGTCAGTTGAAAAGGGTCAAGGCGAGAGGGAGCACGAACAAGAATCCTCAGGGCGAGTCGAAAGACAGTAGAAAAAGCCACCGCGCGAGCGCTTTGGTCTCTGTTCAAAGGCACAACGTTTACTAACACCTCCAACTTTTTGTGCTACCGGAAGCATTAACGACTCTTCAGCTACCTCGGATCTTCGATTTTCTCATCAAGACCCTTTGAAAAGCCTTCTACACTCGAAATTAAAATGACACTATAGTTACGCTCGATTTAATTGGCAATGAACCTTTTTTCCAAATAAATGGGACAATCATCTCACGCCTCGTCGCTCGCCTACCAAAAACAAGAAACATGATTCTCAATTTAATGAATGCAATCATTTTAATGAAGGCGTACGATCCAATTACATTCGGAGAAATGGAAAAGTTGTACCGAAAGTGTTTTAGGACTAGGAAAAAAAAGGGAACCGGAAATGCTGATGCGTCCTAGATGCTTCAGTGAACGCGCTTCCGGACTGTCAATATATTTCACTGATTAATTAGCCCGTGGTACGCCTCAAGTTTTTTTTTTTCAAACAATGTTACTGGAATTTGCTGCACGTGTTTAACACGAAATTCGTTGTATCTTGAGGTCGTATCGAAAAAATCGATTGACCGTTTGATAAATCCATTGAATTTTGATTGTTAAGACATCGCGGCCAGAGTCGCTGAGCAGAAAATATAATGACAAAAGTAGCACGTTGTAGCTACACGTGTCTCGGCTGGAATATCCCGTGGTGAGATTGCGTCGTTTGAGTAGAGGTCCGAGGAATATACAAGGCATTTACAAAGTCTTTCACAATCTCGTTCGTCTCCTCTTGAGGCGAGAGGGAAAAAAGAAAAAGAGCAGGGAGTCAGTAGCCCAAGATGAGAGACCGAGAGAGAGAGGGAGAGATTCGCAGTGCAGCATAGACTTGGCCACCCTCGCAACAATATTTGGACACGGTCGTTCTCCGACGTGACAAATGGAGTCTCGAGAGCTCTGTTGGAGGAGCGTACAACAGCGTGTGTTGGACTTTCGCTCTGTCTTTTGGTGTATGAACGTAAAATATCTACTGTCGTACAAGATACGAGAGTTACCATGGTCAGTTGGTTAATATAATAGCAGTAGCGATGTTGTAGCGGGTGTAAATGTGGCGAGGGAGGAAAACACAGAAACGGTGGAAACGATAAAGAGAAGGAGCGCCGCAAAGGTTTTTGTCGTTTTATTCTATACGCGACTGTGTTGTAGTTTGTCGCACTCTTTGTCGTAAAATGACGTCTCTTTGTGCTAACAACACGCGACAAACGAAATACGAATGATGCCAGAAACTCTCACACAATTCTGCTATTATAGTTTCATGCGTACACATGCAGGCTCTTCCATGGCCACGCGATACTCGAGCAAAGCTCAACTATGCATGTTTTCTCGTAAATTTCAACTTGGGATATTTTCACTCGCGGGGAAGGGACAGATCGAGGGAAAGGGAAAAAGACGCAGAGAACGAGATGATGGTCTCGCTCAGGGGTCCAAGAGTGTGCACAGCAGCTTTGCTCGTACTCTGCAATGTACAGAATTGCTCAAGCTCCACACTTACTAGCTCGAAGGGACGCAGCTGCTCAACTTTTTATTCCACTCTCTCTCTCTCTCTCTCCCTGACGTTTTCACACTCTCTGCTCTCTCTCGAAGAAAAACGACATTACGTCCTTCTTTCTTCCACTCCCCCTCATTTTATTCGTCATTTATCGACGCGATTCGCGCCATCGGCTTTTATGACGCGCGCCTGACGAACTAATAGGATCGAGATTCACGTGTTTCCACGGATGAGAAGATTTTTATCGAGGCTTTGTCGCCAATGCCGCAGAATTTTCCTTTAGCACGTCGAAGACATTCCATTCCATTATTTATCGTCGATTTCAGTAATCATTTTTTTGCGAGTTATCAAATTGACTGAAAATCGAGCATGAAAGGCTTGAGTTTTCTGTACACGAAGAAACGTTCGTGTTTACTTACACCCTACAAAAGTTTAATTATAGCTCGACTTGCAGCATGTAATATCGAGCGAGATGCCTGTACGAACGATCTTGAAATTTTTTCCAATCAATTTATTCTCGTTTATGAATTTTATTTCTCTATAATTCGCGCGAGGTTGGAGCGAGCGCGAATATATGGTTTTCAAACGATCCGACAGCCACTTGAATGACACACCGTTAGTGTCATGTCGCCTTGATCATTCAAGATTCTTCAATACACGGTGTGCACTTGGTGTCCATAAAATTGCAGTCGCTCGCGCTACCACAGCAATAAACGCATTGGCAAATAAAAAGTGTTTTTAATGCCGAAAACGTGTTATTCGCGCTCGTGCAAAAAAGCTCTGGAATTCAAGATTTTTCTTCGCACACTTTTTAGTGCAGATTCACCCAAGCTCAGCATGAACAATTTTACAAATAAATATATTTAATGAAAAGAGACTATAGGCGAATGCAAGACTCTCGCCCACGTTCGAAAAGCCAACGAAGAAAATCTCGACGCATGTAATACGCCGCACTGACCAGAGCTAATTAAAATAGTGAGTGCGCGGCGCTGCACCGAGCTCTCCGCGCTTTTTAGCCTCCTTACTTAAGCCGAGTTTATTGCCACCTGGAATTCAATTGAAACGTTACGTACGAACCTCGTGTAGACTTTTCACTCTTCCTCTACGTTCGTATCTCCCTGTTATTATTACACTTTTTAGTTTGGACCTATTTCAATTTATCTTCATGCCTTTTCCTTTTATAATGGGGGAGCAATTATTTTTTATTTCTCTTTTAATTTCTTGGGATTCCGAGTCCAGTGATTACCGTAATATCGCATTCGATTCTCTTGGACTTTCGGGTGTCTCGTTTACGTCGAGCCTCTTTTTCCCTTTCTGTTTTTTTTTTTGACTTTCTTCGTGGGCGGTGGAATCGAACAATTGCGAATATGTTCGACGCATCGATTATTTATTGCGGAAAGACCAATCGAATATATTCCTTAACAATTTCTATACATATACACACGTGCCCGACCTCACGGGTCCTTTCTTCCTGTATTTATAATATATAAACGACTACGACCACGACAACCTCCAACTCGGTATACAATTAGACTTTATAATAAAGAGAAACAGAGACAACCGACGTAAATGGTTTTCCAAGGGTTTACACGGTGCAGCCTGAATCCAGAATCAGAAATGGCATAATGGGACACGCAGAATAGAGAGGCTCTTAAGGTCACCGGATACGGTGCTGAATCGCTGGCCGTAAAAAAAAAAAAACGTCGCTTTCATTTATCGATTAATTGATCACTGAAAAACTTGTCAAATTTTTTTAATCCATATTTAGAAAACTTTTATAATTATTTTTTGATATATTGCGTCCTTTTTAGTTCAAAGGATTTCCTCGGGGAATGACGAAACTGAAAATTCCTTGGGCTGAAAAATTTGACCGCGATTTTTTGCCATTATCATGATAATTTTGCCTTAAGATGCGATTTGTTAGGCCAGAATGTTTTTCACGATTCCTCTTAATCGCCAATGAACATTCGATCAATTACGAGGCTTGTCAAAGTCCTTGGTTTCTATTATACAAGAAAAATAGTCTCCGTTTACCAGAGAGCTTGTCTTTTCCATTTTGCCAACTTGTACGCATACAGATCTCTTTCTTCTCCTCCCCCTCGCATCCTTCGTTTGTATACTGCACGTTTGTGTAGCCTGCTGGTAGAAAAATGGTGCACGCGAGTTTGATCGCACTCCCGGTGGTTTCATAATGGGCTGATTGACGGTCGTTAATTAAATCCAGTTTGCATGATCCCGATTCCACGCGCGGGCACGGGCCTCGCGAGCCACACGACGCGCGCACCGCCTTTGGAACTCTGCACAGAACTCTATATACGTCCAAAGAAACATAGAATCTCGTGTACCGGGTGACTTGGACGAATTTCCCAAGAATAATCAGCCTGACGATCTACGAAGAGAAAAAGAAAAAAATTTCGGAACTCGAATCGCGTCTTCTCTGAATAAACGTGTATCGAAAAAATGCAGCGAACCATTTTCTCGGATTTATTTTTAAAAAACTCGATTTTTCCATGAGATTTTGCCGGAGTCTTGCTTTTTTTTTGCTCGCATGGACTTTTGTACGTGTGGCTTGAGATTTAACTCGTTCGCTATCGGGACACCCTGTGCGTAGCTGAAATGGAGTAAACGCGGTACGTGAGAGTTTCTTGTTGCTGTCACTTGTCGCACGAGCACTTGTGCCGGGCGCACGCGCTTGTAGATATTATATTTATATATTTATACGTTTGTACACAGAGATATGGATACAGCACAGATATAATTGAGAATATAGAATTTCCAGGATCGTTTGCACGCCGTCGCTCCCGCAGAAATCCGCTGCACCGAACGCGCCTGCTCTTTTCTTCTCGCTCTCCCTCGCGTCTCTCTGGTAAACCACATAATGCCAGTGACGTTATTGCCACCGAGGCATTTAACTTACTGCCACTGTGTACTCGACATAAAGGACAGACACAAGATTTTAATAAGCCTCCCCGGCGGCCACTGGCGCGAACGATAGAGAAAATATACCGCGATATATAATTCACCCGGGCGACAGTCTGTGGACGATATTCCGCGTTCGATTTCATAAAATGCCTACAATGAACAACAAAAAATACTTGTAAGAATGATTGAGGCTACGCGTATGGCGACCAAATGTATGGAAAGTTGCATATGCGAGGGAGCACGAAAAAATTTTCAAGGAGAATTCTAATTTTAACGAGCAATCAAAAAATAACATTTTCGAGTCGTTAAAATTGAGAATTATGGAAAAAAAACATTTTTTTGAGGAATGAATTGAAAATATTTCTCCGTTGAATGAATTTCCGAATTTTATCAAACTTTTACAGTTATCAAGAGTTTTTTTATGTTCTTTTAAATAATCATTTTCACTCTTTTAGAAAAACGATCGGCGCATCGTGTGTGGTTTTTCTTATTTATTATTTTTTCTTTCCGGACTGATAGATACACTCGGGTATTTAGGCGCGCGATAACGATCGCGCGCGGTGTTTTTGTCTAGGGGGACGAGACGCCGCGGCGCTCATGCGGCAGGTGCCCTTTTTACCTCGATCTCTATATTCTCTATGCATAAACTACTCTCTCGATACTCATGTTCCGGTAAACGAGATCCGTAAACGTTTTAGATCAAATGTCAAGATTTTTGTCTAAATTGATATTTATATGGGGCTTTCCAGACCGAATTGTCCGTTTTAAAAATCTTTACAGCCAAGTCTCGTTCGTGGAGTTCGTCGTTTTACCATTTTTTCAAAAATTTGAACATCAGAGCGAATCGAATTTTCTCGTGTGTCTCGAGTTTCGTAACTGCGAATTATTTTTATGAATTAAAATCCCACGAAATGCAGGAAAAATTTCTATGAAGGAATTTTCGAGAAGTTATTGAATCTCTTGAAATTTGAATCGGTTTTTTTTTAAATATGGAATTCCCCATAGAAATAAATTCGGTTGAGAGACGTAAGCGCATGGGAAATATTTGTTGAGATTCCAAGTATAGAAATATGTGCATATTTGTCGAGCAACGTGCGTGCACGTAGCTCGTATGAACACAGTTGACATTGTGTATACACATGCATGTGAATCTATGGTCGGATCTTCGGGCGGTAGACGAAAAAGGGAAATTCGACGATTTTATCTGGATGAATAGGAATTTTTCGAGTGCGGGAGCAGTTTCTCGTAGAAAGCTCTGCAGCCTCGGACGCTGGACCGTTGTAATTAGGCATTAAATAGTCGGTTCTCAAGAAAATGTTCGATAAGTTAAGAGAGACAAAGAATTAATTAATATCCTTGTGGGAGGGATTCTTAATGAGAGACGAAAATTAACCGGTGTGTGGTCCATGATGCTCGCAGCTACTGTGTCGCTTTTTTCTTTCTCGCACCAAAACAAAGTCCACCGCATTGGCTGTGGAAACTCTGGAGCCTCTCGCCGGACCTTTCACACATTAATTCTCGCGAGATATCGTTCGAGAAACCGTTGGAGTTTTCCGTTGACGTGAGATCTCTGATCGTTTAGTTTTCTGAGCAGGAAACACAGATTTTTTCATACTTTGTTGATATTTTTCGGTCGTTTTTGGAAAGTGTCACTATAAAAACTTGGTGTATGCACACCGAAAAGAAAATTTTGTTGAAAAAGATGGATATTTTGTTGGATACGTTAAACTAAACGTTTTTCCGAAAAATCACGAAAATTTTGTCATTCCAGCGAAAAACATTCTGGAAAATCGTTTTCGGAAAGTAAATTTTTGTCATTCCAATCGTAAATTTTGCTGACAGTTCCGTTACAATGAAAAATATTGTCGAAATAACGAAAATTTTGAAATTATCCCAAAATATTTAGTTCGCGTATCGACGTTTTTTGACAAAATTGAATTTTCAGTGCATGATGAATTTTTGAAAGAAAAATCGTAAACACGATTTGGTGTATTTTTTTTCATCCATTGCGATTGGTGACGGATGCGATCCATCAATCTCCGGACGAATTAACATTTCGTGTGCTCGTCCAGGCTGCATCGTCGTATTCTCCTGCTGCTGTCGGAATCGCGAGAGAGACTCCCTCGCTCTGACCAACTCAGAAGTAAGAAAAAAGAAAGAAAATGATTGGCGAGGGTGAAGAAGATCGAAAGATCGGAAGAGCGCGCGCAACGCGAGCGAACGGACTCGAGTCACGCACTCTTACGTGACCGTTTTGTGGCTATGGCAGGTGCAACGCGTCATATAACCATCAGAAGCCAAAATGACGTGCCACATGTATATTCAGGGGTAAAATAAGCGACGAGTCGATCGAGGGAGGAAAAAGCAATAAAATTAAATATTTGATGAAACAAATAAATGAGCCAAAATGAAATGTTTGATAAAGCGGAGAAGGCGGTGAAGAACAAACACAACAGACGTAAAATTTTTTCTTTTTATGTCCATGTAAAATAAGTTTTATCTTTCTCTCCCCTCGCATCCTCCACCCTCCATTTTATTTCTCCTTCTTTGCTTCGTGTGTCTCGAAACATCAGAAAAGAGCGATCCCACCTGCAGCGAGAGAGACTCCGTATCGCACGTGCGTCTCCCTCGCGCATTAATTACCACGACGTTAAAACGAGCTCCGCGCGGAGAACGGCCAAACACCCGCTCACCCATTGGACTGAGTCGGAGAGTGAAAACAACGAACTTTTCTTTAACTCGTTATAATTTTTCATTGATTCTGCAGATGCCCAGGAAATCCACAGTAAGCGACCAAGAGGCTGCAGCGAGCATCCGTAAAATTTTGGGGACCGAAGGCCTTGAAAATATCCCAGAATCCGGGTCTCCGTTGTGGGAAGAAATAAGTCAAGATCTGCAAGGAAAATGGAAAGCCTGCACCATTCATGGCTACGTCTTGAAAGACCATCACAAGATCTTGACTCTGGCCCGCGCAGCATCAAAACCAGCGAAGCCTCCCGAAGGTTTATATTTTTCATTTGATAATTTTCAGTCAGATACTCCATCAAATTTCCAATTGAAACGAGATTGATTTTCTTCAAAGTTCTTGATGATCTCGAGCTTTGTTTTTTTTCTTTTACTTTCACATTGTCGTTGACGATCATTCCGAATGATTTTAATTGTGCAGCAACGTTGGCAATTAAGCAAGAATCCGATTCTGACGAATCTTCCTCTCGAGATGAAGGAGCAGGCTCGTCTCCACCCAAAAGAATCTTAACCGAAGAAGGTAAGAGCGAAAAATAATCAGCAAAACGATTGCGTTAACTGCGGAAATTGATGAGCGACGAAGAAAGTTTAAAATTCAATTATTTTCGTGAAAATTCAGAAAGGTCGATACTTCTGGAGTACGAAAAACTTGTGCGGAAGGAAACAAAGATGTTGTCACTGTTCGCAATCTCCTTCCTCCGATGGCCTGTGCTTTGCCCTCTCCGTAAAACGGGCGAAAAGAACGAGAGCCAATTCGAGCTGAGTTGTGGCAATAGTTCATTCCGTTTTCCGATCACAGTGGACTTGAAGAATGTTCGAAATTTTCTGCAGGACGGAAAAAAATTCCCTCATTCTTCATTGTGTTCTGGTCTGCGTTCGTCGATGGTGTTTCCGTATAAGAACGAGTTCCGGTTGCACGTTTTGTGTCAGGACTGTCTCCAGGTGACGGTCTATCGCCTGTCTCGTTCATGCAGAGGAAAATCTTTCTAAAGACCCGCCAATTAAAAGATTCGACGAATTCCTCGAATTCAAATTCCAATCTCGATAAATCTTGAAAATTCCTGTTCATTCGAATGTTGAAAAAGAAAAAAAAATGTCGTCATAAGTTTGTGCCACTTGATTTAAAGCCCGTATATAAAAATGGCGTTAATTCATTTGTTTCTTGAAAATAAAAAGCATAAATGAAGATTTATCTCGAAAAATAAATTCGTCAATGAAGAAGCAGATCGATAAGGCTAATGAAAGCCACGAAGTTGTGCTCGTCGAAGTGTGCAAAATTGACACAGATAAATTTTGCACCGTAGCGCAGTGTGGTGCATTGAAGAATCGAGTGGAACGAATCGATTATGAAAAATTGAAGATAGCCATAAATGAGGGCGTTCTGTACGGTAGCAATCATTGGCTCGGTGGCTATATAGATATACGCATGTATTTATAGATTAAGCAAATAATATATTAATATGTATTGCACAGCATATAAAAGGTCTTATCGATGCTCCGATTTTTCATGCTTTTCTCGTAATTATTCTCACCCCCATATTTATAACACAAACACAAATTGCCAAGTACAGTCTTACGGACCATGTAAGATAAGCCTGTGTGTGTATTTATGTGGACACGTTATTTAGTTATTCCGTTGGTACGTACAATCGTGTAATCCACAGTCAGCGAGCAGGGCGAGCCGTGCGTGCGTTTTACCAGAACAACTCCAAGTCGCTGTGTGTAATTTATCACCACGCCCAGCGAGATCTTAATACGAATCACTTATCGACAGTGTATACGCAACTACGCACACATGTCCCTTATAATTTGGTGGTTGTACGTGAAGTGCGTATAGAGAAAATTGTCGGTTTAAAATGTATTGGAGCGAAGCTATGAGAGTTGGATGCGGTCGCGAGGTATGGACGTGTGTGCACGGTGGCGCAAAAGTCGCAAGTACTAATAAGCGTTCTCGCAGTAATTAAGGAGAGGAAACTGCGTCTCGCGCGAATGGAGGAAGTCGAGATACGCATGTTTTTTTGTTGTTCCTTACACCCCGAGACGTGTTTGCGTGCGCGCGGATTTTTCTTGAGTTATACAGACGCAGAAAATCTTCTGGGCGACTTGGCAATTTAGAAAACTGTCGATGGGACTTTGCATCTTAATTCCTGCCGGCGTATGGCGCGTGTGTAGGTAAATGTACGTTTTTTTTTTGTTTTTTTGAGGTGGTTGGATGCGTGTGTGCGATTTAACGAGAGACAGGTGCGGGCACTAGTTTGGTTTATCGACGTTTAATAGTACGTTCCCATAGGTGCGCTTTTCAAAGCATAAAAATTTCAACTCGTTAACATGCGCACTGCATGATTCAATGGTTATGGTTTCCTCTTTTTTGTAGTACCGATCGAATTACCTGACGATTAATATTTCTATGCGATATTCGAGGCTCGAACCACCGGCGAAGTTTATTATTTCAATCGCGCTTGTTTGTTTACAGGCAAATTACACATTTTTCTGGAGGCAGAAAAAAATGGTGTCTTTGGGCAGCGAACCGTTGGCGGCGATCCTCGCGATTAAAAAAGCATAAAGAGTCATTTTGCTCTGAAATAACTACAAATTTGATCAACTAACGATTTCGTTTCTCTCTCAACCGTGAAAAATAATCACTCGCTGCAATAATTTCGTATTGCTCGAGCGTTTAATCGACAGCCTATTACCAGAATGTAAAGTCGCAACTTTTTTTTGTATCCATTTATTAATTTTTTTTTGTCGCATTTTTTTTAGATTTTTAGATTTAGATTAGATTTAGATTTAGATTTTTTTAAGATCCTCGTGAATCTTCGGCACGATGCATCTCGAGCAAGAAAGCCTTCTCCACACACTCTTTGACGAATAATGTAGTCATAGAATGCGCGAGGAGGATGCACGCACTCGTACGTCTTTAACGCTCGCCTGCTTATTCTTCTTTCGCGTTGGGTACGTATTTTAGTCTGTTTTTTTCTCGCCTACCTTATTTATTCCCCCCGCAGCGTATATCGCTCCGACAACGCACCAAGAGCACTGGACCACACACCGGTAGCGTTCAATTTATATTTTGGGCGGAGTTTTCGCGTTATTTATCGCCTCTTCCCTTTCACATACAAACATATCGCTCACACACATGGGGATATGCACTATAAAGAGAATATAACGTGATAGCTTCGGGATTTAAACGAGCATGCCGAATTTACCTGCGTGCCATCTCGCGTACGAGCAGGAATCACGTCGCAAACTTTGATAAAGATTAATTGGAGCAACGTGCAGGCAGAGCAACAAAAACAATATAAAAATACAAATTGATAAAAAAAAATGTAACGAATAATGATATTGAATTTAAAAAAAGTTGCACCGACGAAAAGACTTTGCGGAAATGACTTTTCGATTAAGCAGTTTTGGGAATTCTCGCTTAATTAATTGATCCGATCGAAGAAGCTCGTTAGCCAATTAACGCAATGGAGTAAAAGGACATTAATTACAGGTGGAAAAAACAAAATTGAAAAAATTGAATGAGCGTATTCATTATGCGAATTGTTTCACTCGGAGCGGCGCTGTGCATTCGTTTCTGATATTTCGAGAGTTTCATTCCAACGCCTTAATTCAATTAATTCTTGCGACGAAAGTTTTGGTAATTATACATAATCACGAGCACCCTGCGTGGAGCGTCATTAGGCTCATAACTTTTTCTCACCTTGAATAATAATTGGACTCGATTAAAAATGGAGCTGTTGGCCGCGAGAGCAAGAAAAACTTCACGTGTTTCGAGGATCGTCCAATTTAGCGGAATTCCCTCATTCGCACGTGTCCTCAAGTCGAGTCCAATAATCTTCGGCACTTTACGACTCGCGCTTTCGATTTTTTATCCAACAATCGTGTACGCAGATGTTAATCCAGAAATCGCGACGCGCTCCGATCGCCGACGTGTAATGAAGCAATAAGAAGATTCTCCCTCCACCTTTCCCCCTTGGCAGGAGGCAAGATTGAAGGAAAAATCGCATAATAACGTGGTTTCTTACCGGGACTCGGTAGAACTTGGCGAATTCTCTTGCGATGTTTCGCCGAGAGTGTTCGGGCGAGAGGGACGCGGAGAAAAAAGTGCCCCGGCACGTCCCGGGACGCGCAAAGCACGAGGAGCTTGTCATCTCGCTCTACGAACTCGAACGCCACGTGCTCCTCTATATACATTTTATATAAACACACGAAAGAGACCGTTGATGCTGTCTCAGCCTATTAAGGACATGGATACCTCGCGTTCTCACACTGTAACAAGTAAAGATTCAATGACACCGTTCCTCGGACATTGCCAGGCTCAGTTTGCTGTGCGGCTGTGTGCGTGCTCATCCTAAATTTCGTCCCCACGCACGAGAAATCTTAACGAGTGCAATAATTCGCGTCATTCCATGATGAAAATGCCATTTTTTCTGTAAATTTTTTTCCTGTAAGGACGAAACTCGCGACGAGATATTTGCTAGACAATTTCGTGACGATCTGCTGCAGTTTGCTTTTTAATGAAGTTGTCTCTGGGAACCGTGTTCCAGGTTTTGCTTGCGGAGAAGTTGAATCGTCTGTCACATTATTTCTCGTTGCTTGTATGATCTGGAGATTCTTCTGACTTTGCAGTACGCGGTTTCGTTGATTCCTTTCGAGGATGATACTCGGTTTGCCCATTAGTTTGTGTTACAATGTTACGCGCTCGTGGATGTAGCCAACTGTGGGGTTATAATGGGCAATATTTACCGTTGCACACGTCAATTTTCCCTTGACTCAAGACTTTTTGCAACAATGAACGTCGTAACCGTTTGTTTCGCCGCCACCGCGCGAGGCTCGTGTATGGCAAGGCTGCAGATAATGTAAAATCGTGGAACACCTGCCACTCGGCTGTGGTGGCGCGTTGGCGGCGGAATGATCGTCAATCGTCTGCTCTCGAATGACGTCTCGCAATCGGCGTTTTGCTGTTGCCAGCACATGTCGTTGGGATCCAGAAAAAAAAAGTAAAAACGATGAATTTTTATATATTTCCACCAGTTGCAGGAAAAAATATTCCGTGAGTTTCATTTTTTGTTTCGATTCTCTTGAAAATCCTTAAAAGATTTTCTGCACGTTGACGTCCTCGTTTCATCCGTCGAAAGGATTGCAAAACTTTGTTCTCGATCTCACAAAGATCTTTCGTCGTTTATATACGTGGATATGACAGTTAATCGAGACTTTTCCTATCGGAATTCCCGAGGCGATCCATCGAGCGAGAGTCGATCCTGCTTCCAACTTGGTGGATGCACGAATCACGCGCGCATGAACTCGAGATCGCGAACATACCGGCATTCCGCGTCTCCGTGACATGGCGAGCAAGCGTTATTGTTGCGATATTAATATTGCATCGAGATATACGAAGCTAAAACACGATTGGAAAAAGTAAATGTCTATTTAATATCGAGGGAAAACGGAATAATGATTTCGAGAAATAAAGATTCTTGCAATCGTGCGAATGGGACTTGAAAATGAATCTCGAACATAAATGACGTTTTCGCGTTGAATCGAATGAATTTTCAATAAGATAAGTTGATTGTATCGTGATCACAAAACCATTAAATGAATTCTCTCTCGTGGGACGTTCGTAAATTTCGAATTAACGAAGATTATAGTTGGAACGTAATAGATTTAATATCTCAATTTCGATTGAACGGATAAAGTTTATTGTTCGTTTTATCGGAGAGAATATATCGGTGTGCAAAAAGATCGGCAAAGAATAAAAGGCGCACGCGGCTGGAGTTTTTAATACTTGTGTATTATGTTGTGCGAGCGTGCCTGAAAGTCGCGGTAGGGGATAAGATCGAAGCTCGACCGGATGATAATCCGACTGTATCGATCTCCGATCTGCGATGTTGTACGAAGTGAGTCGTGTTTAAGGCTCGTTACGAAACAATACCGAGTCCTGATGGATAATCTACAATTTCTAACGCTCATTTCCCCATTTTTCATCAGATCTTCGTGATGAAGTTCATTGCGAGCGGACTTCCGTGTTGAAGTTGGAAAAAACAAGCAAAAAACGTCGTTATCGATTTAGCATCATTAAACTTTAGTTTCAACGTAAAAAAGTGCTGCAAATTGAAATTTGCAAATTGCTTCCTCATGGTGCTCAAAATGCACGGTAAAACGATTTTTCGAAAAACTAATATTTTCGTAAAATTCAAAAACCCATAAAATTTCAACCGCTCAACCGATATTTCCCAAATTCAATACCAACCTTCCTATTATGATACTCTAATTATAAAAAAAAAAAATAGTAATAAATCTTAAAATTTGCGAAAGTTAGAGCGGTGACACCATTTTTTTGAAAATTTCAAAATGCTGTAGAATTCGAATTTTTCTAGCGATCCGGACCAAATTCTCAGCAAACGAAGAGCTGGTATAGATTAACATCTATGCAAAACTAGAGCCTTGTAGCTCAAACCGTTCTCGAGTTATAACAATTTGAATTTTACAGTGCCAGCACATACACACACACATAGACACACACATCCGGACATTTTTTCTAAATATGATTTTTGGACGTTTTGGGACATTTTAAGAACATGGACATTGAAAACTCGAAAAAACAAAATTTCACCGTCACAAAGCTTCCTCCATGAGGAAGCAAAATGACAAAGATAATGAATAATTTTTATTATGATATTCCTCAGTCGCGCGGTCAGCATTTCAATGTGGAACACACCGAGCTCGGTGGTCAATGGGTTTTGTTTTTATTTAAATTTTGCGTTGTTTTATTTTTATTAACGATCGTGAAAGTATCGGCTCTCGCGGCTATATAAGCATTAACTTATCCGGTGCGAGATCGTAATACGGTGTCTGTATGTGCAATGTGCGAGGGTGAACGGCTGTAAAAGAGCATGCACTTTTATGTGTACATGAATATAGTACATAGCGAAGTATATGTGTACGGATAATATATAATAACGTATTGTATATATATAAATAATAAACCTGTTGCTCCCGACGTACTGGCTTATATTCAGTGCGGTCTCAGATGCAGTGTACCTGCGGTTCGTAATTACCGGAATTGGCACGCTCCTCCCGCGGTACCAACTTCCTTCTCTGCTCCTTCTCCGAGCTTCGCACATAGGCACCAACTCGCACGCGTAAATTCAATTCTTTTACTTGTTTCAACTGGTTTCGTTGTTGCGTTGCTTTTGCGGTGTAAAAAAAATCCATTTCCCCTCATTTTGACGCTTGTATATTACCTCTCGATCGTTTTACAATTATCCTAATGCAAAAGTGCGAGACTGAACACACCGACACGTGCGTGTACGTGTATTTCCATCAGGTTATTTGAATATTAAGGTAGATATTCGATTCATATCATTATGTTCTATTTTGATCATACATCGTAGAGATTCGATTATCATGACTTTTATCAACACCATCAAGATTGCGTCAAATGAAAAATAAAAATCGCAGATTTCTTCATCACGAGATTATAGTAAAAAAAATTACAGTTGGAGGGAATTCTCGCGTCTGTTTATTACTCGCAAACAGGCAACCTTAGTCTTATCAAGAAAACAATCACTACGATTGATATCATCATGAGCTTTTATGTTATTTTTGGGGGCAATCCTTTACTTTTAATTACTCTCTCGCAATCACCAACGCCGCTCTATTCCTCGTACGTCTTTCTCTCTCTTTCTCGCTTATTCGACTAACTTATGCCTATCTCGTTCGTTTAACTCTTCGTGAGTCATACTCTCGTTAAGAAAGACTGAGGAAAGAGAGATGGAGAGAAGATTGAGAGTACAGCTTGAGAAAAAGAGAGAAGTGAGATGCTGCACGTTCTTTTAGGTGTTTGTGCCTATATGTAACAGGTTGTATGCGCGTTATATACTTGTATATAAATAACGAAAGTAAAAAAAAACATTTTTATGCAGATTTTTATATCCCTGTGTACACGTTTTTCACTCTACGAAGCCGCCTAGCTTCTGTTCTTCTGTTCCGGCGGCTGCGTCGTTGCGTTTCTAAAATAAGCTCCCAGTGTGAATAACGAAAAGTTGATACAGTGATCGGCCGGCCCTCTTGATCATTTTGTCGCGTCTGATTCAGAAACGATTTGTTTTTTGAACGTAGAAATTTCGAAAAGATGAAAATTTGATGAAAAATGAAAAAACTGCCAATAACTATGAGGCTTTTGGTGTCCAGCGAGAATGAGATGGCGAGATGAGAGCGAGAAGTATGCACGATCCGGTATCAGGTGCGTACGCAGTGCGTCACTCCGATAAGATCTCAAACTCTGCATCGTCGTCGTCGTCGTGGTCGTCGTGGTCGTCGTCGTCTTTTCGAAGAGGTGCATCTCTCGGCGCTGCAATGCGCTCTCCTTCTCTCTTGGTTTTCTCCTTCCTCTCTGCGGCTCGTATGCCTCGTTGGCGAATATTCCGCCCACTTGGGGCACCGTCGATGGTTATAGTGGCGGTGGAAATGCATTACGACTGTCTGAAATGTGGACGCGTGTGCGTGTGAGTATGCAGTTTGAGTTTGCTGCACATATACATGCACAAATTTATATGCATGTGGACAAGACGCATTTCGATCGCCATTTTCGTTCGCTAAATACGAGGTAGAGATAATAATTTTCAAGCGAACCGACGAGCACGCCGCCGCCATATAACGGCCGCACTCTGCCAGAAGGACATGCAGGTATATAATACCCACTGAAGATCCGTTTATTCTCCCCACAATTCCTCCCTTTCGACATATACACGCGCGGTTTGTGTCTCTCTGCACTCTCTATGCATCCTCATCTCTACGCACCAACGCCTCCTCCCTTTTTCATCTCGTTTGCTATTTATATCAATTTCCTCCGAAAAATACAAGTCTATAGTTTTCTGTGTCCGCTCGCGTGGACATAAACGTTGTTCTAATGATTTAAATGCCCGCATATACATTTGCCTTCAAATCGTAATAGATATTCGAACGTTTATAGAAGAAAATCGTGCCAAAAATTATTTTTGGATATACTAATAAGATCTTCACAGTCAATGCGAATGAATCGTGTGTATATAAAAGCCTGCTGTGGCATTGGGCGTTTTGTAGATGAACTGGCGCATAGGGATGATATAATTTTGGCATAACATTTGCAAAGCCCACTCAAATAATCTCCACGTGCATGCACAACGAGACAATTCAACGTTCGACGATGCTGCATAAAAATATGGAGATTCTCGCATTAGTGATTAATGATTAAAACTTAATTCACTGTGCGGCTGTGGATGCTGGACGTGCCGAACGACGTGAATAATCGATATTACAGGGGAAGAATTTAATAATGAATATTGGCAACGTTAAAATAACAATTTTCTCATTCGTTAACCTTTGCTAATCAATAGGACGAAATCAGCGTTAAGTAATTCGCTGATTTAATTACTGGAATATCAGGCGGAATAATTGAATCGTCAATTAACGTGAAAACATGAGTTTTTTAATTAAGCCAAGGGGAGATTGAATATTTTTCTTGATGTTAACACCAGTTTTCTTGTTTGCAAATAGCACAGATGTGGCGATTGCTCGATGGCATGTAATGTTATAAAACTAACGATCTAAATTACACCCGAGTTCAGTAACGTTCTATACATATAGATTCTGGTTAAAGAGGGCGCGTGATTACGCCCAGAGACCGGAAGTCTCTCTCACGCACACCGCGCCTGTGTATCCAGCATTTTGTTGCTCATGGCGATATCGAATTTCAAAGCAATATTCCAACGCTATGGTAGAGCAAACACCATCGCAGGAGCACAGACCAATCGAACAGGATAACGGCGCACATTACCGTAAACCATTAATCCTCGACTATATCGACTTATCGCTCTCTCTCCCTCTCTTTCTCTGCTTTTTCTCACTCTGTCCATTTACGGTCCAAAATATTTTAATAACCTCGTCGCACCGAAAATTTGGCCGATTATTTGCAAAATACAGCGGATGCTTAAAAACTCTATTAAGATCGTGATACGCACACGCAGGAAAAATGAGAGAGTAAGCGAAATATAAAATATAGTGTAAAACGATCACCTCGTTAGTTACACCTGTTACGGAAGGCTGGACATACGCCCTTGTGGTTCTCACTGTGACCCACTCTCTCTCTTGCTTCCTGCTTCAAGGTCGGTCGTGCCAATGTATATAATAATACGAAGGTTTATATTTATATATATTATTTTATATTTCTCTATCTCTCGGCACGCACGCGAATGGCAGAAACACCATCGCTTGGACGGATAAATTATTACCACTTGCACCTTCCGAGATCTCTCATCTCGTTCTACTTCGATGGATCGAACTATATAGGCACTTTCTCGAGTTCATCCCGCGCCCGATCTTTTACTTCTCTCGCGGCCTTCTGTGTCTGCTTTGACGGAGTGAGATATTACTTCACGAGAATCCTTCGTGTCGATTTTCTCGCGCGAGGAATCATTTGCAAATTTTTGGAAATTCTTTTTTTTTTTTAATTTATTTTTCAATCAGCAGAAACTCGATCGCGACTTTTTTTTTGCAGAATTTTCCCGGTGCTTTTGGACCGTTGAGCGGTCAATCGCGAATGCACCGCATCACCGGCCAGTCCGTGCCGCATCCACCTCCGGGCACGTGGACGCATATTTGTATGCAGGAAAATTTGGCGCGATGACATTTTCACGCAATTCGCGCAACTCAATTTTCTTTAATTCTATTTTCTTTCGAATAAATTGGACGAAAATTTGATAAAGATGGTAAATTGCGGAGATTGCGGTTTGAAAAAAAAAAGTTTGGGCGATGCATCGTTGCATACACGCTGAAGCCTTGAATAAAATCTTCGCCCCCTCGAAACGCGAACTCGCGTAATAATGTGGTCAAGTCTGAAAAGCAGAATAAATAAATGAGAAAAAAAAAGAAAACGTTTGCATCGTAAAATCGAGAGGAGCAAAGGGAAGCTAAAGAAATGCGTTTGAGAGAGATTTGGTGAAAAATTCATGTGTGGAGCGAAATTCAAAGAGGTGGAGAGACGACCGAGTTTTTGTTGTGGCCTGTTTTTCGCTTTTTTCGTTATGTTCTTTTTCGGCTTTGACGAATAAGCGAGTACACGCAGTCAGGGCCATATGTTCTCGAGAAATGCGCTTCTCTCGCATCCTCGCGGGGTCCCGATGAGTTTTCGCCCGAGGCTGTGGGCGCGCGAGTTGCATATGTCGGCTCACGCATCATCGTTTCTTCGCTCGTCCGCGCTAAACGCGGGAGTCACGCATCCATATACATACAAATATACGCCGAATATACATATATAATGGCGATATGGCTTTTGCTGCGGTTATTTCGCGCTGCGGGAAAAGGAGTGCGCAGAATATACTTTTGCCCAGTGTGTACGAAAAAAAGGAGAAAAAGTTGGAAAAAATAAAAGAAAAACATAAATAAAGAGAGGTGCGCTGATGGCAGGGCCATAGCAATACATAAGTGCCAGGAGCCCTCGAGGTAGTGGCCAAAAAAGTATAAGGAACGATACTCCGAAGGCCCCCACCTTGGCGTCGACCAAAACACAACAAAAATCGGCATAAAACAATACAAAACAAGTTGCAAAAATTACAGCCATAGCCGAACGAGCGGAAATATCCGGCTGTGTGTATGCGATCTGCTTCTGATAATGACCGACCGAACGGCTGGCCACCAAAAATTCTAATGGAACCAGAAATGGATCCCGGCGCGAGAACATCCGCGTTTTCAAAAAGTATTGATTGCTCGTTGAGTTCTCGTGATGAGAGATGATAATCGCTAGCAGGGCTGAGATCTCGGTGAATAGAGACAAGACCGAAAAAAATGAAAGCGAATAAAAAGCTTGAGGATATAATTTTCTCGCGACTATGGTCCAGGATGTTTGGCGCGGCTGATGCGTCGCGGGAAGTAGTGGCCGTTTGGTTGATGAATGCGCGTTAGCGCGGGAGTTGCTTCCACGAAGACAAAGATCCTGGCAAAAGTAAAGCCGCGCGCGCGCGCGCGAGAGAGGACAGCAAAAGCGATGTGAGGAGGAGGCGGAGGAGGAGGATGAAAGAGATGACTCCCTCCCGGCGTGCAACAGTCGCATTAGTTCGCGTCGCTCCTGCTGCGCGCAAATTAGACCCACAGGCCTTATTCGCACTACGAAGTATGATCATCGGGTTCAGAAAAAGTACAGAAACGAATAAAAAGTACGAGGAGCAAAAAAACGAGAAAGAGATAACAAAAAGGGGAGATAAAATTGTGCGAGCAAGAAAGAAGCCGGGGAAAATATGACGAGGAGAAAAAGTTCCAAGGGTAAGACTAATATATAGGTCCGTATACAGCTTTGCACACATTCGCATTTGTGCGCGTATACATACGAGCGTATAGCGTAAGAAACGAGGAGGGCAAGGGGAATGGGAAAATATAGTATAAGGACCTCTTGGAAAGATGCTGGGGAAGAAAAGGCAAAGACTACGCGATGAACGACCGCAATCAACGCAACACCGGCGCACAGCCTTGCGAAAATTGCCTTCTTCATACACCCCCCTATACACGTATGTATATTGCCCGAATATATAATATGAGTTGAGTTCAAACGAGCGGCCGTTTTGCACTATACTGTGCACCGTTACAATATCTGTATACTCTGCACTCGCCGCGTACATGAATATACGCATGCATATATATTAATAATATAACGCGGGTGTTCCAACTGCGCGTGCGAATCGTGGCTTTCCTGCGGGTCAAAGAGATCGCGCGAGCAGGACTTGGTGAAACAAGCGGCACGAGCGTCAAGTCACTTGGCACAAATGTCGAAAAGACACGCGAAAACAAAACGAGCAAATCTGTTCTGTCCGTTTTTTCCTGCTTCCGTATTTTGATTAATCGTGGCCTAATTTTTTGATTCCTTCGACTGCGAAAGTTCGAGGAAACGTTGTCCTCGAAAGGGGCTTTCGGGGCGAATCAATTTTTCACACGATTGCGACAAATTATCAAATGATTCTTTCCAATGGGAAGAAAATCGTTCCGAGGCTTAATGAGGCAAGTTTTTCGAGTTAAGCAATCGATAAATTAGGACGACGGGCCAGAAGCTATTTCCTTTTAAATAAATTCTTCAGTATTGGTTTTGACACGTGTGCCCTCGGGACACGAGACGTAAATCATATGCGAAGCTTCGCTCCCGAGACGTCCGCACAAATGTACGCGGCTATTCCTCACATTCAAGAGGACGTAACTCGCTCCATTCCACAGCTCGGATCACAAGATTCCGGACCTTTTGTTCGTCAAGCTTTTTTTTCTTACGTATACGTATATATGTATTAATGCGCCAAATGATGAGAGCGAAAGAAGCTGAAGAGCCAAATCGACTCCCGTTCTTGGACAGCGAGCAACGCATGTAACGCCTGCTCCCTCATTATCGTGACGTATTGCTGTTGCTTAACGATCCCTTGTACCTGGAGAGTTACCATCAAGTCACCGCTAAAGTCACCCGTCAACGATCTGTACTTTTGAAGCTTATTCTCACGGTCTCCTTCCCATAATTGCCACTTCCCGTCACTTTAAATCATCAATCACAAATTTTGTCCAGTTCGATCCTGTTTTTTCTTATTTCCCAACATATTTGGAAAACGTTTGTTCCGGGTTAACGACGATAAATTTATTCGCAAACACGGAGAAAAGTGGGGCCTCAAATTCCAAGAGCGACTGCTAGAAAATCTAACAGTTTGCTGCCAGTTCGGCTAGATTTAGAGTTCTTGTTAAGGAAGGGTAAAAATGATTCTTGCACCGTATAGTAAAAATGGTGCATGCATTCGCAACTAAGAAAATATAATGCCTGCATAATACATTTGAAACTATTCTCTTTACTATTACACGCTATATTTTCAAATTGATTACTATACGCATAGCATAAATCTTCAGCGGATAAATAGATTCCACTATACGCACAACACGAATCTTCATAGTATAGCGAAAAATATCACGAAGTTATTAGTAAAATGTTACTCTTTATACTGTATTTTTTGTAGAATACTGGATAGTAATTGTTCCAATCCCATGGGCAAAATATTTTTTAAATTCTACCAAAAATCGCAATATGGCGAATGAAATGTATTATTTGTATCAGTTTACGTGCCATATCGTGGGTTAAAATTAAAATTCCTTCATTAATGCTATACTATAATTATAATTTTTATCGTCCAGTCAATACTTTTCAATATTTTTTCATATTTTTTTTTAGAAGCATAGTGTTAACTTTTAGAAGCGTAGTATTAATTCCTAAATTCAAAGCTCCTGTTTGAAATTTGGACCAACTCGAATGACAAATAAATATTGGGCTTTGAGAATTCATTTATTCGATTTATGCGAGAACGACGAGCGTGATTTCGACTCCACGAGCTTGGATTCCCTCCCCCGGAGTGAAAGAGACAGAGAGAGGGAGACTTTGCCGTATCCTCGTTAACCAGCGGGAATCCCCATCGAAATTACTCTCGCGACGGTGAACGCGAAATAATTGAGCCGTCGAACTCTCGCGGTGCATGCGGTTTCGCGAATCATGATCTTCGTGACACGTAAATTCGAGAACAATTGCAGGAGCGAGAACGGTATAAATTTTCTTGGAAAGTTGCATCGACTACGCGGAACTGGAAAGATTCGAGACAGTTATTTTCATAAAGGCTATTCGTCGGCAACGGAAGAGTCTACGGAGGAAACATTGTTAACGATGAGTCTTTAAAAAAAGTGGGAGAAAGGAGCAGAGCGCGGGAGAGGAAAAGAGAGAGAGAGAGAGAGTGCAAAAATGATAGTGGACAACGTCGAAGAGACGACCGAAGACGAGAAGGAAGCAAAATCGAAGAAGGAAAGAGAGAAAAACGATTCTTGGGTTTTATCCCTGTTCGGTGACGAAGAGCAGCAGCCAGGAGAGCCAGCTTGCTGGAGAACTCGCGTCCCATTACCGTCAACGGGCACTCCCGTTCGAGAAGACGCCATAAAGCCATAAACAGGGCGACCTGTTAGTCGATACCTGTTAGCAGCGTGCCCCAGCCTCTTCGTCGTCGTTATGTATCGGACACTCTGTCCCTCTCGCGCACACACACACACACACAGTCTTTCTTGCGTCTTTTCTGTCTTCCTCTTTATACAAATGAATTTTTATTTATATTTTTAATTTTTTCTCCATTTCCTCGATAATTGTTTATCCGTCGGTCTCTTGGTCGTTAAATATTCAGGCATCTGATTTAATCTGAGCGTGTCCTTAAAATGGCACGATTCTTCGATGCCATTCATATCGCGCACTCCGTAAAATTCCCGAAGCTCGAAAATGGCAAGAAAAATGCGAAAATAAGGGAAAAAATCAGAGACTGTTCTCGCGGCAAGATAAATCGTGGTCTGCGCGCGTGAATGTCGTTATGCAAACAACTGCAAACGATTATTTCCAAATCGAAGAGTCTGGGATATTTTGTTTGGTTTTTTATCACGTGTGTCCCATTTGGCCTCAGCTGATTCTTCGGTGGAGTAGAGTCTCGGGATCGTATAATAAAACGGGAGAGACGCGTGTTAAGATCGAATCGTCGGTGCGTTTGTCGTCTGCTCCACCCGTAAATGATCATCATCAACGATAAAAAGTCTGGTAAAACGAGCGGGTGAGCCATATCAACGGGATACGCTTTGCGTATACGTAAATCGTTAAATCTCCCGAAGAATAAACTCAACAAAAAGTCAAAGAATTCAAAAGCGATATAAAAAAAATAACAACAACTTTGTGTCTCGAGGCACAAACGAGCCGCGGCTGTGAATATTTTCTTTCCTTCTTTCAGTCACATCCTCATCTCGTACCACCACCAGACCATCGCGGTTAGCGTAGATCAACGGAATTTTGGAGCTAATTCACTTGAGCAGGTAATGGCTCTCCAATATCTCAACCATTCAAAATACATCTCATGCATGGTTGCGATATAATTTATGATAAAACCAACACTACCGCAATATTTTTGTGTTTTTTACATAAATTTTTTTTCCCAATTCCTGTGAGGCATTTCGTGCTGAATCGACCAATGCAGTTTGCAGATTTTTCAGGTTTTTTCAAAAACGAATCAAAGTTGTATGGTTTTCGGCCTCCTTGCAGAAGGAAAAAATGGAATTTAACGTTCCGGAGTGTCTGATTTGGCGGGGAATGTCCCATGTGCAAATCTACAGAATCCTCCCAAAAAATAAGCCAAATATTGATATAAATATTAAGTCCAAATGTAGACACAATAATATATAGAAAGTTTTTGTTAATTCAGGTATTTTATTGACATATATATTTCCTGATAATATAATGAGATAGTTGAGAATAAAATAATCGTTATGGGCGTAATATCGTTTCGGGCGTAATCGCCAATAAAAAAAATCAGTCTCGAGTACAAACACACACACGTGAAGAGTTTCACAAGCATAAAATAGAAATTTCGATAATTCAGCGTGACGAATACTAGCAATTTTACAAGCCCCTTCCTCGGGTGTAATATAATGACGAAATTGCTACGAGACGACTGGTTCCATTACAAAAAGATACGGGCTGTATGATTGTGTCTGTTTTTTTTTTTTATTATTTTTCATTAATCCACTAATCGATACACAATTTATGGGTCAGAGCTCGTTCCGTACATAAACTGACGATGGTCGACGATGTTTGACGACGACACGGAACTAAAAATGATGACATAATGAAAATGGCATTGAAAATTGTTACTCGTGAGTAAAAATGCTCGTCCGCGAAGTTTTTCATACGCGAGCATGTTTATCGTGAAACTAATACAAAGACGCGGCTCGCGGGTTGTTTGAGAGATTAGCAAAGGGAGGCGGGGAATTGACTTCATGGCACACCTTGCTCCGCAACACACTTACTCGACTGAGAGAGCAGGAATACACGTACGTGTCGTGCCTCCGACATATGCCGCCCATCGGTACGACACTCGCGAATCCATTTGCTCCCGTCTTTAATTATACACAGACGAGATCCACACTCGGTATTGTTGTGTAGGTTAACGCAATCACGCAGATAGTATCTTTGCTCTGGCTGGAAGGATTCTCGTTATTTGTACCACGAGCACATGTGTCCGTGTTTGCATGTGTACACAATGTGCGGACTTATTTATGGATGAAACTGCTGATGATTCTGACTTGTAATTGTGTATGGTGGCCTCGTATGTGTGTGCGAAATTCTACTCATTACTTATTAATAAATGTCTATATATGTATAGAAATATGTGTTGATATAAATAATAAATAGTTGATGTTGAATAGTCGCTGTTGAAAGAAAAGTCATTTGTGTTGTGTGAGCTATAATGAATATTGCTCGATCCGTAATACGATGTATATTAATGAGTCTCCGGAGTTGCCGCGTAAACCCGAAGGTCGAGTGCGAGCAAAAACCATTGAGAAAATTCTGTAATGGCGAATCATTCGAAAGGAAAATCCGGACAAACTCAAAATGTTCTGCGCAGCCTCCGGGAATTTATGGTTTTCGACTGCATTTGCAAAGAACGCAATGGAAAAAATCTAATGATGATAAAAATCAATTTTGCAGGTTTATTTGTTTTTTGTTGCTCGTTTTGGATTAATTCGGAATGCGCAACAGTAGTCGAAGAAAAATTGAGCGAATTGGTTCAACGATTCCACGACAATGTCCGGGTTCGTGATTTAAAATACAGCGTGGACTTTTGCAATAGGTCGCAGGAATAAGTTGCACATGCATTGAGTACGTTATTCACGTATTTGACAGATGTGCACCCGCGCTTCATGAATTCCACATAAGTTATAAAGTAAAAAGAAGGAAGTACGCGCGCGGGCATTCGCAAGATAGGAATAAAAGAATTACGAGGTCGCAGGAGACGTATAAATTGTGCGGGGAATTCAAATGATTTTATTCTCTCTCGAAGCTACCCTGACGTGATATAAGGCGCATTTCACTCAGCCATTTTATTTCATTCGTTTGAATGTGGATTTATATTCACGTACGTTATTTAGAGGGAAGTGATATGTGTTTAAATTTATTAAATACGAAATGAAAACGAGGTATTATCTACCCTCGAGGATTAATAAAGTTTTGCGCGCGAGCGTAAGTTCTTACAAGCTTTGTCCAAAGAGTCGAGACTCCGAGAGACTTATACGTTTTCATCCTCGCTGCGTGCAGGAGATCATGACGAATGTATAAACGATTATGATTCGAGAATCTGCCTTGTTCGTCACGCCTCGAGGCTTTATGTTAGGGTCGTCCACTGGAAATCCTTATTGCGGATAAAATCTTACAACCATTAGCCACTTAATAAATAATTGAGTAAACACGAAGAGCTGGCACTTTGTTATTAAGTCGAATCGCATAATTGCAGCATCGCGTAGAAACAATAATACGAAACTTTGCGAATGATCCTTCAGCGATAATTATACGTTTTTATGATACGAAATAAAATGATTTCATTGATTTTTCTTCTGAAGGGATTTTGATCGCGCTTTTACCAATGGCCAATGACTGAACGACTATTAATTTGCAATGTTCAACTACCCATGGACTGGGCAAGTATAAACCTTTCAAGTCCATCGTCGCTGAGACTCGGAAACGACGACGAAGAAGGAAGGCTTAAGGTGACTCGCCTCTGACTTGCCTGACAGATGTACCGAGTCTGAGTAAGAAGTGCGCTCACCGTCAGCCATTTTTCTTCCTCTCGACCTTTTTTTCCTTAGCGTCGTCATTGCAAACATCCAATTGCCCCTTTGGTGCATAAGCAATGTGCCACGTATACGCGCGCAATGTCTTTTATCCCATTCTCACTCATTTTCCTCATCCCTGTTGCGCGCATTCTCGCACTAGCTCACTCGCAAATTCTCCTCGTCTCGTACGACTCTCGTTTTCTTTCTCTGTTTGTACCTGGCTGTACGTATAACGCAAGGACTCTCGCGGTTACGTGCCTAATCGTCGCTCGTTCATCAACGTCCCTTCCATTCGCATCCCCTTAAAAAAAAAAGAAAAATACAAAATTAACTATCGCCCATGAAAACTAGAGATAAATAACTGTCTTTGTTAAATTAATTTCAATTCAGTTTCCTCGACTGCAAGAATCACTTTTATCAACTTGTGGACTAATTAAAAATGAAGAAAAAATAATAATATTGCTTCCGGCGAGGGGAAAAAAATGCAGTTCCGCAATAGTTAATTTTGCGCAATGCTCGCGTGCGTCTGTATCCTCGCGAGATACATTTGTATATTTGCACAAATAATTCTCGATCCATATTTTGTACAATTATAAATCCGACGATACATAAATTCTGCCAAGGTTTGGCGCGGCTTGGCAGGTCACGCGATTTTCTCGCGTCCGCAGCAAAACGACGTTTTATCATGTTTTATTGAATCTTTTTTTAATTGTCACAAGAAACGTGAGACGTACACTAAGTTGCTCATGTAAAATGAGGATAATTTGCACTTGTACAAGTGACATTAAGAAGTCACCCGCGCGCGTGAGCATGTGATCAAGTAAATTTAGTTGGGCAGGTAAAAGATAGTCCTGCTTTGAACAAACCGTTTGTGCTTTTTGTTTTCTCTCCAAAAAGGCGATGAACGATAAAAAATGAATAAAAAAAATAGGGAGCAGTATTCAGCATGTACGTATGATCGCAGGTGATCCAACGGCTTCCGGTTTTCCTTCTACCGGTCTTTCGAGCCTTTAGAACCAAGACTCTCGCGAGTCTTGTTTTCCTTTTCTTCTCTCGTTTCGTTTTTCTACTCGCTCGCCATAGAGCGCGCTCGGTGTAGTTACTCGTTGCGTTTCTTCGAGCGCTTCCTCTCTTCTTGCTCTTCTTCCCTCATTTTTCTTGGTCTTGTTCTTCCGTCGTCTTCATCCACGTTTCTTACCCCGCTGCATGCTGCTCGTCCGTCTCCGGTGTGTGCCCCATGGTCACGTACGTGCGGAGGATCTTCTCGCATGGGCAAAAGGATGGGCGAGGTCCGCCGCGCGAATCCACTGCGGCAAGCGGCATCGCGTTTCCTCGAGTTCTCTCGTTTAGCTCGAAGGACGTCAGCTCCGACGGGAAGACGTCTCTTCAAGCGAAGAAGCAACCGCGCAGTGGAAATGCGAAAGAGAGAGAACAGCGACAGACAAAAACGAAATAGAAAGAGAGATCGATCGATAGATAGGGATAGGGCAATGGGAATAGAGGAAAAGGCAGTTCCATAGAGATTGGGTGAAGGAGAAAGAGAGACAGAGGCGGTTGGAAGCAACAGAACGAAGAGAGCAAAGGAATAAGACGCGAAATATAATGCATCGAAACACCAAGAAAATATAAAGAGTGCGAAGGAGAAGAAAAATATCTAGGAAGAGAGATGGAGATGAAAGAAAACAGAAAGAAAAAGAAAAAAGAGAGCTGCAGGCGCAATACAAGCCTATCCGCAACACACGTCGTCCAGGCCTATTAGCGAACTTATTAGCGACGTTTGCGCTGCTACTGCGCGCCCGATCGCTCGAGGCTTCCGCGACGGAAAAGCTTCAGTCTTCACACACACGCGCGTTTTACAGATCTCAGACTCGAATGATTACACGCGAACGGAACTTTCGACGCGCCAAAATAATTCAATAATTTTCTTATTAATTCGGAGTGACTGTGAAATAAATATCATCCAAATCTTCAACGCCTTTTTACATTTTTTAAGACTCATCCAGTGTTTGATTTGGCAGAAAAAATGAAGCCTGGCCGAGAGTTTAATAATGAAAAGCCCTCGAACGAGGTACGTACGTAGAAAAAAAAGAAATTGTTCCGATTAAAACTTTCGAATTGAAGCATTTTCATTATTGCCTAAAATTAATCAGCAGTGATTTAATTAGAAGATAAATTCATTTATTCCTCCGCGAATATAAACGACAATCCGCATCCTGGACCGAAACCTCCGGAAATGGAGGAGCTTGTGAAATTTAGTGCATGGCCACATTTGTGGGTCGCAATTAATAAACGATACAAATTCGTGTATGCTCTTCATCGACATGGACGAGAAAGCAAAAGTCTGTCATTTCGCCTTCGGTCTCTCTAACTTATTCTCCTTCGGTTGTTAATTCTAGTAGTTTTGTTTTTCTTCTTTTCGTTGCTCAAAGTTATTATAATAAGAATAAACGAGGTAACGAGTCTCTTATCGGAACGAGAGCAATCGATCGTCGATTATCGATGCTTGTCTCGCGACTCGTATACGAGTCTTCGAAAATGAAAAAAAAGGAGAGAGGCGCGGAGGGAACGCGTCGGTGGTAAATACTCGCAGCTGCGGCTTGTTTCGAGCTCGAGGCAGGTGAATTTTTCGCTACTCGCACACGCACACAATTAAATTCACATAGCTTTCGCCTTGGAGGCGACGACTTTGTCCATTTCTCTACACATTACCCCGACGAAAGCAAACACCTCATTGCGGCATCGCAACCCTAATAGCCTTCCTCTTTCGTGAGAGAAAGGGTTACGCCACCGAACGCCCTTAACATATTCAATTTAATTGCCTCGACACGCCATTATTTATCGATTTTAAGGACTAGCTCGAATGAGAAGTCCAGCCGTGAATTTTTCAGTTATTCAAGAACTATATCAAAAAAACTGATCTGAATTTCGTTTCTTTCCGTCGTTATTGCCATTGTTTAGGGTTTATCAAACTTTTCCTAACACACATGCAAGAAAATTGAACACGTTCATTAAATCCTCGTGAAGCCACCATTCCGCCGCTTTAACCGCGTTATGCAATCGTAAAAACGAAATAAAACTCGATTACAAATGTATCGGAAATATTGAAACTCCAGTTCGATGAGTCGGCGCATTTATTTCAAAGTCCTTACATTTCTGCGGCTGAAAGTATCTCGTTATCCGAGCACTTGAACTTTTACTATAATGCATGTTGGTAAGAATATTAAATGAAAGGTGAGTGTACACACATGTAGCTTATTCGTAATCAAGACGCAATCTCAGCCACGTAGAAGGCGGTAGACTCGTTGAGAGTGTGTTGTAACACGAGGTTGAGTCGAATTCTTGAAAAAAATCATGGCGTTAGCATTGATGCATGTATATTTATAGATGTGCAAAGTTTTGTACAGCGGAGAACAATCTGCGGAGAGAGTAAACGCGAGATACAAAGTCTCTAGACGCATTGAGCCTGGCAACAAATCAAAATATCAATTAACGCGCTGAAACGGGGCCCGAAGCTTCGCGATCTGTGCAGCATCTTTTCCTTCTCCTCTTTCTCAATCGTATAATGTGGATAAAAATAAAATATATGTATAGATATGCTGATTTTTTTCTTTGGCTTTCTCTTATTCTTACTTTGGACAGAGATAACCCGCGCGAAACAGCCGCACTACGCATACAGCATGCGTGTGTGACAATATCTATAGATGTATTTATATAAAAAGCGAAGTGGCGGCTTCTCGACGTCGTCTTTGCCATAGGCTCGCTCGAATCGTGGCTTCTTTGGCATCCCGTTATCGGCAACTCAGCGATCGGGGCTCCTCTTCTCGCCTTGCCGCGCGCGCTTATTCCAATGATATCGAGAGACCTCTATCTCTTGGAATATCCACGCACTCGACTCTATCTCATCGCTCGTCCTTTCTCACTCTTGTAATCGCGGACGAACCAAACTCTCTCCCTTCGGGCGAGGAAGAATCGAGCAGCAGATCGAGAAATTATGGTATAGAAAGGCTGAGAGAGAAGGAGAGAGAGAGCGAGACAGGCAGATGCGCCAGGAATGAGAATTAACGAGAATCGAAAAGAAGAGAGAAATCAGGATTGTGCGGAATAAAATAAGGCGCGATGGAGATCCTGAAATTTTGTCCTTTTGCTAGAGACATTTTTCTCATTTAGTTAAATACACGCTTGTTGATTAATTCTCTGATTTTGTGAATGATTTTTTCGAGCTTTTTCAAAATTTTAGTTTGTCCTCAGGGACGAGAAGATTCGATTCAAAACCTGCAAGTTTTTCGCCCTTTAATTTAATTCAAAATGATTGCGGAATTATATTTTTACAATGTTGAGACGTGGACGAGAGGGAAAAGTGAGAAAGAGCTAAAATGCGTTGTTGAAAGTTGGAAAAGGGATGAACGAATAAGCAACGATTGGCAAACGCTGCAAGGACAAGAAAGACGGTGAACTGGAAGCATGGGGGAGGCTGCTGGGAGCAGGGCGAGAAGTGGCGGGGCCGTTTAGTTAAAGGAAGATCAAAGGGACACACCGGCAATAATTATAGAAATATGTGCGTTGATGGTGCTCGTGTTGCTGGTGCTCTCGTCGTATTCTCCTTGTCACGAGGATGAAAACACACCGCGAGAAAAAAGGGTGTGTGTACCTTTTGGAGAGAATGAGCGAAAGGGAGAAAGAGATAAAGAAAAGAGAGAAAATGGGTGGCTGCATGGAGAGAAGAGGAAGGCAAGAGAGAGAGAGAGATTTCCGATCAGTTCGTTCATGAGGTTCCAACTTATTTTCGTTTCCGATTGGCTCGATTAACTTTCTTATTCTCTTTTGCCAGCTCTCGCACCTTCCAACTTGTTTCACAAACCGTGGACTCCTGTCCTCTCATTAATACAGATATCTATTTACTTCGTTGCCTTATCAGAACGTCGTAATCTCCAACACGCTGTTTCTCGATCTCTCGCCTCCTGCCCGACCATTTTTTTCCTTTTTTTTCCTCGAGTTCCTCCTGCCAAGGCTTGTTTCTTGGCAGAAAAATTCTGCACACCAAGAAAAGGGTTCTCGCGTGCAGTTGCTTTATTATTTGGCATCATTATGCTCATCCCTGGACTTGAATACAAGAAAGTTTGAACATTCATGAACGTTTCTGTGATCAAGAGTCGCGGCAGCGGCTCGACGCCAAGTTTAAAAGAAAAGCGTAGCGCGCGAGCCGGCCGGACTCTTATATACAGTAAAATAGGCGTTTTATGACGTCACAGAAATTTTAAATCGTGCTCGCAGGAAAACGGATGAACGGAAAAACCTCATATTAGATTTTAATTTTCTATGATTTTTTATCTGTCGAATGGTCCTTGAATGAGAATAATCCGTTAAGCCAATCCAGAGAAATCTGTGTTTGAAAGTTTTGGACACGCGATTTGAGCTGCATTCTGTTTCTCACAATTTCTTGGAGTCGTAAGGGCGTAAGTTGTTCGCGCAGGCGCTTGGACATACGCCCTTACGCGTCTGGTGGACATTTTCGGCCCGTGACGTCACCCGCTCCGCTGAACGCGGTATCCCCACTCTCCGCGGGCCACTGAGCGACAGAGACGGGCAATATCGGGCCTCTCTCTCCCTTTACCGCCGTCGCGCCTATAGCGCTGTCTCTCTCACTCTGACAATTTTGAAAAATTCGTATCTTGGGTAAAATTCAACGAAAAGGGTCCAACTTGGGCTCATTCTTTTCGTTTTTTAATGCAGAATTACGTGAGCTTGGGGAAATTTTGCTCGAAGTGAAAAAAATAGTCAGAATTTACGATGAAACGATTAAAAAAACGGGAGAACGAAGGGAGAAAGAGCGCGAGAGAGAGGGGAGAAATCTCGCCGGGACTTTTTTAAAGGATTGGCGGAGAGTCTGGCCGGCATTTTTTAAGGGGTTGATCAGTGGTTTCGACCGACCTTTTTTAAGGGATAAACTCAGAGTCCTATGGAGATCTTTTAAAGGGATTAACGAAGAGTCTCGACGGGATTTTTTCGAAAGGCGGGTTGACTGAGGATCTTAGTGGGAGTTTTTAAGGGATTAGGCATAAATCTTGCCGAGACTTTTTTAAGGGATTGGCCAAGAGTTCGTACGCGATTTTTTAAGGGGTTGACCGGGGGTCGCAACGGAAGTTTTTTTTACCTTAAAACCGTAATCTTATTTGATTTAACCTATTCCGGAAAGGTGGGGTTATAAATGACCCCAATTTTGAAAAATTCATGTTTTTAGTAAGATTTAACGAAAAGAGTCCAACTTGGACTCATTCTTTTCGTTTTTTAATGCAGGATCACGTGAGCCTGCGGCAATTTTGCTCGGAGTAAAAAAAAAAGTCGAAAATACGATAAAACGATAAAAAAAAACTGGAGAACGAAGAGCGGAAGCTCGCCAGGACTTTTTTGAGCGATTGGTGGAGAGTCTGAACGGGATTTTTTTAAAAGGGTTGACCAAGGATCGTAATGGGAATTTTTATGGGATTATGAATCTTGCCGGAACTTTTTTAAGGGATGGACCAAGAGTCTGGACGGGATTTTATAAGGGGTTGATCGAGGGTCGCGACGGAAGTTTTTTCCCTTTGAACGGTAACCTTATTTTATTCAAATTTTCCGGTGACGTGGGGTCATAAATGACCTCAATTTTGAAAAATTCCTGTCTCTTGTAAAATTTAACGAAAAGGATCCACCTTGGGCTCATTCTTTTCGTTTTTAAATGCAGGATCACGTGAGCCTGGGGCAATTATGCTCGGAGTCAACAAATTAGCCGGAAATGCAATAAAACGATTGAAAAAACGGGAGAACGAAAGGAGCAAGGGCACGAGGGAGAAATGTGAAATCTCGCCAGGAATTTTTTGAGGGATTGACGAAGAGTCTTGACGGAATTTTTTAAGGGGCTCACCAGTGGTCTCGAACGTGGTTTCTTAAGGGATAAACTTAGAGTCTCGTCACTATGATTTTAAGGGATTAACGAAGAGTCTTGACGACAATTTTGAAAGGGTTAACCAAGGCTCTTAATGAGAGTTTTTAAGGGATTAACCACGAATCTCGCCAGGACTTTTTTAAGGGATTGGTCAAGAGTCTGAACGAGAATTTTTAAGGGGTTTATCATGACCCTCACCGATATATTTTGAAGGGATTGACGGAAGCGGTGTCGACGGAAGTTTTTCAAGGCATTGAGTGGGAGCGTCCGAAGACTTTTTTTATGGGACTCATAAAGAATCTCGCCGCGACTTTTTCGAGAGATTCATCCAGATTCTGGTCGAGACTTGTTTCAACAGTTCAACCAAGAATCGTGCCAAGACTTTTTTAAGGGATTGGTCAAGAGTCTGGATGGGATTTTTTAAGGAGTCGACAAAAAGTCTCGACGAGATTTTTGCAACAGATTATAGCCAAGAGTAGACGGGCTTTTTTAAGGGATTTTAAGGGATGGACTAAGGGCCTCACTGAGGTTTCATTGAGAGATTGACCACAAGTCTCTTCGTGGTTTCCTTAAGGGATTGAACAAGGGTCTCGACGAGAGTTTTTTTTAAGTGTTTGATCATGACTGTTGTCGAGATATTTAAAGGAATTTACCAGGGGTGTCGACAGCAGATTTTGAAGAGATTCATTTTATTTCGAGAATAACCAACCAGAACAAATAATGCCTCCATAATTACAAAAATATGTTGATGAATATCCCGCTTTTCAAAAAGAAGCGAAATCCGTGGAAAAATACTCTTGAAAAGTAAAAAAAGAACGCCAACTTTAAAAGATCGCAACCTCAGTAGAAAAATAATTACTCAATTTTCTTGATATCACTTTCAATAAAAAACAATTTAGATTTACAAAATTGATTGCATTTTTTCTTCCCTACGAACGATTTTTTGACCTTCTCCAAAGTTTTCTCAAAAATTCTCAAGCTCAATAGACAAAAAGAATCGAAATCATTGCAACATAGCCAAGAATTAAAAAAATAATGAATGGTTACATTTCACAGGGAAACATGTGCATCCTCAATACATGTTGTGTATTCAAGGGTCTGCAAAGGCTCTACAAAAAAATGCAAAAAATTGGCGTGCATGGTTAACTAAAAAAGTTCGGCGAAGGGCCGTGTCACTGTTCTTATTAGAAGTTTCCGCATGCACGCGCAAAGTAGCATTATGACGTTGCATCCATTACATGTAATGGAAAATGGACCATCCTGCGAAATTATAAAATGTTCGTTGTTTTCTCTGTTCTCTTTCCGCGATGATAATTCTATATTATTCCAAATGTTCGCTGTTTATTCTGTTCTCTTTCCGCGATGATATTTTCTATTTCCATATTAACCAAAAATCTCTCCTCTTTGCATAATTAATTACTATTTTTGAAAGTCTGGAGAGCCAGGTGAAACGAAACTTTTAAAAAATTTCATTTCATGCAATCTGATAAATATTTTTTATCTTGACGAGATTAGAATGAACAAATTTTCGATTTTCCAGATGAAAAAGAAATGGAAATTTTATTTTAGGCAGTTGTTCAGGTTTGTCCGCCTCTCCCTTAAATTGATTCTTTATCTTCCCGGGCTTTTTTAGTTAACCATGCACGCCAATTTTTTGCATTTTTTTGTAGAGCCTTTGCAGACCCTTGAATACACAACATGTATTGAGGATGCGCATGTTTCCCTGTGAAATGTAACCATTCATTATTTTTTTAATTCTTGGCTATGTTGCAATGATTTCGATTCTTTTTGTCTATTGAGCTTGAGAATTTTTGAGAAAACTTTGGAGAAGGTCAAAAAATCGTTCGTAGGGAAGAAAAAATGCAATCAATTTTGTAAATCTAAATTGTTTTTTATTGAAAGTGATATCAAGAAAATTGAGTAATTATTTTTCTACTGAGGTTGCGATCTTTTAAAGTTGGCGTTCTTTTTAAATTATATTTTATTTTATAATTGTCATTGCCGTAAGGACAGCAATGCAGTTCCAACTTGGCATCACTGCGTGCATATGCTCGAATGAATAATTATAATGGTTTTGTAACGATATAATAATACGTACGTGTCAAAACAGCTCAGACGATAACGATAATTGCGTTATCGTTATATCGAGAGGAAACAATTAATAATTGTAAGGAAAATTTAGCAATAATGATATTTCAGTAGAAAAGGCATCGTTAGGTCAGACTCGGCTGCTGGAATCGCTTCGCGCACTTTGTCGAAAATCTGTTGGAATCTCGATTGTTTATTATAAATTTGGTGTGTAATTAATTGAATCTTGGGAATATTTGAAATTCAAGATTTCGTGCGCATCGGGAATTGAAAATGCGAAATGAAATTGAAAGCGACGCCGCGCATACCCACGCGCGAAGAAGGATAGAAACAACAATTATATATTTGGCGTGGCAGAGCGTGTAAATGTATTTTATACGTTAATTCGTCACGAGGGGGGAGGGCTTGGTAGAAGGAGTTAGTGCAATGGTGAGCACGAAGCAAGATGGAAAATACGCGTACCGATATTAATCTCGTGGGTCAGAGTCGCGAGAGAATCGTCCCCGCGAGAAGAGAGTTTGGCTATATCGCGCGCGGGTTGCGAGAGTTCGGGGCTCTTGACAAATGCGTAACACGGCATGATCGCTCGAATTTTCACCAACCAAAACTCACGTGTGCCTGTCTCTCCGTGTATTTTGCACATATAGATTTTTCCTCTAACATCGCCAAGATTGGTGAGCACTAGAATTTTCGGCTTCGTGGAAGTTGAAACTTTCTTCCTCTCTCTCTGTCTCGAGCGACGGTTCGCGAACCGAGAAATCTGCGGATGAGGATCAATTTTGACTCCTGAGAGATTTTGTAAAAAAAAAAAAATGACGAATATAAATTTTTTTCTCGCATCTCGTGCCGATTGATTCGAAGGTCGTCGCTGCGGGTAAGAAATTTGATTAAAAGTAATTATGCTAGAAAAATAATGTCATTCGCACTGGAGTCAAAAATATTGTTGAAGCCAATTGCTCCATTTATTTTACGAGCACTTGCCGCCCGTTTTTTGCAACGTTAATTACAATCAATCTTGGCAAATGATTGGTGAGGGAAAAAAAATGCACATGCAGCAAAAGCCTCGGTCAAGATTAGTCTTGGAAGCTGCAAATAAATAGTCGTGCGGAGCAATTAATTATTTTTCTGGTCCCAGGACGTGTACGAAATTTCCTTTCGTTTTCCAGTCTCACGAGAATTACGAATGTTAATTGGGCCGCGATTAGCCTGTCAAACTAAAATACGGCCTATCGTTTTTGGCTGCGAAAGGGGAGCGAGAAAAACCGCGAGAGAGACAAAAATATATTCTAAATATTCTGCATAGAATTGCAAAAAATATATAAATGAGTATATAAACGATATTGACGCGGGGTTTTATTACAGGATGCGTCTATTTTATTACGGTTGGTGTTACATTTGCCTTATTACACACCAACGTGATCCAAAGTCTCGTCAGAATCCGCGTGTGTGTGTGCAGTGTGCGGCTGTGAGAAAGAGAGGGAGGGAGGGAAAGAGAGCAAACGACACCGACGACAACGACGACGTCGGCGCCACGACGTATGTAATTACGCGATAATTCAAAAGCGCGAGAGATATAGGCTTGAAAACGACGACGATATAGAGAGGCACCCAGAGAATTAACTCGGTCTCATATAATTGTCGATTAGCCGATGGCGTATGGAACGTTATTTCCAAGATTCTTGCGAGATCCCGATTAATGAGCTTCTACCTCTCTTTTTCACTCTCTCGCCTCTCTTTCTCTCTTTAACACACACACGCGCATGTGCTGAATCTCAGAAAAGTTTTGTGCACCGTACGCGTATGACTGAAAGTAAATACTCCAGTGAAATAATCGCGGAAACTGTAACTCTCCCTCTCGCGCGATTGATATAGCACACACGCTTTATCGCAAACGAGATCTATCACTGAGATCTCCATCGCATGTGACCGCAGCCTCGAGTCTGTATCGACATTATGGCTCATTTATATATAGAGATATGAATATACGAACGTTTTTACATTTACATGTGCTTGGGAATAATTAGATGAAAAAATTATTGAGCGAATTATGATAAATTGCAGCAAATCATTATGTTTTACCTCGAGAATGATAAATTCATTTTATTAGCAAGACACGTGGTGCTCTCGTATTGGCGTGCTGCAGATATAAATTTTATGCAAGTAGGAATGATTGCAATATTTTGATGATGATCGCACGTATCGACATCGTTTTCACTTATTGCGGTACAGTTTTTACTATTTCATTAATAATTACCGTTGCTATTGCGTTCGGATGCCAATTTTCTGCGGGACATGATTTTGCTGGCGCTTTACATCGCTGCAGATTAATTTGACGTGTAATGTTTTAAATAAAGCGGAGCTGCCATCTTTACTAGCCTCGACCATTTCTCTCTGCTGCTTTCTTCGACTCTCCAAATTTTCGTTTTTCGTGCTCCCTTTCGAAAATGCTATAAACACACTGTGTGTCTTCCGCTCGGAATATTACATGGGATTAAACGTGTTTCGTGTGTGTGTGGAAAATTCGTGAGATGGAGATGTAGAGGAGGAGAAAATTGTCGTTGACACGCGGACCAAGATAACGTCCCCTTAAAGTTTCGTAAATCACAAACCCTCTCTCTCTCTCTCTTCGGACGTCTGCAACTTTGCACGCGAGTAAGGACTGAATTAATACAAAAAGAATCTTTGCAAAGATTCGTGAATGTACAGGTTGGACCAAAAGTATAATCCAATGAGATTTCTTCTTGTGTTAAAAATTTCATAATCCAATATTCACAATTTCAATTATTTCCCGTTCCCTGCAACAGTTTCCTGATCATCGCGAATGATTCGTTAGAAAAAAGACTGCACTGAAGATAAAATTTTGTTGAAAAAGATCGATATTTTGTTGGATACGTTCAACTAAACGTTTTTTCGAAAAATCACGAAAATTTTGTCATTCCAGCAAAAAACATTCTGGAAAATCTTTTCGGGAAGTAAATTTTTGTCATTCCAATATCGTAAATTTCGCTGAGAGTTCCGTTACAATGAAAAATATTGTCGAAATAACGAAAATTGTGAAATCATCCCAAAATATTTAGTTCGCCGTATTCAACAAAATATCGACGTTATTTTTGACAATATTGAATTTTCAGTGTGAAGAATAAAATCCTCAGGGAAGCTGTTGGTTTATGGAAAAATCAAAAATTCCGAAAATTGCATTATCGTGTCCCGCGTGAGCACGTGATCTCAGGCAAATTTTTGCTCAGCCTATATTACGATTCCCAGATGTCTCGGAAGCGAATGAACAGCCTGCCGGGAGGATTCATGCGCGCCGAGACCTACTGACCATCTCGATGATTCATATTATTGTTATTATTATCATTATTATTCGCTATATATGCGTAAATACGTTTGGGACACCTGGAAGATAATTTAAAGGATCTGCAAAGCCCGCCACATAAACGTCAACCGGTGAAACTGATGTAACCGTTTCGATGTGTAAATTTCGCTACACGTGCGTGTGTCTGGAAGTGTCGCAAACGCGTAGGGCGAAAGTTGTGCAATACTTTAGTCCCGGTCGTCGGTAAATAATAAACGAAATAAAGAGTCCGCAGCTCCTCCCTCGAGATATTAATTCCATGCAGGAAGGCACTTTCATTCATTTCGATCTATTTTAGACGACGTGAGGATATTCTCGAAATTTTCGAACGATTTTGCTGTATTGTCGGTGATTTTGATCGTCAAAGGGAAAATCTCGTCCTCAGCTCCTCCGAAGGAGGAAAAATCATTGAAAAATCGCTGTTGTGTTAAAATTAACGATAGAGGGAAAGATTTGCAATGTTGGGACAACGATGTGTCGTTTTTCGTTGAGATTCAAGGACAGGGCAGTCGTGAGAGTGCCAAGAGTTTAATTACACACGAGAGCGGAGGTTGTTCTTTCTTCGAGGGGCTCCGCGCGTACCGGAAGATTGTGAAACGGCGCGAGGAAGAATAGAACGAAAGCTGTGAGTGCAATCGCGTCTCTCTTGTGCTGTTGCACATTCGGATATGGAGAAGCGAGAAGACGAAAGGCGCGAGGAAAAAAAGGTTGAGGAGAGGATAGGCATAGTGAGAGTACGCGATTAGGCACGCGGTGAGAGAGGCGAGTTCAGGAGACCGGGGAGAGGATGAGAGTGTATCGCGCGTAAGAACGATAAATCTTTTGCCTTCTCTGTCTCTCTCGTTCTCGACGAGTCAGGTGGACGATGGTCATCAACGAGAGTCGCCCGGTGTAAGCGCGTAGCGCACACAGAACACAAAACGTTGGCGGGTCGCGGCTTTTCCCCGCGAGAAAGAAAGAGTCGCGCGAGTTGCCGGGCACGAGGAGCGAGAGAATACGAAATAGAAAAAAAAAGAGAGAAAAGAGGCTGAAGAAATAGTGAGGCTAAAGCGCACTCGTAGCGGAGACCTCGCCAAAAGGTTAAGCTCTACGAAACGTTTTCTCATGGCGTACGCGGACGGCCTAGCGACGACCTACGACCTCAGTGGCCACAACTTACAAGTCCGGCAACGCGAGAGCTCACGGCTCTTGCCTCCTGATCGTACTCGCACTGCGAGAACTCTCTTACGATATTTAGCTGCTTGGTATACGCAGCACACACAATCTCCAGCTTTATTTATTCCTGCAAAAAGAATAAACGGTTTAAATTAAATGAATAAATATGCATGTTGAGAATTATTTTCAGGACGAAAAGTTTTCATTTATATTGTTGACCATATTTCGTTTCAACGAATTTATCGAGCTTGGTATCGCGTGGAAGAAATTTATTTTTTTGTTTCTTTTCATATTCGCAACACATGATGAACTTTATGGGTTTAAAAATCCGCAACGGTAATTGAGCCTCTTATTGTTAGTGTCATCTTGAAAAATGTTAATTATCGATAAATTGCCATGTGCATCCAACGATTGTTTACCATGCGGTACGAATATTCATTTTCCCATTACTTTTTTGCCTCATTGACGCCATAGAGAAATGCGAGAGACGCGGTACGACCTTAATCGCGGAACGAGACGTCCCTTAATTATCTTTCATTGTCCACCCGCGGAAGAGACGATCGCGCGCAGACGTCGTGTGCAAACGTTGCATTATTTGCCCAATCATCATGCACAGGTTTTGCATTGCCTTCTGCGCATTAGTTCTCCAGGCGAAATTCACTTCCCACCTCTGCCTCTTTTTTAAAAATCATTTCCACCGTTTTTTTTCTACAAACAGTTTTCTCCCAAAGATCCAGAGGATTCCCACGGCCCTTGGAACTCGAAACAATGACAAAAAGTGTCCGATCGTTTGCTCTGGTCAATGGAAATTAGCGAATTGAAATATATATGCAAAAAAAATTCAAGTTCGCTTCTATGAAAATTCCAACGTGAGCGACGTGAACGAAGAAAATTGCGGTAGAGATTACCCGCGTTTAGTGTCTTGGAAAGGCGATGAACCCGGCTAATCGTGGAGCATGAGGAAGTCATAGAGATTGCACCACCTGTGTACAGAAAGTACCAGAACAAATTTTCATTTTTCACCGCGCATTGATATGCTCGCGAGTGCTGACTCTGCTGCACTAAAACTCCGAGTAATGCTGCTGCGGTCACATGGTAAAAAAGGAGAAAAATTTATTTTGAGATCCACAGCGAGACTGCTCGGCCACCTGGTGCACCTTCCTCGGGACATTGGGCGCGAACCAGACGTCGAGGGAAAACGCGAGATCAAATCTGGTTGGAACGCGAAATGAAAAAAAAATTGGATAAAAGAGATTTCAGCGAGAATCTGAAGAAGATCTCGGAAAAATTGGATCCAGCCTGTGTTTCGTTGCGATATTTGATTTACAAGAGATACGTGGGTGTTCGGTGTCGTTGGGGAGCAAAAGAGAAATAGGAGAAAAGAGTGAGACATCCATCGCGCTCGCCCACGCTGCGCCGACGTGCACGCGTAGCAGCCGAGAAAAACTTGAGCGTTCGCGGGCTTGCCAAGATTGATAGAGCGAGAGGAAAGAGCAGGGAAAGGAAAAGAGTTGAAAAAAATGGACGAGGACGAACCCCAAGGCGAGGCCCGTCCATCATTCGACAACTGATTTTCTTTTAAACCCATTAGTTTTTCTTGAGTGGCTAAGTACCAAAGTGACGAAGAGACTGTCACGAGTGCAGTAAAACACGATCGAACTCGGGTCCCACCCACGCAGCATCCAGCTAACAAGCCATTTATTTTTGTTTTCACGCCGCGCGTTTCGTTTCCGAGACCGCGGAAACGAAAAGAATTGCGGTTAACCAACTTAATTTTCTAAGCTTTGACACACGCGAACGTTTCGTCTTTCAGTTTTTTCCTTTCCTCGGACACGAGCTTGACGTCTCAAATTTATCGTTTCTATTTTTTCAAATATCACATTTACTTTTAGAACAATCTCACATAACAAATCCACGTGCCACATTAGCAAATTTATGTTTTTTTACGAGTTATGCGATCGGAACGAAATTCAATAAAAATTCAGCTTTTTTTCCATAAACTCGTGAGATCTTCTCGTTTATATTTTACTTTAAATTCAATCGCGGCATCGCGCACACGGAGAAAAGAGGGGCTTTGAATTTAGGAATTAATACTACGCTTCTAAAAATTAACACTATGCTTCTGAAAAAAAATATCAAAAAATATTGAAAAGTATTGACTGGACGATAAAAATTATAATTATCGTATAGCAATAATGAAGGAATTTGAATCTTAACCCACGATATGGCACATAAACTGATACAAATAATACATTTCATTCGCCATATTGCGATTTTTGGTAGAATTCAAAAAATATTTTGCCCATGGGATTGGAACAATTACTATCCAGTATTCTACAAAAATTACAGTACAAAGAGTCACATTTTACTAATAACTTCGTCATATATTTCGCTATACTATGAAGATTCGTGTTATGCGTATAGTGGAATTTATTTATCCGCTGAAGATTTATGCTGTGCTTATAGTAATCAATCTGAAAATATAGCGTGTAATAGTAAAGAGAATAGTTTCAAATGTAATATGCAGGCATTATATTTTCTTAGTTGCGAATGTATGCACCATTTTTACTATACAGTGTAAGAATCATTTTTACCCTTCCTTAACAAGAACTCTAAATCTAGCTGAACTGGCAGCAAACTGCTAGATTTTCTAGCATTGGCTCTTAGAATTTGAGGCCCCATTTTTCTCCGTGCACACTCTTTTGCGCTCATGTCTCTTTCTCATCTGACAATTCCCTGTTTTTTTTTCTTTTCATTCATTATCTCATGCGCAATAAGCTTTGCTTATGATCGAATCATAAATTATTATCTACACTAGTTGTCGTCCAACATCTGGCCCTCCCCCTTTTTACTACACGGACGTCTCGTGTATCGCGGACCGTTGTTCAATTATCTCGGCAGAAATCCAGAAGCAACAAACTCGCAATATGTGTAGAGTATTTATAATATACGGTTTTACACTGCAGTCCGTGTGTCTTGAAAAATCAACCCTCGATCTTTCTCTCGCCGGGTGATCCACTCGCGAGGATTTTCTCGTACAAAACCTACAGGGTGCGTTCAGATTGTTAATTAATCCAGGAATTTATTAATTCACTACTTTCCGGTGGGTCAATTTATATTCAGAAAGCGCATCGTGCGAAATTCCTGATCAATGCGAATACAATGAAAAAGTCGATGAAAAACGAGTCCGATACGAATGCGAGGGAGACTCGCGATAGATTTTTCTCGCAGTGTTCAGGGTCGAAACAATCTCTTTGCTGCTAAAAGAAACGTTTCGAGATGTAAATTTTGTTTCGTACGTTACAACGACAATTTAACGCGAGGCCAATAAAACGGACACCCTGTAGACGTTTTTCTGCTGGCGAGTACACCGAGAGGACGAAGTGACTAGTGCGCGGGATCCTTTTGCCATGTGTAACGAGATACTCGAGATCTGTGATGCACATGCAGCATGTCGGAAGAAAATGGGCATGGGAGTGCGCGCGGACAATTCGAACATTTCCTATTCTGTTGCTGTCTTTTTGGTAAAATTTTTATTTTTTAAACTTCGTGTCATTTTAATCGGTAGAATTGTCATTATAAGAATTTTGGGATTTTATTCCTTTTGGTGTTTTTTTGTTTATTTGATTTTTACAGAACTTGAAATTTATTCATTGGGCTCTTTTGCGCTCCGTCTGAAAGGTGAATTTGCATATGACGAAGCGCGATTATTCAAATTAAACCAGAGGAACAAAATGCAACTCAAGATCGTACAGAGAAAAAAGTGGACGAAGAACCGAAAGAGCGAGAAAAGGAGAGGAAGCTCGTGTGAATAAGACACGTGAAAATTTCTTATCCCAACGTATTTTTCTCTGTTGTACAATATAAACATGTATATTCGTATGTGTATTCATTTCTCTCACTTGTTCTCGCAGAAACGCTTTCTCTCTGTGGCAAAGTTTGTTACCGTCCCGGTGAATGTATGCTCCAGCCCGGGGCAACACTTAATCACGGTTAATTACGGGCGTGTGCTTTACGCACACGTCGTCTTGGCAACCGAAGGCTCCAAGGGATGCGAGAGCGAGAGAGAGAGAGAGAAAAAAGCAGAGTAGAGTTGTATAAATCCTCGCATTACTTATAGCACATGAAAATACGATTTTAATACTTGAGTAATTGAATTCGATCACGCTACACATTCTGGATCATGCAATGATAAGAATATTTGTTCGTTTTCTCTTTCTCGCGTAGGAAGGCGATCCTCCCACGAGCGGGCTCAATAAAATCTCTAATAATTTACTGATCAATCATATTAAACACTTTTCCGTCTTTTCGTCGGTGCACGACTGCGCGCGAAGGGAAAGGAACGGAGTATCGATGTTTCTTTGGCAACTTTCTCAAGCAGATTCTCACATCGACCTCTAAAACGAATGATTCAAAAATATATAGACGATTAATGAAAAAATCTTCATCTCTGTATATTTATATACAAAGTCCAAGTGGAGTCCAAGACTGACACGCAGTCGGTTGAACACAAGACACAAAACCGGCGCGGTGTTCATTACCGCACGCGGATAGAGGCGCTTAACTGTTTTGTCCTCGTGAGCTGATGGATAGCGCGTTCGCACGTTATTACCGGACGGACACACTCTTGAGCTTGAGTTTTATGGGCCTAGATTGGTACGAGGGGTTCTTACTCTCATGTACCAGAAACGCCGCCACGTCTCTCTCTCTTTCTTTCTTGACTTCTTTGTCTTCGGAAACGCGTTACATTACGTACGTGCGAGCATCGAGGAGCCAACGTTGCTTCTCGCACGCAGCTCCTGATGTGTCTGGGCATTGCAAACCTCTTCCCAGCATTCGTCGGAATTAGATACGTATATCGTGTACAGTAACAATCATAAAAATCAACGCGTTATATATATAAAACGCACTGACACCGCAAAGTTGAAGAGTTATCCAGAAAGTCTCTTTAATAGTGTGTTTACCGATAATGACCACGCGGCTGGAAAGCACCGACGCTCTGCTGGCACATAAGTTCGATAATTTATGAGTCCTCGTCACTAGCGAGATTTCTCCTGTGCACCTTCTTCTAACATATGTGTAACGTGATCGTTAAGAAAAACGTCTGAGTCGAGAAAATTGAATGAACATTAATGTCTGAGAATATAATTTTTTCCGAGCATTCGAGGCGATCGATACACGTTTTTATCGAGGGTCAATTTTTAATTGAAACATTTGTGGAAACTCGATGAAAGCCAATTATATATAAAACCGTGTAAGCTCCTGCGTCTTGTTGGCTGCTGAACGTGGAGCAATGGGAACGTTGCAGGGAAAAAAGTATCGAGATGATTCGCAAAGTCTTTGATTCACTTTTATCGATCTGCTGCATGGCCCTCTGGAAGTTTTGATGTACAATATGTAGGGAAAAAAAATGAAAAGAACCGCCACTCGCTCGTTATTGCATCGAATACATAAATATAGCGAGGGCCTAAGAAACAAAAATGCATGGGGAGTACACATGTGCACGTTGACCGCGAAGAGAAAGGAGAACGAATGCGACATTTGTCTTGGTGAAAAAGCAGCAGCAGCAGCCGAAAGGTTCGTAAGAAGTCGCGCAGGTAGCGTCGAGTACACGTCGCAACAAGGGAACGTGTACATTTGTGGCAGCTGGTAAACCACCCCCGGATGTGTCGCCCGCTTGTTCTCCATTCAGCCGGCTCTGGTCGCGCCGGAAACGTGCCAAACAACTTACCGATATAATTATTTATCTTGGTGCTAATTAACTCCACCTCTTGGGCTCGTCCCTCCTTCGCGACTCGTCTTTAAATTTCCTCTCTCTCTCTCTCGCTTATTTATGTAGCACGTACAAACACATACGTGTGCGGTACACAAATGACGACATGATACTTTTATATAAATAGAATATATCTATGAATTACGTGTACACGGAGAAAATAGGGGCTTTGAATTTAGGAATTAATACTACGCTTCTAAAAGTTAACACTATGCTTCCAAAAAAAAATATCAGAAAATATTGAAAAGTATTGACTGGCCAATAAAAATTATAATTATAGTATAGCAATAATGAAGGAATTTAAATTATAACCCACGATATGGCACGTAAACTGATACAAATAATACATTTCATTCGCCATATTGCGATTTTTGGTAGAATTCAAAAAATATTTTGCCCATGGGATTGGAACAATTACTATCCAGTATTCTACAAAAAGTACAGTATAAAGAGTCACATTTTACTAATAACTTCGTGATATTTTTCGCTGTACTATGAAGATTCGTGTTATGCGTATAGTGAAATCTATTTATCCGCTGAAGATTTATGCTGTGCGTATAGTAATCGATCTGAAAATATAGCGTGTAATAGTAAAGAGAATAGTTTCAAATGTAATATGCAGGCATTATATTTTCTTAGTTGCGAATGCATGCACCATTTTTACTATACGGTGTAAGAATCATTTTCACCCTTCCTTAACAAGAACTCTAAATTTAGCCGAACTGGCAGCAAACTGCTAGATTTTCTAGGATTGGCTCTTAGAATTTGAGGCTCCATTTTTCTCCGTGTACACTTTTGAATGAACAAGTTCAATTTAACAAACCACGTCCATTCGTGTGGTCCACGGTGGATCAGAGACGTTCACACGTTCTCTTTCTTTCGTCTCGGTGAGTCTCAGTCACTATTTATGATGTAATGCCCGACCAGGAGCAGGAGAAAGAAAGCGAAGAGAGAGAGGCTACAGAAATATCAACAGATGCTATAGCAAACACAAGACTCCGCAAGACTCATCAGTTTTCGAATCGTGGGAGTTACGTGTGATTATTTTTCAAGAGCCGATGTGTAGTGGATGTAGCTTGAGGCGACTTTTTAGTTTCTCCATGAAAACCTACACGAAATTCAAATGTCGAATATGAGCCAACCCTTTTTTCTCTCTTTCTCATTATTTCGTGTGCGATTGTTACTTAAATGTTCGTTCACAACAGCCACCGCGCCGTACATCTCGACGCGATATCACTTGAGCAGAGAAAGACGAGGCCGAGTCGCGCGACGATACGACGCTATCGTGCCTCGAGTTACACGTGAGAAAAAGCTCTCGACACCTTTTCACGACTCTCTGCCTCCCTCTCATCATTCTGTTTCGTACTTTTCATCTCATCCTCGCTCGTTTCTCGCGCTTCAACTCCTTTTTTCCTCCTCCCACATTTTTCTTTTTGTTCTTTCTTCCTCTCGTCAGTTTCACGACCGAGATTATTCTCGACCATTCCTGGGAATTAAATCGCGCTGCCCAAGATCGTATCACCAACTTTTATCGCGTCCAGAGCGGACACACATGTGTGTGTTTTACTATCTGTAACTAGGAGAACGGATGAGAGGCTAGAAATTACTGACAAAGACGCAAAGCGTAAAAAAGAGATTTAAATTTCATGATTTTCGGGATTAACCTACAAATTTGCAGGTTGGAATTGCACTTTTTTATTATCGACGTCATGACGATCGATTTGATCGCAGAAAATATCGAATTTTCGCGTAGTTTTACATATTTTTAGTGCGATATAAATAATTTAGAGAAAAATGATGTTAAAAGTTTTGTACCGTCTCGGGAATAAATTTTTCACGTAGGACCATGCGGCGCGCGGCTATGCCAAGACGATAAGATGCGTCGGTTGGCCGTTGTGTTGCACTCTCGTAAATTTGTCAGTTCTCGTAGGCCATCTCGCCTCTTACACACGCGATATACGTGCATATTTTTCTCGCGGCACACATAAGAGACACAGACAGACGTACACGAGTGCAAGAGAGACTCGAACTTGCTTCGGACACTCTGTGTTCTCGCAAATTATCCCCTTTCAATTTGTACGTTACTTTCTTATCGCTTCACCTCGCTACCGTCCCGTTCAGTGCGCAGTGCATGTTTTAAAAGGTCCGTGCGAAAAAACTTATGAAAAAACAAGAGACAGAGGCAGAGAGAAAGAATAATGCCTCGAGGCTTTCTTTCCTCTCGTTATGGCCAATAAATAATGACTAACGTCTCAATGCAGCGTGTAAGAGATGAAAAAAATTTGTTTTCCAGCATTATCTTATCAGCGGACGGCCCTCCCCAGTTTTGTCTTTATTTCGCGCAGTCTCTTTAACTTTGACTCGTAATTAAATCTGAATAAAATAACTTTGCAAAAGTAAAAAAAAGAACGCCAAGTATTAAAAAAGGGTTGAAATCATTTTTTTTAAGCCAAGAAAAATAAACCGGCGACAACAAAAACTTGGGGTGCATGGTTAAGAAAATAAGCATTTGTTTAATCTTCGCGGGCTTATTTTCTTAACCAAGCACCCCAAGTTTTTGTTGTCGCCGGTTTATTTTTCTTGGCTTAAAAAAAATGATTTCAACCCTTTTTTAATACTTGGCGTTCTTTTTTTTACTTTTGCAAAGTTATTTTATTCAGATTTCATTTCTTTTTGGAATAATTTAAATTAAAAAATTAAAATAATAACGAAAACGGCAAGGGACAGCGCGGGCCGCGGAAGCGGTAGAGGGAGAGAGACAGCGCTATAGGCGCGACGGCGCTAGAGGGAGAAAGAGGCCCGATATAGCCCCTCTCTGTCGCTCAGTGGCGCGCGAAGAGTGGGGATACCGCGTTCAGCGGAGCGGGTGACGTCACAGGCCGAAAATGTCCACCAGTCTCGCAAAGGGCGTATGTCCACGCGTCTGCGCAGACAACTTACGCCTTTCTGACTCCAAGAAACAGAAGGGATCCCAAACCTCGCGTCCAAAATCTTCAATATTAGATTTCTCTGGATTGGCTGAACGGATTTTGTTCTACCAAGGACCATTCGAAAGATAAAAAATCATAGAAAATTCAAATCTAATATGAGATTTTTCCCTCAACCCGTTCTCCTGTAAAAACGCTCCAAAGTTTCTGTGACGTCACAAAACGCCTATTTTACTGTATATAAGAGTACGGCCGGCTCGCGCGCTACGCTTTTTTTTTAATACTTGGCGTCGAGCCGCTGCCGCGTCTCTTGATTCCGTGTCGCCATAAATCGTTTGTTTGCGAATTATTTGAATAATTTATTTATCGATATTATTAAGAAAAGTTCGTCGAGAGTTTCTAAAGATTCGAAGGCTCGCTCTCGCAAGTTCCCACGCAATAATGATTCTCTCTAATTTTCTACGCTCCACCCACGCGAGTTTATTTCTTGTAATTTTCTTGTATGAGAAAATAAAAAAAGCAGCGTTGAGATGAAAAAAAACGTAATCCTTTCTTACGAGGTCCAAAGCAGCAAGGTCGTTTACTCTCGAAAGTCTTGCAACGCCGATATCTCGTTCTCTCGTGGCCATGTTCGCCTCCTGGGGTCATTAACAGCGGTAGAAAAGCCACCGCGGCAGAAAAAGAAGTGAACACGGTAGAGATGAGAAGTGTAAACCGTGACGAAATGCGGCACGACCAACGAGCCCTCCCGCCAAGTCCAAACTCTCTTCCCATCTCTCTCTCTCTCTCTCTCTCTTTCTCCCTCTTCTTTCCTCTCATTCCTCTCACACTATTCTCGAATCCACGATATTTCACGTGTACGAAATGTGTAATAACGCCTTTGCCAGAGACGAAACAAAACCAACTAAATTTTACTCTCTCTCTCTCTCTCCTTCTCAAGATTCCCTCTCTATCTTTCTTCCTGATAGAATAAAAATATATATAATACATTCTCCCGTACCTGATCACAATAGGTCACACGCTGCGAGACCAAACTACCAAGAGAACACGAGCGTATGAAATTCCCGGTTGGCCACATGTGTCGAATTGAATAAAAATCTACGCGCCAAGCAAAGCAAGAAAAATTTCGTAACAAATTTATTTCATTATAAAGTAAAAGAAAAATTAATTGGCTTTGGAACGGAATCCAGAAAAATGCTAAATTCTCTACGACGTTTAAAGTTTCCGGGACAAAAATTTTGATTTCCTTGTTCCAGGCCCTCGGAAATACAATTTTTCTCCTCTTTTTTTTCTTTTCGATGATTCGCCTCTTCTCGATCCCCTGCGAGGACTGTCGTCGTAGCTTTTCGATCGAGCCATCGTCATCTGAAACTTATGCACGATCGTAATGCATTTTTGAAAAAGAAAAAATAATCGAAGAAAACCGACCATCGTGAGGGCTTGAATTATCCGCCTCCTTAATTTATTCACAATTATTTATAAATGCTGCGAGGAAAACGGAATACGCGTTCATTTGGAAAATCATAGAAATTCTCATCGTAATCCGGATAATGAAGCGAGAATCGTTCATTAGGTTATTCCCATTACATCGGAAAAAATAGATGAAGTGATAAAAATCTGTGATTTATCGAAATTTCATTCGGACCGAACTTGTCTTAATGGGACCAAATGAAATTAAGTTTTTATCGTGTAATTAAACGGTTATTTCGGTCAATGTGTATATGCAGTCGTGGGAGATTTTTTTTCCATGCCACACATTATGATTTCGTAATAAACCACGAGATTACATTCGGTGTAGATTAAAAGAGATATCAGAGATTCCATGGGCGGTACCGTTAAGGATTGGGGACTCAAAAATTGAGTACCAATTCGAGATGCTTTGCTACAAAGTTCCATTCTATTCTTGGCTTTCCAAATTCCCTTCGCGGCACAACTCGAGACAAGAATTGACGTAAATTTCGTGGACAAAAAGTTCAATGAAAAATCGCAGCATCGTAGAAATTTTATTTCACACATGAGACATAAATTTTCATCGCGTTTTCGAACAGCAGAATACTCATCGAACGAATGAAAATAAAAAAAAGTGGACAAATTACAAAAAATGCAAAATTTGACCGAGGAGTGCGAAAGAGTCGAAAATAAACGTGTAGTTTATAAATAAAAAGTTGGTAAAAAACAGTGGTAAAATGACGTGGCGAATTTGGTCACTCGGCTTGTCGATCCCGCCGATTTCCTTCGTTGCCTTCGCGATCGCTACTTCCGGAAGATCGGCTACGACTCGGAGTTCGACTTCGACTCGGCACGCTCTGTCTCCCTCGACTTTGGCTTCGTCTCTGCTCTCGATCGTAAGTGTAACCTCCGTCTCCGGTATTTTCCCGATGTCTGCTCGACTCGGTGGGCTCTTTGACGAGCATTTCCATTTGATCGTCCCGTCGATCGTTGCACGATTTTCCGCGACGTCTCCGGCTGCGGCGAGCCGCTCGTGCTCGCTTCCTTCGTCCGCCTCCACCCCCTCCGCAACCCTTACGACTTTTTGCTCGACGAGCTCGACGACTTCGACTCTTGCTCTTACAACCACCGCCTCTCGAACGAGCTTTGCGTCCGCTTTTCCGACGTTTTCTACTGCCGCAGCCTGCGCCACCTCCGCCTCGGCCTCGTCGACGAGCACTGCGCTTCATTCGTCGGCCACCGCTCTTACAACCCGCACCCTTTCGACCCGAAGCTCGACGGCGAGCGCGAGCTCGAGACCTTCCCTTTGTAGACTTGCAACCACATCCGCCACCCCCTCTCTCCATGGGAACCAACGAATCCTCCGTTGTATTTGTGATCTCAGGGTCGGAGTTCAAACTGTAGTGCCCGTGAACTTCCTTCAAAATTCCGTACTCCAGTCCACGCTTCAGAGCGGTGCACAACTTGGAAAAGGAACAAACACAATTAATTCCAATATCGTGGCACACACTGAAAAGAAAATTTTGTTGAAAAAGATCGATATTTTGTTGGATACGTTCAACTAAATGTTTTTTCGAAAAATTACGAAAATTTTGTCATTCCAGCAAAAAACATTCTGGAAAATATTTTCGGAAAGTAAATTTTTGTCATTCCAATCGTAAATTTTGCTGACAGTTCCGTTACAATGAAAAATATTGTCGAAATAACGAAAATTTTGAAATCATCCCAAAACATTTAGTTGGCCGTTTTCAACAAAATATCGACGTTTTTTGACAAAATTGAATTTTCAGTGCATTTGAATTTTATTTCGTTTTTTCTTTTAATAAAAAATTTCTTCATTATTTTCTCACGAAACGATCCGTAAATTTTTGCGTAGTAAAGTTTGCAAAATTGACAATTTATCTAACGATTTTAAAATCCGATTTCTTCAGCTCAATTCGCGTGTTTTTTTGAACGTGAATTTTTGTCTACTTACTTTTCGTTGTACAGTCCCATCGTTCATTGTGTTTGAGGCATTGTACTCGGAGTTGATGTAATTCAAAATTTCTCTTGGCGTCGAGCCCTGAACCTCACGTAAGTTTCGTATTGCCGAAACAACGAGGGCCGTCATTTTTGGTGGATGTTTAACCATTTTCGATTTTTCACGTATAAAAATTTATTGAAAAAAATAAAAACACAATCGCTCGTCGACCGTCACTGAATTCGGGGTTTTTCACGATGACGCGGCTGCTGGTTCCATGGAAAAATGGCTCGAGGAAAATGGAGACTCAATTTCAGTCGAGATTGGTGGAAAAGAAACTCGGAAGGATCTTTCGAAAATGATGGCACGTGAAAAAAGTTGAGAACGACAACAAACTCGGAATTTTCTCGGTTGATTGGGTTCCATAAAAAAAATGTCGAAAAACTTATATGATTTTTTTTTTTTCGCGGCTACATGTATTTATTTATAAATTTTTATCATCGATCTCCGATTTTTTCCGACCCTCGAAACGGCAGGGTTGAGATGAGGAACCCGACGCGAAATTTGCACCATCAAGAATAATTTGTGTTGCGCAGCTCTCGGGAATTTTTATTTGATTTTATTATATTTTTCCGCTCAACGTATCGGTTTTTTTTTTAATCGCCAACACATCGTGTCACTCCAATTGTCATTGCACTGGTACGAATTTGTCACGTTTTTCTACGGGTTTTTTTGGAAGCAATTTTGTCTGCTTATTTCCGCGAAAAAGTCGACGTCAGAGAAAAGAGCGGAGACGGTTAATCGAAAAGGAAAAAAAGGGCTGCCTGCCAATGGCGATTACGAAATAACTGGGAGAGCTTGTTGACGATTGTCAATTTGTTCTCCCTCGCGGTTGCCAAGAGGCCGAAAGGAAGGAACGACGAATTTTTCGAGCGAGTTCCTTCAATGAAATCATCCCCCGCTCAATTATTTCTGCAGTCGCATTCCTATTTATTTTCAGAGCATCGAGTGCCGCGCTGTAGCTAAAGACTGTAGAAAATATTAATATTTGCATGGAACCCCTCGAAACAGTTAAATGTCGGATTATTATTCCATTGAGATCTTGGAGCTACGGCTCAATGAATCGGAGAGTATATCAAGAATAGCAACGCAGTCGTGCTAAGTAGAACGACATTAGAGCTAGAACGTGATATCGTTGGCGTGTGTGTGGAACAATAAAAGAGAAAAAGGAGGAGAGAAACTGCTGTCGCGGGTTTTAGTGGAGCGTCGAGCAGGTGGATTATACGAGGAGGATGTTTTGGTAGCAGTTTCGATGCACATAGTTGTTGCGCATTTCATGAAGTTTAACTAGTGGAGCGTGACAGTGGCCGGAGCAAAGCAGTGAGACAGACGTTTTGGTAGTCGCAGGTTTATTAAATAAACATCGAGAATTTCTGTCTCTTTCTCGCGCGAGCAGTCTCTTTCGTTTCTGCTCTCGCATTCTCTCTCTTTTCTTCTTTCCATCTCTGTTTGTTCATCGCCACCACCCGCACAAACTTCTCGACCGGTGTCACATGTTTATAAATAGTACATCAACGTAATGCGCTCTCTCGCAAAGAGTTGAGCGCACACATTGCAAAGTGTACACACGCACATCTATGTAAAAGTAAGACGTGCAACTAAGAGCGGCCAATTCGGAGAGCACAGCCACGAAAGATTTACGAAGGCTTGTGTATCCAACGTTTCATCATCGTCCAAAGCACACCAACACCCACACAACCCGCCACAAACCAAAAGAGACACGTCGTCATACAACCATCGGACCGAGAGCACGACAGACGCGAACGCGGAACGGAATTCGAGGTAGCGAGAATGAAATTGAAACGCGCCCGACTTGCCTCTAAGTGTGTCTGTGTGTTACGGTACTCGCTCTCGAAACACAGCCGAGTAATAGTCTCCGAGAAAAGATACGGCACCCAAAACTCGAATTATTTCAGCTCGTCTCCGAGAAATTTTCATTTTTCGAGTATCGATTCTTCGTTTTCCGCATTTAAATTAATTCTGCGTGAATTCTGTTCACAAATGTGTACACCACGAGCTCGTGGAGCTATTGATGTTCGTACGAGTGACGGAAATATATCGGGAAAGTATCGGTTGTTGATTATTTACTGAAAATTTGAGCCTTTTCGAGATGATGATCAATTCGGAGCAGATTTTCGAATTAGTTGATGGGAGATGGAGAAAAAGTTTGTGTTTATTCATGGGAAATGTCACTGCATGGGGTTTTGTCAATAATTTAATGATAAACTCAGAATAAAAATTTGGAGCAATTTGTAGTCGAATCGCGTTTTCCAGTGGCCGCAGTTGAGAAGGTCAGGGACATCGTGTTCCTTCTCCGTATCTTTCTCGTTCGTTGGGGAGCAGGAACGATGCCATGGCAAGCGTAAATCAGGCTGTAGCATGTGGTGCTATATTAGCAACGAGAAGATACGAGATTGCTTCCCAAGAGAGAAGAGAAATCTTGAAATCGTTCCACCCACCGGGCGAACACGCTCTTAGACGACGTTGACGTCGGGTACGATGATGACGACGCGACCACACGAAGGCACGCGGTCCTAGTTCTTCTTCGTCGTCGTCTACTTGTCCCGTTGAGGGAAAGGGGGGGTTCGTTTATGCGAAGTATCTCTCAAGCCGACATAGACGTATAAATAATTTTCGTGAGCATTCTATGAGCGCAGGAGAGAAACGTTTTTGCTGTTGCTTTCCGAAACTCCGTGGATTATCGTGTCGACTCTCGCGTACTAGAATCGCAGATTTCTCGCACTCAAGCTCAAGCTCTTCAACTTGAGAAACCGAAAGGCGTACAGTCGAGGGTTCTTGGGAAAGCGTTTAGGCCATTTTGTCTCAGCGGCAAATTCGCTCCCTCCATTGACCTTTTTTATCTCCAGTATTCTCTTCTCTCTCTCTCGTTCTCTCCGCTTCTCATTCTCTTCGGTTGGATGCATCGTGCAGCATCTCCGCGCGAGCATCCTCAAAATTTAGCCTCCGGAATTAATCAGCTAGGCGTCATAATTCATATTTCAAATAACGAGAGGACCGTCCCCAGTTTCTCTTCTGAGACGAGCGGCATAACTAGCGTCTTTGGAAATTATCTTACAGCATCCCAACTGCTCCAGATGCGTTTACATCGGCTGTGAGATGCTTTTTAGTCGCTGAAATTTACCCTCGTTTTTTTTTTATCGTCCTCTCCCGTCGCTTATCATGATTTCAACTATTTCAAAACTGTTACAAATTTCTCCAAATAAAATAGAATCTTCGCTTTTTGTGTATTGAACCGTCCCGAGTCACTAATTAGCAAAAAATCAAAATTGCTTAATCAATTCGTAACGTATTGGGCTGAATTTTAATTCAGAAGAAATTTCGAGTAGAAAAACAAAAATTTGGCTATTGAATTTAGTGTTGAATGAATATATTTTGCTAATTCAGTGTATTTCGCGATGTAGCAGACTGACAAAGTATTGAATTTGGTTGGCCAGTCGTGAAACTTGATCAGTAGTGAAAATGGAAACAGTGTGAGAGAAAGCAAGCGAGGGGGCGAGGGGCGAAGGAAAATGAAGGAAGGAAAGAGAGAAAGATCGAGAGACCGGCTGTGTCCAGTCTTCATCTCGTTATTAGGTATGAGAGACACACAGGGAGGGGGTGCGACTTTGCGCAGGCCGCGCGATCTCTTCGGTGTGTCTTACAGCCAGCACACGAGCGAGCACGTTCGCCAGCAAAAGCGCACGATCCCCGCGACACGCTCTTTCTCTCATTCTATCTCTTTCTCTGTTTCTCTTACAAATAACCCCCTTAAGCCTCATCCTCTGCCGCTGGTCTCGTTGCACGCAATTTCGCTCCGGTATTTCCGGGTGCGTGCACCAGACTACGTCTCAAGAAGATCTCAAAGACAAGTCGCTCGGCAACTATGAGAAGAGCAGACAAACGCCTACGAAATGTGGAATGAAACGACGTGTCACTAAATTTTCACAATAAAACGAGCCGCGACCCAAAGCCGAGGAAAAAGAAAATCCAAATACTAAGTCAAACATTTCGAATTATCCAATTTGTGATTTTTTTCTACGAACAAAATTAAAGAATTTCATTATCAATTCGATGAATTCACCTTTTGCCAATCTCACTGCTGCGCGCACACGATTCGGAACTTTGGAGGGTGAAAAAAGAGGCTTTCGAGTTGGTTTTGCCAGTAAATCAGTGCTGCGATCACAAGGGAAAGCAGGAGTTCTTCACAGAAGAGTTTATAAATGTATCTCCCACGCCCTCCACTGTCTGGCGCGAATTTCTCTCTCTCTCGCTCTCTTTCATTCTTTCTCTTACTTCCTTTTCCGTGGCATGTGAGAGCAGAGAAGCTCCCGCGTACAAAACAAAGAACACGTTCCTCTCGTACTTGATTTCTGCTGGATTTTTGCTCTTTTGCTTCTCCTCGTCCTCGCTTCGTGTTCCTTAACTTCTGCCTCTTTATTCTCTCGTATTTGGCTCTCCCAAGCGAAAGGGCGTAGCGGAGCTTCTTTCAGTTTTAACGTCGTTGCATTTTTGCCCTTTCGTTTGTAACCGCGTTCGACAGTTTCGTCTATAGGCATATATTTTAAATATATACTCTTTGTCAGTAGGCGGCATGCAGACTCTCCGTTAACGTTTCGGAAGCTTAAATTAATTTGCTTCTTTCCAGCTCCTCGTCTTCTTCCACTTCTTGAACGCTTATCCACGCTTTTTTATCCACACTCGCTTGCAGCTGGATGTCTATCCTTGTGTGTTACGTATTTGCATTCGTAGCAGGGTCTTCATTTTCCTGTCCTCGCTTCGAGAAAAAACATCGCGACGATTTCTCTGGCTTCTTGTTTCTCATTCGATTCTCACCGATGTCCCAGACAAGGGTGAGAAACCCAAAAAGCTCAGACGAAGATAATTCACTGCCTCGCTTTACGTTTTTGCAAAAGTTTTTCTTGCGGCTATTGCGACTCGTTTTTCCCGTTGATTTTTCAATCTTGGACAACAAATAATAAGAGCTAGATACTACATGGAAAAAAGCGAATGAATAAACGCTAAGAAATGGTGCAGCAAAAAGAAAGAAAAAAATGAAAAAAAAAAACGAGCGCGCAGCAGATTTGTTCTCGCTCGTCCGAATCACGATGATGAGGACTCCTCTCGTGGCGAGGCGTGTGGGTAGACCAGGTTCTATCTCCTTTCACTCGGCAGTTAATTACGAGCGGGAGACGTCGACGCCCGGCACTTACGATACAAGGGCTAACGCTGTTCGCGACAAAACGCCTAGAGTTATGAATAACGAGCCGTGCAGAGTCTTGGCTTTAGTTGATTCCCGGACCACGCCAAGTAATCGCGTATACATCGACATTGCCCCATGAGATGCAGTCGTTCCCGTGCAAATTCAACGGATGCTCGAGCCTCATTCAGTAAATAATTCCAATAAATACATCCGTCAATTCCGATTAAAAAAAAAACTTCGGACGTCTCGCTCAAAGTCATTCCCAAAGAGTGGCTCGACAATAATTTTTAGAGATTTCTCTCGAGGTTGCAAACATTAATTCAACTTCTCGCTATCGATTTTTGACAATTTGGCAGCTTGAAAAACGCTGTAGCCTGAATCTTTCAATGAGGAACGAGACGTTTTAACAAAATCGTCGTGCTGCTGAGGAATTGATGGGAAATGTCTAAGCTCGTCTTTAATTTCCGATGTCTCATCATGTAGAAACTTTATTCTTGTCGACAAGCCGTTAATATCAATTTCCCGATAATGGTACAGCGTCCATCTCCCTGGATGATAGTAATTTATATATCGAGGATATCTTCGATCCGCGAGGATGATGGAAATCGTGAATGTTCGATCGCGCAGTCGTTGACTCTTCGCTTGACTTGTAATGAAACCGGCTCGGAAAGTTTCGTATGTGAAGCCTAATAGAATACGTGGCTTCATTAAAATGAGGATGAAAATTGAAAACGTAATAATACGAAAAAACAGTCGAGATTCAATATTAATAATGTAATGAGGGGAAAAAATATTCGCGGCAAGCGGAGAATAATTATTGAGGAATTTCTCCATGTAAAAAAGTTTCAAAAAAGCCTGAAACTCCGTTAATTCCATTAGTGCTTGGAGGGCCGAGTGTTTATTGCTCGTAATTTTAGTCTGGTCCGCTGCGTGAGACTCATCGCGCGCGGTAGTGAAAGCTTCGTTCTTGAATAATTTTCGTAAGTCGTAGGATGGGGTTTTATTGCGTAGCGATACAAGTCTCGGTACACTATGATAATCGTGCAATATAAATTCTTGTTAGTCTCGTTTCATCATTGAAATAGACTCTCAATGCCGTCATAGTTCGAGGGTGTATAAAGCGCGATGTATATATTTATATTTATAGTTGTGTACGCATGTAAATCGGATGAAATTTGCGGGTGAGATGTTTGAGGATCTCTAAATACATGATGCTGCTGTCTTGGCAGTGTCGTAGCTCGATCTCTCTCATCGCTGCTCCAAAGCCATTATGAAGAGCTATAATAACAGAGAGATGTCTAAAAGAGAAAAGAGAGAAAGCTGCAGGGAGTAGATGAGTGAGAAAATAGACGAAATAGAAACGAGAGTGTGAGACAGGGATGCTGGGACCCCCTCATTAATGGAACGGTGCGCGGACTATGAATCGTGCATGATCCCACCTTAGTGAACGGACAGATTTCGTCCGTCGTCGTCGACGTCGTCCAAAACTCGTTGCCCATCTCTCTTCTGCTTGTACTTGGCTATTTAGGCCTCTCTAGCCTCGTCTATGAATGTAACTTGAATTCATCTCGGTTCTCACTCGAGAAAAAGACAGAGGGAGGGAGAGAAAAAGCAGGAGGAAAATAGAGGAGAGAGAAAAGTCCACGAGTCGCGAGGATAATAATAACGGCGTAATGGCGAGAAGAACGGCGCAGATAATAATAATGGCTCGCAATTTATCTCTCTCATTATGTGTATAAAGTGGGCCGCTTGGGAAAATGCAGAAGCTCTTTTGCTTCTGTGCCCCGTAGATGCGCGCTCGCGTACCAGAAGAACAACCATCGCACGCCCGCCTTGCGTCAATGCGTGAGCCGAGCATTTTCGCACTGCTCATCCACGAATGTCGTAAATAACTGCAACACCACCATCCCATCCGTGTGTATTATAACCGACCTCTTCGACCCAAAGTCAGAAAGTAGAGAAAGCAAGAGCGAGCGAGAGAGAGAAAGAGAGAGAAAGCAAGACAGCGAAAACCCAAGTTTCCAGATTAAAGATGAAGCGAGAAAGAGCGAGGAAGAAAATTCTCCTGCTTATTCAACATGCAAAATTCTTCCTCGTTCCGTCTTGGATTCGAAATCCCCTGATTTACGCGACCCTCCAATCATTCCACTATCCAGGTGGACCGCGAGCCTCCGATTGTGCTTATTGTAATGAAATCAAAATTTCCCGAATTCAAAAATCATGCCCGTCACAAATTTCGTATTGTTCTAAAAAATTCATTCCAGCACCTTCGAAATTTGATGCCCGACGTTTTCATCCCCGTCTGGACCCTTTCGCGAAGGCTTCACCAAAAAATTGCGTTGCTCAGCCACCATTTTTGCATTGATCGGTCTGAAAAAATGGTCTAAAATTTTTGTTTTCTTTCTGTTTTGTTTTTTGTTTTCATATTCCGAGATTTTTCCCAATAACAATTAATTTGGTGACGATTTTTTTTCTCTTTTTCAGATGGTGATTTAACTGCGATATAAAAATCGCAAGTGTATGTTTTGGCCCATCGGGTGAGGGTGTAGAAAGTGACATGTGAGATGCGACTCTTCGCGGCCGTCGTTGTCGTAGTCGTCGACGCCGACGACGACGGCGACGTTTGACGTTACTATGCTGAGTGCGTTTCTAAAAATATAGCAGCACTTTGGCACGGGGGCAAGAAGAACGCTGTCGCACTATCGTCTGTCCTTCTCTGCCTCGTATCCTCATCACCATTTTCTCTCCTTCGCCTTTTCCTCCTCTCCCTCTCCATCTTTATCGTTTTCCTGATCCACTGCGAAGCTTAGCGCTTGTTTACATCGATAAAATTGCTGCGATTGCCTTGCCCTGAGCCATTATGCGAATTGGCTGAGTTACCGAGCCCAGTAAAATCGAGGACAGCTACAAAAATTATCTAAATCCTTTATAAATTGTGGTGTCAAGAAGCCACGATCAAAATTTATTATCATTTGACCCATTTTTCCGGTTCAAAGTCAAACTCCCGAGTGTCGTCGTCAATTACATTCTCCATATTTAAAATCGCGGATATCCGCAAGAAACAATTACCTCGCAAATTTGTCAAACAAAAGCTGAGGCCGCGGTCCGATGAAATAAAAAAAAAGTGATTTCTTTAATTTGCCTACAATTTCAATCAATCGACACGAAATCTTCTTGCATGTTTATGGGAATAAGTCTCTCCATATTCTCTTCGTAAATGATGGTCCAGTTGGGATTAAACGTCGTGATATAAATCATTACGCACAAGAGTCTTGGTTGTAGAAATATTTGTGACAATAAAGTTGATTGTACATGAATTGGTGCTTTTAAAGTTGAACGAGGACATAATATTCATTCATAAATTTAGCGGACCCGAACAAGTTTATTTAGCGAGAGCTCGTTCAAAAGCACCAACATCTCCATCGTCATTCTCGTCTTCGTCGAGCACGAATCTCTCTGTTATATGCCGCTGACGTAAAGTGTCTCAACCCTGTCTCGTTTGTTTTCCGCTCTTTCAAACCTCGCGAGGATTCTCACACTCTCTTGTTCATAATTCCTTGTGTCTTATTTCCGCGTGTGTATTCGTGCATATGAGCGCGCGGGCGGTCTTCTAGTTTTAACGTCGAGAGAGTAGAGGGTGCTGCTTCTTCGCCTATAAACGACACATTGTCGAGTGACGTTTACTGCCTGTTTTCGGTCCTCTTTTGATCCGGAACGAGGTGTTAATTTCTCCGTGGGAGGAGAAACCGACAAGAGCAGCCTGTAGTTGTATTTTCCGCAAAATTTCAAACAGAACTCCGACAAAGTCGAGGAGAGCAAATTTGCAAACAAAATTTCCTCCAGTGCCATTAACTTTTTTTCAAATTCTAAAATATTTCGTTGCATTCCTGTTACTTTTTTATTTTCATTTCTTGTCGTGCTGTTACGGAATGTCTCCATAACTCCATAATGCGATTCAACCCCCTTAATGTCCATTCTTGACGAGGTTAAAATGCTCAGGAAATTATAACAATTGCCTAAACGTTATCGCATTGAAACTAATTGGTAGAGATTTTGAGAACGTGCTGAATTATCATTATTTCGAAATAATTGAACCATTCAAATTTGAGCCAAAGGCACTTTGTTTTAATGCAGTAATTACCATGAGGGAATTGGGCTGAATCTTGCCCTGCTATCCTGCCATATTTTTTCTTAAAAAAAAGGGATTTCAAGCTTCGACTAAATGTCCTTTTAAGCGGTAGGGTCTTTTTTTATTGGAGAGACACGCCTCGCAAATGTGCTTGAAAACGAGCAACGCTTTTACATGCTTTTTCGACGACTCTCTCTGTTGTTTGAATCGTCTCTATTAAATGTAATCGTCCGGCTGTTATTTACCGCTTTCTTTGAACCCTCCAATCTGCATAATTTCGGGTCACTCTCGACGCGATACCAACACTCAAAACTCCTCGCAATATTTCTTCTCAAACAAGTGCACATGCGACCTGTCGGTTTATAAATAAAAAATCTTGAGCCAGGCCGGTTAATGAGATGAAATTGTTGTCGAAAATTAATCGCTCGAGTCACAGTCATCGGGAAATATCGTCGTCAGTGATAACAAAAAACTGCAAGGTCGTAGGCGACAGATTGTTCGAATGAGATTCAACGAGAGAAAGAGAGCGAGAGAGAACTTTCTCAGTTGTTGGATTCCTGGACGACGGAGAGAATTAGTCTGGGAAGCGAGATGGCGATGCAGCGAGGAGACGTGTGTTGGGTGAGGAGGGAGGGCGCGGAGGGAATTGTGGATGAGGACGAATTACGGCGGCTACGCGATGCGGCAAACTCCGGGCGTTATGTAATAAACGCGACATGAAACTAATATTGGTGTTGGGCTGCGAGAATTGTGTGTGAACTCTCCGAAACGTATATATATATACATGTAAAATATTTACAGACGAAAACTGCGAGAGCACGAACGCCTCGTTGCATCTCGCGACGACACAGAGAAGTTGGTACTAATTTCGACCAGGTAGTAATTTTGGAACGCTCACATTTCTTGAGATCCGAGAACTCGATTCACCCACATACGTCTTTTCTCTTCCTTGGAATTTCTTCCAAAAATGTGTCAAACGTCAATTTTATGGTCAACGAAAATCAAACCAATATTTATCGTTGAGCAATAATTACCCTCGCAATCACGAACCATTAATCGACGGCCCAGTCGGCTCGCAACGCGTTCCAAAGGCTAAATAATCGCCTGATCGAAAGTTAATGGTAATAAAACGTGAATAAATAATTTTGCTGTCGGTCCCCTGGACCAGAATGTGTAAAAAATCATTTTCATTGATTTACGTTGCGCAATAATTTTAGTTGTTGTTTTAAATTTTAACTGATCGTTGCTCTGAAAAGTTATGTAGTGGAGAATTGGAGAGAAGTATTTATTACGAGAACGTAGAAAATTATTATAGAATTAGAATTTTGTCCGAGTCGTGTGTCTCTGAATCGTGCGTGCTCTCAAGTGCGTAATTCCACATTTTCGTATATGCATGTGGATTATAAATGTGTGTATATATAAGTGGGATATATTAGTATCAAGAGAAGCTGGCAGACTTGTCTGGTCCGCGCCCCCGGTTATTATACACTCGAAATGCAACGCGGAGGCGTTCGCGTCGGACGTCGTCCCATGGAAAAAGAAAGAGAAGGAGATTCGGTGAGAGGATCGTGTGGGTATGTAACATCCAGCAGACGGTAATAAATAAATATGTTGGGCTTGGAAGCTCGCGAGATTTTGACAGGGTCAGGGAGAAACGGTGCGAGACAGAATTCCTTTTTTTCAACGCTACTGCAAGCTCCGGACACACAAATATATAAATATGTGGATTGGAAGAAAAAGAAGACGGTCCTGAGAAAGAAAACACGTGGAGTTCGCACGACCCTCAAAAGAATTTAGTCCGTACGGACGATTTAAATAGAAAAATTGACGATTTTTTAAATCTCATTTCACGCAAAACTCATCGATCGATTATTACGATGGAGTTTTGATAAAAAAACAATGTAGGATGTTAAAAAAATGTTGCTACTGTGAAGCACGTCATGTTTGCTGAAAAAATGGACCACGTGTGTGTGTTTCGTGGATAAGCAGGCAAAATTGACCCCTCGACTTCCGGAGTCTCTGAATGCGGACGAGGGCCTGCCTTTTTGTCCCCTCGAGGGAATAAACGCACGCGAGGAATTTCGTGATGAGACCTCTTTCTTCTCTCTCGCATCTTCGACAAATAACACAAATATAATATATAGACATGGCGTATATTCGTCAAGTCACGTGGCGAGTAATGGATTCCGCGTAATAGCGAGTGGCTCGTCATGAGAAAACGGCTATTCCGTAGTTCGCCAGTGCGTGTACGTGCGACCACGCAGAAGAGAGGGTGGAAGGCATGATTAGAGATTCCTGCGAAAGCAACGGATAAATCAGTGTCTCCTTGAATTATTTGCCTGTTGCTTCAAATCCTCCATGCACTCATTTATTTTTATCGCAAACACGTAATGAGCGAGACGGTGGATAATTAATTAGTCATTACGTCAAACGAATAACGTCCCCTAATAAAAAGTTCATGGGTCACGATATATTTCGATAGTGATCGTTGCCCTTTTATTCGTTCTGTGCAGATTGGTCGCTCCGATACATCGTGTTTCGAGTCCCACTGTCAGTTTGGCAGCAGTTCAGTAATTTAACTTTTCCCAATGAATTTTTCATCAAATTTGAATTGACAAACGACTCTCACTGTCAGTTTGACAGCAGTCCAGTAATTTAACTTTTCCGAATGAATTTTTCATCAATAAATTTCAATTGACAAGCGACTCGAAACTGTCGTCAAAAGTAAATAGAATTTGTTTTCAGACACAGTAGAATGGCAGGACGGTTCTTCTGGATAGATTAGCTTCAACGGTGTTTGCTCAAGTGTTTTCTCGCACGACACATTTCAAGCTTGTAAATGCTTCCAGGTAAATATATTTTTCAAGGTCATTCTTACCTTTTAGAAAAATTTGATCGAATTGGCCACGGCTTTCGTAGTGCGCGAAAAAAAAATTGAATTTTTTTTTCTATTTTTTTTTTTTTGAATGGAGGGAAATACACCTGTTCATTAAGGTAGTACGTGCCAAAAACAGTTTGAGACAGAATATTTTGATTTTTCCCCCGAATATTGTTTACGATATCTAGTACAAGTTGGTGAAATTTTAACTTCAATGACCATCTCGTTACGGAGATATTTGCAATTGAAAATGGCTTTTTTAACACGCTTTGCATAGGGCACTTGACACGATTTCTCATAGATAAATTTGTAGTTAAAAAACACTGAGACAGAAAACGATAAAAATCTAGGAAGACATAAACAAGTACTTCAGGATGATAAAAAAAAATAAAGGGTTACATTTTACTACACACTTTCTGAAATATGAATTTTCAAAGTTTGGAAAACACCCTGAAATATGGTCGGCCGAGCGGGTTTTCACGGCTGGCCCAGCCAAGTAGGCAACATACACACAAAGTTTCTAAGTATTGGTGAAGGCAGTGTACAAGCGTTCGCAAAAGTTTTCGATTACAGAAAACTAATAATGATTCAATTTATGGATTTCTAAAAAGAAATCAGTTATTCAAGGATCTAAAATTATATTTACTTTTGCGCGGGGCTCTTAATAACGTTTTAATTTATGTATTTCTAAAAGAAATCCGTTATTCAAGACACTGAAATGATGTTCACTTTTGCGTGGGACTGTCCGGGATGTACTACCTTAACCGAGAAATTACGGGCTAACTATTTCTGGAAATAGTTTTTCGTCGTCAGAAGGAATCGGAGGAATTGGCAATAGATTTGTAAAGCGATAAATTTATACCCAATCGTTGTAAACACTCCAGAATAACTACGCAGTTTCCCAATGTTTTCAAACATCAGATAAGCATGATTACTTAAGCCTCATTTGCACAAGTTTTTTGTTATCAAACTACTTTGATGTTCGGTTGAACGTTTCGAGTTGACGCCGTAGTATAAAAGCCCGAATTCGCGATCTAATTTCAATCGCCGCCTCGTGCCTGCTTAGACATGAGGTTCTCCATATCAATTTCGTGTCTCTTCGCCGCTGCTTTTGGTGAGTTGAATTTTTTCCACAAACCCCATTTGTACGATATTTTTCGAGCAAGATTCCATCAAATCGTTGAGGACCAATGGCCCAACATTTAATTGCATAGATTATTAATTATTTTTATTTAACTGACTTTTTAGTCATTCTGGGCATCCAGGCTGATGATACTGAACGATGGAAGAAGGAACGCGAACATTTCCGAACGGGCCTCAAGGTGAAAAACGATCGAGGCGACTTGGTCGATGTCAAATTGTCGAGCACGCCCAATCCTAATGGTCGGACATTTGGGACCGAAGTGAAATTTTGGTTGTACGCTAACGGTCAAGCTCCTGGAGCTGCAGGAGTCGAAATTCGTGGTGATAACAACCTGAACGAGGATTCGTTGAGATCTTACGATAAGACCAAACCAACGGTGTTTGTGACTCACGGATATATCAACAGCAAAGATAGTCCCTCGTGCGTCCAAGTCCGGGATGGTGAGATTTGAAAGTTGCAAAAAAAACAACAGCAGATATTCAACCCTTCGTGGTCACTGTGGGTAGAATCCACCCAGTGACCAACTTGTGTCGTAAATATCTCCTAGTTCCCGCTAATCAATGGGGCTGTAATCGTCATTTAACGACAATTTGCAGTGTCCATTGCGCGTTGGCGGCGATAAGCTTTACCGCCGCTAACGCTAAATCTCTAAAATCCACTCTGAAATCAACCCACTTCCAATAACGAAATTAATATGTTTTTTCAAACGCGCCCTATCCTACTATTTTTTTCACAAAAGAACCAGATCCGATGAATATCAGGTCCAAATTTTAGGCAAAAATATTGAAAATGCACAAAGTGACGATTATTTTAGTGAAAAAACTTTTTTTCCCGTTTTTTTTCTTCATTTTGCATTTAAAAAAATATGTTAGCCTTGGATTTCTTTCAGGAAAGTTTTTCGTATCTGAACTGGAATGTCCAAGGGTTGTTCAGTAATTTTTTGAGAATTTTCGGGCCGATAGATTGGTCGCAATATGGGTTCGAAAATGGACTGGGGAGAATCAACCCAGTGTGACCACCGAGATCGGTGGCGGAAGTGTGACCACGAAGGGTTAATGCACTGCCATACATTGCGATAAATTTTTCTTTCACTCAGCTTACCTGAAGCACGGTGGCTTTAACGTGATCGTCGTTGATTGGAGTTCCGGGTCATTTTCTCTGTACGACGAATCGGCCTGGCAAGTTTATACGGTCGGTGATAAAATTGCTGCAATGATTAGGCGACTCGATGAGGCTGGATACTTGAAAATCAACGAGACTATTCTTGTTGGTCATTCACTGGGTGCCCATGTGATGGGATCCGCTGGGTTCAGTCTCAGAGGTCGCGTGAAGGCGATTTTCGGTAATTTCTCCATAGAGATGACGGAATCGATCAAATTTAAAAAATTTCTCTCCTCTAATCGATAATTTTTATCACAATCCAGGACTCGATCCCGCGCTACCGCTGTTCATGTTCGCTCCCGTTGGCCAGAGACTTACCAAACACGATGCAAAATACGTTGAGATAATCCACTCGAATCCAGGTTTCTTGGGCGTGGATGAGTATCTCGGTGACATTGACTTTTTCCTCAACGGTCACCCTACCCAAATAGGCTGTGGCTTAGATTTGGGTTTCGCCTGCTCGCACAGTCGGGCCTACGAAGTTTATGCAGAATCCATTAACACGGACGTCGGCTTCGTCGGAGCAAACTGTACAACCAATGCTGAATTCCTTATAAACGCGTGTATCGGCGATCGCAGCGTTTACATGGGTGGCACAGAAGTTGCACCAGGTGAAGTCGGCGTAGTCATCATACAGACAAATCCTTGTGCACCGTACGCCTTGGGCCCCGAATATGCCTCATTCCATTCGTGCTAGGCATGAGTTGATGTCGTTTCAAAAGTTTTCGACTCTATTGAACGAGTTTTTCACCCAAAAATAAAAATATACACAAATTTCAATGTAATTTGTGATTAAATTTCGATGTTTTTGAATACGTAACGAGTCACACCGATTCAGGTGTTACAACCGCAGATTCCACATTGTTGAGATGATACAACGAAAATACTTTTACCGTATGTTTTGCATGATGGAAATTTATTTGTAAATTTAGTTAGACGTTCACAATGTCGTCCAGGCAAAAAGAAAGATATTCAATAAATAATTCCCTCATTCAGAGGATCCTGTAAATGATATTTGTTGCTTTATTAAAATTTTGTTAATTTGATAATAGAAAAAATTGCGTCTACTGCTTTCGAATGAACGTGACAGGTTTCTGTTGGCTCGCGAGTACACTCGATAATATTTAGCCGAATATTCATGAAAGTGTAAAAATGTCAATGTGTACAATAACGAACGATTAAAACGCTATTTTAGTCTTGCTCAACGAAATTTTATTGTGTCGAAAGACAATAGTATCGTATTGCGTTGAAACTTTGATTAAAGTTGCGATTGTACATGGCCAAATGATGAATAGCTGTTCCCTAACTGCTCTACGAGGTTGTACACGCGATACAAGCCCGTGGCACGCAAATAAGCGAGAAACGGAGAAATTAACGTGCGAGGATTGGGCGCACGTTGCAGGAGAGAAAGTGAAAGAAAGGCAAGAGGAAAAGGATCGAAGAAAGACAGAGAGATGAGGTTCTCATTGTCCGTCAACGGTCGCGGCGCGGGTGCGCTCTCGTGAACGATGAGACGGTAAGTTATTTACGACGGCTAACACGACATAACGCCCGCCTCGTGCGCCCGCGATTCACCCTCTTTGACAACACAAGAGTCGTGTAGGACGCGTTGTTCTCGCGACGGGAGAGACGCTCTTCGTGTTGAGAGACGGAATCGAGAACTGTGTCGTTTTACGTATATATTCACCGGGTGTCCCTGACGTCGCTCCGAAACCACATACGATGCCAAAAAACACATAAAAAAATTGCATAAAGAAACATTTTTCCAGCCAGCATTTTCCTGTAGAGAATTTCGCGAAAATCACGAATTTCCCGTTACACAAAGTTAAAGGTCCGCGTGCCAGCTCGTGCAATTCGAAAATGCGAAACAATGCAACATTTTTTTCTTTCTTTTTCGTTTGTTTTTCAAGCGTTGGTGGTCGCTGCTTCCCAGAGATTTCTGCGTGGCGCCTGCTATCCGTTCACTTACCGTGGAAAGTTGCATAAAGATAATTTATGATGTGGCTGTAAAACACGTCGTCCTGTTCTTCTCGAGTTTCGCGTGCGTCTCTTTACAGACTGCGGGTTGATCGTTTGTTGACCCGCCGGACAGTAAAAACATGAACAGTGACTCGAAACGCGTGCACGCGGTTCTTCCGTCTCGGCGACCAAGTGAAGACATTTTGCTCGACGCAAAAGAAAAAAACGCATGCAAGACAAAGTAACAATGAGACAACAAACTTGGCTCATTGTAGGCGACACGTATTGTCTTGATTTACGACTCTCCGGACAGAACTCGTGTCACGTGAGCCCAAAAGCCTGAAGTTTGGGCGCGATGATTTTCGGTTGTGTGCTTATAAACTTTTGTTGGACATTTCAGGGTGGCGTCGACGATGCATCGTCGTCGTCGCTTTTGCATATTTTCGTCCCCCGACCTCCGATGTCTTGAGCGTGAACAACGTACACGCGACGTTATACTCGCAGATTTTCACGCCTCGAGAAAATCGCACTGGGTGGGAATTTTCTGGACATGCACTCGCGCGCGCTTCACCATGAATTTTCCTTCTCACACAATTCTACGCACGAAATTTTGTAACTCGCGGTCTTTTTATTAAAATTCGTAAGATTTTTCGTCACTCACGATCGTATTTTAATGGTTCGATCGTGGAAATGATGAAAGAAACTTTTTTTAATGGTAAAATGACAAGAATTCATTGCGAGCATTGACAAAAAGCGTTTCGAACGTCCAACGGGGCGCATTTGAGGAAAAGTTAAAGCAGTAAAGCCTGGAACAAAACTAACGAAATAATTCACGCTGTTTACCCCCGTCGCGTGCACAAAAGTTAATACGAATCGTCCTTCTCGAGAATTTCAACATTTTGTTTCGCTACGCAATTTTTCTCAACTATATTTATATATAAAAATACAAAATAGCGTCGGTGAAGCGAGATTCAACGTTAAGGTGCCCGCAATGTGCGAGCAATAACTTGTTGCACCCATAGCGACCACTTGTTGCACGCCTTTCAAAATTCTTCACGCCTCGCGCCTTCGGTAATTTAACCGTAAATTGCATCTCTTCTTTCCCTCCGAGAAATTCGATATAAAAAAGATATTCTCAATTCCTTGTGTTTCGTTCGCGCTCGTCCTGATCGTCATTACCCCCTTCACTTTTCCAACGAGATTGATATGCTCCTGTGTGTGTGTGTGTGTGTCGGACATTTCGCGATGCTCGTTTGTTAATGAGCCGTATCTATCCTAATTTCGTAATATTAAAAATAGTTCCCTCGCGCTATGATTAATCGTGATATTGAGATAACGACACGAAATCCATGAGAGAGCCACGGTAATGAATGATCGAAGGTCAATTTCGGTTCGGGGTGATTGGGTCATCGCAATAATACTGGCAATCAATCTTTCAAGTTTTATTTGTGAAATCGTCGTGTTGGCATCACGTTTTTTTAACGCTCAGCAAGCGCGTAATTGCTGCGTAAGAGTGATTTTTTTTCTAGTGATAAAAGTTGGAAAAAAATGCATAAATTCTTGAATATTTATTGCAGAGTAATAAACAAAATTTCAGCGGAGCAATCGAGGGAATGGACCGATCGAATCTTTGATGAAATCAACAGCAACAGGGTTATACACAGTTGGAAAACCAAAAAAAAATTTGTTTTTTTACGATTTTTTCTGGATAGGGATTTCATCTGATGAATAAAAGGCAAAGGAGTCAAATGTAGTATCATCTTTCAACTCTCTATCGCCATTTTTTATTTTCACAAATATAGCTTCACATAGCTCCTGTAGTTGTGTACTCTAAAAAAAAGGCGTTTTGCGGTGAGCAAGAAATCTCCGGTTTGGATGAGCTGAAATAAAAAAACCAAAGAGATTTGTTTAGTAGATACATGCGTCCAGGTATTCATCGAAGGAATAAGATGTCCGAAATGTATTTCTATCTTTTTTGAACCATTAAAGGAAAAAAATTTGGTCGAAAATTGAAATTTCATCTTTGAGGAGCCGCCATTTTATCAAAATTCGAAATTCCAACTATTCCTTCGATGAATACCTGGATTCATCTATCCACTAAACAAATCTCTTTGATTTTTTTATTTCAGCTGATCCAAACCGGAGATTTCTTGCTTACCGCAAAACGCCTTTTTTTTAGAGTACACACAGGAGATCAACTACAGGAGCTATGTGAAGCTATATTTTTGAAAATGAAAAATGGCAATGGAGAGTTGAAAGATGACGCTACATTTGATTCCTTGGCCTTTTATTCATCAAATGAAATCCCTATCCAGAAAAAATTCGTAAAAAAACAAGTTTTTTTGGTCTTCCAACTGTATATAACCCCTTAAAGTTTGGAAATGAAATTACTTGTTATTGAATATTTGGTCGTTTGTAAAACTCGGATATTTAGTGACGGGGAAGAGATAAAATAGTAGACACGAATACGACAGTGATGGTTCGCTCGACCATCTCGTTTGTCCGTCACCACTGTTGATGGCTGGCAAATCGATCGTCTGCGGAGGAGAAAATCGCGAGGCTCTCGACGAGAAAACGTCACGAGACGAGAAGGCAAAAGGGGGAGGGAGAGAGCACCTTCGTGCTCTGGAAGTTCTTGAGCGTTTTATCGATCGGTCCATCTGTCGTCGAGAAGATCGAATCGTGGTCCGATGGTACGAGGACGATCTTGTAGCGCGCATGCCATCGGGTTTAGAGTCAATTAAGACACGCCGCGACCATGTATTACGATCGCAAAACGACCGCACGATCTTTCAATGCCTTGAGATTCATCAAGATCTCGTGATTTCAACACGTACCAAGATTCGCCTTTTATTTCACTCGTTTCTCTTGCTGCCTAATCAGCGATACGCTTATCAAACATTTGCCAATCCATCACGATCGTCGTTCTTGCGACTTGACGTTGACACGAAAATTTTGATGTTGCAATCGCATCCCGATGCATTTTTGTTTCCTTCCTTATGAAAAAATGGCCCACACAGCTTTTTCGAATTTTCTCATTATTTCCCAGAATGATTTTGACTCGCTAGACATTTTCTAGGCTTCTGCTCTAGCACGCTGGAAAGTCGTGCAGCTTCCGTCCACGCTGGCCTGCTAACAAGCACGCGAGGTACTCAACTTTCGCTAAAAGCTGTCTTGTTGATGCTTTGTTCACACGAGACTGATCATCATTATCGCAGCCCTTTGAAAGCTGAGAATGGTTGGACGCGAGCTAGTCCATGTGTCAAGCTCGATACTGCTGTTTTTCGCCCGTGCGCGCGTTTGCACTACACTGTGTGGATTCGTCAAACATTGAAGGATGCTAGAGAGAGGCACATCAAAGCCAGTTACTCTGAGCTTCTGAGGACGCACATTGCGACGGATTAACCACGTTGATATTATTAGATTCGTAATACACACAGCTGACTCGATGAGGGCGGACGCAATGCCTAAATTTATAGCCAAACACCCCCGCGTTCCGCGAAATATTTCAGTCTGCGTTAAATATACATAATTGCTCTCTTGTGCCAGTTCGTAACAAGCTTTTAATTAAGGGACATGTTACGTATGACAAATACGGCAAAACTGAGTGTCGTTTGCATCGATGCGTGCAGAAAACACACACAAACAAACGTGACGCGATCTCTTTCCATGAAATTTGCTGTCATAATTATTCTGACGTCTTTTTAATCGCGCAATGGAAAATTTTCCAATTCCAAAACAATTAAAAATCCGGCGATACGTCGATTTTCTTGTCATCTCATTTATTGTGCAAATATTTTTTTCCAATCTCGGTGTTGGATTAACCCAAGCGCAGTAAATTTGATTGGCTGTGTTGGCGGCTTTGCTGTTGTTTTTTTTATCTTTCTTCGAAACGAATCAAGATCGATCTTCTCGATCATTTTTACTCCCACCTTAAGAATGATGCACCTGCTTCACTTATTCCGTATGAAAAGCCTCCTCGCTCGATTCGCCAGCTGCCCAGCTAGTTTCTCGTCTCCCTCTCTCGCGGCTTCCTCGTTTATTCAATCTACGTCTCCCCCCTCTCTCTCCCTCTCACTCTCTTCTTAATAAACTCGTCGGTTCGTAATTAATACCAGCGAAGGTTCCAAGTTCACGGTAGAAATGGTTCTCGTATGCAAATGTGCCAGCCTCTTCGGCATCGATTATCGTCAACTTGGTCTCCTGCTTGAGTGTGTCTGTGTGCATGTCCTTCGTATATCTGTTGGAATCTCGCAAATTTTCCACTGAGTTTGTACGTTTCTGGCCTCGATTATTCCTCTGGATCACATCGCGAATAATTACGCAATCCCTTGATACGACGTCGCATCGACTGGAACGAAACCATCAAAATAAATGCATCGCCGTCCCAACTTCAAATTCGACCTTTCGTTTCAATAAAATTGTACGCGTTTTTGGATTTTATAAAATAGTTCAGAGCTACGATCAGTAACAAGTGAAATTCGAGTGAATTCCATTTAAATGATCGTCCCGCGTTTCGGCTATATTTAAATCTTTTGTTACTCAATCGCTCGATAAGATTCTCGTGAGACCACCGGCGTCACAATTGTGACTTATCATCATTCTTGAGAGAAATAACACTCTGTGAGTCGGCAAAGACTCGAAAGACATTGAGCTAGAAATAAGAATAGGAATAAAAAAAGAAACAAGAAATATCCGGAAGAGCACGGTATAAAAGGGGGCAGCGAGAATATTCGCAAAGTGAAGTGCGACAGGAGATCGCGGCAAGAGCATAGATATATCAATCCATGAGTCCGTATGAATCTCGCTGACAGGCTTAAAGCTTTGCGCCGGTGGAGGACGAGCGGTGGACAGGTGCGACTAGCCTGAAAGACGTCAGCATCTCGAGACTATGCTCGCTATTAATGTATATGCTATAAATCCATAGGAAATTTCATTCGAAATCAATTTCTCCTTCATTTCCTTAATTTATCACTTTTCATCTGTTTTTATTGCAATTTTTGTCTGTAATCAACAAAATTAATGAATCCTCGAAATACACGAGGTGGAAAATTCATCAGACTCGCGAGGAGCATTCCGGGAGATTTTTTATCGGGAAAATAATTGGAACTAATTAAATATTATCGAAGAATAAAAAAATGCTCGAATTTTTGGCATTCCAATGTTTTAGTTCAGGCGACGATTGATTTTCTACAGATTCTCGTGTTTTTTGAGTTTTATCGAATTTCTATGAAATATCGTAAAACTACGAATCACAAATTTATACACGAACTCTCCTGTGTACATATAAAGATACACAAATCTATAGACAATCGCACACATGCTTGATATTTATACACGAGCGATGCACATGCATTTTATGAGACTTTGTGTCAGTGTATTGGGTGGAAAGGCAAACAAGACGTTTGCCTGCTTAGAGAGAACGAGCAGGCGAGTCTCGGCCATTAATAAAGGTGGAAGTAACGTCTCGCGAATCAACGGCGACCAAGGCAACAAGTTTTCTTACCGCGGTAGGCGCAATTCTCCCTCTCTCTCTCTCTTTCTTGCTTATCATATTTCGAGGGGAGGGTCAATCGACTTGATTCTTCGCGGCAACGCGTTTACTGAAATTTGTTCGAAATAGATGAAAATTTTCGTACAAAGCGAACTTTTTTTCAATGCCCTCGGAAGCACTGATCGAAAAAGTCATGAAAACCTTGAAATGATTCCGATCGAGCCATTATTTCGGTGCAGAAATGCGTCAATTTTTACGAGCGAATATTCTCATTTTAATTAAGAGATGAAATAAAATTCATTAGAAAAAATCGGTAGAGGCAAGTAATTCTATAAATATCCTCGTAAAAAATCGTTTTAGAAAATTGCAGAGAGGCAGAGCAAGCGAAGAAAAAGTCATTCCGTTGGCGTGAAACGGTAGGATGCCTCGTTGAACGCAACAACGAAATGGTTGCTTATAAAGTCGATTCATCGCTCGTCAATCGAACACCCCGAGAGCAGCAGTGCGAGGAGAAAAAGAAGCGAATATGAATTATTCCGCTGTTGTGGTCCGAGAGTCCTCTCGAGATTCTTTTGTACGTTGCAAATATTTGTATCATCAGACGTAACGATGCAAAAGAAGAGAGAAGGAGAGAGCGAGAGAGAGGAGCGGAATGGGAAAAAGAAAAAAGAGGAAAAAGCGCGAGACGGAGAGAAATTCTCGAGACGTGTGCTCGAGGCATGTTTAAAATGTTTCGTATTTCTTAAAAATAATCGTGTCTATTTCGAAGCCTCGAAAAAACGTCTCCGCAGCGTTCGAATTATCGAATATACTTCCTGTAATTTTGACCGGACTGATAAAAAAGTTGAAAATGGATAAAAAAATCTTTATGACACTCTCTATTCGATTTTGTCAGCACGATTCTTGAAATAATTTCACTTTTACGGATTTCGTATCTCTGTATGTATGAAGCAGTAGTGTGAAGTGTCGTTATCGTCATCGTTTTTCGTAACTCGTGGAAAGACGACGGCGGCGCGGTATCTTTGATGAGAGCGAAGATCGCGCTACAGGAATACACAGCGATCAGGAGTTGAGAAGGGAATCAAGTGGGAAAAAGTGCGATGTGGAAACGCGCGAGACACGCGGGCCCGATCGTTGCTGCTCGAATAAAACGAGCATTCCTTGGCATTCAACAGGTGGATTCAATAGCAATTTTATACACATATATGTGCGTTTTCTGTGGGCGGTTCCGAGTGCGCTTTTGTGTGGGAGAAAAAAGTGAATAAAAATAAAAAGCTCGTTCGAGATAAGCCTGAATCTCTGCTGCGAAATCGTGAGCCGAAATAAAAGTTGCGGCTTGTAAAAAAATGTATTTTTATTTGTTAATAAACAAAATCTATACGGAAAAGAAAATTTTCAATAAAATTAACTTGGATTTGATTAAATTGAACAGGAAATATATAGAGAACGATATTTATTATAATATTTGGTTGATGAGGAAAAAATGACCTCGCGAGTACGTTCGCGCGGGAGTGGCAAGAGTAATCATGAGTTTAGAGGCGGCACTTTGGCTCGTCTCGAATTCCGTGTATGACGTACGATATATAGAGTGGCGGGGGGAGGGGAGAGGGATAAAAAATCTCATTTTCGTTGCACCTTGCGCGATGAAGCGAGGGCGACGCCCGCCGCCAGCTCTCGCCCAGCCTGAATAATCTTTTCTCTTGAATAGCATGGGCGTGTCACACGCACGCTCTCCCGAATACACTCAGCCTCGTAGATTTTAGCGGGAGGCAGACAAACTCCCGTTCAATTTTCGAGATCGCACCTTTGTCTTCAAATATCATAAAACCCCATGGCGCGACGTGCAAATTTTCATCATTTTTGCTCATAAATACCCAGCAACCTTTTTTTCCCAAATTAATTAACAAGTTGATTAGTTTTTCGTTTATTAGACATCAAATCAGTCAAATCATTCCACGAATCTATTAATTCGTCAATTTACTTCCATCGGAATTTTCGACGCATCCAAAAATGACGATGCAACCCGAATCTCGTGGATGGTCATTGTTGGTTTCGTTAAAAGCATTAACTTCATCATTATTCTTCATTAACTGTGTCCTCTCGCGTTGTCGCGCCTCAACGTGTGTCTATAAGCTCCTCCATTCTTCTTCAAAGAATATTGTACTCGCATCGCCAGACACTAAGAAAATACGCCATGTACATGGCCTACTCATGAAATTCTCGCAAGTGCAGTACTCGATTGTCGCGTGATGTGTCTACCACCAGCATCTTCGACTAGTGGAGACGTAGAGGTAAAAAAAAAGGTCAAAAATAAGAAGATTGTTAATGAAACGCAAGATCCTTCGCGCGTCTCTGACATTCCGTGTGTCTGGCGACAGTGCGTGGGCGAATTTCCGGTAAATGCATCATTGGCGTTAATGAGGCGAGTTGGAAAAAAATTTAGCCACAAAATATTTGAAACCATGGAGAACAATTACGATGCGAATTGCTCGGTAGATGATTTTTTTTTTTAATTTTTGTCGAGCCTGCTTCAGAGATAATGCAACTGCGGAAGGCGATTTTGGAGCAACGAAAAATGGTTTGAGAAGGAGAGAGAATCTAAACGAGGGCACGTGAGGGAAGGCAAATTCCTTGGGGCGATCGCGGACGTCATATATGCAAAATATACGTTGCCCCACGCACGTGCATTTTTATTTGAGTGCAGTAAAGCGCGCGAGTCTTAAAACGGGACATTTGCGAATGTGCATGTATGTGTTACACAAAGATGAGCATACAGCAGATTAGTACATAGTAACGCGAGTGTCTGGAGGGTCTGGAGAGCGACTGAAAAGTGGCCAAAACTTTCTTGACTATCCCTTTGAACACGTAAAACAAAAAGGGCGTAAATTCATTGATCCACGAACGTCTGGTTCGTGTATCGACGCACGTTAACATCGCCCGAGGCTTTCGAAACTCCCGAAAAATGCGTACGTCGAAATTCCCCGTTGTTTCGCGTTCGTGTTTTTTGGCAAAAAATCCAATGGACCCATTCTTGCCCAGAGGTGCATTAGTGCTCGCCCTCAAGCGGCATATAAAAACCACGAATTTTCTCAACTCCCTTATCCCATCCCTCGTTCTCTTCTGCGTCCCGCTTTTTTCTCTCTTTTCTCGTGTACAGGTGGGCTCGTTGCGGTGTATGGCACAAAAAAATTCCAGCCAAAGGGCCCACCGAAAAGCCTCGGGCGAAACATCGATCGTTGAACTTCAAAACGACGTAACGTTTGCATTTTTGCACTCGCGCGTCTTATGTCCTTTCTGCCAACGTGCCATTCGCGATACACGAGGATAAACATAAAAATCTGCATGTACTCGATAAGACGCCGGGCTTTGCTTTACGATGTGACATTTCCCCTTTTTTTAAGGACGCCCTTTAGTTTGCTTAGTCTCGCAACTGGAAGCATCAAATAAGTGGCGCACGTCAGACAAAATTTCTCGTTAATTAACGTCCTTAAATAACAACAAAATGCATTTTTGTATCGCAATTTTGTTGATGCAATGAGACAATGAAAAAAAAGGCTGCAAATTGCTTCCTCATGGTGCTCAAGATGCACGGTGAAACGATTTTTCGAAAAACTAATATTTTCGTAAAATTCAAAAACCCATAAAATTTAAACCGCTCAACCGATATTTCCCAAATTCAATACCAACCTTCTTATTATGATACACTAATTATAAAAAAAAAATTAGTAATAAATCTTAAAATTTGCGAAAGTTAGAGCGGTGACACTATTTTTTTGAAAATTTCAAATTGCTGTAGAATTTTTCTAGCGATCCGGACAAAATTCTCAGCAAACGAAGAGCTGGTATAGATTAACATCTATGCAAAACTCGAGCCTTGTAGCTCAAATCGTTCTCGAGTTATAACAATTTGAATTTTACAGTGCCAGCACATACACACACACATACACACACATCCGGACATTTTTTCTAATTATGATTTTTGGACGTTTTGGGACATTTTAAGAACATTGACATTGAGAACTCGAAAAAAAAAAATTTTACCGTCACAAAGCTTCCTCCGTGAGGAAGCAAAATGAAGAAAACCTTTAAAATATCATAATTTTTCTTCATCTCGTGAACTTTTGAATGCGAAGAGAAAAAAAATGAGTTTTGCAGCGTTGCACTTTCATGAGTTTGGTGCTCGCGTTGAGATGTGCTACCAAAAACGGGGTGAAGGAAAATAAGAGGCTTCTCCCTCCCTCGATATCTCTTCTGAAAGATACGAGAGAACGATGATTATCCGAGATCGCCGGGAGAAGAAAGAGGACAGTGAGGCAAAGGGGAAGAAACGAAGCAACAACAAAAAGGAGGAAAAAAGGGAGAGGAGAAAGAACGACATACCGGAATGCGTGGGTATAAATCGTCGGAGTGGGAGGATCCCGCAGTGGGTCCTGAAGAAGAGAACGGTGAACGAAGAAGAAGGCGAAGAAGAAGACGAAGAAGAAGGGTAAAGGGATGATGAGAGTACCAGCACCCATAATACGTGGGGGAAAAAAATCGCCTGGTGCTCCACATATAATATCACGATCTTTTTGTATGGGCGACTTTGATACGACTTGACTCAACTTCCCATACGTTTTATCTTCGCCCATGCGTCGTCATGGTTATTTTTCCCATTGCAATTCCCATTTGACGTTTCTCGCAACCGCGTGAATGGCTTGCAAAAAATTTTGCAAGTTGGCCTGTCGATCTCTGCTGTCAATTCCTCGTTTGACGAAAAACTGAAATGGTTGCAATTTTAGAAAAATCTTAGAGCAATTGTTTGGGCCTTTTTTTAGGTGGTTTTAGGAAAACGACTTTGCGAATGAGGAAACTTTTGATCGGCTGTTCAGCAAATTAACATGGAATCACCCATGTATGTATCTACCGTGTGTATATATGTATTATATATATTATATATAAAAGGGACGAGAGTAGCCCGAGGCGCGAGTCAGGGCTACCGACGTGAGTGTGCTACGTCCATCCATCCATCGTCTCGCGGACTCCTACCGTGCCTGGTGTGTGCACTTTCTCTCTTTCTCTTTTTCTCTCCCTCATTCCTCATTCTCTTCTTCTTCGCCTAATGATAGCGTGTGTAGGCCTCGCTCTTCGTGGTCCAGCAGCATCGGCAGAAATCAAGAGAGTCTTTTCTCTCTCCCCTCTCGATTTTTGTTCTGTTTTTCCTTGATGCATTATGTCTCTTTCCTTTTTCCCTTCTTGCCCCTTCTCGTCTTTCTCTATTTTCCGCGACAACGTGTAAATTTCACTGTACTCTGCATTTCGTTTCTCTCCATTTTTCAGTTTCTGTTCCCTCGAAGATTATTACAAAAAAACGCGTCGGACTTTTTATCGCTCAGTCTCCAAGTGCGTTTGTCTCGCTTGATTGTGAGCCTTGGTCATGATTACCGAGTTGAGGGTGGAATTCATTATGGTCCAGTGGATGATTTACCCTCGGGGGTATGCACGCCCTCTTTTCTTCCTTTTTCTCGACCTTCCTGAAACATCGTTCCACGTCCTCTTTCTACTTTAAACAATGTGTATCAGCCTCGTTCTTATTTTTCTCGCTTATCGATGTGCCACCGATATTTTCACGTAAATCAAGTTTTTTCTAGCGCAAAATCCATTTTATTCACTTTGATTCACTGCCTGCAAAAAAAAATTGCTTCACAAATTTCGTCTCGATCGATACTTGACGTTGAGTCTGAGAATTTTCGGGCACTCGCATGGTAATTATTTGTAAATGTTGCGAAATCAGAAGTAGGGACTGCTCCTGGTTGCTGGTTCGTTAAAGTCGAATAACGAAGCAGTTGCAGACCGCGCCTTTTATACTCTCACCTCGGTCTTATCGAACACGAGCACGACTTTGATACGTAGATACGAGTTTACCAGTCCGATGCACGGAAGAGCATGGTGTCTGTGCCAAGGTATACCAGAGCAAGCGTGATACGTCGGTTGGAGGATGGCGGTCGGTTGTACGTGACAACGATAATCAGCGAATTAAGTGGGGCTTAATTCTCCCTGGTGCGGGCGGCGGAGTTGGTCGAGAGAGATAAACCTCGAGGACGGAGAGAAGGAGGGACAGAGATACGAGACAGAGGCGGTGGTTAGTCGCGAAGGAGATGGCGGAGGTGGAGGTGGTCGAGTAGGTAGGGCAATATCTTGTATACACCTGCCACGGAACACGTAAACTTACACGAGTACACAACATGAACCTAATTTTCACTCCCTTTTATTCTAGTTTTTCAATTTCCTTCATTTTCCTTCAATCCTCCTGAGTTTTTCCCAGTTTTGTTCGTCTCTACGCTCACAATTTTATTTTCTTCCTTCTTCTTCGCCTCAGAGTCTCTTTCCTTTTTTTTTATCCAACTCCAAAGCTTATTCCTCCATATTCACCGAGTGAAAACCGAAAGAACGAGAGCAACTTCTCAAGCACACATATCGAGATGCTCGACCCGCTCGAAGAGACACAAGAACGTCCACGTCGAGAAGGCAAGAGAGAGAGGGAGAGAGACTCGCCCTCGCCACCTGTAATTGGGTCCAATCATCGAGGTTCTCATTGCCATCAAAAAAACTCTTCCAGAATCCAAAAAAATCTCCTTCCTTTGACTTTGGTCAAGAAAAAATGGCAAATCCAATCAACTACTGGATTTTTTCAACTCACAATGTCTTCCAAGTCTACCTGCAAGTGCAATGCAATATTTTTCACTCTGGAATAATCCTGGGAATAAGAGCAAGACTTGAAATTTTGCAAAGCACCGAAATGCCAACACTCGGAATGAGAGAAAAAAAGCTTGTGCGCGAATAATAATTATGTGGTTTTTTATTTTTATCATCCCTCCTGGAAATGCAATGAAAGTTCGTATCTGCAAGGTAATAGCATTTCTGCATAATAGTTGGTGGGCTGTAATTTCAATCAGCAGAAGAAAAGATCGTACTCGACGCGCGCGGTGAAAACTCGTGGGTATATCTGTACCGATGTATAAAACTCGACAATGAGGAAATTGCTGTGAGAGATTTGCAGGTTTTACACTTTCTCGCAAAGCACTATTATCATTGACTCGTTGCAAAGTTGCAGTAGCAAAAAAGGCGAGAGAATTGTGTGTTGTTTTTGTTGTGTCGAGAGTTGTATCGTGTAATGTTGGGATTAAATGGCTCTAAAGTTGGGAACCGCTGATCCGGTTGCATGTACAGGAGCCACGTTACGAACCTCCCTGAGGCAGCTGCCTCGCCTCTCTTTCCCTCGCAGCTCCTTTTTTTCATCTCTGTTTCTCTTTATCACAGTATTTTTCTTACTCTCTTTCCAGCGCTTTGCCTTTTTCTTTATTTTCCTCGTTTTCCATTTCGCGTCGCATTGTCTCTTTTTATTATAAAAATTAAAATAACAAATGCTGGTGCAACGAAGATTATTCAACGAATCTCCTTTAGCGTCTTGATTTTTTTCGTAAAAACGAGGGTAGCATTACAGGACGACTAGACGAGGTAAAACGAGGACACACGCGTCTCGCGTCTCGCGACTCGTCTTGCTCGAGGCAGCCAAATGGCTCGAGTCATGAATGTACGTGGGTCAGACCTATACAGGTTGCTGGACATTCAAGTACGAGGTTCCCAGAACGCGGGAGTGTGTGCGAGAGAAGGAGAGGAAAAAAATGAGACTTGGAAACTTGACAGGACTTGGAACGATCTTTCAATTTTCCCTCGACAAAACGTCGAGTGTGCGTCGGGTGAGATGTGTTCTCGGACTTGAATCGTTTGCATATAATTGTCGATGCTGCATCGTCTCAAAATGAGCAGAAAGTTTCGTGAAAAAAGTTTTGAAGGAGGCAAAATGATAAGCGATGCGGGCGCCTCAAAACAACATTTTTGTACTCGTTTAATTTGTACGTACTTCATATGTACGCGTGGTCATGCTCATATACAACGGTGATCGTTTGAAGGAAGTTGTCGATTGGGAAAAATCGACATACCAACCAATCCGCGACCGCGCGATGTTCGTTCTTAGAGCTTTCTATCTCTCCCTCTCTCCATCAACCCTTTTCTACTTGTTTCTTCGACTCTCTCGCGGTATATAAAGATTATCTCAATTATGAACGCGTAAAAGAAGCAGACTCACGCCGGCTTGCTCGGTCATCATCGCCGTGAGATAGAGCTCTCTTGCCTCTCTTGCTCTTTCGCTGTTCTTACTCTTCGATGTGCTCGCGATCGCGAAAAAGCACACGCACACACTCTCTCATGCTTTCTGTCAGTTCCATGTAATCCTCGCTCATTTTACCTCCCAGAGTAACCCGCACAAGTAACCGTTTTATGCTTTTTTAATATCCGAACACGATTTATTTCTCCGAACTTTCGTCGTTGCAGATTTCTATACACAAAATGCACTCGCAGCTCCAAACTAGTCGGAATCAACAGTCGCCAATTTTTCCTACGGTAGCGGATAAGTATCGGCAGAATGTGTGAATTATTTCGGATTTTTCGAAGGAGTTTTTCAGCCCTTGACAAAATTTGGGAGCTGAAGCAGTGGGAAAATTGAAATTTTACAGTTTTTTTCTGCTTTGGGGCGAAGTAAATTTGCGAAAAATGTGCGGAAATGTTGTTTTTGCTGGCGAGAGAAAAATGTACAGAGAGTAAGCACGCGTACGCAGCGAAGGACAGAAAAGTATACGATGCGAGGAGGTAGAGCGAGCATCACAAGTTTCCAATTGCCGCCTCCACCTGTTTCGCGCTCCGGGAAACGCGATTTTCTTCCTCTCTCTCTCTTTCTCTCCCCCTCGTCCTCGTCGACTATAAAACTCGCGTTGGAAAGTCCCTAACTGGCACCTTCGCCATTACACATACATGCAGCAACAACATAAGGAGAGCGAACAATGCGCACAGCTTCCTCCTCACATTTGCTTCACTCACATCAACATCTTTCGCCCGATCCTCGCGCCGCTTCCTTTTCTTGTGCGCGGACTACCCACGATTATTTTTTTTTCTTCCTTCACCTTTTTCTACTGCTTTCGCACTTTTATTCTCTTCCCTCGGTCGTTAAAAACGACCAACTTCTTCAAGATTTACTCCGGAAAACAATTCGTTCCTTATGAACGCGTTCAAAAACACTATAAAACCGTGTGGTCCGAGGCAATAGAATCATCCTTTTTGCTTTATCCTTCTCGTCTCTTTAAATTAATAAAAAATCATAGACGCGAATTATAATTCGTCTCGAGTCTTTTTCAAAGAGCTGATTAAATAATTACCTTTGCAATTACAAAACAAACGTACACGGAAAAAACAGGGGCTTTGAATTTAGGATTTAATACTACGCTTCTAAAAATTAACACTATGCTTCTAAAAAAAATATGAAAAAATATTGAAAAGTATTGACTGGACGATAAAAATTATAATTATAGTATAGCAATAATGAAGGAATTTCAATTTTAACCCACGTTATGGCAAGTAAACTGATACAAATCATACAGTTCATTCGCCATATTGCAATTTTTGGTAGAATTCAAAAAATATTTTGCCCATGGGATTGGAACAATCACTATCCAGTATTCTACAAAAAGTACAGTATAAAGAGTCACATTTTACTAATAACTTCGTGATGTTTTTCGCTATACTATGAAGATTCGTGTTATGCGTATAGTTGAATCTATTTATCCGCTGAAGATTTATGCTATGCGTATAGTAATCAATCTGAAAATGTAGCGTATAATAGTAAAGAGAATAGTTTCAAATGTATTATGCAGGCATTATATTTTCTTAGTTGCGAATGCATGCACCATTTTTACTATACGGTGTAAGAATCATATTTACCCTTCCTTAACAAGAACTCTAAATCTAGCCGAACTGGCAGCAAACTGCTAGATTTTCTAGCATTGGCTCTTAGAATTTGAGGTCCCATTCTTCTCCGTGTAAGCGAAATTCGCACTCGTTCTTACGCGGGACATCAAAATTTGTTAAAGGAATTGGCTCGAATTTCGAGCGACTCCCCGCGCAATAACGCATTTTATTCCTCATCCCGACCAAAATCCTTTTGCACAGTCTCACTGTCGTCTGGATCTAAAAATAAAAGAAATATATTTGACACTCTCGCCCGCGGGATACGAAAACCCGGTAGCCCCCCACTGTTGAGTAACCAATGAAAAAGAGAGAGAAAGAGAATTCGTCCCTCGATACCGCGGGAGACGAATTAAGTGCGTAAAAAAGTTGCGAACGATCTTTATAAAAAAAGCCGAAATTTGAAGAAATTCAACGGGATCAGAAAAATCGTGTACGGTGTAAATTAAGGGATCGTTAAAATCTCAAAATCAAAAAAGTCTCAAAGTTGATACAACGCGGCTCGATATAATTTCCATATCGAATCGCTCACGAGGGAGCAGCTATGAAAATTCAGTTTTTTTCTTTTTCTTCTTTTGTTTCGAGAAAAGTATCACAACTTTTCAAGAGGCTTAGTTGAGAACGAGTTTCGATTATTTATCGAGATACCACGCACAGATTTTCTTGTTGTTTTCTTTTTTCTCGTCTCTCTTACTCGCTGCCTTTTTTTTCAGTTTAAATGGCGCATAATTTTTGTCCTGATCCGCGGGGAATTCGTGAGATTCTTTCGCGATCTCAACGAGAGCGGAAAGAATCTCTCCCGCAGAGAATCAATTGCGTTGCTTTTTTTTTTCTTCGTACATATTCCAGTTGAGGCTTCAACGTGTCCGTGACAAATGATTCCGTAATTACAGCCACCTGCTCGCGGTCAATGCAGAAAATAATTGGTGCCGAGTACTCAAAATAACGAAATCGGAAATATGAGAAAATGTTTGGTTATTATTAATTATGAAATATTTTTCCTCAAAAGTTTTCACTCCATCCAAATTTCAGACGCAAATTTCGAGACGACGGAAAAATTGCTCCATTTCCGCGGCCCGCAGCTCGTTGAGCTCTCGGGGCTTGCGACACCTTGTATATGGAGTAAAAATTTTGGCGCAATATTGCAGTGAGAAAGAAACGGTCTGGAAGGTTCGAAAGAGAATTGCACTCGAAGATTCTCGAGATTGGCAACTTTGATATCGTTTGGTGCACCGCGGGACACATGGCCAAGTGCGTAGGTAAAACTACTGCGGACTTGTTCACGAGACTCTCTTTTTCCCGATCCGTATACGATCCTGACGTCGATGACTCCATTTGCCTTTATCCAGTCAAATTCGTTTTGTTTTTTATATATATTTTAGTTCGGAGCTTCGTTAGGACAGTTTTAACGTAAACTTTATGGATATCCTGTATTTAATGAGAGGGAAAACGAGCTCATTTTATTTGCATATGTTGTTGTCAAAATAAAGAAGGAAGTTAGTCGAGTATAAGGTCGAAGAATATAGTTGGCCAAGAAATAGTAATTACAGCAAATTGACTTAGATTCAGTATCACAAATTGCTTCGAGATTTAAGAAAAAAATAGTGAATCGTTTTTTTTTTTGGACTTTTAATGTTCGGATGCATCGGAGGGTGCGAGGATCCGGAATTAATAGCCAGCACACGAGGAAGAGGAGAAGGGCGAGAGAAAACGTTAAATACAGAAAGAGAGAGGGAGAAGGAAAGAGGCGCCGAAACGTGTTGCGAGGGCGGGCATTTTTGTAAGGTGGATAAAAAAAAAGAGGTGCATCTCTCGCAGAAGCAGTTAATATTGTCTCTCGAGGGCATATTTTACCGATACGATAAGATCTTCAGCTCGGGATGCCTCGCTAAAAGCTACACGTGTTTATCGGGCGTAAGCTTCCTTCTTCTCCACCTACTACCTCGCCTGTACTTATTTTATATATATGCCTTAGCGCGCCTCTTTCTTCCTTCTTGCACTCGGTCGGTTACGGCCCTTCGGACGCCCTCGAGCTATGCCGCCCTGGCCAGTAATTTCTTTCGGGGGTAATTTCTCCGCGCTGCTGCTCATTCATTTTTTTTCCTCCCATAACAACTCTTATGCATGAATATATGTATATATTTACATTTATCCACGTTATATTTTAAAACCGATGTAAAATCCACAGTCGAGACCTTGGCTTTTCGCTACTACACTTCCCTTCCCTCCAATCGAACGCGGATCGTGTCTCTTGGCGTTCGTTGTTTCAATTTTCCCAATCGAGAAAAAAACGACAAGTTTTTCCAGCAAATAAACGAAAATTAGCCAAGAAGACATTTATTTCATTGCCAATTAGAAAAATCGGAAAAAATTCTGCACTGAATCGTCGATGGACCTTCCGGTCGTAACTGCAATCAAAAGATTACAAGACTGCTGCTTGCATTTTTTCTCCTTTTTCTCACATGTTCGCTTTCAGTATTTCTCCCTCGCTCTCTCCCTCTCGCGCTTGATTATTGACGCACATCTCGTCGAAATATTACAGCAAATTCTGAAGCCTCATTGCCGGATCCACCACGCGCCTTTTCCGCTCAGACACGCGCGTCACGTCCCGCAAAATCGGTTCAAGCATAATATCTCGCGGGTGCTGCATATGCATGTGCATATACACGTCTAGCATATCGAACGAAAAAAAGTCGCCGATGCATTTCGCCCTGAGATGAGCCAATGCTTCCAGATAATAATCAACGTCCTCTTCCTTGCCTCGGCTCCACACTTTCGTAGCATATACGTAGCGGTGGGGGGAGTGTGAGGCAAAATGGACCACCAACCGAAACTAAAAATACAAAAAACATTTTCCGATCGATTTTCTTCGATTTTAATCTTGCAAGTAAATTAATAGAATGTCCAATGAAATTTCTTGCTGCCAAAAAGAAAATGCGAAACGAACGCAGTTTTTTTTTTTAATATTTTAGGCCTTTTGGGTTCGTTACCGCGTTGGGCTTGTTTTTGGAGAAATTTTGATCTCAATTTTATTCCCAATTTTCTCTGATTCCGCAGGGTTCATCTTGCCCCACTTTCCACTTTCGTAACGTACACGCAGCACGATGTGCGTAACGTGTACACGTTCGTACAAGTTGGCGTGGGTTGTTACAACGAACTGAAACTCTTCTATCGTCTCAGAACGAAGCATCGATGATTACCCATCCAGAAGGAGCAAGTAGATATATATATATATATATGGCACACGAGATGGGCAACATATATGGGAAAGGCCGGTTCGCGGCGTCCAGCACCCGTAAATTTCTCAACAAGAGTATGACGACTACCGTGTACACGGTGCAAGAAGTAAAAGCAAAAGCTGATGGTATAAGAGCAGAAGCGAGAATGCACCAACGCGAAATTAAGAACGCGCGCGTAACCCTTTTCGCGTGGTAATGACGAGGACGTGAGCGACGATCATCACGATATGCTACTGGTAACATTTATTAGTATCCTCCTCGTGTATGCACATGTACAGCACGTACATGTGCATACGAAAAAGAGCGATTTGTGCGCGTTGCTTCCCTGTGATCAAGCCTCGTATCGTATCCCCCCTTTCTCCACTTTTCGACCTTTCATTGCTTTTCATTTCGTTATTATATTTAATTCATTTCTCGTATCGTATCATTATACCTTCGTACACTACGATGTCGAGCATCCCCTTCAGCTAACCACCTTTCTACCATAATAACTCTAATCTTTTTCAATCTTGATTCATCCCAGAGTTATTATGATAATTGTTATAAATAGAAGAACGAAAATTTTTGACCCTCATCCCCGGACAGACTCAAAAATTTGGCTACAACATTCACTGCACTCCCTGTATCAAGATTTTCGAAAAAGTATTTAGTTTGCCAAAGAGTTAATTGAATTTCAGGGGTCACCCGAGCTGGGGGCGATGTGATTTCAATTTGGATCGTGAGCTTTGCAACGGCGACGTGGCAGGCTCTTTATTTTCATTCACGATGACTGGTTTCTAGCAATAAATTTAAATTTAATCAAAAGTGTATAATAAAATCGATGGGAAGTGAAGAGAATTTGAAAGTTAAGTCTTTCCACGTAGGAGAGATTTATTGCCATGTCGTTGACTACTCTCGTTGATTATATATTTTACTAGACACCAGAGTGTTATGTCAGGGCGTGGGTGTTACGAGATAACGTGATTTTTTCTCGCTGGAACGAATTGTTCTTGTCTCCATATATTAAACGTTATCGGGGGCTGCGAAATTCAATTTATTAATTATCTAAACACACGCCCGGAGGATTATTGCAATGAAAATTTGAAACGTCTAATTTTCTGAATATTGCGAATAAAAATTCGTGAATAAAACGTCCGGACTATTTAGGTCAGGCGTTGAGCGCGAGTTGAATTTTCGAAAGGGAAAAGAATTTCAGGGCATTTCCGGTTCGCAGTAAAACGGGAAGAAAAAGTGAATTTTGCATGTGGAGACGGCTCGAAGGATATTTAAAGGGGAAGAACTCAAGAGCTGCCAAATTGGTGCAACAATAAAGCGGTGTTAAACACGTGTTTCGCGCGGTTGTACGCGTTTAAGTTCCTCGGAGAGAAAAATCAGCAGCAGCATCCCCGTGCTCCATTGGACAGGACGGTAGAAGTTTCTCTCCCGATGTTGTGCGTTTCCCCTCGAGGGGAGACGTTAACGTTCGCCCCCGAAAGGCCGACGTGCGTTTTTTTCCTTATTATTTACCAAAATCTCTTCCCTCCGCCAAAAACGCGAGCTCGAGAAGCAGCGAGAGGAAGAGTTCGAGTGATTCTTTAACGGTAAAGACCCGCGGCAACAAATTATATTCTTGGGAACGGAAAAAAATGAGAAAAATAAACGACGTTACGAGGACGAGCTTTCTCTATCTTTGCACCGAAGAATATTCCCGTTAGTCGAGATAAAAACGATGAGACCTCCATGCAAAAATCGAGTGTGGCCTACGCGAATACTGCGAGATGATAAAAATCCTGAGACAAACACGAGACGTTGTTTCTTATCAAAATGTCGATTTGTCCGCGAACGGCTCTTGCTAAACATGATTAATCAGACGCCAAATTAGTCAGTGATTTGTAGTTCGCCTTTCGAACTGACAAAATTCATGAGCCACACTTCGCAGCTTCTTTGCCACTAAATTAATAACAACTTTTCGGACACGTTGTATATGGAGGTTAAGTGCATTTTCCAATCATTCAATAAGTCTGTGTAAAGCGCGTGTAGGCGATACCGATTGTTCGCTTTTTTCGTTTCGTTATCGAGGCAAACTCGCCCCAAGACGTTAGTACAAAGAAAAACAAACTGCGAATGGTTGTTCAACTTTTTTCTATTCCTTTTTCTCCGTCCTCGAGCGCATGGACGCGGCCTACCTTTTCGTGTAGGTCGTGACAGCAATTTTCGAGGATCATTCTCGCTCCAGATTTCCTCAAGGAAAAAAAGATTTGCAGATTGTAAATCAATTCTAAGCAGAAAAGCAGGAAGCGAATCGCAATAAACTGCACTTTTAGATCGCGAATGACGAATAAGAAAAAAATTATGCAGATTCTGCTTGGCAGTGCCGAATCGATTAATCTCGGACGCACCATGACTCGATATTTTTTTGCATTGGACCATTGTCGTTTGATTTTTCGGCCAGGGATCAAACTGATCGTGCTTAATCGTACTTACGTCTGTATAATTTGTTATATATGCGAATCATCGCTGTACGAGACGCTTTCATTATTTATATATTCATGCATACCGAAAATTGCATGTGGCTATATCTGTATGTGTTATTAAAATACAAGAAGAAAGAGTAACATGTTAATCCGAGGGTGGAAAGAACTGCGGCGAGGTCCATCGAAATGTTGGACGGTCACCCACGATCCGAGCGAGATATCCTTGAGCGATTTTGAGAGATGTTTCGTGACAATCGCGAGCCGGATCGTTTCGTCAGCTCACGGAGTCACTTTCCTGCATCATTTTTTTCAGGTTTCTATTTTTTTTCCCTCTCTCTCGGCCCCTCGATTCGGATCTCTCGATCTTCTGCATCTGGAGGTCTTTACGGATCCGAGGATCAAGCGTACCGCGTGCGATTTATCCAGCAGGGTGGAGGGATGAGGCGATGAGGACGATGCGTTGGCGCAAGGACCACCAAAATCCTGCTCTTGAAATCGATCCGACCGCCGAAAGCAAGCTCCGCTCCTTTTTTTCGTCTTCTCGTTCGCTCTTCGTTCTGTGGTCGTCGTCTCGTTGTTCCTGCTGCGCTTGACAATTTTTTCGCTTGTTTTTTCCCTCAAGTTTATACTCCACACGCACGATTTCGGATTAAGAGTTAATTCCAGCGTGAAGGATCAATATCCCGCGCGGCCAAGAGCTCGACAAGCTTCACGTTTTACATTCTCTCGTTTTTTAATGCACTTTTCTTGGATTATTGTTTTTGGGTACTTGTCTGCATTGACGTGATCCACTGAGTTAATTTACTGCCGTTTTTTTTTTAATCGCTATTTCCTACGTTCCTTTTTTTCGTTTCATATGCCTTTGCGTGTCTTATTACTTGCTTACGAACGAATGCGCCAACCAACACCAGCATGCAGGAATGGAAACGACCCTTCCTTTCGACATTCTTGCCATTACGCCACCGTAGATGGATCGAGGCTCGAACGTGGGCTTCTCGCTCTTTAAGGAACGCTCAAGTTTTATTTGTACTCGTATACATGTTGAATTTTTTGTTGGGAATAAAAAATGAGAAGACAAATGTATAGAAACTGCGAGGCTTGCTGTATAAATTAATAAAATATCAAGCTCTGGGTAAAACACATTTTTTAACATCCTGTTATTTTCTTTCGTTTCCTCCCTCTTTCTCTCTTATGGGCATTCCGATATCTGAGTGATAAGAATCCCGGTTTAATGGGTCCTCAGGGTCTCGTTCCACTCTGTCACCGCGTGTCTCTCATTGCGCGATTCTTTAGTGTATAAGAAAAATTCGCGATTTAAAAGCTGTACGCAGGGAAAAATGTTCGAATAATTCCAAATCGGGCTATTATTCGTGCCTCGTGAGAGATCAACTGCGACGAGATAACACCTTACATCTTTTTCTCTTGAGAAGCAAGCAGCCCGAGGAAACACGACAAGGGATCTCAAATAATTCTCTGCTGCAGTTGAAAGTCGTTCAGCAGCTCACGTATTCGGAAAATGGCACTTTTTTGTGTTTTTTTTTTGCTTTTTCTTTCGTCCACTTCCTTATCTCAATCTTGACGTGCGTGCGTGAATAATTTATGGATGCCTTTCCGGTAGTTGTTGCAGGAGGAAAAGAAAGAATTCCAACGATCCATCTGCAAATAGAGCGGACTTTTCTTAATTGTTAGCAGAATCGATGCTCGCACTTTCGTTTTTCAAACTGATTTTTCAAATCATTCCTATGCCTCCTCATTCTGCTGCTCCTTTTCCCACTTTTTTCCTCCATCGAGAACGAGCATCCCGTCGAATGTGTGCGTGTGTGTGAGTTTTATCTGTGATCGATCTCGTGCGCCTTTCTCGAGCAATCGTACGAGACTCCCCAAAATTTAGGGGGACGTAGAATCGAGAGTGAAGGAGCCAGAGGAATAAAATCTCCCTCGAGGGCCTTTGATCTGTCGTTGCTAATTAGTATCGTGCTTGGAAGCCGTCAAGCGTGCTTTAGTCGTCGCGCACGCTTTCCATCCAACCTCCTGCTTCCTCTTATCCTCTCCTTTTTAATCTTGTGTTTCTCCCTGTTCTTGTTCCGCGGGGTAATAAAAAAATTGAGATCGATCGATGCAGGGACAAAGAGGGGAATCTGACAAACAGATAAGTCAATGTATTTCAACTTTTTTGTGCTCTGAAATTGTGACGCAATGATTCAGGACCTGGAAACTCAATTTTATTGGAAAATTTCGATGTTTTGGTGAATTCCCAACAGAAACATTGCAGTTTCTGGAAAAAACCAAATAAACTGTGGGCTTGGGGAAAAAACGAATTTCGTGTGATCCCGAAACATCCGGTGGCCATATTCAACGAAATATCGAGTTTCGAGTGTTTATTTACTCATTTTATATGCAAATATATACGCGAACATGGATGTAAGAAGGTGAGAAAGATGCAGCAAGTAAAATGGTGCTCGCACGCCTCGTAGCTCGTTAATAACGCGATTATTAGGCGCAGAGCCAACCCCGTTACGCTATTCGGATTCAACCTAATTGGCATGGACAATCGGCCACGCCATGAGCCGTTTCGTGTCCCGATGAATTTATCCCTTTTTCTTATCCCGTCGACACAAACTCTCCACCGCGCACTATCCACCATTTGATGCACGTGCTCTCCACAAAACGCAAACCTCTCGCTCGCCATAATTCTCCCTCGATATATCTACCAAAACTTGCCTACCCGAACTGTCGACTGGCTCTTTTCTCTCGTCTTTCAGCGGCTTGTCTCGCGACTTTTGCAGCCTCGCTTACGGTGGACCACGAATTTATGGTGTTTCCGTACAGTATGGTCCATTTTTTTTAAGTCTTTTCCACGGTCTAATTTCGTATTTAGCATTTTTTACAAATATCGATGCTCAGCATTGACTTTTCTGAAATGATTTATTTTTTTCGACATGATTTAACTTTGTCTAGAATATAAATTTCGATAAAGAAAATAAAAGAGAAATTGAGGCCGCGAAAGCAAGAAAAGGGAAGAAACTGCGAGACACAGAAATGCGCGTTCTCTCGCTCTGCTCTCTCATGGAGAAAGAAGAGTGAGGATATCTTTCGGGTTTTTGGATGAGGTCCAATACCGGTGGCCGCATCTATACGGGGGCGAAAAGTATCTTACTGTCGAGGAAATTGAACTCTGGCCAAAAATCATAGTAAAGACTATACAGGAATTCGAGAGCAACTGATCCCGATGAGATTAACGTTGGAATTTGTCGTATAAATCGAGAACCGAGAGCACAAAATTGTGGGTGGTTTTTTCCTTTTTTATTATCCTCCTCGAATGAAAAAGTATCGAATTAAATGGATTCGATAAATCAAGCAATATTTTTACTCCTCGTCCTCGATTTTTGCATGTGCGAAGCACCAGAACAAGCGGGTGGGAAAAAAAATAGTAATGATTCCGAGTTCATTCGGACGCGCGTAATAAATCGATGTTTGCTTAGAGCGACGCTCGAATAATTTGCAATAAATACGTACTCGAATCCGAGATCGATCGTGAAAGAGGTGAAGGATCATTTCTCGGTTCAGCGTTTTTTTCAGTCCCTCGTAAAAAAAAAAATTTTTAAACCCTCCAGGTAAAAAGAATTTCTTGCAGTGAAAAAAAATCTTGGAGTAGAATTTTCGAGCGTTGTCCAGCGATTTGAATTTCAGGTGGAACTAGCTCGAGATTTTTTGACGAATGATGCTCGTTACTTTGGGCGAGATCCCGAAGAAAAAAGAAAGAGAGAATCGAATGGAAATAAAGAAAATAAAAAAAGAAAAAGCGAAGAGAGAAAAGAGTTCCAAGTTTCTCTCTCCAGGTTGCCCCGTTGTACTCATGATGGATATCAATATTAACCAGGAGGTCGAAGTGCCAGAGACGGATCAATGATCCATCAAGCTCTATCATAAAGACGTATTAATGCTCCACCAAAAAAAAATTAAAAATAAATTAAAAAAATGTTTATGGAACCAGAATGCGATGGAGATAAACGAGCATAATAAAATAGTCCGATAGATCCAGCTTGCCATTAGCGATTCGAAACACACGAAAAAACTGATTTGTCTACTGTGCTACATAATAAATCGAAAGAAAATCACCAATCAATTTGCGTTAAATTGTGACTGAGAAAAAAAAATGTGTGTCTTGCCAGAGAGATGTTTGCATTCGTTTGAATAATTACGTAATTAATTATGGTCGAAAGTGGCTTGATTTAGAGAGCGATAAATTTATCTGGATGCTGGTGGCTTAAAAATAATTTAATAAAGAAATTACAGTTAATTACGAGGATTTCGAGCTTCCGGTCCATTTTTTTCTTCATTAATTGATTAATTAAAAATTCCCAAGCAAAATTAGATCAACAATTTTGTTTCTACATTTGTCTACAAATTGTTGTTGTTTTTTTTTTGTTTTCTACAAACCGTTCTCTCACGATACATTTTGAAGATACGCGCAAGTAATCAATCTTGTGCGCTTCACTCCCGAAATCGATCAATCTCACTGCATACTCGAAATACTATCTTGTACTGTTGGAAAACTATGCGTTTGTGAACCCGTCGCAATATGTGAGAACTCGGCAGAGATATTTGAAGAAGCCAATGCAGCACACGCAGCATCCCAGTAGCATTCGAGAGCAATGTTCGTGACAACGAGAAGCTGCATGAAGCTTCTCTTTTGCTGCTACGAACCTTTTTTTATCATTCTTTATTTTTTTTAGTGACGAAGTATTCAGGAAGCCGTGGCCTATTTGAATGGTCGCTTCGATATTTCTATTGAGTTATATCAACGGATTGGCTTCTGTACGAAGAAACGAGCGTCGTCGCACATTTTGATTAATTATTAAAATTCATTAAATTGTGAATTCTGCTCGAATTTTGAAGTTTTCTCGTAGAATTTTGCCAAATCGATTTTCTCGTTCTCAAAATGAATTAAACTTAAAGTAAATTTTGCCTCGTCCAATTGGCCACGCACATACACGTGCGCTGATCATTCTTTCTGTGACAACGAAGATCGCGGAGCGTGTGTGTGTGCGCGGGCAAAGAAAGAGCGAGGAACGCGAAGACGAGGAGATCTGACGAGGACGAGGACGAATCTCATGGGAACGCAATGCGGAAATTTCACCCGCCGGGGGCAGATGAGGGGGGTCCCCATACAAGCGCGTCCTCGCTATGCCAAAATGCCACGGGAATATAACGGCTCTTGTGTCTTTTTTCCGCGCTCGGTCTCTCATTCTCTTTTAATCTCCGTCCCTTTTCTCTTTCATTTTTCTTCCGTAAATATCGCCTCGTTTAGTCTTTTTCCTCCTACGCGCATTCAGCAGGATTTCCTGTTTGCGACTTTATTTCGGTTCGCATTTTTCGACACCACAATTGTTTTTGTTTTCTGCAAATTAACGCATGGGAAATAATAAATTTGACGTGCATTTAAATCGCTCGTAAAGCTCATATTTCTCTGTATCGATCTATGCCGATTACATCGATCGGAAAATACGGTTTGAGCGATCGGTAGCGAATGACTGGAGCGATTATCAACATCGAGAGCAACTTCTCAATGTGTACGAGGGTTCGAGTTATAGCTCGTTGCGCGAGGCGATCCGGCATACATAACGATGAAGCCTTAAGGAGAAGACGTTTGAAAAGATGAACCGCGAGTTAGATAATATCATGAGGTTTCTCTCTTACAAACTGTATACATCGTATCTCTTTTCGTTCTTGGACAGGCTTCCTCATCCCGATGCCACAAACGCTTGTTCTCCTTGCACCATACTCATCCTTCGATCTCTCTGTATTAAGGGTGTCCTGAGAATTCACTAGGAATCCAGAATCTCCATAAAAAGTGCTGCAAATTGAAATTTGCAAATTGCTTCCTCATGGTGCTCAAGATGCACGGTGAAACGATTTTTCGAAAAACTAATATTTTCGTAAAATTCAAAAACCCATAAAATTTAAACCGCTCAACCGATATTTTCCAAATTCAATACCAACCTTCCTATTATGATACTCTAATTATAAAAAAAAAAAAAAAAGTAATAAATCTTAAAATTTGCGAAAGTTGGAGCGGTGACACCATTTTTTTGAAAATTTCAAAATGCTGTAGAATTCGAATTTTTCTAGCGATCCGGAGAAAATTCTCAGCAAACGAAGAGCTGATATAGATTAACATCTATGCAAAACTAGAGCCTTGTAGCTCAAACCGTTCTCGAGTTATAACAATTTGAATTTTACAGTGCCAGCACATACACGCACACATACACACACACATCCGGACATTTTTTCTAATTATGATTTTTGGACGTTTTGGGACATTTTGAGAACATTGACATTGGAAACTCGAAAAAAAAATTTCACCGTCACAAAGCTTCCTCCATGAGGAAGCAAAAACGATTTTTTTCAGGCAAAATTCATTCCAATGCGGTCCAATCTGTTCGAGAAATCTCGATCGTGCGAGAATCGACGAAAGCCACTTTATCATGGCGAAATTCGTTTACCTCGCAAATTGTAAACGACAACCAATCGGTCACCCTGTACATACGTGCAAGCTTCAGACTTGAACGAGATGGATAGAGCTCTCGTGCGGATGCGATAAAAGAATCGATAGGAAAAGGGTTGAATCATTCGCCGCGAGGGTCAAAGGTCTCGCTTCGCGGTAGACGAGCACAAAAACAAACGTATTAGAATGTATTATGTGCTTGAGATTCAATGCAAAAGGAATGAACGCATGGATGGAATTTAGAAAAGCAAGAGATTGAAGGGAGAGGGCACAGCGTCACACGTTTAGTGTGTGAAAAATGGATGAAATGGATTCATTAGTGAGTTTTCTGCTTTACACACCACGCTGCTTGCCAATGAACTATTATTTTCATCCACTTTCTCATTCTTTGGGGATATCCGCGATGTATTTTCATTTGTATCTTTAATCGTACATCATAATTTGAAGGTCATCTCGATTGCTGCTTAATAAATATTCAAGGTCCATTCGGTTAGCGTGGGAGACGAGCTCGAGATATTTCTCTCGGGACCTTCAGGCTGAAGGGTTAATGGACCGCGTATGCACTCCGATGAGTAAAACCTCTATAGATATAGAATAACAACACGATGAACAAGACGAAGAGGAATCTGTTAGCGCCCCGCATTCACATGTAAATTCGAACCGAGTGCAACAGCATCACAGTAGCATATCGCCAGACGATGAATGTATATTCATCCTCTCTAATATACATGTATCCACAAGGTGTGCCATTATCAACAATTTAGCTAATTCCTTATTTTGCCATAATTTCATTTTTGTCGCGAGCTTTTGACACGAATTTAGTTCAATTCATGCATTTTTCTTTGCGTTAATTTAATAAAAACCATTGAATCATGGAAAAGCCACACACGAGCTGGACGTCAATAGTTTTCCTTGAATCACTTCCACACTGTCGATCCGTGGGACCGAAAATTCTCCATCACTCTAAAAGTTTGTATAACCAACACGATCAGTGGAATGGAATTTTTGTGGCTTGTGAAGATGGATTCAAAAGAATCGAGACACCCGGTATGTTTATCGGCTGTTTTTACCTTCATCTCTGCTGCCACGTCGTCCCACGCATGTCCTTTCAATCTCGATTGTATGAGAAGGCAGTGTGCATACATCAATGCAGCGAGAAAAAGGGCGTATTCGGTGGGAACGGTCCAAGACTCGCGGACTTTTTAGTAATGACCGTTCGATATCAAAAACGCGGTTGGAAAAAAAAGAAATGTGAGCCACGTCACTTCAAGTGGTAAATCACTCGCAGGTTCAATTCTTCGCTTTTCCTACAGTCGATTAATCGCTCTTCAATTAATATGGAAGCAATCTATCGAGATTCACATTCTCATCGTCCTGCAACCTTCGTTCCAACGGACGCTCAAGTGCAAAGCGTTCATCTCCTCCAAATTCTGACACCAGCTGATTCTTTTTTTACTCTTAAGAATTCAAGTATCTCTCCTCCTTTCTTTTTCATAATTCCTTTCCATTTCGAAAGTATCCGGATGTCATTAAAACTCTGCTGCAATGCTTAGGCTCGAATTTACTCGAGTACCGAATTCCTGCAGAGATCTCAGCTAATTTGTTCTCGTTATCTGGAAGATTATCGCTGGGAACAAAAATCTATGAAGCTCTGAATGTTTTTCTGATTTTTTTCCCACGAAGAAGTATCGAAATTTGTCTAAATAACAAGACAACGATCTTGGTCGATGAAGCACTTGTGGATCTCGACGATTTCCAGTCCACAATGGGACGGATTAGAAACTAGAAAAATGAAGAAATTGTGCAGAAGTTGACCGTTAGATTTATCGCCTGCTTGGATAGCTCTCATTTTCCATGTCGACCCACGACCCGGTTACCGGTTCATGGATAGTGGGAGTGTCAGTATAGCCTCAATTGGCTTTCGTGAGATGTTGAGTCTCGGTCTTGTTCCTCCTCGTTTTTCATCTCAGTATTAGTGAGAATTGGTGTGTTCCATGTGTATAGGATATTGTTGGTGTTGGAGTTCTTGGCACGAGATGCATTAACCATAGTCTGTCTGTGTGCGAGGCTTTCATTGAGAGAAGATTCCTGAATCGAGGTAGTCGCGGGTTCGTTTCGATGAAGTGCATCTCTTTCGTATCCTCCCACCTTTTTTTCACTCGTCGTTTTCCTGCAGGCTATGCAGCCGGACTGCATCAAACTTGCATTTTTATTTTTTTCTCGTCCTCTTGTTTTTCTTCCTCGGTTTCTCTCCGCTCTTTTTCCTTCTCCCATTCTTTATTTATTTCTTTTATTTCCTCTTTCATCCCCATCTATGCTTCGTCTCCCTCGTTCTTTGCCTTCTTCCGAATCGTTTTCTCTTTCCATCTTACTCGCGATCTTTTCTTCATTTTTGCGACTCTCTCATTCTCATCCCGTATACAGCTGCAATTACGCGTCAGCATGAGAATCTCCTTCCGTAAAATCTTTTCGCCAATGTTGTACACACGTGTGTGCGAGGGAGTGAAGAAGCAGTAAGAAAAAGCATGATCGCGAATAAGAGAGAAAAACGAAGGGGAAAACGTTGGAGAAGCCGTGAAAGAGAGCTCCGAGCAAAAGGGGAAAAAAATATTGAAAAAAAAGGACTCGCACCGCAGCAACTTTGCGAGGATAAGAAAAGAAGAAGATGGCGAAGCACCGATGGAGCAACTATTGAGTTGGAGGTGGTTTGTGCCCCTTCATACCTGTTACGTATTACGTGAACGTGCGCCACGTTTGCGTGTACCATCGAAATAGCTATAGAGCGGGAGAGGGAAAAGGCGAGGATGAAGGGGAAGAAAAGAGTGGAAGAAAGAGGAGGGAAAAGAGAGAGAAAGAGAGAGAAAGAGAGTGGAAAGGTAAGTGGTGTATGATTTGGCGATGATTGATGGGGTCGTAGGTCAAAGTGATCAGCGGCGCTCCAGGCGCCCTGGCTCACCTGACGCGCCGCGCTGACTTGAAAATTCACGATCTCTACATATATACAAGCATAAATATATAAATACACACATAATACACACGTACTGGTCCAAAAGGAACAGCAACGGTGGTATTACACGTGTACCACGAGTGCGTATCTGTAAGGTGGATAAACGGGACCCTGCGCTCATCCCAAGATCCGGTAGAAAAGGAACGATCACGTATTTTCCAACATCCATTTTTTATATTCCTTCCAAACGATTCTAGTAATTTTCTATATCAGTAACCAAATGCAATGAAGCTTAATTTATCTGCTTAGATTAAATTGAGATCATAAAACATGCTTCGATAAAAATGCCATCGGAAATTCAGGCCCTTTCATTGGCCCTCGAGCCGTCATCATCATCGAGATAATTACGTCCGTCCGTCTTGAGAAATCGCACGTGCTATTTGTCCATGTAAAATGGCGCTGGATTAGCCGTAGGTAGAAATTTACCTCGCGGAAAGAGAAGCACATGCTTCGACTACCCCAAGAGCGTGGGCATCGCACGTAGTCGCGCGGCAAACAAGCCTCAAGGAGACGAATCCGTCAGTGCGAGAGCTTCCAGGAGACTTACAAATCTACAGGGTGAAATTATCTTCGGAGCGGAGCAAAAAATCAATAATCAATGATCCTTAATGAAAAACGAAAAAAAATAATTTTTGGAACAAAAAATAAACGATGATTTAAAAGTTTAAAATTTCACGTAATTAAACATTTTGTTCTAATTTATTTTCTCAGAGAATTACGAGTCCGAAACGCGTTCGGATCCCTAGCATTATATATAAATCATGTATATACGTCTATCAAGAGACTCGGCAGAGTCTCGGGACAAGTACATTTGAAAACAGCTGTGCGTCGTCTGCTTGTCCCGAGCGCTCGCCGAGTCTATACTTTCTCGTAGTAAAACGATTCGCGGTGGTAGGAAAAAAAATTTCGATGACATTTCAGCTAACTGTAAAGCCCAGCAGTCGTCTAGCGACCTGAAAATTGGCATGGAGACTAATTACGCGATGCTCTTTCGATTGAGCCTAAAATAAGTACGATTGATCAAGTGATTGCTGAGAAAAAACTTTGCACGGGCTTAGTCCTATCTCAGCCTTTGTCAGAACCACGCTACATCGAAGGATTTGACGTGTCTGTATATGGCCGCCCGACAACACATTCAAAGGGGTCTGTGCGCCCATCGTAGCCAATCCCGGGCTGCGAAATTCCTGATTGGTCGAGGCTGCGATGATTCCAATGGATCCGTCGTGCACACGACAGTGCAGACGAGCGAACGAAAAATGTCAGCTGATATTTTGAAGGGCCGATTTGACGCGAGTGTGGGAGAGGTAACTGAAATAAGTTCATATTTTTCTTTTGCGCTCTTGACATTTTCGAGAAAATAACTGTTACAATTGTTCCTTGTCAAACAACGAACGTTGGCTAACCGTTTATTTTCTTGAGGATGCAAGGTTATGCGAGAAGAATGTGTTGCTGGTTTTTCGTTACCGAGTATGAACGAATGCTGTGATACAGCTTTGACAGATCGTCATAACCTCACAAATTCGGAATTTTGAGCTGGCATATTACCGACATGCTCTGATGACGAGAGAATATGCTTCATGAATGAATATGCTCCACATCTTTTGACCTTTTCCTACACCCACCATTTTATTCATTTACAGCATGACTTATACATAATAACTCTCAGCGGTATAAAAATCTTGTCGCTGATTCGAACCACATAAAATTCTTGTCGCAGCGGCACATAAAAAAATCTTGTCGCTGCAAGTTATCTAATGGCTCCGGATAACTCTCAGTGGCATCAAAATCTTTTCGCTGAGCCACATGAAGATCAATCACTGAGCAATAATATCTCTCAACAAAACAAAAATCTTGTCGCTAATACACATGAAAATCTTGTTGCTGAGGCAAATGATAATCTTGTCGCTGCGACGGCTCAGTGACATGAAAATCTTGTCGCCCAACCCATGAAGAGTGATCGCTAAGCGATATTATCTCTCAGTGACATAAAAATGTTGTCGCTGAGCCATATGAAAATCTTGTTGCTGAGGCAAATGAAAATCTTGTCGCCGCAAGGCCTCAGTGACATAAAAATCTTGTCGCTGCGAGGGCTCAGTGACATAAAAATCTTGTCGCTGCGAGGGCTCAGTGACAAAAAAATCTTGTCGCTGCGAGGGCTCAGTGACATAAAAATCATGTCGCTGAGCCACAAGAAAAAATTGTACATTTGTTCCTTTCTGCCAAAATTCTCATGGAGCCAAAGAAAAAAATTCTTCACTACAACTTCATGCTAAAATATTGATTTTTTTCAACTCGTAGTCAAAAATTGAAAATTGAATTCTCGCGATAAATTGAGACTTTGGCACGTGTTTCCTTTTTGTTTCAGCGTATCAAACCGAGTGGCTGGAAAAAAAATCATAATTTTACCATTTTGGCTCGGAGAAGAGCGATTTTCGTTTGAAAATTGTCGAAAAATTGTCCTTTTCAAGCAAAAATCATGGTAATGGGCAAAAAATCATTTCTCGATGAAAAATTGAGATAGAGACATAATTCTAGGCTTGAATTGAGCTCCACAGAGTCTAGTTGCAGGGAAAAAATCAGCATACTATTCTCATGCAGCGAAGAAGAAAAATTCTTCGCTACAACTTCATGCTGAAATATTGATTTTTCCAACTCGTGGGCAAAAGTCGAAAATTTAATTCTCGCGATAAATTGAGACTTTGGCACGTGTTTCCTTTTTGTTTCAGCGTATGAAACCGAGTGGCTGGAAAAAAAATCATAATTTTACCATTTTGGCTCGGAGAAGAGCGATTTTCGTTTGAAAATTGTCGAAAAATCGTCCTTTTCAAGCAAAAATCATGGTAATGGGCAAAAAATCATTTCTCGATGAAAAATTGAGATAGACACATAATTCTGGGCTTGAATTGAGCTCCACAGAGTCTAGTTGCTGGGAAAAAATCAGCATTTTATTGTCATGGAGCGAAGAAGAAAAATTCTTCGCTAAAACTTCATGTTCAAATATCGATTTTTCCAACTCGGGGGCAAAAGTCGAAAATTTAATTCTTGCGATAAATTGAGACTTTGGCACGTGTTTCCTCTTTGTTTCAGCGTATCCAACCGAGCGGCTGGAAAAAAAATCATAATTTGTACGATTTTTACTCGGAAAAGCGCGATTTTCGTTTGAAAATTGTCGAAAAATCGTCCTTTTCAAGCGAAAATCATGGTAATGGGCAAAAAATCATATCTCGATCAAAAATTAAGATAGAGACATAATTCTGGGCTTGGATTAAGATCCATATAGTGTCCTTCTAGGGGAAAAATCAGCATTTCATGTTCATGAAGCCAAACAAATAGATTCTTCGCTCCTAAGTGATGTAAAAATGTCGTTTTTTTGTAAGCTGATAGTGAAAAGGCAAAAATACCATTCTCGAGCAAAATCACGATTATGGCACGTGTTCACGTTTTCTTTCAGCTCAACAAATCATGTGGCTTGAAAAAAAATCAAAATTTATACTATTTTCACTCGGAGAAGAGCGATTTTCGTTTGAAAATTGATGAAAAATCGTCATTTTCAAGCAAAAATCATGGTAATGGGCAAAAATTCATATCTCGGTGGAAAATCGAGATAGAGACATGATTCTGGGCTTAAATTGAGCTCCACAGAGTATATTTTTGGGGAAAAAATCAGCAATTTATTCCCATAAACCCAACTAAATAAAATCTTCGCTCCCAAGTCATGTAAAAATGTCGTTTTCTTCTAAGCTGATAGTGAAAATGCAAAAATATCATTCTCGAGAAAATATAAGATTATGGCACGCGTTCACGTTTCCTTTTAGCTCAGCAAACCATGTGGACGAAAAAAAAAACATGATTTCACCGTCCTTGCTCGGAGAAGAGCGATTTTCGGTTGAAAATTAATGAAAAATCGTCATTTTCGATCAAAAATGATGGAAATGGGCAAAAAATCATATTTCGGTGAAAAATTAAGATAGAGACATGATTTTTGGCTTCAAATGAGCTCCACAGAGTACACTTCTAGGGAAAAATCAGCAAATTATTCCTACCGGACTGAAAAAATTGGAGACTTTCAATCAGAAAAAATAAGTGATATCCTAGCCAAAAATCCCCTCCCGGGGAAAAAAGCTTGGACAAGTACATTTGTTGGTGATCCCCATTTCCATTTGTTTTCACAGAAAAATCTAATCCCCCCTTGACAAAAATTGGAAACGCCAACAAAATAAAGAATTTAAGAAAACCAAAAAAAAAAAAATTCAAGAAGATTGAGAAAAATGCAAGAAATGCGAGAATGGTAGAAAAAAATTAATGGTATTCGCTCGGCATAAAAAATTCTGATATCTATAAAAGGACAAGTATTCCCTGTCTGAAAATCATGTTGATGTTCGAAAATCAATCAACGAGAAAAAAGAAAATCTTCCAAAAAGACACGTCTCAAAAAAAGGAACCCCTAAATACAAAATGGCGAATCGACAGAAAAACTTCATAAAAAAATACAAAACTAAAGTTTGCCATCATATGTCGAGCGTATGCGCACAGAGTACTTGGCCGGCCCGAAATTTTTTGTATTAGCTTCCGCTGTTTGTAGATAGGTAGAACAACTCGGTTGTATTCATGAGAAAAATGATAAGCGCTACACAAATGTCACTGAACGTTATACATTCAAATGAATTAGTACAAATTCAAATTTTTCTCTCAATTTGATATACAATTAATTAATTAAATCATTTGCGCAACATCTTACACAAGTATGGATACGTAGAAAAATAACAACTGATCACTAATTAAGGTGGAGCTAAATATTATATCAAATGACCCGTAATGCGTCGATAAAAATTGCACTTCTAGCAATTTTTTGTATGACTAGCTTGAAATATAAATCGTTTTAGGAGAGAACCTTGATTGACTCGAGATTTTCGCCAAGCTTTCGCGTGTCTTTTCTAAGAAGATTTCTGAAACCAAATAATTACGTTATGCCAAGATTAACCAAGCTGAGCACTTGCATTCAAAATTTCGGGCCGGCCAAGTACTCTGTGCGCATACGCTCGACATATGATGGCAAACTTTAGTTTTGTATTTTTTTATGAAGTTTTTCTGTCGATTCGCCATTTTGTATTTAGGGGTTCCTTTTTTTGAGACGTGTCTTTTTGGAAGATTTTCTTTTTTCTCGTTGATTGATTTTCGAACATCAACATGATTTTCAGACAGGGAATACTTGTCCTTTTATAGATATCAGAATTTTTTATGCCGAGCGAATACCATTAATTTTTTTCTACCATTCTCGCATTTCTTGCATTTTTCTCAATCTTCTTGAATTTTTTTTTTTTTTGGTTTTCTTAAATTCTTTATTTTGTTGGCGTTTCCAATTTTTGTCAAGGGGGGATTAGATTTTTCTGTGAAAACAAATGGAAATGGGGATCACCAACAAATGTACTTGTCCAAGCTTTTTTCCCCGGGAGGGGATTTTTGGCTAGGATACATATTAATATATCCATATATATGTACATATAAGTCACTAGAAGATCCACCTATACAAGCCTAAAGCCGACATCATTAGTCAGGCTCCTGACTAATTCGCGGCAATTAAGATCGCGAGTTGTATCGCCCCGGGATAGAGAGTAGAAGGTACGCACTCGCGAGGACGATGTAACCAGCAGCTCCCATGCATATATATGCGCGAGAGAGCAGAGGCAAAATACTGACCCCGAAGCGTGCGCCCTTATAAAACTTGATACGGGAGATTCCATGGTGGATGGAAATAGAAGTGACGGAGCAGAGAAAAATGGAGCTAAATTCGAGGACGTATCGACAAAGAGCTTTTGAGTATGGATTTTAATTGGGCATGAAAAATGATAAGAAATATTTCGATTTTATTGAGATTTCGGAGATTCTGCGTTTCTCGGAATCCTGCATGGGGCATATCGGTCTAGAACAGCCTGTACCAAGGAGTCTGGAGAACAGGACGGCCTGGAGGGAAACCAGGAGACGTGGTTGGCGAAAAAAAACTTGTAGAGAGATATCAAAGCGAGAAGAAGAGATGAGAGAGACTCCGGGGTCTCTCTCGCTTTTTTTCTCACTCTGTTTCGTTTCTGTTATTCGTTTTTCAAGTGTGCACGTACTGAAGAAGGAGCGAGGGAGGGAGAGGGAGAATATCCTCGTATATTAATATACAGTCTCGATTCTGTTGCCTGACTTTAGCCCGTTCGTTCTCGCCGTCACGAATGAACAGAGAGAGAGGACCAAGCACAGAGAGCCGATAATTATCCGGAGAGAAGTCTACGCGAGAACCACGACAGCCACGCAATAAATGTGTCCGTTCGCGTATGCGTTCACGTGTGTGCAGTCTCGATTAACATTAATTAAAATATCGTACTCTGGCACATTGGGAGAGAATATCAGAAGCAAGAGAAACATCAAGTTCGTGGTCCTGGTGGTCGTATCAAAAGAAATCTCAAAACGTCTCTTTTTTATGCCCAACTTCTTTATTATGTACGCGCTTGCGAATCTGTCCAGCTTGATAATCGTAATAAAAATGTAATTACTCAATTAATCCCCCATATTTGGGGCTCGAAGCTCGCGTTTGATTGCAAAAATTCTCGTCAGTCCTAATACGGCGAAAAGTCTTTCAGGACGCGTCTTCTCTATATATTTAATAAAGTGCACAATGCTCACCTAACACGCCGAAAAATAAAACCAACGATATATGGACATTCGTATATAAAAACAACTTTTGATGCTCTTCCGCGAGGGCATTAATCCGGGCTAATCAATTCCGGCCTAATTGGAGATTACGGCAAAGTACGAGTGTCCCTCGGAGTCTCAACCATTTGCAGTACGCGAATGCATGCACCGTCGCATTTGTGCGACAAGAAAAGCTGTGACTGGAGGATCGAGAGAGAGTGAGCGAGAGAGCGAGAGAGGAGAGTCCCCGCGCGCCTGCTAATAGATTAATTTATAACGCGAAAGGCCTCAAAGACACCGCTCGGCAAGCTTGGCCCGGCGACATATTAGTACCGTGTCACCGCGGTCATTAACTTCCCAACGAACTGCCAACCTCCACCGTCGGAATGTTAATTCACGCGGTGTTGGTGAATCTTGCCCCAAAACTATATGTATATTAAACTGTATATTTCTCCGCATACATATGTATCCATAAAAGTATCTACATACACGAATAACGTAACATATTTCATGCAGCGAGAACCTTAAGCAAGATGCGAATCAGTTGCACGCGTGGGCGTGGAATCGGCGGCCCTGTACCCACGATCTTATAGATTTTTCAACCCCCTTCTTTATGCCGGCTCACAAAATGACTATCATTTTTTTTAATACCCCAAGCCTGACGTACCATGCCAAGGACTTTTCACAAAACGAGTCTAATTAGTAACTGAATGTCTAATTAGTAAAGCTCGCTGTGATATTCGCGAGGAGACGCTGCTCGGCGGGCTAAGGATTTTTCCAAATCTCCGCACACTCGCATCCAAGCCATTAGGGCGACTCTTTATTATAGAGTATCGTTAGCGTATGGACTTTTGTGTCATTCGCGGCCTGGATGCGTTGCAGGATTTGTTTTGCATAATCCACCCAAAAGCATGCTCCGGAGCAAATCTGTTCGATCAATTAATGAAAATTAACGACTTTCAATTGACATTTACGAATCGCAGTGATATGGGATTGCGGGCTTTCTAAAATAACCTTGAAATCTCGCTGTTGGTAGAGAGCGTGATCACGATCGATTCACTTATCTTGCTATCAATTAATTACAGAGAGAGCTTGAGTGGATGATGGCAGAATGATTACGAACGTCTGAACGCCTCGCGGACTCGTGAATATTGCAATTAATAGAGAAAATGGTAAGAAATCGAATACTCACTACCGAAATGTCTGGTCACTTCGTTTTCTAAACTCCGAATGGCCAAAGTTACGTCCGTATGTTTCGCAGTTATTTTCACCGAAGCTGCACTCAAAGTGGCACGTACGATCCAGAAACCTCGTGTATAATATTCATCCTCTGGACTTGTTCGTCCTTTCCGCCCCTTCATCGCTCTCGTCGAAGCGACGCGAGAGCAGCAAGAATGCTTCTTAATTATTAATCGCTTAATATGCGCCCGCCATTCGAAAAAGATTAATTCACCGTTTTTTTTTCGATTTTTTGCTTCTCGGCGTCAGACATGCTCGCTGCAATTATTTTTTTCTAGAAAGTCACTTGTAAATGATAATCCGAATAAATTCCAATGCAATCGTCGTTTAAGAACGCGAGAGAAAACAGTTTGTCTGGTTGGTGAGATCCTGGAATTCATCAGTGATCAACTTTCCAAGTAATCGCCAATCTTTTCCTTACGTAGGTGGATTCTCGAGATGCTTTTTTGTTTTTACCTCTCAGCAGCCTATTTGGTCCAGAAAACTCGCGCATCCCATTCAAGACTCTGCCTCTGGAATTTCGTTGCTCTGACAACGTTACGATCTCGTTTACTCTCATGAAGCGAAAATAATCGAAAAGAAATGTGCTGAAAAAAACACAAACAACCCGAGGCATCGATCGGAGAATCGTGTTTTTTGCTCGTGAACAGCATCATTCTCAATTCGTTATTGAACCTCATACGCAGTTGGCAGGCTTTCTTGGTCGGATTGTTTTCTCCGAAGTCACCTGAGTATTCCACCTGCTGCTGCAGGAGAATCCGTGCAAAAGATAGCCATCAACGTTCAACCAAATACACGCGGCCATATATCTCTATATATTTTTACATCGGGTGTCTCGGGCTGCAAGATTCAGGACTCGATTCTTCGTCGAAAACCTTTCAAATCATCTGTCCAACCGACCAATTCTCTGAAAGTTCCACACACTCCTGAAAATTGCACTGATCGACTTTTTAATTTGGATTCGAACAATGAATTCGACTAGCGACGATATCGAGCCTCGGTCCTGTAACACCCTGTACATGGATACGTCAGGCAAGATTGTATAAAAGCTCGAGCACGCCACAAACGAGAAAAGAGACTCTCGTTCTCTCTCATTCACGGTCCAAGTTGTGCCCCGCGCTCGTTCCAGTTCTTCCGCAAAGATAAGACGAGATGTTTACAACGAGGACCAAGAATGCTCGTGAAGAAACTAAACGAATTTACGTGATAACGGCGGAGATTAATCCATTATCGCAGCTTTGGCCAAATTTCGTTCTCTTTATCATTTTCAACACAGTTGAAAAAATAATCGAGTAGTTTTGATTTTTCATCGATTAATACACTTTGGATGACACTTTAGCGAGCCAGCTGGGTTCGAAACCGCATACAACGGCCTTAATGCACATAGACAATCCCGTTCGACTCGTAGGGTGCGTCATATTCTTGGATATCCCAAAATATAATGGAGTCATCCCGCCCTCTCCCCTTTCCAGCCGAGCATGAAACATGAAGAATCTCATTTCACTATTGCCGCAATATCTTGCCACGATCAACACACTACACAAATTTATCGAGAAACACCGCGAGCAACTTGAGTCCAAAGAAAAACATGGGGGAAAAGACCCTGCAGGAAGAAATTCACGCCTACGCTTTCAAAGTTATTGCAAATCATATTTTTTCATTGTTTTCACAGATTCAAAGAAAAACATGAGAAGTTCATGGAAGAAATTCGCAGATTCACGAACCTTGTAAAGGAAAAACGTCCCAACATTGCAACGACTTCTGCAGCTTTCGTCGGACTCTCCATGACAATGAGACTTTCTTTGCCTTCTTTGCATCGTGCGCAACATTTGTCATAATTGTTCGAGATGCTGACCGCACGATGGAGTGAAAAGTTGAGCACGAAGCACATTTACAATGAAGATTACATTGTGCGGAGGGCATAAAGAAAGGTAATTGAATAACGAAATTGAATATGCCAAACTGAATGATGATGATGATGCAGAAATCGAGTCAATATCAATATATGAAGGCGAGAGGGAGAGAGAAATTGATAAAAAGATGAGTAACAAATAAAAAAAGCAAGAAAAATAGAAAGATGAGTATTTCTTGGACAAAGAGCGGTCTATTCATCGAGAAAGTCTCGTGTACAATGCACTGTACATACACGACGTGTAATAATCAGAATAACAATTACATGATACTTGTATATTAACGAGAGAGGTTGATTCTGCTGCCTCGTGAACTCGTCCCGAGCATCCTGAGGTTCATTTTGATGCGAAGACACTAGACTCTGGTACAAGGAACAAGAAATACAAAACAAAACTGTGGCAGCAAAAAGCAGAAGCAATCGGATCTTTTGTTCGTTGACGAGGCAGCGGAAGCCAAGAAGTAACGAGACTTGCGTTTTTTTGTATCTGGTTGTTTCTTTTTCACTGTTCTTTTTGCATTGCTCATTTTTGTTCTGTTGGCGCGGCTTTTTTCAATCAACAAATGCAATGGATATAGCAGAACGTAAATGAAGTAAAAATATGCGCTCTGGTGGTACGAGACAAGGGGAATCTTTCGGAATGAATAAAGGATCTCTCTTCATTGAGTCTGTCCTCGTGGGAATGAAGCCGAAATCATCGAGCAATTACTCGCTCATAAAAGCTAAAGAGAAACACGTACGAGAGAGGATGAGACGAAAAATGCTCGTTGCTACCGCAGTGATCCTTAAAAGAACCAATAAACCTCATTCCTTCTCTCTCGCTGAAATGACAGACGAGAAAAAAAGGAGCGAAGGGGAGCGAGAGGGAGGAAGAAGCGAAGATAAGTCTCGTAATAATAAAATGTAAATAAAAATCAAGCAAAAAGAATGTGAAAGTTGGAGGAGGCAAAGAATGAAAAAAACGTCATGAGTGTAGAAGGAGCGGAGGCGTGCTCTGTGGAACACAAGAAAAAACGAATGAGAAAGAATCACTGCAGTAACGCAAAGAATGAGCAAGAGAGAGCCAGAGAGAGAAAAAAAACGAGAACCTTTGAACACATTGTAGCCGCAGCTTCTCAATTTTCTATCCTTTTTCACTTTTCGTCTCCTCTCTTTCTTCTTCTCGGACACGTATCTTTGGTCAGCATTGAGTACCCCATAAAACGTACTGCCGAGACGCACAATTTGGATACGCGCATTAATAATTTATACCGCTCGATCGTTAACAGCTTTTTACAGTCGACCAAGTAAATGCACCGATGTATGCGTTCGTACACGTATGTACAAAGACGCAGCAACTTTTAGACGGGTCAACGTGCACCGTCCCCGAAAAAAGCTGCAATTATCATTTTTTCAACGAATTCATTCATTCAGAATCTCAGACTGAGAATCGCATTCGCTGAACGCGGGAAGTAGTTTCAACGTACGATGCGAAAATTCAATCAATATTTAATCAAGTCTCGGCAGATCAAAAGCAATGCAAGTATTCGCGAAAAAAAAAAAATTTTGCGTCCGCACAAGGCCTCGAAGTATGAGGCGCGAGCTGTCAAGAGTCGCAGCAGAAAACTACTCTGGCAAGTCGACAAAGGCATATTTCGCATTCACTCGGCATAAGGAGCATTAAATCCGAGAATAGTAAGCGTGGGTGGATGTCTCCCACGTGCTGCGGGTTTCTTCGTTACTTATTCTTGTTCCCTTTACGTACTACTAACGCCTTTACGTTCGTCACATCACCGATTGTTCATCTTTCTCTAAATATCTCTCTCCTTTTTGTCTCTCATTCTCCCGGCATGTTGCAAGGCTTGCGAAACTTTTTGATGCTGACGCTTAGCCAGCCAGTCATCGGGTTTAAGCCTCTCTATATATACCACCCCGGATACTTCACCGATAATAGGATCGTAAAGCTTGCCAGATCCCTGAGATTTAATGCTCCTCTGACGCTTTATTAGGACTTGTACAAATATCGCGATTTATCTGAATCTTTATATGATTTATTTCCATGTCACCGGATAATGAAATAATCATTTCTTATGAGCCTCTAAATACTTACCCAACACGATTCGTACTTATAAAGATAAAAACGAGTCATCACGCTTTTTCAAACCGCAAAGTTAACCTTCCAAGTACACATTGGGTCAATCTGACCCAAAGCGTTTTTCAAGCCGTCACATTCCACCAAACGATCGGTGACGGAAAATCGTTGGGTCGGAACGACTCAGTGTGCACGCGGAGGCATGATCGAAAAAATGCGATTTCGTGACAATATTTCGTCGAGGAAACAATAAATTTTACGTTTTGCTTTGTCAACTGTATATTTTAGTGATAATCGACGAAATGGAATCCAAAAGTGAAACGTGAATCAATGAGATTTGTTAAACATAATCGTCAATTCTTACGTCCATCTTGTGAATGTGTATCCATGATTACGTCGGCTACGACGAACATTGGAGTAGCAGTTGCGGAAAGTCCAAATATGCCTCTAGTTTCAGTGTGAGGGACTGCTCCACCCATAATAGCATGAACGTCACCGTTGCAAACGTTGGAAAGGAACATGAATAATTCAGTGTTACACTCTGCCCCTTCGAAAGAAACCTGCGGATTGATGGATTCTGCGAATAATTCGTAGGCTCGATCATGTGAGCAGGGCCAGAGGACATCTGGTTGGCAATCTTTCTGCCGGATACCACCATTGACGAAAAAGTCTGCGTGTCCAAGGATCTCATTGGTGCCCAAAAAACCTGAATTCGTGTGGATTATTTCCACGTACTTTGCATCGTGTTTGGTGAGTCTCCAGCCAACGGGAGCAAACTTGAACAACGGCAGTGCTGGGTCCAGTCCTGGATTCGCAACAGTCAAAAAATTCATTTAAGAATTCAATATAATTAAGAGAAAAATGCATGCAGGAAAAAGGCGGAATTACCGAAAATTGTTTTCACGGCACCACCGAGAGCATCGCCAGCGGCTCCCATCACATGGGCGCCCAGCGAATGACCAACCAGAATAGTATCCTCGATTTTCAGATACTCTTTCCTTGCGAGATACTTTATCATGCCAGCGACTTCCATACCAACGTCATGGACTTGCGAAGCTGCCAGTTCGTACGTTGAATAAGATACCGAGCTCCAATCAGCAACGATCACGTTGAAACCGCCATGTTTCAGATAAGCTGAGAGATAAAGTAAAAATGTGCAAATTGTTTCCTCAAGATGCTCAAGATGCATCGATGCTCAAAGCTTTCTCCATGGGGAAGCCTTTAATTTCAATTTTAGCCATATTTTTAATTTTGGCTTCCTCATAGAGGAAGCTTTGAGCATCATGCATTTTGGGCATCTTGAGGAAGCAGTTTGCAAATTTCAATTAGCAGCTTTTTTTTATTTGCATATTAATAATAAAATTGCGAGAACTTTTCTGGAAAGGAAAAAGAAAGTACAGATTTATTTCTAATATCTTACGAAATTTGCAAAAATTCAAGCGCCCCGACGATTTTCCGGAAACCTAATATTTTCGTAAAATTCAAAAATCCATCAAATTCAAACCGTTCAACCGATCATTTCCAAATTTAATACCAACCTTCCTATTACGATACTCTATTTATAAAAAAAAAATCAATAATAAATCTTGAAATTTGCGAAAGCTAGAGCGATTACGACATTTTTTTGAAAATTTCAAAATGCCGTAGAATCCGTAGTTTTCTATCAATTCCGACAAAATTCGCAACGAACGAAGAGCCGGTGTAGATTAACGTCTGTGCAAAACGGCAGCCCCGTAGCTCAAACCGTTCTCAAGTTATGAACGTTTGAATTTTACAGTGCCAGAACATACACACACACACACACACACACATCCGGACATTTTTTCTGGATATGATTTTCCGACGTTTTGGGACATTCTAGGCATATTGACATTGAAAACTGGAAGAAAAAAATCAACAAACCTATGCCATTCATGCTGTTATCTTTTTAAGGATTCGAGAAAACTCACCGTCGCGAATAAGGTAGCAGGATGGACCGTATCTATTGCTGACCCATCCATGGGTTATAAAAACAGTCGGCAAAGATGCATTGTAAGTTTCATATTTGTAATTGTCTTTAACAATTTCCACAGCTTCCAATTGAGGACTGTGACTGTACAAAAGAAATTTCACGTTAACCCCGAAAGTGCGACCATCAGCTATGGTCAGTTCTACCAAACGACCATTGTCGTCCTTCATTTTAAGGCCTGTTGGGAAATTCTCGCGTTCCTTTCTCCATCGTTCGCTATAACGATCGACAGAAGCTTCTGCCCTGGAAATGGCTGGAAAGAATTCCTCGTTAATAATCCATCGAGATAAATCCTCGGGATTTATTGTATACGGAAATGTAATTGTCGATCTTACCGAAAGCAACGAGTAGGAGACTCGAAATCGACAGGAAGAACTTCATGTTCGAGCTGGTTTGAATGTTGTTGAGATTCAACTTTGAATCGAGTTTTTATACGCGATAGACTCGATAATCCAAAATTTTCGATCGAATAAATCTCGTGCAAACGAGCACTACGGTAAACATTTTTATCTGACGTTTGTTAACTCAGGTTGTCGAATTTGCTCATGATAATTCGAACAATGGGCGAGAAATTTTGAAATACCCACAGAAGTGTCGAGAATTTTGCAATAGATGTAACAATTTTGATTTAACATTATTTTTGTTTTCTACTCGACATTTGTCTTCGTTTCGAAAGACTTATCTCGCAGATTAATCATACGCGCCGTTACTTTTGCTCGACTGGCAATCTATGATCGTTATTTTAGTAAAAACTGTCAAATAATTTATCGCCTGATAAGTAGCCTCCGTGCGCTTCGGGTCATGGTGAGGTAGGTAAGAAAAATATTCGCTGCTGTAATTTATGTGGCCAGTGATCAAAGAAATTTACTAGTTTCGTCCCCGCGGCTTCACCCCCGCGGTAATAAATATAATTTCGAGTTTCCCTCCTAAAGTAAAGGAAAGAAAATCATTTTTTCACTTTCTTGACGTCAAGACTGCGTCTCTGTAAACTTTGTTTTTCGGAATGTAAAAATTCATTCGGTGGATTTGAAAATTCCACGAAACACTAAAATGTGTGAAAGCTGTAAAGTTTTAGTAAAATCATTTGCTAATTTCGCAGCTCATTTTCTTTCGTATGTCAATTAAAATTTGGAACGAAATAAATTTTATTACCCTATTGCGCGTGTTTTATTTTTGTTTCTCGATGGAAATTCCTTCGAGTGTGGGAGAAGTCGCGGGTGAGCACACAGAGAAATTCATCAAAACGAACGTCAGTGGTAACAGCATCAAGAACCTTCGCAATTGACCCCACTTGAGCGCGAACGTGTTTAGTGCGTGTATATTATATGCGGGAGAGAGGAAGAGAGAGAGAGAAGGAGAGACGGGGATTCAGCACGTGCTTCGCGTGAGATTTTCGTGATTCAGCTTCCCACAAAGATCCATCGGGGGTTTCGCGACGTGCTCCGAGAGATGATTCGTGATCTACGAAATAAATCACGAAAAAAAAAAAAAAACATCAGAACGACATCATTTTTTCAACGTGTAATTAAAATTCACCATGAAATCCAGAAATATAATTAAAATTTCGTTGATTTCTAATCGTCGTTCTGTAATTAATTGGTCAAACTAATTAATTAATTCATTGAAAGTACAAACTTTGAGTGACCGTCACTTGAAAGACCTCAATGAATGTTGAGGGCGTGGATACTCCGAATTTTTCTTCTGATGTCGTTCCCCGAATCGTATGATCGTAAAATCTTCGCAGCAATTAATTTTTTTTTTCAGACAAAAGTCCACGATTGCTTCAGCAAAAAAATGGAGGACAGAGCAGTTTTTGCATCGTTATTCAATCTCGTTTTCTTGGAATGCTTAATTAGTTGATTTCTTGTCAAAAAATGACTGAGCTTGAAACAATTAACTAAATTGTCACAAATAACTCGATAAAATAATCCCGAAAATCTTTCTAGTACTTAAACTTTGTCGTAAAGCAATTCTCAACGAAATATGTAACAACACAGCACCGCAGACATAAATCTATGGTTGAACGTAAACAAAAATTCACTTCTCGTATCTTGTATCTGGAATGATCGAGTATAATACATTCTGCAATCGTGTTTTCCGGTATAAAACTTAATGGCAAGTGGTGTATACAAGATTTGCACAACAAGAAATAGCCCGGAATTCAGTTGTCACGCGTTACACCAACGCACAATTTGCTTTTCAAAGAAACAGCTCTTTGTACGCGATATACAGGTTGTTCCAAAAGTTGCTTCGAGAGTCCCTCAAAGTGTCAAAATCTGTCAACTCGGACTAAAATTTTGTGGCATTTGAGAGATTCTGATAGTTTTTTTTTTTTAACGGAATAGGGAAAATTGAATTTTTCAGTGTTTTTGGAGTAAATTTGAAATCGATTTTTTGTGGAAATGACACCCTGTATATTAATTTTGTCATAGGGGAATTGTAACGAGGGCGTCACATGAGTACAGATCGTATAATCGCTTGTCCCGTGTCTAATAACAAAGCGATACGGGATTAATCGTTGATCGAAATCAGGCATAACCGTGCTTAGTGTATTTCATGGCTTATTGCTCCTGTGTAACATGAAAGGGTTTTATCGTTTCTACTATGCAATAGTGACTGAATGCTGCGACCACCTGTGTCGCGGGGAAGTCAATCTTTCGTCGAGTCTCACTGCAAGTATATTTTTTATGAAGACATAAAAATGGTGAATGGAAAATCCGTAAATTTTGCACTCGAAAAGGAAACTCATCGAACCAAATTTTTCTTCGATGACTTCCTTGATAATTAAAACTTCTTCAGCAGACAGGAAAATGACGTTTTAAGCTTTATTGAGGCGGAAAAAAATGCACGATACGCCATTATGATTCCAAGCTTTGGAATATGCATGAATTAAGGCTACGAAAGTTATTCGCTGCCATAGGCAATCGAAGCTCTTCAATTCCAAATGAAATCTTTTTTCGCTTATTCTCTTCCCTTTTCCTCCTCCCCTTGCCTTCTCGCCGGTCCACCCCTTTGCGATCTGAGCACATAAGACAGTTGTGAAGTTTATTACTACTCGGAGCATTTCGCGAGCAACAGTGGCAGTGTAAATATCAGCTGGAATGAGGTATCGTTGCCCCCCGGGGTACTTTATTCCCTTTCGTACATCCAACTATGTTTTTCTCTCTCGCAATCTACGGGGTGTCGCAATTCCAAACCCCACAAAGAGGCTTTGTTCGCATGGATTCCCGACCGAAAAACGCAATAAAGTATCCTCAAAAATGATCCTCAAAAATTCTGTAAAATATTTTCCAAATTAGCCACGACTCGAGAGAATTTCTTGATTAGGAATGGAATGAAAAATCGACAAAAATCGTCAGTTTTTCGATAATGAAATTCAATTCCACAAAAAAATTGATTCAACGCGCATCGTTTTTGGTTTTTCTCTCAATTCATGATCCCAGTTCTTACATTTCGGACACCCTTTACATACAAATATATATATATTCAAATATTAAAAAAAAGAGAACCACAAATTCATAGCCAGCACACTTATACTTGGAATAATGAATATTCATGATGGTAATCACTTGTATAATTGCGTAGCGGTAGCCCTTGATAAAACTATCGCCCACGGTAGAAGGCCCTTAAGCTCGCGTAACTCGGTGGTTCGTGGAGAGAACCTCAAGGAACTCTTGGGTGCTGGTGAACGAAGAAAAAGGAATAGAGAGAAAAAAAATTGTCTATGAATAGCATAAGTAGCCGATCGTTAATTATAAACTAAGCTCAGACACGTGCAACTTATCATTCGTCGACAGCGAATATTTGCGATAGACGTAGAATCATTTCCCGAAACGATAAATCATGGAAAATGATTTGAAAAATGTCGTTCGATCCTTTTGTCATGATTTTTAATCAACAAAATTTCTGTAAAAAGTTTTGGACTTTCGCAGCAATAAAATAATTGATTTAATCATTTTTCGGTCGTTAGATTTCGAATGCTTTCCACTTACTTCGACGCGATACGTTCCAGCAAACGTCCTTACGGAATTATGAATTGAAAACGTGAATACGTGCTGTTGAATGTCTCTTTTGTATTGCACCCACGCATTCCTCTCGTACGGATACGCGCTGGGACCGTTTGTACATTCCATTTGTTCCTCCGTTGCCTCCATAGAAAAGTAAAGTGTGCACAGAACATGGAACTTTGTTCTCGTACGTCTCAGTGCGTTTCTTAGTGAGTTATTGCGAGGCCAGCACCCTGTTCTACGAACTTTACGTATATTATGACTGATCCTGGAAATAAGCCTCGAGCTGATTGAGATCCGACCAACCACACGTAATTACTGAGACAAACAATGGGCCTCGCATTCCGCGTCATTGCAAATGAAAATCTTGGCAATAAACTGCAAGAATTAATTCAGAAATTATGACGAAAGCAAAAAAAATCATCAATTTTCAATTAAAAAAATGACGATCGAAGAAAAATTGTGAGAGTCAAAAATCCCGCCTCGGAAGTATCGCCGCATCAGAATAATAAAAAAAAAAAATGAAAATTTTTCACTGGCAAAAGGCTTTTAAATGTGTTACGTGTCAATTAAATTCTCGCGTGGATAAATATATTTAAGTAGTCGATGCCGTTTGACTCGAAGATATTGACGAAATTTATTGGCGTGTCCTCCTACGAGTTTAGTGATGGAAGGAAAAAAATGCAATTCATGAGATGGCTAACGGTGCGATTAGGTTGAGTTATATCGTTTACAGCGCGATCCTCCATTACCAGCTCTTATTTATTATATATTTGCATTAGGATTCTTAATCCGACTGGTTTGATTCAGAAGTGAAACGTGCACGAAAGACTCTTACGCTACGATACGTATGAAGATATTGGGACGGATGATTTCCGAGCTTATAGGGAAGGGAAAAGGAACGAAATCTCCATTGAGAAAGAAGAAAGAAAAATTCGTACTTCGGTGAAGTCCGTTTTAAGCCGTTATTTATGAGGATTTTTTTCCTGCTGTTTTTTTCGTTCCCAAATCTCGCACCTCGCGGTGTAAAATCTTTTCAATATGATCCACGAAAATATCTTCATTCGGAATGAATGAGAATTATTCGAAGCATCGTCTTGCCATGGGGAAAAAAAATCGTCAACAAAGATGCTGGCTCGCAGACTCTTTGGAGATTTAATCGAACGATCGTGTGTAAATCAAAGAATCGTTATTTTTTAAATTAATGAATAAAATCGTGTTAATTAATAATGGAAAAAAAAACGGAGAGGCTGTTAAGCGATCGAGGATTCGTGTCCAATATTTCATCGAGGCGGAAATGGCATTGCACGAGTGCAAGTGTGTCGACAGGGGGTGGGGGATAATTCGCGTGGACACCCTTCGATGCAATCATCAGTACATTTATCTCTTGAGCTCGATGTTTCTCTCTTCATATTTCTTTTTTCTTCAATTCCGCTCACACGATCGTAAATACCGTTGAACGGAATTGTGCGCGAAGAACTTTTCTCATTGTCACGTGTGGACCATGAGCGCGAGTGCGATCTCTAATAAATCGTGAAATGGAAAAAAAAAGAATAAATCAAATAAAATGAATGGCAAAGAAATGGAGAGCAAGACGACGACAATTACGTGAGAGTACCGGATCGTGTTCGACAACCTGTTGCTCCGGGGCAGCGAGCAAGAGAGAGGGAAAAAAGCCCTCAGGGCGCCCTGCAAAGTCGCCCCGGTACGACGTCGTCCAATATTTCATCGCGCCGGAAGACCCATCCGAGTGACTCTGCCGTATATACCAAAAGAACAAGCCGCGCGAGAAAGCTTTTCGTCTCACTTTTGCGTGGGACGTTCTCGAACCTGAGAAATTCCAGATTCACCTTTCGGCTCGTAACACATGTTTCCATGGTGTACGTTAATACGAACGTTAACGCGCTATCCCTGAAGTAAAAACATAATATTTTATTATGATGTTTTACGAATCGCCTATTTATTGCGTCCATTTGTTTATGACATTCGGCGTGGTTACCGTTTCGAATGTTTCTTACAATTTCTCGACGCAACTCTCCCGATATTTCTCGTTATTGACGATAGCGAATGACGTGGCAGCTTTTTCAATGAACGCGCAAAGATGAAATCCCCTCCCAACCGTGCAGCATCCTCACGAGAGTTTTTTGTTGTTTTTTCAATTTGCCCGTCTGTGATCTCTCAATCTCGGGTTCGATCTAGTTTTTCTTGTTATCTGGACGTCTCGGGACAAAATCCTCGTAAATACATGGCGGGGAGCGGCATGGGGACGAATCGGCGATGAAGAGAATGTGCGCGAGAGAGAAAGTGAGTTGCATAGCGATCAAAGATGGAGATATTTTTCAGAGTGATCATATATATTTATATCATCGAGAGAGAGAGTAGCGAGGCAGAGAGAGGGATAATAAAATAGTGAGAAAGAAAAAAAAGGAGTAAAAAGCGAGAGGGAGAGAGAAAATGAGATCGAGAGCTCGCGACGAGACGGTGTGGGATTGATAAAAATCTGATGTAGCGCCACACGACAGTGTACATACAGAGGACCTGTTGCATCCGAGTCGTTGCAGTGGCGCCGAGCGGGGCGTGTTTCGATCGGATCGACTTTTCTCGTCGTGCGCAGGGTGGACTATCGAGTATATAATGATCCGGGTAATGATATACATAACTATATACACATATATACAAAGCTGGGTCGGCAGGATTATGTGTATATCGCTGCAAGTTGAAGGGAGAATAAAAATATTCTCGATGAACTCACCAGTTCAAGATTCAAGGAAATTTGGGGTAATGCGGATCGGCCAGTTTGTTTTTCGGTAAAATCGGACGTTCGCATTTCGCACGGACTACGGAGCGATTTGCCAAACTGCTCGGAAACATTTATCGTTGAATGGAAACAGATTTTGTCGGATTCAATAAAAATTAAGGGATTGAACATGCATTTCAGTCGCAAGCGACGCGATCTTACGCGGTTTTGGTCTCAGTTGACCCGCATTACCCCCCGAATCCAGTAAAATTGCGTTAATCTTGTATTAGCAAAGTTACAATACGTTTTTTCATCTCCTTCCACCTCCGGACCGCGGGGGACAGTGCGTCACGCGCGTGTTTCAGGAGGAAAAAAGGGGAGCGAATGTGTCTCGCCGGGAAAGTGAAATAGCAGCCGATAGGCTGAGAGTTCAGCCTCAATACGGCCCACTTGAGATATTTTTTTCGCTATATTCAATCGAAACGAACGAAAGACCGAGAGGCAAGGACGGAGATATGCTGACGGGATTGGGAATACGACCTGTCGTCGCCATCGTGAATATGCACACGCGTGCATATTCTTTGAGCTGCATCGAAGAGAGGGAACGTCTGAAAAAACAACATGGTTGTGTGTTTTTTATTTGTTTATGCGCGCGGTTATAATATGCGGAGCCGGCTTATGAGCATCGATCGCTGTTAACGCGATCGATACGAGATAATTGCATGATCTCATTGGATATCGTCTCTCGTCGAACCGGTGAATAATCTCTTGAGAAGTTATTGGTTTATAGTGCCGAGATCCCGGGATATGCGTTGAGAAGCACCGAGAAATTTTTTGAAATTATTTTCAATGTAAATTGATTGAGAAACATTCTAATTAATTTTGCTCCACAAACAAAACGATTATTGTGACTTGTAGAATTGTAAAGACGTTCTCACTTCACAGAAATTGATGTTTACTCCGTTGCGATTTGAGTTTCGTGCTGAAAGGTCCAAAGATTCTGGAGCAACAGTTATTTTTCCGAGAATTTAACGCGATAATGATCATTTAAAGACACTTTCCCTTGGCCCAGGTGTGCGAAAGCGTTTGCTTGGCTACAGATGCGCAAAATTTCTTTGGAATCTTCTCATCTTTCTCTTTTACCGGAGAAAAAGCCGAAAAATTGAAATAAAAAAATGTAAAAATTAGCCCCGTGAGTGGCGTTTTGTTCCGAATGGTTTTGGTTCGCGTGACAGACGCGATCGAGAGTGAAAAATATTCGTCTTCGTTCGTGGCAGCAACAAAACGAGCGACGTTAACGCGCCTCGAGGGAATGAGCGAAAAAACGTCATAAAAAAATGGGTCCAAATCTTCCGAGAGATTATTATAGGTATTTGAGGCAAAGTATTTGCATGAATATACAGCTGGTGCGTTTCAGGACCGGGATTTACGTCAATAGGGCACAAAACCAGAACGAACACATGTGATTTTTTTCTCTCCCTCTTGGTCATCCTTACAATATAATTCGATAATTACAAATTCGCCACAAAAAGCTCAGAGACTCGTCATTACTTTCTGCAACAAACATGATTTTTGCATCGCGTCCGACAACCGCAAGGAGAAAGGCCAACGCGAAAGCAAAAAATAAAGAAAGCGGGAAATATTAGGCGAGATTCGTGCTAATAGAGAAGGTCCGAGCAAAACGGGCCGTCAAGTTCAGGGAAATCTCGCCCGTGACCCTCCTACCAGCAATAATTCTTTCCAGGGCTCAGAGTCCTGTGGAACATGCCGCGCGATCTACATAAATAACGTTCAGAGACGATCAAAACTCGACCAAAAAGTCACGGTTCGACGAAAAAATGAAAGCAGACACTTTTTTTATCGATTAATATTCTTAACTGACCCGCATTACCCCCAGTCGTTCGCCGCGTGCAAGATATTCGCGGTCATGCAAAGTGTATCTAACGAGACAGGAATTTTGCTGTGTAATTCATAACAGCAGCGGCTAACAGCAGCGGCAGAGGATCACGGTGATCATCATTGAGCGGGCGGATGAGCAGCAAAGGAGAGGGACGGAGGGGAAAAGATGCCCATAACTCTTTGTAATAGCTAATATCTCACAACAGTCGTATAAATGTGAATCGGTTACTAGTTACCGGCTTACATGTTAGAAAGATTTATTGCAGTTTCAATAAGTATATACATGTATATATATATTTTAGAGGGGGAGACTATAACGAGAGAGAAAACAGAAAATGGCAAAGTTGAAGGATGGATAAGAAACGAAAGGAGAAAGAAAGAGAATGACAAATAAACGAGTGTATGGAGTTTTGCACCCAAGGGAAAATATAGCACGAGCGCAATTCTCTTTCTCGGGGCGATCTGCTATGGTGTGCTCTCTGCCACTCTACCAATTAAAATCCACTTTTAATCGCTCTTCTCCTCAAGCCATACACCTAATTGCCGACCTATTACGTTGTCTCTCCAGGCGAGAGAAACCCAACAATAAAGAGAGAAAGACGAGAATCGAAGATTCTGGGTTTGCGATCTTTGTGCATGGCACTCAACTCAAAACAACGTACGAGCTTTTTTATTATTATAGAGTCTGTACGTCAGAACGTCCGAAATATCTGGAATTATTCTTGTCTCTCTTGAAACGTTGTTAGGAAAGACAGATCGGAGGGGCGAGAAAGCGAGAGCAGGGCTGAAATATCTAGAACAAAAATGTCGAGGGTGGGACGGTACGCACGATAAAATAAAACAAACAATAAAGTGAAAACGGTGGGGACGAAACAATTTTCGCCAATAATCGTCGATTTATGGATGTTTTTTCAAGCCGCGAGAAAATTGTGGGGAAAAAAAACTTGAATAATTCTCCAGAAAAGTGAAAAATCGATATTTTAAAACAATTTGAGTTTTACCGTAAATAGGAAGCCGAGCACTCGGGTATTGAGAATATGCCTCGGGTTGTGTGCACCGCGAAATTCGATGGCAAATTTGAAGCTCGCGCATCGGTTCCTCCTTCGATATTCGAGCGAACTTGTCTCCGGGGCAAATTTTGGAAACGTTGAAGTAATTTTTGTACGCAAGGTCGCTGCATGCAAGGACATGACTTGTGAATGGGCAGGAAAATAAATGATTTTTTAAACAGCAGACACGTGAACTGTCATATATCTATATCCTGTAACGACATAAAATTGAGGTAATTTTGCGGAGGTCGACGAAGCGCAAGAGAGTTTAAAAAAAAGCCTGGGGCAATGTCTCCCGAGAAGATTTTTCAAGACCTTTGCCAAATGTCGTTGTGCCCAAGGGTGGAAAGAGGAACAGACGAAGAGCGTAGAAATCAAAGTGAAAAGCCTGGAGGCTATGGTCGTGGAAATATCGGGAATTAGTAAAAAGGGTTGTCGAAGCTTGCGCTTTGTTTCTTGGTTTTCTTGCGAGGGGAAATAAAAAGGGTAAAGAGAAGAGAATACAAGAATAAAGATCATAAAAGAATGCGAGGAGAAGAAGGAACAAGTAGAAAAACAAAAAAAAGAAAGAAACGAGAGCACCGATTTTCAAGATGTAACCGGCGGTCGCCCCTAATAACCACCCTCGCATTGCCTTAAGGATCTCTCGGTCTTCGGCGACCCGCAATCACCGCCATAGACAACTCTTTGGTGATGCGCGCGGTCTTTGCGAACGAGAGACAGAGAGCAGAGAGAGGAAAAAAAAGGAGAGACGCGAGCAGCAGGGGGAGGACGAAGAGACTCGATCATTATCGCGGCCAATAATCACCGGGACGTATTCCGCTAAGTGCTCCCTATGGGGGTTATATAGAATGCGAACGCCGCAGTTCAAGACTCGAACGAACGACCAGGCGCGAGAGAACCGAAAGAAAAATATATAATTCGGAACTGCGAAAGCAAATATAGAAACGACGTCGCAAAAATACTCGAGTCCGTGCGGCTGTCAAATTCCACATTTTCCCTCCAAAATGACATGATACCATGACAAAATCTGTCTTTGCCCATTCTTCGTTTCATTTCTCATTGTTTTCGCTCCCTTCACGATTTTTGTAGGTATTTGGAGCACGTGCACGTGTCTTACGGTGATGAGGGATAATCATCGGGATGACTAGAAAGCCTGAAGAGATAATAAAAGGAACGGGGTATGAAGGAAATAGAAAGAGAAACAAAGGGAGATAAAACTTGTATAGAGAATATCTGCGGCGTCTGTCTAATTCCGAACGATTATCCGGAACGATTAAAAGAGATTTAATCGCCGAGGCGGAGACGAGCTGAGACGAATGACTGAAATTTAAGGAGCGGCGACGGAGGGAGCTGGAAGCGATAACGAGCTAAAGCTAGGACGTGCAGTCCAAGGAATTTCGTAACTCTAGTGGGTGGATCGCGAAACGTACATCACAAATTCAGAGCAGCCTTCATTTTGGCAAGTTGAAGAGGGTCAGGGATCGATGTGACGAAGCTTTAGGTTTGTTTAAGAAAAAGAAGCAAAACGAACGAAATGCGAGTTGAATAGTTTTGCAGTAAAAATCTAATCAAAGCGGAATCGAGTGAACGAGAAAGATTTAATTTCAGCGATCGTCGTTCTATAAAATGGTTCTCGGGGAATTAAACGCAATTTATCTCGCATGATCGGTAAATAAAGAAGAAGCGTATGGACCTCTAACGAAAGACGCGAGTGTGTTAACGGGATACAAAACGTTGGGTTTTATACGTCAGTCATTGCGGAGAATCCGGAAGAATTTTTCCCTTGATTCGTCCCTCTATCCTTATTGCCGCTGCGGTGAAGGAGAGATCGTTCTCGTCAGATCTTTCTCGTCATGGTTAGATTTCCCCGGGTGCTCTATCGCAACGGGATACCGTCATGTTCTGTCTTTTAATCGCTGACTCTCTTTTATTTCTCTCTCCGTCTCTCATTCCTTTTTTCAAAATATCTAAATATCATCTTTTTCCTTCTCACTCTCTCGCTTCGTCCTAGATCCTTAATCTTTCGGTGTCTCTGTCTCTCCTTTTTTTCTAAATATCCAAATAGCCGTGTCCGTCTTTCTCTCGCATCTTTTTTCTTCTTCCGTATTCGTTGTCTCTTTTTCTCCTCACTCGCGCGTTTAAAGGAAAAGAGTTGAAGATTCAAGAAGGTTTCTCAGGACTAACAGGTGTCAGTGTATGTTGCGGACGACACAAGTTCGTCAAGATGAGTGAAAGACAAAGACAGGGAGAGAGCTAGCGAGACACAGGGAGTCTGGCAGAGCTCACCGGAGGGTGCCACATGCTTGCGTCGTTCTGCGACTTTTCTCTCTCGCTCGTTTTTTTTTCTCCTCCGTTCGTAATACACTATATATGGCCGACTAGAGCCATAATTAAAATTAACGATAACACGACAGAACGACGCGAAACGATACAGAAAAAAAGCAGAAAGCCAGGACAGGTTGAATAAAAATAAAGAGACGAAGGAAATAAAAAAGGGCGGGAGACTGATGCAGCTTCCTGCGTGAAACGTGCATCGTGTGAAACGTATGTCAGACCCAATTAAAAGAATCGAGCAATGATTGGTTAATTGGAAACAAAAAATTTCATTAATTTCACGATGCATTTGTTTTCTTAATTACTCAGAATTTTTCGTTCCTGCAATTAGTATGGCCAGCTGGAATAATTAACAAGCAATAATGTGAAAAAAAAATCAAAATAATGAAAAGTCATTGAACTTGTGACTATTTTAATTATTCCAATTAATCTTCATGTTTCATTGATCTAATTCAAGTTTGTTTGGAGAAGATTAAATTCAAGGTGTTTCGCCATGCATGGCAAATTACGCCGTTCTATTTGGAAACGATTCCTACACACCTATCCATGAATCTACATAGAAATATGTGTGTATATCTGCATCTATCGTAAAATCTCTCTGCGGAACGTATCGTTTATAAAGCCATTAGTTTTTATGATACCATACGATGGGTGAAGCTCGCTTCCCATCTCTTCCACATAGGCAGCACCATATAGATATAGAGATATGTATTTATGTCGTGCTGGCGACGAAACGACGAATTAAAGGGAACATGAGAAGGAAGATCGTGTTGAAGACTATACGACTTCGTATTTCTGTATCTCTCTTCAAATATACGTTCTCTCGTAATAAAGTTTGACACTGGACGATATCGTTTCTCCCACTCTCGGAGCATCAAACGTCAAATTCATTGCATTCGTTGCTTATATTGCTTTTTAGTAAGAAAAAAAAGGAAACTCGTAACGAAGCGACTTCGTGCTGTACAGACGGATATTTCCAATCATATAAAAGCACATTTGTGTGTGATTTATCAACGAGTATCGAAGGAAAAAACGAAATTAGTAGAAAAATATATTCGTACGAAGGAAACAATGTGGCGGCTGGAGAAATTCGCGCAAGTCCAATTAGCGCGCGCGCAGCTGTTTTTCCCAAATGATTAACGATGAATTAACCTGAAAGAAATATCATCGCTCGAGCGTCGCAGTGTGCGCATTTGTGAGCATCAGATCGCGAGTGTTTGTGAAGGCGAAAAATTCTATGATGCTTCGTTCCGTGTCCCATAATCGTTTCAGCCTAATAAACCGATAAATTCTTCAGTTTGGTGCTCCGGCTATCTTTTCCTTGTCGTAAAATGGAGGAGGGAGGGGGAGCGCGAGCATGGGAAATGGAGAAATGAGAGAAAACGATTACGGTTGGTTAAGCTATCGTCGTGATGATTTTAGAGTCTTGAAGAGCTCGATGCAGGCACATCAGGAAATTCTTGAGAATAATTTGCGGTCAAGCTATTTGGTCGTTTCTAATTTAATCAGCACCGACTAATTCCTTTATCTTGCTCCGATGTACGTATGTATAAATATGACTATATATGTGTGTGTGTGTGTTTTGTATTTGGGCAGAGATCTTGTTTTCTGTCTTCTCACGCCCGTCCACTTTGGCTCACTGTCACGTATTCTCTCCTGCGTGACAGCGGGGCGCTTGTTAGTCCAACATGAGGCTTGTCCGTGGTTTATAAAAGAGACATGAAGAGATAGAGAAAGAGCGAGGGAGAGAAAGAGCGGCTGGTCCATTTGGACGACAAGATACTCGAGAACGTGGTGGAGAAAAGTTTCAAAGTTTCAAAGTTTTTCGCGAGCATCAAAAGACGTATATTTGCGATATTTTTGTTGGCGGCCGCCATTTTGGCGATGACGTTAATCGAGGATCGATAAATTCACCGCCATCCGATAAATTCTTCAAATAATCGCGACACAGGAAACGCAGAAAGAGAAAGAAATGGCGAGAGAAAAAGGAAGAGAGAGAAGGAGAAAAAACGTGTTTCTGTGAGTTTGAGAACTGTGGCGTTCGCCACGAGACTGCAAACACGATTCATATCCACAGGGTGCTCCAAGATTCGATATTCAAACGTCACTGGTTTCGAAGCATTACGAAATCCATGAGACTTTTTGTTCAAAAGCTCAAGAAGCAATCGCAGGCCACTGTGTATATTGTAAAAGACATCGAACCACCTCGCGAACGGATGCCGCGTGTCTTGCTCGTCACAGAAAGAACTTCAGAGATCGGCACGGCAATAGCGACCGGTTTTTCGCCTTCGTTTCTCTCTTTCTCTTCCCCTCTCTCCCGCGCGAGCTCCCTTTCTCCCACATATCCTGACGATCTTAACGATCCGATCCCGGACTATTATCGATACACTCGACGTATCAACATTTACAAGTATCCACGCGACGTGACGAGGCAAAGAGCACTCTGATTTTCACATATCGCTCCATTTTCTATTTACAATTCAAAAAAAAGTAAAAACCCATCCAGTTTTTTCTTCATCCAACGAATTTTTTCGCTATTTCATCAATAACTGGTCCGGATTTTTTTATCAACACGAACCCTCGTTAACTCGCCACCCCCTCTTGCTAAGTATAAAAAAAAAAAAAGTTCCAATCTACCCTGCGGAACTAAATGGCGCGACGGTCCCAATAAAATAAGGATCGGTATCATTTTGCCTAGAATTCGCGTGAGCTCGAGACCGACCGAGAAAGTGAGCATGGACGTTCTCTAAGAAGCGAAAAGAATGAAAAAAGCATCAACGAGTGAGCGTGTCTCGCGTAGACAAAATTATACGAGTTTGGGAGCATTTTATTCGGCCACATTACGGTGATTATGTCTTTTGGCGGAGCCTCCAGGGTAGTATACACTTGAACCTCACAGCAACATCTCAATGTTTTGTTCGTATTTTAAAGCTGCGCGTTCTTGCGGCCATTTTTCGTTATAGTTTGCGACGATTTAAAAAAAGGTCCTCGCACTGGTGTGTCGTCCAGCTCGTGACTCTCGTCGCCGCGGCGCTCTCCTCGACGACGCGAATTCGTCCCAGGAAAAAAGCGATTGCCCAAATTACACGCGACCCATAAGTGGTTCCGAATGATTATTATTATTATCCGTAGACGCAAAATGCTCCGATTGCTCTCGTTTCCTAGAACATTCATTATCCTGTTCCACCAGATTTTTTTATTTTTTCTCAATGACCCTCCTCGAGCCTTTCCCTCAATTTGAATATCATTTGCTATGCACCGGTGTTCCTCAAGCATGTAAACACGAAAACGTCCTTCGTGTGTATTTCGCAACAAAATAATAAAAATCATTCCAGACGCTTTTTGTCCTGGCTGGAACGCAATTTTTATGCAAAAAAAGCTGCAAATCGAAACGAGAAACTCGTTAGGAAAGCTACAACCGAGTATACGCGACTGATGCGAAGAGAGAGAGACGAAGGAATGCCAATTATATCGAAGAAATAGAAGCATTTGCGGTCGAAAGGATGAAATTTCGTGGGTGGACGCTCGAGGGTAATGAAAAACTGAGAAATAGTCATAAGCAAAGAATAAAGGAGTCACGGGGCAGTCTAGTGGTACAAATCTGGGATGCCTGTGGTGTCGGGGATGATTGCCACGTTGGATTTACTCGCAGGCGTTCGACGAACGCATCTCGGAGACGAGACCATTGTAATTAGGCTTGATTCCGGCGCCAAAGACGAGAATCGAGGTTGGAGTGTTTTAAAGGACTCGACTCGAGCCTCTCAACTCTTTTCTTTCTCTCTTATAGTTTATAAATGAGTCCGGGAAGCAGCATTGAAAAAAGAATTGTAGAAAAAACGAAGAGCCAGAGTCGAGAGTGGTTCGTCGAACGCGTCTCCGGAATTTCGTGGGTGGATCGTCAATGCGAGCCAAATGTCCTCCGGCGAGCCTGCAACTATCCTTTTTTCTACTGTGGCAAGCTTGAGCCCCCGTAGGACGGTTATGATCTTATGGCAGAGGGGCGTCATTGGCGTGCCAAGAATTGCCAACGGGACAACGTCCTCGGGGAAAACTCTCCGACGCGTCCAGCCAAGAATCTTAGACTAGAACTTCGTGGAATTCCTAGATTATCGTTATTACGATTATCCAAACGCCATAGGCTCATGGGAATGCACTTAAATTTGTGTATTCATAGCGAGACCGAAAAAAAATGTTTTTAAACGAGTGGAACATTTGCTTCACGATGCTCTCAGGACTTTATGGAGCGAACGAAACTATTTCCATCTCTAACGCATTTTGACAACTAGCAAAAAGAAAAAGATTCAAACGTTCGATTACCAACGAGAATTCTTTCTGTAAATTTTTTTTTAATTCGTTTTTTATTATTTTCTTTATTTATCAACTTATTTATTTTTTTATTATTTATCTTTAGATTTTATAGTATTTTGCCATTTAATTGTCATTAATAATCGATAATTTTTGGTTCCTCATACGTCCAGATTTTTGACTGAAACAAATTCAACATTTTTTTGTCGATCCTTCACCAATTAACGCGCATTTTTGATCAATCAAATGATCCAGAATGTCATCGTCGGCTGGATCTCAATGCAGGGGATTCATATTGAAATTATGGAGCGTTTTTCATCTCGTCTCGATAAACAAGCGTGGGAAACCAACAGTCGATGTTTTTCTCGACAATTATGATCCGAATAATCCGAAAATCAACAGTCGGTAAAAAAACGCATACCATCGGTCGGTAAGAAGCCAGCAGATGGACGTGGGCAAGGTCGACAGTCCCTTGCGGAAATTTGAAGTTTTATCTCCGAATGAATCACTCAACTTTTTCAATTGGTAGAAAATCGCGTACGTCTTTCGCTCTCCAAACTCGGTGACCCATCAGATTCCAAAAAATGTATGAAAAAAAAAAAACGAAAAGTTTTAAATTTGCGTAAGGTTGCAGGTGACGAGAATAAAATCATTTTTATGTCCGATAACGTATTTTTTGTTTTATTGTTTAAATTAAAGGTCGTAATGTTACGTCCTATATCTACAGGAAAAGTACAAAGTTATAAGTTATTATGCGGTAATAATCTTGTAGTGGTAATAATAATTATTTAGGTACTTAGCGGTGAGTGTGTGTGTGTTTTTTTTAATTATCAAGATTTTTCGAGTTCAGTAACGAAAGGAATCGAGCATTTGATAATAACGTTGGGTTTATGGAGAAGAAAACAATGTCATTTGTTCGTTGGCTAAATGATCCAACGGATAAGAGATTCGAGTTGGAAAATCCAAGTTCAAAGAGGCGTAGGGCTGCACAGGGAAGGGTATACAAAAATAATTGTCACTTTTGGAAGCTAAACATGAACATGAATATTTTTGGAATATATTCCAAAGAATATTCATGGGATATTTTCGAGACACTTTGAAAAATGTTGATTTTTCAATGAAAGGTCACGTCATGTGAGGAAAAAAGGTGAGGATTTATATTTTGTATTGTTTTATCAATCCTGTAAAATACGAGAACGATTACATTTTGTAAATGACTCGAGCTCGTGATTGCCGCAGCAAAAAATTGATTATTTTGCTCGATCAATGAGTTTAATATCCACTTTTGTAATCTCAGCGCTTTTAGAGCGCCTCGTTTTTTTTCCTCTCACCGCTTTTGTGTACGAAGCGCGCGTAACTCTCTCTCTCTCACACCCTTTTTCTTATTTTCTCTTGATTTTTTGTTTTTTTATCGCCATCCATGCACTCGATACGATTGAAAAGCTCTAAGCAGCTTTCTCACGCACTAACGTTTCAAAAAATATTACGCTCGAGCGTGTACGTAAATCGCGTAAATCGCGTCAATATACGCGACCGAGAGAAGCAAGCTCTTGCACGACACATAAAAAACAACCTGAGAGAGGAAGCCATTGTGTTTTTTGTTTAATTGTTCGCATTTCCTCATATTTATTATTCGATATTTCCTTTTTTTTTCTTGAAAGCCTCCTCAATTCGAGTAAAATTGCATCGTCGCATTTGACACGTACAAAATAACGTTACACACGTTTTTTCCCCTGAATTTTCATGTGAAACAATGTTCCCTCAGGGCAAGATCCTCGTGTTATTTTTCTCGAGTGTTTTCCACCGTTTTCCAATGTTCCAGAACAATCGGACGATCCATTATCGTAAAAGAACGACAAATCAAAATCCGGGAACTTCGATCCTGCATTTTCACGTCCGAAATGAAAAAAAAAACATGGAAACGCAACTTTCATGTTCGCGAGACTCTCAATTGGCAAACATTGTAAAACGCTTGAAAAAATCTTCGAGTTTTTCTTGTATATGAGACTTAACGTATACATGAGTTTCATATTTATATACTTTAGTATATTTGGCGTGACTCGTAAATCGTTAAACGATCAATTATCTTTTTTTCAAGTTTTCATTTATTTTATTTTTTTTCAACTAAATAAAAACATGGGGCTCGTGGAGAATAAACAAAAAAATTGTAAATTTTTGAGTACCGATTGTTGCGAGATATTATTAAATAAAATATAATTATGGTAATAATAATATTTTAATTATTGTGTAAATATATTAGAAAAGAACAGATTGAGAGATTTTGAGTGGAAAAGAAAAGAAAATTAACGTGACTGTACATGAAGGGAACTCCGGGCTTCCCGAAACGTGTACATTTTGTTTATCACTCTGTCTCTCTGTCTCTTTTTTCATGCCTTAAAACTTACAATTATTTACATGTATATCAGCTTCGATGCGTGTTTGTTCTGTTCTATTTATCGATGAGATAAAAACTTTAGCTAATAAGTTTAAAAAATGATAATAAATCAATGTCATGTTGACGAGGGTCGATCTAGCCAAGCGACGAATGACTGAATCGAATTGGCTGATCGTTTGATCGGTTTAATTGTTCCGCGATCAAAGCGTCGCGATATCATCGATAAAGATAAGAAACGGAAATAATGATGAAGAAAATAAATAATCAATGAACGCAGCTTACGAGACTTATTCTCTCGATTAAGGGATTACATACAGTTGGAAAACCAAAAAAACTAGTTTTTTTACGAATTTTTTCTGAATAGGGATTTCATGTGATGAATAAAAGGCAAAGGAATCAAATGTAGTGCCATCTTTCAACTCTCTATTGCCATTTTTCATTTTCAAAAATATAGCTTCACATAGCTCCTGTAGTTGTGTACTCTAAAAAAAAGGTGTTTTGCGGTGAGCAAGAAATCTCCGGTTTGGATGAGCTGAAATAAAAAAACCAAAGAGATTTGTTTAGTGGATACATGGGTCCAGGTATTCGCCGAAGGAATAAGATGTCCGAAATGTATTTCTATCTTTTTTGAACCATTGAATGAAAAAAATTTGGTCGAAAATTGAAATTTCATCTTTGAGGAGGCGCCATTTTATCAAAATTCAAAATTCCAACTATTCCTTCGATGAATACCTGGATTCATCTGTCCTCTAAACAAATCTTTTTGGTTTTTTTTATTTCAGCTGATCCAAACCGGAGATTTCTTATTCACCGCAAAACGCCTTTTTTTTAGAGTACACACAGGAGATCAATTACACGAGCTATGTGAAGCTTTATTTTTGAAAATAAAAAATTGCAATGGAGAGTTGAAAGATGACGCTACATTTGATTCCTTTGCCTTTTATTCATCAAATGAAATCCCTATCTAGAAAAAATTCGTAAAAAAGCGATTTTTTTTTGGCCTTCCAACTGTATATAACGCCTTAAGTTTTCTGTTAGTTCCATCAATAATTGCAATCAAGGCGGTGCCCCATGCAAAAGCATCGAGAAATATCAGATTGACGGCCGAGCAAAGAAAAACTCTACGAAAAATCTTGAAAGTGGAATTTTTTGAAATCTCTTTTTTTCTCACGTTGGAGGATTCGTCGTAGAATTTTTCAGGGATCGGGGGGAAAAAGCGTTTCTAATATTCGTGGCTTTGTTTTTCGGATCGACCGATTCCAGGGGGTTTTGGTAATTTTTATTGGTTGTGCGTTAATATTTTATTTTCACCTCTCGTCAAATCCCCGTGTGACTGAACCGAAAGCAATGATAACAAAAACCGCCATGACTTTCACTGTCCTCGCCACATTCTCGCAATTTTGTCGTTCGAACGAAATGTCTAGTTTTTTCTGCATTCCTTATTCTCGACAGGGGAAAGTGAACAATAAATAAGATAATGACAATTTATTCATTGGTGATTCTAAACTGGTGGCAATGCCCAGAGCGTTGCTGTCTTGTCCGCCGAAGTACTGAGGAACGAGAACTCTGTCGGATGCCAACGTCCCGAGATAACCTTGTCCTGATGCTGCGCAACGACCACACTTGGTAGTGGCATTGTCAGATCGCCTAATGAAAAGAAAACAAAAAAACATACTCAAAATCAATTCCGTCGACTTTTTTCATCACCAAACGATTTTTGTAATTTGTTTTCTATTTTTCCGATTGTGTTTCTTTCCCACTCGCTAGGAAAAATCTCGAGAGGCAATTTTTACGACCAGGATTTGTAAATTTCACGTCAAACTCAAATATTTCCAGGCAATAAGAAATTTCGTACGGAAATGAAGGAAAATACATTTCTCGTAAGGGAAAAAACTTGATGCAGAAAAAGTGTCGTTTGCTTACGCTGCAAATCGGTGAGAACGAGTTTGTTGTCGTAGCCTCCGGTGAGGAGATAATAAGCGGAGGGTGAGAAGCGAATGCTTCTGATATCTGCGGCGTGTGGTTTGAAGCATTGTACGGTACGTCCGCCCCGTATATCAAAGAGAACGCAACTGCTGTCCTCGTGACCGGAAACCAAGAGTCGACCGGAAGGATCGACACAGAGTGCAGCAACGGGGCTGCCAACCTGCAAAGGAATAAGATTCTACTGAGACGGATAGTGCCATAGTCAAGTAAAAACGATGATTAACGTCCGCACGAAATTCGATCCCTCCATAATAAATGAAGCTGAAGTTTCCAACGTTGGATTGCAACGAAAAATATTTTATTTTATTGTTTATCCAGCCGATATGCTTTTTGGGGGTTAAAATCGATCATTTTATCATCGTAATTCAATTCTCCATTAAAATAATTATTTTTGCCAACCATAAAAAAGAATTTCGTTGCATTCCAACGATGCAAACTTCAGAATCATGATAATAAATAAAAATAGTGTATTACACAATAACTGTGTAATTTGTGACTTTTTTTATGAAGAGGAAGGGACGTATGATTGTGCGAATAATAATCAACTAGTTTTAAAACATCGGATCGAAAATTCGTACGGACGTGAAATAAACAAAATTAAAACAGCTAGAAAAACAACAAAAATTTACAGGCTGTTTCATCACCAACGATCAACATCAAGGACCTTTATCCTTGCAGTTTTATTCCTTAATTTCACAGTCAAGATAATTAGTGATGGGACACCCTGCAGACTAATGAATATCGCTCTAAACTCGTAATGATTCATGCTTCGAAAAGATTTTCGTTAAAACGATAAAAAGCTGACGAAATGTGTTTTTTTTTTTCGTGTATCGAACATGAAAATTGGATTGATCGACAAAAATCTTCGGTGGCGAAGTTTCTGGTGGACATTAATGATTTCTAAGGTTCACTAATTAGTCGATTATCAATGAAAAAAGGCAAAAATTGGACCAACCCTGCTTCCCGGGACTGTGGCTGGCGTGACCATGTTCACGCATCCTCTCGTCCTCAAGTCCCAAAATCTCACAGTCTTGTCGTGTGATCCACTGACGAACATTGCGCCTCCCCAATTGTAAAGCGTTAACACGTGTCCGCTGTGACCACTCAGAGCTTGGAAAGGTGTTCCTGTGGCGCAATCCGTTACGTATATTTTACAATCTCCGGCTCCACCGCTTATCAGAAGACTCGACTTGTTTGATGTGTCCTCGAGGAAACAGAGATCTCGGACTGTGCCATCGTGCATTGTCAATTCAACTTCTTGTCCTGATGACGAAACCAACAAAAAATTGTCACAACCCGTCAAAAATCATGGAGAATTTCCCGAACAATTTTATAAATAATTCAACAATTTTTAATTGAAAAATAAAATGAGATTTTTCATCGCACCTTCAAGATTCGAAGTGTCGGCATTGAAACGCATGAGTTTGACAGTTTTGTCGTTACTTCCGGTGGCCATAAGTTGACCATCGGGCGTCCATGCCAGGCAGTATATCGAGCCTTTGTGATGTTTCGTTCTTTTGAAAAGAACGGTGGGCTGATACGTCTGGTGGTCTTCCCTGAAGAAGTAAAAATAAAAGAATGAAAAAAGCTGAAGGAGCGCGAAAGTGGCGATTCCAGTTACGAAACTTTTGTACATTAAACTTTTTCGTCTGAAACTTTCGTGCAACTTTGCCACGTTACACGTTTTACGTTTTCGTGAGTTAAGAAAAAAGTGATAAAAATCTTGGTACGTGAATATGAATGAAGATTTTAAAAATGGAGGTGAATGGTTTCTCGTGACTTTTAGTACAGTACACTATGCAGATTTTAATTAAAAAATATTTTCTCACAGTTCTCTTCTCAACGTCTGTATTCTTCGAGCAAAGGAATCGAGAGAGAGTGATTTCTCCTTCTCGTTCCACAACGACGAACCGAACGATTCGACTGTGAACATTGTGTTTTTTTTTATTTATTTTTTACTGCATTGAAAAAACTTCTAGCCTTTTGTACTTTTCGATGGTTTTATGGAAGCTCATTTGCTTGAATAATTTTATTGAGCTATGAAAACGTACCGATATTTATTGTTAATAGATGCGAAGCTAAAAGTGTGAACAAAAATCATTTATTTTTTAACCAACTTTCCAAAATGAGCGACAATTTTTCTTCCAGCTTTACACCTTTCTCTTTATTCGTTGAAATTCACGTTTGGCTATGAATTCGAGAGCTTCGAGACATACTCGAGAAATTTTACATGCATTATTCACGTTTAGTTTTTTTTTTATGTCAATCCTGGCAAGGACGAATAGCACAGAGTGAAATTTTATTTTTCAAGGTATTTTGATCATTTCGGAGTCTCGATACTTTTATAGATTTTATTATAAACAATGTTGTGTTAATAATTGAAAAATCCTAGTTGGCAACGTAAATTATATGTCATTAAAAAGCCATTCTGGAAGATGTGCAACTGACGTTGAAGAAGTGCATTTAGAGAAGTCTGTTTTTGTCATAATTATGTTTTATGCTCCGTTTGTCATGAAGGTCCTCGTCGTTGGTCAAGGATAACTCAGCCATTTGCGAGGATTACTTCCTCAAACAAGAACAAAATATTTCGCAAACGATTTTCATTTCTTATTCATGATTTGAAAAATACTGAAATTCGTGCACATGATTCCGACGGTGAAAAATTTCCATAGATTTTATATTTATAGCTGAGGATTCGTAGAATTTCGATAGAACAAAATTCTCAACCCTAGAACGCTAACCGGGGGTCCAAAACGACCCCAGGCGACTCGTATCGAATTTTTGACCAATTTTTTTCCCTCCAAGCAAAACTGCCCCAAGCTCTCGTGATTCTGCATTAAAAAACGAAAAGAATGAGCCCAAGTTCGAACCTTTTCGTTCAATTTTGCTGGAGATATGAATTGTTTTCAAAATTGGTAAAAAAAATAAGGCTCTGGGGTTAATTATGATGATTATTTACCTGACATCGTGAAGTTTCGGATACGAACATATCCGAAGGGTTTTCGAGTTGGAACCAACTGCGTACAATTTTCCATGGGGATGAAATTCGGCACAACGAACAGCCTGAACATCTTCGAGGGCCGTAACTGGTACGAATCTTGGTCTGCCACCGTTGCTGCTTCCGTTACTCGTCTCAAGATCAGCTCGGGGTTCTGGCTGCAAAAATTATCCAAAAAATGCCAAAAAATATAAGTCCCTCGTCCATCAATGAGAACTGTGATTATGGCATTGAAAAAATACAAATAAAACAAACATTAAAAACCGTCGTCGTCCAATGGCTCCATCGATTTTATTGCATTTCATGTTCTTACATAAAAAATAGTCATAATAATCCGTTTTACTCGTCAAGGATGAAAATCTTTTGAACGCTTGTCAAAAAAAATTCGTACAAAAAACGTTTCGTGGCGCAAAATTGATTGAAAGTTGGAGCCGCGTGTAAATTGGAAAATATCAACTTGCGATAGCGCGAGAGTTCATTGAATGAATAAAAAACAAATTAAATGAATTATCATGGGCGTCACGCCACGACTTGGCGAGCTGCCCATTAAATTATCGACGGTGTCTTGTTAGCAACACTCGCTGTTTTTTGCATTTCCTCCTCACCCCACCGTAATATCAAGTGTCAAGTACACGTGCAAGTCTCTGAATTGGCGTGGAACAATCGGTTGTTGATAAAATTCAGCTCAAGATTGAAAAAAAACTCTAAATTTGTTATTTATATCGTCGAGTTGGAAAAAAATTGATGAAAATTAGAAAATGAACGGTGTACAGGACGTTCACTCGGAATATGAGCGGATCGTCTTGAATTATAATACTATTAATTAGCAATTCAAATAAGCTTGGCAAGCTCGTTGGTAACGAGAGTTCATAATCTCGACAAACGATGCAAGACATGATTTTCGATGAGTCCAGTCATTGGCAGGTTTAGGAAAACATAAAAAGAGAAAAATTGATGAAAATTGCAAAAGAATGGAAACGGGCAGAGAATTTAAAGGAAAAATCAAATTTCCTTGACAACGGATTGTCATTTGTCGAATTTATTCAGACGCAGTTGGTCCAGAGTGAATTTTGTAATAATAATAATCGAAATTGTATAAGAAAAGAAAAAATTATGAATTGCAAATTGTTGTTTGCAAATGATCGTCATGGAACTAAACGTTAAACTTTGAAAAATTCCAATCACGTTTCTGCAACATTCAATTTATTTAATATCGAGTAGTGGCCAATGACTGGATACGTATTCGCTTCAATCTTTCTCTATGCTCTATGGTCACCTCTCGTTTCATTCGGAAATGCACTTGTTAACGGTAAACCACTGCTGCGTGTTCGCGTTCGACGATAAAAGGGGAAAAAAAGCAGCGCAAAATGAGAAAAAGGAGGGAAAACACGTTTCTCTTCCTCTCGGTGTTTCTTAATGGTTTTTTACACATTGTATGAGTCACGCAGAGTCCATCGACATCTCTCGGTACTTAATCCACACGAGGGTACCTTAAAATGCTAATATCTGAGGTGCGAGCACGCAAACAGTAAAAATGATTGGCGTCTCTGTTGTTAGACGTCATTTTTTTCCCCTCCAAAGATCCATCTTATTGGGAGGTCCATGATCCCAACAGACTCGTAACCAGAAACGACAATTTTCGAAAGTTTCCAAAACTTTTCAACAAATTAAAGAAATTCATCCAAATAATGGAACAACACGACGAAGTCTGACTTTTCGTCATTCCTTTTGTCATATCGTCAAAACTTTTCACGAGTAAAACAAAAAATACAAATTTTTATACCTCGAAAATAATTTATCGATTTATTTGATCAATGTTTTCATTTTTTTACCAAAATTGTCGATTCAATATTCGTCATTTGGCAAATAAAATAAATATATCGAATAATTCACTCAGTTGAAATAAAAAAATAAAACTTTTCCAGACTTTCCAACTTTAAATACATCGAATACATAAAACGCGACTGGTCATTTCTACGAGCTCTTCATTTTATTCACGATCTTTGATGCACGAACGTATGAAATTCCAGGATCGTGAGGAAATAAAAACGAGTAAATACAGGAGTAATTTGCTAATGGACCGATTGAGTTATCAGAGAGGTGAAAATATCATTGACAAATATGTTTCTCAAGTGCAACAACTCCGGAGATTTCATCTGGCGAAAGATTTTCTGGCACGCAATGTTGAGCGATAATCAAGCGTCAATTCCCTATGTGCTGAGAACGAGAAGAAGGCAATCCGTTTTCGCGAAACATCACGCTGACGTTTGTGACTTTGCTACTTTTGCGTTACACTTAGTTTTGTATTTTGTTTTGTTTTTTTTTTTCAACGTTTGTTTATACGTGAGTAGATGTTTGTACGGATCTTGCATGAAGTAAACGAACGAGACTATTATATCTACTGTTAAGAAAGCCTGTCCACCCGGTGGACACCTGTGCTTCGACCCACATAGCCCGAGAAACTAATGCATATCGAAAATCTTGTGTTTCTATAGATATATATCGAATGGATTGGTGCAACGTGTTCGTAGAACACACAACTGCATAATTGAGATTCGTTATTTCGTAATTATTTTTCCACGTACATTAATCATGGAATATTAATAAAAATGTCTTTCTTTCTAATTAATTGATGCTTAATTCGCCACGATTAATGAAATCATAATTCGCCATGTCGAAAGAGCCAAGAAAACGAGTTTTTTGTTTTTATATTTTTTAAAAATAAATTCAATTTATTTAATTTTTTCAATAAATAAATCATTTTTAATAAATAAATAAATATTTAATAAATAAATAAATCAATTAATTAATTAATGAAATGAATAAATTGAAAAATTAATTAATTAATGAAATGAATAAATTAAAAAATCAAAAAATAAAGTTTAAATAAATTCAAATCAAAAAATTTCAAGAAATTGTTTGTAAATTGAATTTAAAAAAAATAAAAAATTAAATTAAATTTTTAAACAATAAATTTGTTTTTAAATAAATAAATAAAAAATTAAAAACATTTAAATTTCAATTCAAATGTTAAAAATTTTTTTTTTTTTTTAATTTTGATACGAAAAAGGAATAATTTGAAGGTCTTGGGCTCGCATAGCCTTCCACTAATGGGATTGCAAAATTACTAAACCAAATTGATGGACCGTCGGGAAAATTCTGGTCCCTCAAAATATTCGCAATGAATTCACGACCTCGTTTTGTTTTTTCGTCGCATTTGTGCAATTTCATTCTGATATATTGTTTTTTTTTAAAGATAAAGCGAGGGAATAATTTCGGTGTGGTGATTTTTACAGAATTTCGATTGAGATCGATCAAAGAGGATCGTAATCGAGTGAGAAAATGGCCAGTTGCGATACGAGAATTGTATGTGCACGAGGAGACTCGCGTGGATGTTGCAAGAGAACACACGAAATTATCGTTCCCGCAGGAAGTGGTTGTTAGAAGCAGCAACCAGCCACACGATCCACCATTACAGTGGTTTATTATTCACATGAGAATGGAAGGATATTCATTTTGAGAAACAAGTTTGATGAAAAAAATGAATAAAAATGATAAAATTTGTACAGTCGGAGTAAAAATGACTCAATGGTGAGTTGAAGGAATTCCTCGAGTTCGTATTACGCGGTGAAACTCGACAAATTCCGAATCCACGCCTCCAGTCACGACGCTCGCTCATATATTGCGTTGTACGCGAGCAAAACGTAAAGCAACAGAGAAAGAAGAGAAAAGACAAAAGTTGCATCGTAATTTTATTATTACGAGATATTTATTCGTGCTCATCCACTGCTCGAAAAGGAGTTTATAGTAATAAAGTTTAAAAATAATTATTATTCCGCTCGAGCGAGCTATGAATATTTTCCGGATATTGGTAATCGATTGCCAAATGATAACACACAGTCCAGCCGTACATTTATTTCATTGCGAAATTAATTATTGTAAAGCATGCGAAAGTAAACGAGCAACAACGAAAGTTACAAGGCTTGAAATAACAGATTTGGTCATTTCCGATGTTTGGTAACGTCCCTCACGCCCATTACGCGATAGAGAAAAATTAACTAGTCATTTTCTGCTGTTTAGTTACGATTATCTGAGATCTGGATATTTTCAAAATTCCTTGAACAAGCTTTCACACAATTTTTTAGACTGCACAGAGAAAAAGTCAACTGCGTAACTTCGTGGTCGAAATTTGAAAATGTCTAAAGATTGAATAAAATGGGCAGTTTGTTTTTTTCGTGGGGAAGAAATTGATTAAGTGTAGAAACGAAATTTCGAGAGTAAAAGAACGAGGACGAAAGATTGGAAGCGATCGATCGTGAAGCGCGAACGAAACGTCATGGTTTTTGTTCCTCCGCGTTTGGTTCAATGCGAAGCTTTATTGTGTCTGAGGATCGTACGCTTTCATCCAAATTCCGACGAATTAACGAGCCATGAGCTCGTTTGTCTACGAGTTTGACGAATAAAAACGGAGCAATGAATGCGTAAATAGTCGTTGCATCGTTATTTATTTTCTCTGCCTTTTATCATGGCGAAAAGAACGCGCAAGAATCGATGGAATTTATCAAGAAACTTTGGCTGAAATTTCTCTCGTTCCCTAACTCGAATTTTACGATCGACCCGCTTCTCCATTCTTCCAATTCATCGCCAAACAGAGAAATTGAATGGCAGCTGGAAAAATGGCTCAAGGAAGCAACAGAGAGCAATTCACTTGATCAAAAAACTTTTTTCATTAAATTTCTTGCATATAATAATTGATTACAAAATTTTTGATCGAGTCAAATCGATTTCGCTCAGTGTACGATCGTCAATTTTCGAACGTCACGTTCAATCGTCGAATTAATCGTTCATGGCGATCTGCCCAAGATAAAATGCAATTAAAGTCGAATAAATTTCTCCAAGAAAAAAAAACAGTTTCCTGTTTTGACCGGCATGAAAACAAAGCAAGCGAATTATTAAATTTTGAAAAAAGTAATAAAGTCTGTATTACTTGCGTCGTCGCAAATGGAACATGATAATAATTCACTCGAGGTCTCACGCGAGAGGTCAACGTTTATTATCCCGTGTTCCCGTTACGTTCTGACGAAAAATTGGCATTGTACTCGGCATGTTTTTTGATGCATTAGCGTTAAAAGTTTATGCGGAAAGATCGTACGAGCGTGAATAAAATTCATAAATAAATAGATCAAAAAAATGAATCACCAAAATCTTCACTTTTCTCTGGTTTTCCAACAATAATGAAACCTCGCAGACTTGAAATATTGGCGAATTTGATGCGATGGAGATTTCGTCAAATTCCCAAAGCTCGAATCATCGTCTCGAGAAAAAAAACTATGTCGCGTCCCACATTTCGGCGGGGATCCACGAGCACGTGGACTCAGAGTGACTGTCAATTGTGACTGAAGTGGCCACGAGTACGTCAGATGACAGGAAAGAATTCGAGAGGTTTTCAAGTGCATTTTCTCCGCGGGTGTTCGAGACTTGAAATTTCCGAAAACGCAAAAGAAATAATGGCCGTCGAGTCCGTATACAACGATTATAATGACGAATCATTCGAGAAGGTTTCGAGAAGATTGAGAAACATGAAAAAAAAAAAAAAAAAAACACTTTGACCGGGAACGAGAGAAAGAGGAGGATGAAGGTGACCTTAATCGATTCAAAGCGGAAGAGAAAATCAGATCAGCGTGAAAAGAAAACGGTGACGACGGAAAAGTGTCATGGCTGCATTGAGAAATCGTTAATTTCCTCGTTTTTTTTCCTGATTCTCGATCCTTCGATCGGTGGACAAAAGATTTCGTGTAAAGTCAAGTCAAAATCAGCTGACACGGGGATGGCAATTTTTATGATTGATGCGACATTTCGTGGAGCATTTAATTGAGGAAAATGACAGGAAGGTGGGTTACGAGAATTTATTCATTTAGTGTGGTTTATTGTTGGACAAACTCTCTCAATTATGGGCTCTCGGTGGATAAATATACGAGTTCGGGTAAAGTCGTACGTACGGTTACTTTCCATGGTAAACCGCGTGAATTTTATGAGCCGTGTGAGCCAGTAAAAGAGATAAAGTTAATCATTTACCCGCGCGGTTGAGAATTAACGAGAGTGCGTCAACGTGCTCTGGCATGGGTCTGTCGCTAAAAGTCGAAAGTTTTGCGCGCGACGCAGCAACGAAAGTGGATCCCATCAAAGTGGGAAAACGATGATCCGTTAACTGGTTCTTTATTATTTTTCTTTTTACAGGAAATCATTGATTGGGGCGTAGAAAATGAAAGTTGGCGACAGTTAAATGAGAGTAAAATCGTTGGGTTTGCCGGGCTCAAAATCGAAAGTTGATCAGGATGAGAATTTTTCGTGACACACTATTTTCAGGAGTGTCAATTAATCGAGTAGAATTTGTTTGAGAAAAGAATAATCGCGAGTGAAAAATAGTTGAGAAAGTTGTGGCCGCGCGGTGTAGCGAGAAAGTTCACGGGTCAAGAGACCATCGCGTCGATGTGAATTACGTGAGACGAGATTCTCCGCTAGAAAATGTTGCTTACACTTTGCAAAAGGTGGTATAATACTTGACACCCGACAGCTGCGGAGACGAGCTAAATGCACTTGGTTTTGTTACGTGATCGCATTTATCTCCGACGAGGATTTCGAGGATCGTACGAAAATTAACTCACAAACAAAATTTACCGCATTCATTTTTCAATTACGGTTCAAAAATCCATAAAATACGATTTTTACAATCTCCAAAGTTACGTATTCACCGAAAAGATGAAAATACTCGATTGAGTGACCGCGGGCGATAGTTTCTCACAAAATACGAAGAGGAACAAAATAGTTGGAAAACTAAAAAAAAACTTGTTTTTTTACGAATTTTTTCTGAATAGGGATTTCATCTGATGAATAAAAGGCAAAGGAATCAAATGTAGTGTCATCTTTCAACTCTCTATCGGGATTTTTTATTTTCAAAAATATAGCTTCGCATAGCTCCTGTAGTTGTGTACTCTAGAAAAAAAGCATTTTGCGGTAAGCAAGAAATCTCCGGTTTGGATCAGCTGAAATAAAAAAACCAAAGAGATTTGTTTAGTGGATACATGGGTCCAGGTATTCATCGAAGGAATAAGATATCCGAAATTTATTTCTATCTTTTTTGAACCATTGAATGAAAAAAATTTGGTCGAAAATTGAAATTTCATCTTTGAGGAGCCGCCATTTTATCAAAATTCAAAATTCCAACTATTCCTTCGATGAATACTTGGATTCATCTATCCTCTGAACAAATCTCTTTGGTTTTTTTATTTCAGCTGATCCAAACCGGAGATTTCTTGCTCACCGCAAAACGCCTTTTTTTAGAGTACACACAGGAGATCAACTACACGAGCCATGTGAAGCTATATTTTTGAAAATAAAAAATGGCAATGGAGAGTCGAAAGATGACACTACATTTGATTCCTTTGCCTTTTATTCATCAAATGAAATCCCTACCCAGAAAAAATTCGTAAAAAAACAAGTTTTTTTTGGTCTTCCAACTGTGTATAACCCCATAACTGCACGTGTTCGCAGTCGCATAAATAAATGTGAGACTTTGAAAAGCGCGCAAACCAGATTGCAAATATTTCGTAACAACAATTATCCAAGTTTTATATCTTTATGCTCGTAAACAGGCACGTGGTGATAAATATATCGATATACACACATCTGGAATGCCGCAGGCTTTGATAAGAGGAAGTGTTTATCGAAGGCACAGAGATTTGTGAATAAAAGAAAAAAAATAAAACAGGAAAAACGACCATATTGAGCCTCGTGGACTATTTGTTTTGTCCATTTCGCTCGACACTACGTCGTAAAGTGCGAGAAATGAATTGAGTAATGGATTTGAAGGAAATTTTGTGCTAGTACGAATTACTGGCTCAATTATCTCGAGCCCAGTGGCTTGAGAATTGACTGAGAAAGAGACGGGCGTAATTACGATGCACGAGAATTCTTTCCAAGGCGTTGTTACAGCCTGTCCAACGGACACTTGTAATTCCGGTTTCTTCGTCTTAAGAATATGATACTATTACGTGCATTTGGCAAACTTGTTTCTCGAACTCGAGAACTTTTGTGTGTATTGGATTTTCCAATGGGTTATTGCATGAGATTTCAAGAATATCTCGAAAAATCAAAGACCTTCGAGTTTCGAAGAATAAATATTGATTATTTATCAGATTTTAAACGATTTATTTCGTAATCGAAATGATTGACGATCTCTCGAGGCAAATTGAGCGAAAAATTAGAAAAACATTTCTCCATGGAGCAACGGTCAAGCAAGTCTAATCGTTTTGTTTGCCCTATAATTGAAATTTCGTATAAAGAGTAAGAGCGAGAAAGGAAACGGATCCGGAAACCTGAAATTCCGCTGGAGGGTGACCATCGAGTGTGGTCTTTGCCCTCCGAGAATTAATTAACCTCGCACGATTCTCTTTCACTCTCATTAAAATCCTCCATCTCTAAATTGGATAAGATAAATCTAGCGATCTTATCAAAAGCTTTCCTTGAGCTTGTGAATTATGGTTTTTTCGACCGTTTCACTCTCGTTCGGTGAGTGTAACGCTTACTCTTTGAATTTTACTGATAAAATTGTAGAATTTTCATTATATTTTCCTTCCCACAAGGAAATCATTTTTATCAGAATAATTTTACTCCTCAGGAAACTCGAAACCTCAGGAAACGCTGAATACGCGTCATTTCCTGCCTATACGTCAAGACTGTGGGTCAGTGAGACCCAAATTCACGTACGAACGAGGTAAAAACTTGGTCAAACTCTGAAAATGTCAGGCAGCACAAAAAATCGTCAGTTTCGTGTTTTTTTTTTTGCTTGAAATGCGAGAATTATAACGAACCATGTAACTTCCTCGTCTCCTGGTGCATTTGTCGTCCTTTTTTGTATCGTCTTTGAGGTTCCGAGAGCTGGGATTTTTGACATGTCGATTGTACGTGGCAACGCAATGATTTTCGACTTCGAGAAGATTTTCCATGGATCTTCTGGTTTGTCGTGAAGAATTTTTGGGATTGCTTTTGACGCGGTTGCCATTCTCGTCGTTGTATTCCTCCCATTCGCTCATTTCGCTTCTGACATCTTCGAGGGAGCGTGTACGTCCGACCGAGCAAGTGCAAGGCGGGACGCTGCTCCGTCCGGCTCCTCCGTTGGACGAGCTTTTCGTACGAGATCGTGGTTTTTCCATGAGCATCATTCTCGGACCAACGGCGACTGGTTGAGGTACTTGGAGGGTTGTCAATGCTTGCGGGGGTGGCGGCAATGCGTTTCGATACATCGGAGCCAAATAATAACAATCACGAGGCTTGTTGGTGCCAAAACGTGCGGGGAGGTAATTGTAGTCGTGGCTTGGTATTTGAGGCCCGATCCACTGGGTCAGAGTCTCGATTGGCACTGGACGATAGCAGAACGATGGTCCCCGTGAATTCGGATGATTACGATACATGGCCGGCCATGGTCGATGCTTCGGGTCTCCCATAAAACGAGGATCCATTCGTGGATCTAAAATCCTAATGTCACCCATTTTCATGCCACGTTTTTTCTCTTTGCCACGATCTCGGACCGGCTGATTCCTATGCGTTGGGCAGAATTTCCACGAGACCCGTTTTTTCGATTTTTTCTTAATTTTCAACGATTTTTCCAGCGTCGAAATAGTTGACTTTCTTTTTTCTATTCGAGGCTGACTCGTGATTGTAATTTTTGCAGCTTCGAAAATGGGGCTGCACGTGACATTTTCTTTCGATACGAAATTTATTCGAAATGACGAAAATTAATTTTCTTATCGATCGATCCCGAAATGATTTTTTTTTTGAGAAATGTCTCAGGATTTTCAAAAACTAAGCGACAAATTACTGCAACGTTTTTCCTTTCGAAATGCCGAGTGAATTTTTTCTCGAATCAACTCAACAGCATTCTGTTCGCAACTTTATGACGCGGCAACCAGTTTTTTTAAGGCGATAGTGTGGGAGAGATGAATTTCTCGCGCCGATGCGTGCGATTCTCGCGGGAAAAAGTGAAAAGAAATTTCGAGAGTGAAGTCGCGACTCTCATGCCACAGACACACACGCACCCGCGCAGCACAAGGATTAAAAACACCGACACAATAACGCAACAAAAACCTCAAACAAACGAAGCTCGTCCGTGCGAGACGAGGCTGATCACAAACTCTCAAAACCGAAATTTCTCGTTCAACGATTTTCACCACTTTCCAAGTCCGATAATGCGCGACGCCAACATTTCGATCATTGATCGAAAATCCGATGACACAATTGACTTTCGATACGAACAAAATAAATCCACAAAATTCGGAAAATAAAGCGCACAAAATGCCGTCACGAATGAATTTCAACGCGATTTTCAATCTCAATTAATCTCAACGATTTTCAATTAATTTTAAACAATCTTCATCCTCAGTTTTTACACACTTTTGATCGTATTTTTTTATGATTTCAATTATTGCTCAACTCGCTGATAAAATTACAACGAAGCTAAGTGGAAAATGAGAGACTGAGAGGAAACAGCAAAACCGCGACTAAACCGTGCACGTCTGAGCGCAGCAAACGAGTGTGTAGTCTACAAACGTTCTCGGCGAGTGACTTGAGGCAGACGAGGTGCGACCCACTTCTTCACGAACGAAACTTCATCCCCCACTCTTGTTACACACACCATACAATTTTAATCCGCGATCCCATGACGATCTTTTTATTCTTATTATATGGCTGCTGCATGATATTCACATATTTCGTATATAATTTATATATTTCTCCATATTTAACGATAAACGTGTATACAGAGAGGCAAAAAACAACAAAACGACAGCTTTGAAAAATCAAACTCATGCAAATTAAAGTTTGAGGCAACGTCGTTGTCCATCAAACGTTTACTTTGTTCATAAAATGTTCGATAAATAAATTGGATTGTAAATTATTAAATTCGTTATTTCGGTTTATCGGTCAAATTTTTTTTTTCATTCGCCAATTTGTAAATTTTGTTTAAAATTATGTCAAAATTTGATCAAATTTCGGGCTTGATTTTCATTTTCATTTCACTTTAAAATTTCCTGACTGAAATTAATTCGGTTTTGCTTCCCACGATAAATTTTCATGAAACGGTTCAATAAATCTTGCAAATATTTATTTCCCTCGTGAGAATAGTTGATTTTTAGCTGTCGTTGGATTTAAAATGTCGAAATGGGCAAATGAATAAGTGAAAAAATAAATAAACAATAAGAACAATAATGACAAGCTGGGCGAACAAATCGAGCGGGGTTTACCAATTTATTGCCATGTGTATTAAGTAGCAGTACGAGAGAATAAAGGAAAATAAAATTTATATAGAATTTAATAGGAGGAGGTAAAAAGAACGTCAGTGTGCTCGCTTTCACTGCTGCTGCAGTGTGAAAGATGATGAACTGCGTCCTGGATATAGACATTTTCCATGCTTACTTTGAGTCTCGAGGCACGAATTTAACTGCGAAATAAACCCGTTATTGCAGGAAGGAAGTCTTTTATCGATCATTCGATCGTTGATGCAAAAATAATTATTATGATATTGCATTCATGAATAAAAATAAAAAGAATAATGAATGAATAATTGTGTTTGTAATAGAATCTCGAATTGCATTGAAACGATGATCCTGAAGTTTCGATCGTTGGAATGCAACGAAATTCTGTCATTTTTTCAGCAGAGCCAATAATTATTATTGAATACTTGGTCCGGCCAATAAAACGATTAAAAAACTCAATCGACTCAAAAAATTGGCACGATTTTCAAAATTCAATAAATAATCAATAGAAAAAATGTTGTTCGTTGAATCTCAACGTTGCAGACTTCATATTGAAACGAGAATGGATTCGAAAACAAATAAAATGTGCATTTTCGTGAATCGTTGAAAAATTTCGTGATTTCTAAATTTTCTGAATTTTTTTTCGTTTTTTATTCAAGAACCGAGCAAGGAAAGCCAAAAAAACGATTTTCATTGACGGTGAAGCTGCGGGGAACGACATGGCAAAAAAAATGCTCTGTCATGGCATGGCTTATAAATAAATAATTGAAAGGAGTGTCGTAGACAGGAAAACGTCTCCAGCATCCTTTCCAAGCCGGATATCAAGCAAGGCAAATCTCCGATATTTTTAAGCATCGGTTGCTTTCATTTTAATGATTGTGTTTAAGAAAAACAAAATAGCATTGCTACACGCGAAGGCAAAGTGAATCGCAGTGGCACGTGCTTGTACTTTCAAGAATTCCGTCATTGGAAACTGTCGTTGGACCACATTTTTAAATACATCCCTACAGGACACATACAAGTTTCGTATCGCCCCTTATTGCTGCTTTCTCCGATACGCCCCGTTAATAATTCACGACGATGGTGTAGCCATTTTTTTTTTATCACATTTTAATGTTGTCCGGAATCGTGAGCCTTTTATCGTTGCAAACATTTTTTAATACGGTCATTTAACATTTTATAATTACTGTTTTATTGTCATCTGGTTCGACAGACAACCAGAAACCAGTCGCGAGGCATTTTTCGAAATGAACTGGCCCAAAAATACGTCAGGAAACTGAAAAACTTACTGAATTTTCCTTATCAAGCGCGACTCTCAAGCAATTTTTCAATAAATATTTATACAACGATGAGCATTGAAAAAAAAACCAGAAAATTCAAAGTTTCGTGAAAAAAAAACAAAACATTGCAAAATTCCATGACGTTGACGTTTGCATCGTTGGGATGCAACGAAATTCGTTTATTTTGTAACAAAATTCAAAAAAAATTCAAAAAAAAAGACTCTTCAATAAAAATGAGTATTTTTCGTTGCATTCCAACGTTGCAAACTGCAGCCTCATAAAATTCCGTGTTTCCTGTAATCGTTTCAACGGAAATAGCGAATAAGAACGACGTTTCTTTGGCAAGAAAAAAACGTAATAAACAAGCAATCACAGGCACTCAATCAACGTGTTGCGAGAGATAAGAGTAATTTTTTCATTTATTTTTATAATGAAGGTAAAAAAAAGCAAAATAATAAATTTCAGGTTTGCTGAGAGATCGTTTCAATGGGAGAGAGAAATAGGAGCAAAAGACGTACATCCTCGAACGAGTAAATCGTTCGAAAGTGTATCAAATACTATATAATTTGGTGTTTCATTGAGAGGAATTCAACGAGTGTGTATGTACACAAGTGTAGAAATGTTGATAGATCGAAATATCGATCACGAGGATCTTTCGAAAGGGAGTGAGTGGAAATGGGTCGAGAAGGATATAATCGCGAGATATCGAGATGGTTATGACAGCGGCAGGGGAATCTTGTATAAAATCGCCAGCTAATGTCCACTTTGGGAATGTATCAATAGCTGAGGGGCAAAAGGGCGTAACTCGTGTCACACGAAGCGATAAATCGCGTGGGTTAGGATCGATCGGTTTTTTGCAGCGTTTCTCGCGATCTGGAAACACACAAACGGGCAGGATCGATATGCATGTGGCCGGGACGAGGTTTTAGAGAAAGTATAAACGTCGCGATCTCGTTGGGGACATTACGGAAGATGCAAATTGCCCGGATCCGGTCTCAGGGATCACGATACATCAGCGCGAAATAGTCGGTGAATGGGAAAGCAAAGTTTTCCCCGATAGCGACAAAAATTCCAGTTGGGTGACCGGGACTGGGGAAAATTTTAAATAAAACCAAAGAGACCGATCGTCATTCGATAGTTCAAGTTTCGATGGAAAGGTGGCTCGAAAGTTGTGTGAAGAAAATATTCAGATTTTCAATGAAAAAAAAAGAATTCCATGCAAAATGAATTCGGCGATAAATTCGATGAGAAATTTCGAGGTCCACCAAAGGTTTTGTAATTGACGCTGAAGGAGGAGGAACTTGTTAACCGACTTTCCTCCGGTGGATTTTAATCCAGTCGAGCCTGCGTCGCCATATTTGCTTGTTTTTATTATTATCGTTATTATCATTATTGAAAAGACCCGAAAGACCTGTCGGGAGTGATGAAAAAATGACCCGGAACTCTGAGACGTTGAAAAGTAAAAATAAACATTGCAAATTTCGTTATTGGTCGCCAATTAAAATGTTTAACAAACAATTATTATGGAAAAATTAGTGAAACAAGTTTTCCACGAATCTTACGATCGTGGATAAGAAAAACGTTGCGAAGGATCGTTAAATCAGTTGACGTCGACGTGAGCCAAGAAAAATACTTTTTAGACGTAATTGTTTAAAAAAATTGCAGGGTGTCGTTAGTTCGGTCATCGTATTAACATAATAGCCGCGCGATTTGCACATATTTTCTTGTTCAAATTGTTTTTTCCATTTCCATCGTCGTCTTTTGCACCAAGTAGAATATTTTTAAGTCTATTTTAGTACATTGCAAAGTTGGACAGTTTACGAACGCGATTATTCGTAATGAATAGCGTGAGCGCGTTTTTGAGTCGCGACCGATATGATGGATCATCGACGAGAATGAATCAAGGGGAAAAAAAACGACGCAGACTCACAAAAGTGTTTGGGGCCATAGAGAAGGAGAAAGGAAACTGTTGGACCAAAGTAGTCAAGGCGGTTGAACACACTTAAGCTCCCCCCTTAAGGCGCTTTATGCTCGACGAACTCGAACTTTTCATTCCTACAAATTCAACGAGAATACATTTCTGTATACGCGTAAAAATAGCAACAGGATCGTAAGCACAAAATGTACGTGCGCGGTATCCCGCAATAGAAAACATCGTCAAGTGGATAAAAATTCGGCTTGAAATGAAACGGCTCTTGTGTCTTTATTCTTTCTCACAATCGTGCTTCTTTCCGCAAGGAGAAACACGTGAAAGCCTCTGCGCGCAGGCATGTGAAGGAAGCTTCACATCTTTATAGGCATCGACGCTGATAAACAACCATTTCAATTGCATAAATTTCACACCCACGAGATTCCAATAAACAAATAAATCGATGGCGAATTGGGAGAAAAATTTTGGTCCCTAAAAATGCAAACGTTGCAAAGTTTGCAACGTTGGAATGCAACGAAAAATATTTGAATTTATCGATGATTCGTTTAATTTTCAAGCCAATGTGCTTTTCCAGTGGCAAAAATCGATCATTTTATCGTCGTAATTACATTTTGCGCTTGAATAATTATTTTTGCTAAAGATAGAGAAGAATTTCGTTGCCAAACTTCAGAGTCATTCCCTAAACGCACATTCTTCGGTAAAAACCAGTTCATGATCCACTTGAATTGTTTTCCGATTTTATTCGACACCGTACTCCAATAAATTCATTTGTAATTTCTAATTTTTTCATACTATTCGTGTAATTTGTAAAAATGAAGGTTAAAGTAAAAAAAGGAGGTCGCTCGGGACCTGGACGATCCCTTGGCCCTCGAATACTGCGATGGGACAGAAAGGCTGTGCGTCCCAGAAGTCGAGGATCCAAGTGGAGTTTGAGTGAAAGTTTGAACGATCGAGAATATCAAAAAAATTCGAAAATCTTTGTGAAAAAAAAACTAATAATAATAAAGATTGATGAATAATTATTATAAATGATGATTGTGAGCATAAAGATTTGAACAGTCGCAATGAAATGGTTAATCTTACGCTCCTGATTCGTAGATTAATTGATATATGAGGCGTAATAAAAAAATGAGAAAATCTATGGAGCGACGAGATGAGATTATTCGTCTGGAACGAAAGAGATCACGGTGTAAAAGGATTTTTGTTCTTTGAAATAGAAACATGGACGAACTAGGCTGAAGAGGAAATTTCCTGTAGTTTTATTATCAATTTCTATGAAAGTGGAGACGTTGATCGATCTATGATTAATTTTCACTGACGTTGTAATTTGCCTGATGCTGCAAAGTTATTCGACATTGACACATCCAGCACTTTCATTTATCCTGGAAAAACTAAACTCCGATGTTCACGTTGGCGTTGATAGGAAAATTTCTCAAAAAAGTCGTCGAAATTGATTGGAATCGTAAAAAAAATGGATCATTCGCAATTAAAATGAAAAAAATGAACGAGCATCAAACTGCTCGAACGTTTGATAAAAAGATCGCGAACTCGGTCGCGCGTTATTCGAGCATCGACCGCGGATAAAATCGTTCGTCGATCGTGTAGATCAGTCGGTAAATGAGGAATCTTTACGTTTTCGCTCATGAGGAAACGTGGCTCGAGATGCACCGTGATATTTTATCTCAGAAGGTAATTTTCGAGGATTGAAAATTACTGAGAACTACGATACCGATCGGGACACAAACATTCCAGGCAACTTTTCGGTTCACTTCGCTTTTTTGCTCCGCGACAACTCGAGTGACGGCGATTTTACATTTCAATTAAATTTTTCTTCACACGTGGCTGGTTCATCGATATTTCCGAGTCGTACCACGTGAGAAATATTATTTATGAATAAAATCTACAACGAGCCTTCGACACAAGATTGACGGAAGGAAAACATGAGCCATTATTGCGAAATACCATAAATTATTGGGCGGCGTTTCGAGTCTATCGATTGACTTGCTCGCTCAACGAAATTTTCGAGTAATATTTCGGAATAATTTTTGTCAACAGCCACACTCTCATTATTATCATCATTATTATACTTTTTCCCATGACTCTGAAGTTTGCATCGTTGGAATGCAACGAAATTATTTTTTTCAGTCTTTGGCAAAAATAATTATTTAAATGCATAACTCTGAAGTTTGCATCGTTGGAATGCAACGAAATTCTTTTTTGTTTTTGGCAAAAGTAATTATTCGAGTGCAGAATCGTATTACGATGATAAAATGATCGATTTTTGCCACCCGAAAAGCATATTGACTCGAAAAGTTTGGATGACATTGAAAATTGAACGAATCATCAATAAAATCAAATATTTTTCGTTGCATTCCAACGTTGCAAACTTCAGCATCGTATTTTATTATTTCGTGGACGATTTTTTTTGCGTCGATATTCATGGCTAATCGGACAAATTTGAAAAATCCTCTTTCGTCTGGATTTTCTACACTTTTGTGCGTGTATTTTGAAAGTACAGTGAGGCATAAATCCGGAGGACAGATTTTAAGGACGATGTAGGGTGAACGATTAAACGAAACGAGCGTCAATAAATTAGTCCACGGCAGGCGGATCACGTAGTGCCATTCACTTTGAGCTACGCACGAATGTCCACACACGAGAGAATTTTAACAGAAAAAAAGGAGGCTGAAACTTTTGGAATTTGTGTGAGCGTGCTGTTCGCATTGCACGTCGATCTTGTCAAACTGGAAAGCATTCCAAATCGTCGAGCGAAAAGACCTTCGATGACGAACGATCGTGTAGTATTCACGCAATGGCGCCAATTTTTCAAACGACCAGACACGTTACAGCTTGATGAATATAAATACGAAGCTCGGGAACCGAATCACTCGAGCAACGAAAACTCGTCGTATAATAATCATTTCGCTCTTGTGTAAAATCCAGGAAGGAACAAAAAAGACGTCACTGCTGCTCATATCCGCGACTGTTGAAACTTTCACCGAAACGTAACGCGCGCGTGGGTGCACCGCCCGAGTTGTTACATTATGTACTTGTAACGCCGAATAATGAGATCGCCTATTGTTTGAAAACCAGAAAATCTAGACAAACACTCGAATTTGGTGAGCGTGACAAAAAGAAAATTTTCAACATTCACCCAAAAACAAATAAACTTGAGCGTCGACTGGCTCCGTATGAAGATTTTCGTTTTTATCAACTGCAAGACCAACAAATCGAAATGATTTTACGAATAAAATGATTCATTTGCTTAGGAATGAAAATTATTTTTGACGTTATTTTAACGGAATCGATTTCTTACTGAAAAAAATGAAATTTTAATGTTTTTTGTCAAACTTTTTTCAAGGGCGGACAAACTATTTGCCAACCGCGTGAACTTTGGACGATTTTCTTCATCGGGAATTGTACGATTATTGAGAAAAAAATAGAGTCGAAAAACGTCAATTGCGTAGTGGGAATTATAAATTTGCAAAGGAGCCTGGACAATTAGAGCCTGGAAATTTACAGTAACTGAATCGTGCTGAGAATGAAAAGTGGTCCAGATGGAGATTAAACGTAAAAACAATAATCGAGATAAAAAAAAGTGAGAAAAACTTTACTTGAAAGTCAAGACTCTCGAGACTGTCGGCATGCTCGTGGCCATAACCTCGGCTTCGCTGGAGTATGTACGGTATCAGTCCTTTCGAAGAACAGGGCAAACCCCGCATTGTGCGTCACCGAAATATTAAAAACGAAATAATTTCGAAAAAAGACAAAATTTGTTTGAAAATTTTGCAATTTATTGAAAATGCACTTGGAATGGCTCGGAAATGACACCGAGGCGGGGAAACACTGCGGATGAATAAAAAATGGGGTCGCGAAGGGACTTTTGTGTGAAGCGAATCGAGAGCGATTTGATGGAAATCGAGGGATTTTGCGCGTATTTTTTTGGAACGAAATTTCGCGGCTTACGATCGCGTGTGTCGAGGTCCGACTTGGTAAAACTTGCGCGTGTGTTTGGGCAGCTTGCCGCGGTTACAGAGCGCCGTGCAGAACTCTCGAGGCAGCAGACTCGGCGGTAAAGACAACTTTCCATTTCTATTACGATGCTGAGTTTACAACGGCGAGGAGAGAGAACGAGGCAAAAGCCCACAGGACTCCCACTTGAATTTAACACGCGTTTCTTCATATCGCCGCGTGTGCGCGAGTTATTTCGTGTATTTATTTGTAGGTGAATGGCATTTTCGTGTGTGCGTTTTACTGGGAGATGGAAAACGGGAGAATCTGAGCGCGACGACGAGATCAACAAGATGGGGACAATTTTACGCTCGCCGGATAAACTCATGGGCTCCGAATTAAGCTAACCGTGAATTTGCCATTTTTTAATTCAAGACGTTCGAGGCTTTGAGTCGCTTCCCTCGCGTGCAAAATCGATTTTTCCCTTTCCACCAAATTCTTTTGACGATGAATAATTTTTATCGATTTTTCGACAACATTTTATCAATGCAGAACTCAAAAAATGGCAAAATTTCTCTTTTTACAGACAGAGCGACGTTTTTACGACGACGCTATAAAATTAGCCAAGACAAATGAGCAAGTGCATTTAAAAAATTTCTCAACTCGAACAACAACAAGAAAAGCGAAACAAAGGAGTGAAAACAAGAAAATAAAAAGAGCGATAATAAGACTGACGTTTAAAATACACCGTTGCGCGGGTGAAAAATGGACGGCAATTATTTTTGAAAAAGCAGCGCCACTTGAAATTGCGCGCTGCGCTCATTTACTTTTTCACTTGTTGCATTTTAATATTTTCCAATTGAAAAACTCGCGTTATTGGAATATTTTCTGCGACAAGTTGGTTGCGCAATTTTTTAATTTCGTTACACGTGCAAACGTCGTGCAATTCGCGAATATCTTGAATATCTTGAAAACATAAATTTAGTCGGCGGGTCTCGAGAGCTCTCGACGCAGGTGAGCAAGATTAAGGAGTCGATCAAACTTCGATAATCTCGAGTGAAAGTCGGAAGAAATTTATTTCAAAAAATACGCAAACACTTTGATGTGTACGAATAATAAATAAATAAAAAAAACTCGTAATTCAAAGTTACAATTACGCAAGTTCCCATAATTAACTGAGTTGTAAGCCTGAGAATGATAAATTGTTGTTATCGATCAAGATAAGAACGAAAGAAAAAAAAATAAGAAGCAAAAAGAAATTCGCGTTCTAAAAAGTTCGTAAAATTCGAAAAACGATCACGTTTTTTGCTTTTATTTGCTTTTCGTATCGTGGAATGGACGCTAATCAACTCCACAAACTTGTCTCTCGCGATTCGGGAAAACTTTTCTGTTTCCCGATCGTTCATGAATGACAAATACTTCCTCGTTTTATTTCTTTCCGAAAAGCCTCTCGCCCCAAGTCAATACTTGGTTGGGGTGACCATTTAGCCATGTTGAGACTCACGTATCAAACGCTGAGGGGCGGAGGCGATTATTCTGAGTTTCTGATCGTCTTGATCAACGAAATCTCAACGGAATTTGCATCGCTCGGGGAAATGTATCGCAGGAAATGATCCTGAAGTTTCCATCGTTGGAATGCAACGAAATTCTGTTATTTCTTCAGCACAGCCAATAATAATTATTGAATAAACCAACCAATAATATTTGAATAAACCGGCCAATAAAACGATTCTCTCTTGCGACCAAAAAACTCAATCGACTCGAAAAATTGCCAAGAATTTTAAAATTCGATAAATAATCAATAAAAAGAATGTTTTTCGTTGAATCTCAACGTTGCAAACTTCAGAGTCATTTGCAGGAAAGAATCGCTGGGGATTAAACTTCGAGGGCTCCAACAAATATTTCTCCGCAATAACAAAAAATGATCGCCGCACTTTAATAGTTTTGTTTTGGTCGTTGAAAAAGCGAATAAACTTTTGAAAAGACTTCGCCATTGATCGACAAAGTGACGTAATAATTTATACGAACTTTATGATTATTTTTGTCGTTGTTTATAATTGTTTAATTTGTTGACAAACCGAATAAACGATTGAAATGAAAAAAACTGCGTCATGCAGCAACAGCAATAGAGAATCGTGTTAAAATTTGTAATAATTGTTTCCTCAATGCCGTTGTTATTGTTTGTTTGGAGTAAATTTGTGTTGTTGGGTCTAATATTTTGAAATAACGGTACAGATGATATTCCGAATTGGTCAATCATCTCGGATGAGCGTGATCCACGCGAGTCTTGGAGTATACGCGTGCAGAACAAAACGGTACACGCGACAAGACACGTTTCGACTATTACTATAATACGATCATCGCCGCAGGGAATTTCGTACGGTCTTCGAACACGTAATAACAAACCACTCTTCCCTGCATACATGAGAGCAAAAAAAATGGATCGTTTTGGATTGGTAGTTTTTTAGTTTTGCCCTGAATACGCAGTGAGAATTGTTTCTACGATAATCGGTGGGAAAATGATGAGATTTGTACGTTAAATAAATAAAATGAGTTTCAATTTTTTTTTTCATTAAGATCGCGTGGAATGAGTGTCAAAAATGTTCACGACTCTCGGCAAAAATTCAATTCGTTCAGCATTCGAATGTCAACTTGCAGAATTTTGATTTTTTAATTGGAACCGAAAATTCCAATAAATCGAATTGTAAGAGAAACAGAAAACCAAAACCTTGGCGAATTTTTTTGAATGTCTTGCACGAGCTCGTGAGAAACAAGTTCGGAAAGAGATGAAAAAAAAAACTGACAATAAACCGGGCAGGCTTCATCGACTGGATGTCGTAATTTCGGGATTTTTGTCACTCGTGCCAGACAACACGAAGGAAAATTCGAGACACCTATTTTATCGCCCGATGGTAATAAAAGCTGGAAATTACAGTCATGAGAATTCATTTGCTCGTCTCTTTCTCCTTGCCCAGGAATATGGAGAAAAAAACGGCTGAGATCGGATCTACAGGGTGGACCGAACAAGAAATTCCATATGTAAAAGTTTTTTGCCAATTCGAATTTGCCTTTAATCGAGAATTTTGGTGACGTAAATTGATTCGCTGTCGATACAGAATTTTGGAGGCTGCAAAATGGCAAGAAATTGCCATTTCAATTACTTTCAATTCAGTATCGCTAGATTTTTGCTCAGTGTCAAATTGACCCGAGCAAGCTGGAGAAAAAAATAATTTTTTCGATTTCATGTTAAATAATGCCGAAAATAATTCCAGGGAAAAGGAATAAGAGAAAATAAAGAGTTGGAATTCTTGTTGAAACGTTAACTCACAAGAGTAAATTTGCCGATGACGAATATCCAAGAAGATGAAACATTGCTGGTCACGTGGATGCAATGAGACATTGGAGACTCCCGGAAGTTAAATGTAAGCCTTTCTCTCTCGGTCACACATTCTCGCAATCGTTTTCACGTCTTTTTGTTGGCTTTGCGAGAGAGCAAAGCAATCACACATGTACGTACCAAGATACACACGTATAGCAACGTGTATAGCGAGTATGTACGAGACAAGCCAAGTTCGTTCACTCGTCACACATTTTTGCCCTGGAATCCCACGTGCTCGCATCCGGCGAACTTCGCCACGCTTTGCCAACGAGAATTCTATAGAAATATAAATTTCATTTCCACGCACAAACTTCATACGTGCGTCAAACTCTGTTCCGCGTTCGACAACAACGAATAAAACGTTAAAAAGTCTCAATTTTTTTGGATGGACGAAGTAAATCGAAATCGTAACCAAAAAGAGAAAAAGGCGAATTTTTTATTTAAATAGTCAAAATTGGTCCAAGTGGACCGAGACTTGAATTGTTTATTGTTGTTCCTGCGTTTGCCCATGCTTTGCGCATTTCACGAGCCCGTCCCCAGCAGCACTTGACAGTTTCTGATCCCAATCCTGCTGTGGGAGACCCCAGAGAGTTGTCCACAGCAGCCACAATCTTGCCCGCAAGGGACTACGAAACTGGAAATCTCGACTGTGTACAGAGATTTCGTGTGTGCGAGTTTCTGTCTCCAAGAACGTTGGAGATTCAATCTCTAGAAAATTCTATGGGGTTTGTAAAATCGCGCATGACCTCGATACCGCAATTTTTTCTGTGCAGCATGAAAAATAACCGAATCTACTTGCATTTGGTGTTAAAAGCTCGAAAGAACTTTTCCAGAGGCAAATTAGTCGCGTATGAGTCGATGTGTTCGTGGTGGAGGTAAAAGTCGTTGATTGTGCGGTTGTTGAAGAAGAAAATGTGCGAACAATGAGCAGTAAATGTCATAGTTCTAGGTCGTAACGTTGAAACATTATTTTCTTCGAATGCAGAGAGACTGTGGCCAAGGACTGTGCGACCAAAGTCTCTGTCGCGTTCGCAACGCGCGATGAGACTCGAAGAAAACGAGTCGAGAAATCGACCGAGACAACATTGCTTTACCGGATATATAGTTCGAGTGTAAACGTGCGAGATTGCAAATCCAACGCGATTTCACTCGACTTATCCGCAGACTAGAAAAAACGACACGACATTTTCGTGTTCATTCGATAATTGGCAAAATAAAAAAAAAATACTGATTTCGTATAAATTTATCTTCGATTAGTGATTAATCGAAATTTCGTAAATAAATTCATGTCGATGCGAGACAATAAATTGCAATAAAATGAATTGTATTCGCACGACGATGTCATTTGCACAGAAGCCTTTGAATAATCGTTCGTTTAATAAACAACAAATTATGGAATCGATCAATTTCCATGGCGTGACGTAATCAACTTGATTAATCGATGAGGATCGAGAATCTCAATAATTCTCGCACCTCTCGTGAGTGCATCGACGGAATTGAGTCTTTTTTAACACGATGCAAACGTTAGACGCGGCAGCTTTAAAAATACAAGTGCGGAAAAAAAATTCGAATGAAAAAACAAAACAGAGGAAAATGAGCCGGAGGCGATCGCAGTAGCCGCGAGCCATATCGAGTGTTACGAGCGTGGGTCGTGACTGCGACGTCGAGTATATTGAGACAAGCCCATTTCGTTGTGACAAGAATTGGCGATATTTCTGATTTCAGGATAAATGCAAAAGAGCGAGCGAGCGAGAGAGAGGAAGCGAAAAACTGAAATAAAATCGATGATGCTGATTTATTGTAATTATGCTGGCCGCAGAGTCAACAATGACGAAGTTTCATTTTCAGGGTCAGCATTGCCAGCATCCAGATAAATGAGTGGGTGAATTTAATCATCGAGTTTCCTAACCGGGAGACTGAGGCGAAGAAAAAATCCCGAAAAAAGCGACTTGACGATCGAAAAACTCGTGGCAAGTTAATGAGGGAAAAAAACAAGAAATAAATTCAGACGCGAATCAAAATTTCCTTCGAATCATATTCGGAATACGATTTGCGGATAAGGCGAAAAAATCGTGACATAATCGCGATTGTATCGTAAAATCTTAATGGCATGTTCGTACCCAGAAGTATCGGCGAAAATACGTAGCCTCGGACGTATCGAACCGTCCAAGATTAACGAGGGAACGTGTGGGTGGAAAGATGACTCCGAACGAACGAAACGAGGATCCTGATCGAACGGATGTAATCGATTCCCTGCCGGTAAACTGTGATCAGTGTTAAGTAAAAAACAAAACAAACAAACGCCTTAATGTGACACTAAAGACTCTTGTCGACCTGGTGAGCACACATTCGTGTTTACAGGCTGACAAAAAGCAATTTCACAAGATCGAGACTGATCCCTGGTTCTGGCATTGGTTTCTGAGGTGACTAAGCCCGATGCGTGACCCGCTATTGCCATGCACGGTAACGCGAATGACGTAAGTGCCTCTTGGAAGCAAAACTTGCGAGGGACAGGACCTCGAACGAAAGGAAATCTAACGCGTGAAACTTTTTTCACATTCATAAACGTACAGAGTTGCTCAAAGCCTTGAAAGTTCAGAGAAAATCTTAATTTTTTTCTTTCGTCGATAAAAAATGAAGAATAATTGGGAATTATTGATCGGAGTCGTAATCAACCCTAGAACGGTAAAGTGGGGTCCAAAACGACCCCAAGCGACTCGTTGTACCGGACTTTTGACCAATTTTTTTCACTCCAAGCAAAACTGCCCAAGGCTCTCGTGATTCTGCATTAAAAAACGAAAGGAATGAGCCGCTTCCAAAAATTAACATTGTGTTTCTAAAAAAAAAAATCAAACAATATTGAAAAGTATTGACTGGACGATAAAAATTATAATTATAGTATAGCAATAATGGAGGAATTTAAATTTTAACCCACGATATGGCACGTAAACTGATGCAAATAATGCATTTTATTCGCCATATTGCGATTTTTCGTAGAATTCAAAAAATATTTTGCCCATGGGATTTGAACAATTACTATCCAGTATTCTACAAAAAGTACAGTATAAAGAGTCACATTTTACTAATAACTTCGTGATGTTTTTCGCTATACTATGAAGATTCGTGTTATGCGTATAGTGGAATCTATTTATCCACTGAAGATTTATGCTATGCGTATAGTAATCAATCTGAAAATATAGCGTGTAATAGTAAAGAGAATAGTTTCAAATGTAATATGCAGGCATTATATTTTCTTAGTTGCGAATGCATGCACCATTTTTACTGTACGGTGTAAGAATCATTTTTACCCTTCCTTAACAAGAACTCTGAATCTAGCCGAACTGGCAGCAAACTGCTAGATTTTCTAGCATTGGCTCTTGGAATTTGAGGCCCCATTTTTCTTCGTGTGGAGATATGAATTGTTTTCAAATTTGGTAGAGAAAAAAGGTTACCGTTCTAGGGTTAAATCGATGTTTTGGCAGCGTATAGAGGTCCTTGAAGGTATTTCGTTTGGCAGTGGCAAAGGGAACGTGATCCAATTACCTTATAATTGTCGGTGGTGGTTGCCTCTTCCCAAATGGGATCATCCCATCCTCCGGAAGATCCGGAAGAGCCTCTACGACCCATGTCCCAAGAGTGTCTTTTAAGATTATCCAGAGAGTCGATAGAGAATCGTCGTTTGTCAAAGGATGGGCGTCTGTTGTTGGTGTAATAATTGTTGAATATTGGAGCGAGGAGTTTTGGATCATCTCTGCGGAGATTGCCATTGGATCCATGAAGGGCATCGCTTTTGAGTGTGACACTGAGATTACCACGAAGATTGCCATTGGATCCGGCCAGGCAGCTCTTGAGGCTGGTGGTGGAAGCGGCGCTGGTGGCGTTTAAACCAGCGCGAGTTGGACTGAGGCTGGATTTAAGATTGGCATGAGAGGAAGTGTTGGAAAGAGTGGAAAGATTATGGCCGACGTTGGAATTCAAGGAATCCCTGCGCTGTCCAGATCGCTGTAAGCTCGTCATTGATTTAGCGACATAGTCGCGTCGTAACGGAGAGTTGTAGCTCGTGATGGGATCCTTTTTCAAGGATCCCATGGACCGAGCGACCGGTTCGCGTCTGAGGGAATTGCCTGCGAGGCTATGGGCATAAGAATCCTTGCGAAAGTGATTGATAGTCCCTGTGGATGCTGCGAGAGGATTCCTGCGTAGAGTGTTGGGAAAGGTCGAGGGATGAACGTCGCGATTAGGTGGAGAGGCTGGAAGGCCCAACGAACTTCTGCGGCCCATCGTCGCCGCTGAATAATTCCAACTGTCTCTCCGTCCGATCGGCTCCTTACGAGGATTGAGGACGTTGCTCAGTGAGACTCTCCGATAAACGCAGTTCTCCTTGGCATGCTTACCATGAATCTCGCAGCATTTGTCCACTATTTTACGCTCAAGTTTTATATCTGGACTGCAAGTCCTTTGTTGTTGTTGCTCATGATCTTGCTCCAGTTTGACGTCCCTGAAAAGGGCCTCGAGACGTCTTATTGCGGCGTGTTGATTGACCGAGGACGACATTGTCGTAACACGTCGGCGTTCGGCTTTACAAAGTGCCTTGCAGTTCCCTCCTTGCCTCCTTATTTCTCCTTTTTTTATCTTTTTTCAATCTCAACTCAGGATTCAGGGACTTACAAAGGGCAAGAAATCTGCATAGCAGTTGCCCGGACACTTTCTTTGAAAATTTCGTTAAAACTGATCAACACTGCGTGACACTATTTTCGATTTTGACTCATTTGAGTTCGAGTTGCGCGTAATTGTTTGCTTTTTAAAAAGAATGCGAAAGGAGCGAGTTTGCAAAGTGGATTATCGAAACGATCGCGATGATATTGTAACTGGTAACATTTGTGAAGCTCGTATGCGTCTTAACACGCGTCCGATGAGGCACTGTGGCTTATCCGAACGCGAACGATGAACGTGTACGAGGGATCGACAGACAGAGAAAGAGAGAGAGAGTGAGAGAGGGATTCCAGGGGGGCCAGCGTACTCGACAGAGTTCTCCAGTAATTCTTCCGTCTCTCTCTTAATCTCCCTCTCCCCCGGGCGAGTTTCCCCACCCATCAGCGCGGTAGGACACACCAGCGGCAAGAAGTCACCGCTGACGGCAACTTAGCGCAAAACCAACGCAAGCTCTCCATATTAGGTCAAACTTGTCGCTTTGTCGCGCGCGCGAAACTGCTGCGGAGTTAGTGGAGAAACAACGCAACAGCATCAACAACAATTCCGCGTGAAAACGACTACGGAGATCGCCATAATAACGAAACTGGTAACGCGATTATCATTTCGTTCCGAGAGCCCGGAATGGGCCATTTTTTAATGCAATTTTGCTGGTGGGTGGTTCCGAAGCAATTTCGACCTTCGGAACTCCCTTCGAGTAGTTTCAACGTCTTTTCGTCGTTTGGAACGGTCCAGTTCGAAGGTCGCGGATAATTGAGTTGAAAAATCGGAGAGAACAAGAGAGTCCAAGGCCCACGAGACGTCCAGGGCCTTTTCCACTCAGCCCCTGAACCTCTCGCAACCAAAAACCGTCCCCAACTGCAAAGTATTCCAGAAGGAATTTCCCTGAACGATTTGCAGTGCTAGGGAGCTCAAGCAGCGTCGGGTTTACGTCTCGAGAGAATGACCGACTTTCGGATCATCTCAGGGACCCACAAGCGATGCCCCACCATGAGGTAACGGGGCCTGCTATCCCTGAAGCACGACAACGACACGCTCCACACGTGGGAGCGAGATCCAACCACCTTGATATAATGTACTCGCGAAAGTTGGGAGCAAAAGGGAGGGAGTCGACACGAGAATGCGCGAGTTCATAATAAAAGCCAACAGGCAAATTCCTCAAGCGAAAGGCCCTCGCACGCGCTTTTGTTTATTGCTAGACTCGTTGCTATTTTACCCGCGGTAGGTAAAAATTCTCTTTCCAACTTTATTACCTCGCGAGTTAATGCAAATTGCAGTTATTCCAGTTCTACACGTATCATCCGGTTAATTGCCGGTACACCGTGCGCTAACTTTACACACGTCGCATTATACTCCATACCAGGTCGATAAAATCCTCGTATTCATCACGAGATGGCGATATCTTCGCTCTAGAGCTAGTCAACCGCGGTTGAGAGCGATTTTTGCGGATCTACGGACGAAAAAATGTCAATCCATGGTATTCCGGAAGGTTACGGAATAATTAAACGTTTGTACTTGACAGTCGACGAAACCCAAAAAATCTTCCTACCGACTTGTTAATCGTATCAAAATGATTTTTAATGAACTACAAACAATTGCAAATGACTTTGAAGTGAACTCTTCAATAATGCGCTATAAAGAAATCGATTTTTGCAACTCTATTCTGGCTGAAATAATTCGTCAATAGACTTTAAGGTAGTATACATCCCGGACAGTCCAACGCAAAAGTGAACATCATTTTAGTGTCTTGAATAACCGATTTCTTTTGGAAATACATGAATTCAAACGTTATTAACAGCCTCGCGCAAAATCAAATATAATTTGAGAACCTTGAATAACTGATTTCTGTTTGGAAACCCATAAATTAAACCATTATTAGTTTTCTGTAATCGAAAACTTTTGCGCACGCTTGTACACTGCCTTCACCAACACTTAGAAACTTTGTGTGTATGTTGCCTACTTGGCTGGGCCAGCCGTGAAAACCCGCTCGGCCGACCAAATTTCAGCGTGTTTTCCAAACTTTGAAAATTCATATTTCAGAAAGTGTGTTGTAAAATGTGACTCTTTATTTTTTTTAACATCCTGAAGGACTTGTTTGTGACTTCCTATTTTTTTATCGTTTTCTGTCTCAGTGTTTTTTAAGTACAAATTCATCTATGAGAAATCGTGTCAAGTGCCCTATGCGAAGCGTGTTAAAAAAGCCATTTTCAATTGCAAATATCTCCGTAACGAGATGGTCATTGAAGTTAAAATTTCACCAACTTGTACTGGATGTCGTAAACAATATTCGAGTGAAAAATCAAAATATTCTGTCTCAAACTGTTTTTTGCATGTACTACCTTAAGTACGAAACTGTGACAACTTATGAAATGACGCTGGAAGACAATGAAAAGCGTCAGTAAAAGGCACAACTGAGATGTCAGTATCTCGTTACACGAGGATTGAGAGACTCTCGTCTTTCCTAGTCTCTCTCTCTCTCTCTCTCTCGCTCCCTTTCGTTTACTAGAGACACCCACGAAACATCAGAGTTTCTGGTTCACCTTGGCGGTGCCGAATGATCGTGAATGCACAAGAGCTCTGATAGTTGTGCACCTGATGGCATTCAAATGCACGGAGGATGTTCTTTGACGACTGGGAGACGTGATTCCGAACAATAGCGTGTTTTATGACAATTTCGTCACACACAAAAGAAAATTTCGTTGGAAAAGATCGTTATTTTGTTGCATACAATAAAATCATAAAAATGTTGCCACTGCAGCATTCAATATTCTAGGAATTTTATTAAAAAGTAAAGTTTTGACATCCAATCGCAAATTTACTGAGAATTCCCATAGAAATAAAAAATGTTGTCAAAATTACGAAAATTTTCAAATTATCCAATTATCAGTTCACCGTGTTCAACAAAATATCGACGTTTTTCGACAAAATTTAATTTTCATTGCAAATTGTACGGAGATCAAACGGAAAGACGACCAAGAAGAAACCCAAAAAACTCGGCGAAGAAATGAGGGAACGAGAGGAAAGGAAATTCCCGAAAATTGCTCGGTAAAGACTGAGAATTGAAAAAAAAAAACGATAATCAGTTCGCAAGATCCCGGCAAAAATCTAAAGCCCAAGTAATTCATCATGCAATTGATTCTTCGTGTAGAAAAATATCGAAAAATGAGAGAAAAAAATGCACAATGTGTTGGATTCTCGACAGAGTTATGTCCCATGACGTCATCGCTCGTAAATCGTGAAAAATCGTGCAAGAACGCCCGCGCATCGCCATTTTCGGAAGGCTATCGAGGAAAATTGAGGAAAATAAACGTCTCGAGGAAGATTCAATCGATTTTAGTGTGCACAGAAGAAAAAATTACGAGGAATCATCTGCAGGCGGTTTCGAGAATAAAACATGCGATCATTCCGTCATCGACGACGTAATTACTTGACGATATGCAAAAGACAAAAATCATAAAAGATTCGAGCCTCAAATTGATCAAATGTTCGATAAAAAGAAATAGAAATGATTGAATTTATGACTCTGAAATTTGCAACGTTGAGATTCAACGAAAAACATTTTTTCTATTGATTATTTATTGAATTTTGAGTATCGTAGCAATTTTTTGAGTCGATTGAGTTTTTTGGTCGCAAGAGAGCATCGTTTTATTGTCCGGACCAAATATTGGATAATAATTATTTGCTCTACTGAAAAAATAACAGAATTTCGTTGCATTCCAACGATGCAAACTTTAGGATCATTTGAATTTGCTAATTTTTGCTCCGTTCGAAATTTCGATGGAATTTAAACGGAAAATGAAATGAATTTACGGATTTTTAAGGTTCGCCGTAATATAAAAAAATGCCGGTGACTGTTGCGTCATGAAAGTCACGCGCCAAATTAGCAACAAACGTGTCTAATTAAGTGTGTTCTGATTAAAAATAACAGACAATCGGTATTGCCTTTAAGAAAGAGTTTCGGTGTCCATGACACGAAGAATCGCGTATAGTGAGTCAGTCACGATACAAATTTGTCAAGTGTGGCAAGTGTATTCGTGTGATTGCCTTAATAAACTTGATCCACGAGCCCATAAAAAGATAAAACGTCTGGATAAGAGAGGATTTGTTATTCGCATCGCAAGAATCTTATAAAAGGAACCGAATAAAAAAAAAATGAGAACAAAAATTCCGTAACAAGAAACACGTAATTCCATATAAATGGAAAAACGAGAGAGAAAAAACAACAAGAGAGACTTGAAGGATTTTCGTGTTATCGATCGTATCGTCTGCGATGATTCATCTGTATCGTTCTCGTACGAGACTCCAATTTTCTTCGCAACAATCCCGTTCCCCATACCGATGAAGCTCGCGGAATGGAGCAAAGGCAAAAAATGCACACGACGTTTTTCGATGACTCTGAAGTTTGCATCGTTGCAATGCAACGAAATTCGTTTTTTATCGTTGGCAAAAAAATTATTTAAATGGAAAATGTAATTGCGATGATGGATCAATGATCGATTTTTGCCACCCGAAAAGCATATTGGCTCGAAAAATTTGGATGACATTGAAAATTGAACGAATTATCAATAAAATAAAATATTTTTCGTTGCATTCCAACGTTGCAAACTTCAGCATCATCGTTTTTCGGCATTTAGAAACGCCAAATGAGGCAACTGAATTCTCAATTGCCCGATGATTCGTAATTGATAGAAAAATTAATGAATCGTCGACAAAATTCAATCGTTTTTTCCGGCTGGACAATTAATCGTAATAAAAAAAAATATTCCAACAAGTTGACACAAAAATGGAATGACGATAATTTCAGTAATTACGACCATGAGGCAACGCTTTTTTTTCAACGTTTTCGACGACCGAACGTAATCTCGGTGTATGCGAACGGAAGTTGGCCTATGTTGGTTTTTTTTTGCACCGTTGTTACAGCATGACGCGATTGGTGCGTATGAAAATCGCGCGATAAGCTGTTATAACTCGATGGCTCGTTTCATGTCAATTTTTTTTTCAATTTTTTTTCTTCCGTTTGCTTTTTTACTAGTTTTTTTTTACGCGATCCGCATCACTTATTTGTGCGAAGTTTCCGTGAACGAGGCGCACAAAGAGGTCCTTACAGATGCAAATGGCGAAGAGTTGCGACACCGGTATCGTTGTCTCATCGAGTTTATCGTTTCGTTCGTGTCGTGGCAAAATATTGACGTCCACGCGATTTATTTTCTCATCTCCGAGCGCAAAGGTCAATTTTTATTTTCCCTGATCATCGTTTTTAACGTTCAATCCTGTTTTTTTTGTGCCTTCGAAAAATTGGTCGAAAAAAAACGATCAGGAGGCCGGAAGGAATAATTTGGCGCGCATCGAATCGAACGACGCTCGAGTCGCATCGAGTGGGATCGCGATGATCGCCCTTAATTCCAATCAGCCCAATTACCACCAATTATTCTCAATTTTTGCTCTCTCTCCCTTGGAAAATCGAGCGATTGGAAAAAGAGAATGAAAAAAAAGCAAACTATTGACGATTATGCTTTAATATTGATCGATCGTTGCTCATTTGTCAGTCCGATTAATGAGCACATTGTTTGCGGAGAGACTGCGAGCGAGCACGAGTCAGAGCGTTCCGCTCGAGACTCGTGTGATTATTGTTTGTCAAGAGGAAATGGGAACGTCGCAACTGGACGAATAATCGTTTCGGAAAAGTGCGACAGACGCAAAACTCATAAAAAAGTACAATCTCGTCAAAAAATTCATTTCCGATGAGAATTTTTTCGTTTTTTCGCCTCGGGATCGAAAAGAAATAAATTCACGATTGTAATTTTTTTTTTAAATGAAATTTAAAAACCTGGAGGAAAACTTTTCGGCGATTTCGAACTTCCCGGAGCGGAATTTCGCTGCCGGCGTCGATTATATAACGCGCAGGACATTTCTATGTTTTTATAAACGTAAATGTCAATAAACGTGCGAGCACGAGGTCGGTAGACTGAAATGCCAGAAGCAGGACGACGCGACCTGTGGACGAAAGTGAGAGCTCGAGTTGTCGCACGATTTTCCTGTACTTTGCCCGACTCGTCCAGCTCACCGCAAATAGAAACCTTTTTCTACCATTTATATATTTTGCTCTCTTTCGTGGCATGACTCTGAAGTTTGCATCGTTGGGATGCAACGAAATTCGTTTATCTACACGGAGAAAAATGGGGCCTCAAATTCTAAGAGCCAATGCTAGAAAATCTAGCAGTTTGCTGCCAGTTCGGCTAGATTCAGAGTTCTTGTTAAGGAAGGGTGAAAATGATTCTTACACCGTATAGTAAAAATGGTGCATGCATTCGCAACTAAGAAAATATAATGCCTGCATATTACATTTGAAACTATTCTCTTTACTATTACACGCTATATTTTCGGATTGATTACTATACGCATAGCATAAATCTTCAGCGGATAAATAGATTCCACTATACGCATAACACGAATCTTCATAGTATACCGAAAAATATCACAAAGTTATTAGTAAAATGTGACTCTTTATACTGTACTTTTTGTAGAATACTGGATAGTAATTGTTCCAATTCCATGGGCAAAATATTTTTTGAATTCTACCAAAAATCGCAATATAGCGAATGAAATGTATTATTTGTATCAGTTTACGTGCCATATCGTGGGTTAAAATTTAAATTCCTTCATTGTTGCTATACTATAATTATGATTTTTATCGTCCAGTCAATACTTTTCAATATTTTCTGATATTTTTTTTTTAGAAGCATAGTGTTAATTTTTAGAAGCGTAGTATTAATTCCTAAATTCAAAGCCCCTGTTTTCTCCGTGTAGGGCAAAAATAATGATTTGAATGGAAAATGTAATTACGATGATGAAATGATCGATTTTTGACATCCGAAAAGCATATCGGCTCGAAAAATTTGCATGACATTGAAAATTGCACGAATAATCAAGAAAATCAAAGACATTTCGTTGGAATGCAACGAAATTCGGTTTTTCCTTGAGCAGAGCTCGTGATTCTCATCCAATATTTTGTTAGGCCATTAAAACGACTTTTTTAGTACCCAAAGACAAAATTAGCACGAAAATTTGTATGGATTTTGTTATTGAAACAAAAAATTAATAGAAAAACGCATTTTTCGTTGCACCTCAACGTTGCAAACTTGAGTGCCATCATTTCGTGGCCTAAGGCGCGTTTAGAATTCCATTCAAGACACGGATCAAAATAAAATATCGACGGCCTCGACACTGGGACGGGCTTCCGCCAACTTTTGTCTCCCATTCATATTTCTCCCTTTTTTCTCGTATCCGAATGACACAAACCGAAAAATAGCGATTCAACAATGGATAATTATTGTTTTGTGAGGTTTTTCTTACCTTTGCCGACTTGACGATATCGTAATGACCTTCCGGCAGCCTCGAGTCGTAAACACTGCTCGGCGTTGAGTTTTGTCGACTGCATTCAACGGAAACAACAACAAAAATGTTGAATAACATTGTGTTTCGCACACAAAACGTCCAATTTTTAATTGAGCATTAAAATGAAAAAAAAAAAGAAACAAAATCGTTCGTAAACTTGAAATTCAAAACGCGCGTCACTTTTTTTTCGTTATCGATTTGAGGCAACGATTGAAAGTCGAAATTGCCATTTTAATTTTTCAAATTTAAAAGTTAATCAAATAATTATTAATTATTATTTGTTTTGAAAATTAAATTAATTTAATTTATTAATTTATTGAAAAATAAAAACTCACAGCACTGTGTCCGATCCATTGAGCTTTGGCGACTGCATTCCCGATCTGTTTGGCGTGCTCGAGTGAACCGGCGAAGGTCCTTTGCTGCCCAAGCTCGGTTTAGCACTTGAACAAAACCAAAATCACATTAAATCGTGAAATTAACAAAAAATCGTCGCGTGAAACTTTGTTTCGAGAAAAAACTCTGAAAAATCTTAGTCCGGGATGATTTTTATTGGGTGGAGGGAAAAAAGGGGAAAAAAATGATCGAGGCTCTCGGATTTCGAGGGACGCGAGCAAAAGGTTTCGCGGTATCAATAACAGCGGCGATGCTTGTTCGAACGGGACATGATTGATCGCAACATGACGGGAGTCCCGTTTGGTCCTGCAGCACACGAGCATTATGTGCGTATAAATATTTTCTAACTCGTTTTTACTGGGAAAATGTTGTATATTTAAAATTCTGTGCATAAAAATACGCGCACACATTTCTGTGGCGAACGAACCGGCCGGATTATGTGGGATTGTACGCGATTTAATTAACAGTTAAGTTCTTCCCGCGGATCTCGACGAAACGGAATTTTTCGTGTTACGAAAGTTCGCAACGTTGGGGCTCCGACAAAAATTCATTTTTCCATTGAATTTCGAGTCGATTTTGCGTTTTTGGATCCTCGAAAAATGGCGAAAAAACATTTCGAGCTCTGGTCAAGAAAAAAAACAGAATTTCGTTGCAATTTCAACGATAAAAACGGACACGAAAAATATTTTCAGTTCGTCATCGTTCACACTCGAAAAAAAAAACAAAAACGTTCATTTCGATTCTAGAGTCTCGAGAATACAAAAAAAAATCGAGGTCGTTTCGGTTTCCGAACAAATTTCAATTTTTCTACGAATTCTCCGAAAACGCGATTTTTCTTTTGGAACTCCGTCCCGGACGCACAGTCCATGGGAAACAACAAATTGAAAAAAATCGTGATAGTCATTGGATTTTTCGGTTTTTTTGCTGCCCACTTGCCTCCGATCGAATTCTCATGCAATTTTCTTCGATAATTAACGTGTACGCGTTTGAAACTGATGCGGCGAAAAGAAAAATGTAAAATAATCGATTTCCTGGCCAAATGAGCGGAACAGTCGCGTATACCATGTGAATTCTGCGTTTTATAGGCGGTTATTATTTACCGGTTTGTTGAGGGTGTCGAGGAGCCGCCAGTTGAGCTTCTGCTCAGACTGCACGTGCTGCTATGATGCTGTTTGCCATAAACCGGCCGATTGTTAACGGACACGCTAACTCGTTCCGCGATACGAAATCGTGGCACAGTTGGTTTGTGATACATCATTTTGTCACGATAGTCAAAAGAAAAAACGATAAAAACCGGAAAAAAAAACACAGAAAACTTTTCTCGGATCCGAGGAGGAAAAAACTGTCAGGCGCGAACTGCTAGGCAAGTCGCTTTGGCGTCATTCTCGCACTCGAAACTTTCCGCGCCAATTTCAACGCGTGAAAAACTCGCGAAGGAGCCGAATAAATTAACCGAATACAGGAAACTTGAGAAAATTTGGCAAGGAGCTCCGATCGGTCAAAAAATCCGAAACGAAAGTTGTCGAAACATTTGGCACGACATTTTCCAATCGAGAATTTATTTTTATGCAGAATTTCGATTCCAAAGTGGAAAAAATAATTTTCCAGCACGTTCGTTTGTCTTACGAACGTTTAATCCGAACTGCAAAGCACTGTCACTATGAAAACTCGTCGAAACACGCGAGAAACTCAATAACTGATAATAATTCTGTATTTTTATCATCCGCGAAAACTATTAGTCACGTGGCGCGCTGGCACGACGACGCGAACGTTGTGGTAGGTTTCGGGCGACTGACAAGCGTCGAGGGCTCGAGCGCGCAACGCTAGGGAAACCCCCGCGCGCCAGTGAATCCTCTTTCCCTCTCCCCCTGCCCTGCGCGACGATATTTCAAAACAAAACAGCGCGGGCTGAACGTAAAATCAAAACAAAGACTCGACTGCTCGAAAATTTACAATAATTTCGACAACTAAAATCCATTTTCATTGTCAATGAAATCGCTACGCAGAGAAAATGAAATTTTAGAAATCACAAAATAAATCGGAAGCGGAAACGTGAATTTTTATAGAAAACGAAAGAAAAAAACTTGGAATTCATGAAAAAAATTGCCTAAAATTCAAGGTCATGCCCTTTTCTCGTTTTCTAATCGTAATTTTGCGATTTTAATTCCCTTTGCACGAGAAATACGCGTACGAAGATTGCGAATTCAATCAAATGAATTTTCTGTCTGAAAATGTTTACACGAGGCTTTTCAAGTCCTGATGCAATTGCATATGCAAGTCGCGGTCTTGGTCTCTCTCATTTTCTCTTTCTGGAGACCAAACGACTCGAGTTCTCTGGTTAAACTAGCTTTTCAGTCTGTACAGTGCATTATATCGAGTAACGCGGGCGTACATAATCATTCCTTGTATATATTAGAGTCGAGTTGTGCGCCGCGCCTTCTCGATCATTGCGCGTGTCCCTTTCATATGCTACGATCAAAAAATGGCAACTTTATTGACGCGCAAAGAATAAAAACGGTTAAAAAAAAAATTCTCCAGCATGGAGAAACGCGATAAAGTGATAAAAAGTTAATTTCTCCGTTACAAAAACTATCAAGAGCAAGAAATAAAATAAAATGAAAAATTCATTTTTTACGACTTTCTCGCCTCGATGGAATTTGCTCGCGGTTGACGAAGGGAACATTTATCTAGAGAATTTCAATCGCCCATTAGAGCCATCGTATTAATTGTGTTAACTGCCATTCAATTCGCATTCTTTCGGCCTTGAAAACGTCAGCTGTTTGCATCGGCACATTCTCATGCATCGGAGCAGCTGTTACACTCGGCTCTGCGAAAATCTCAGTCTCGCGAGAGAGTCTCTGCGTCATCGCATTGATTAGTAACAATTGTTACGAATACATGCCAAAAAAAACGTTAGGAACCAGCTCGCGTTGTTCTTGTTGCTAATTAATTATGACTGGCTCATTAAAAACGTCAATTTCCATGAGTTTTAGTAAATATTCCAAAATTTCAACCAACTTTTTACCATCTTTTCGATTATGCTCAATGCGATCGTTTTAGAAAGTAGAAAAAGTTTGAGACTCGATGACAGAAAAAAACTTTAGGAACCAGCTCGCGTTGTTCTTGTTTCTAATTAATTTAGACTGGCTCATTAAAAACGTCAATTTCCATGAGTTTTCGTAAATATTGTGAAATTTTAACGAACTTTTTACCATTTTTTCGATTGTGCTTGATGCGATCGTTTTAGAAAGTAGAAAAAGTTTGAGACTCGATGACAGAAAAAAACTTTAGGAACCAGCTCGCGTTGTTCTTGTTGCTAATTAATTATGACTGGCTCATTAAAAACGTCAATTTCCATGAGTTTTCGTAAATATTGTAAAATTTCAACCAACTTTTCGATTGTGCTTAATGCGATCGTTTTAGAAAGTAGAAAAAGTTTGAGACTCGATGTCAAAGAGGGGCGAGGAAAACTTTTTGATGATTAGACTGCTCGAGCGTCGAGCAGCTGTCGCAGATTCCGACATAAATGACCGCGTGTTCCTTCCGTTATTCCTGCCTGTGCATTAAGCGATTCAGCCGAGATCCCGGAACGTATATCCGTGAAATATTTCATAGTTTTGCTGATGCAGTGCAAACAGTGCAAAAATTGCAACAATTTTAAAATTCCGAAGCGTATAATTCGAGAATTCTCATAAGCTGATGAAAGTTTGATGGAGAAATTGAATTTCGAGGGCAGGAAACTCGTGGAAATTGGAAAAAATTTAATTTTCATTATTTCTTTGGAAATTTATGAATTTTGATGCTCGTTTTTGCGATCAGTGGCGACTGATTTCTTCGTGGCTTCGTTCGCACTCGATTCATCGACCCCCCAGGCCGTCGAGCTCCATCTCTTTAAACAGAGGCTCCGAGTTATGCATATGCGAATACAAACGTTCTGTGCTCTCGAGAATTCGTGCGCAAGCATATCTGTATCTATGGAATTGTAAGAAAAAGACTCCCCGTCTATGAGGTTGAACGAGCAGAAATTCAAGGAAATCGCGATTGACCGAATTATTGAGTAAACTCTCTCGCCTCCTTCTTCGCATATCATTTCTATATTGCTCGTTTTTATCATATTCATTCTTTTTCTAACTGCCAGCTGTTAAAACATACTCGGCGACTCGAAATATCACTTTTGTCGGTTTATTACACGGACACGCGAAACTCGATCTGAAATGACTGATAATTTCGCTATATGGCTGTTTATAACCTCGCGAACGACGTAATTTTTTTTTCACTCTGTTTGTCGTAAATATGAACGAAAAATGTTCATTTTTCCACGAAATTTGAGTGGAGAGTGAAAAACATTGATCAATGGAATTAAAAATTTGAAAACTATAAAAATTAGTGAACAAATCAATTAACAATTTGACGTTTCGAGTGTTTTATTGGCTCGGAAAAAAAAATTCGATCTTGAATTTAAAAAAATTTAAAAAGTTTGTAATTTTTTTCCAAAGATTGCAAATTCATTGTTAATCAAATGATTCGTCGATCGCCGAGTGGATTGCGAGTGAAAAAAATTGTTCAAAGTATTTTAAAAAATTCAAAAAACTATAAAAATTACAACAAATCAATTGACAATTTGACGTTTCGAGTGTTTTTTTTTGGTTTGGAAAAAAAACTTTCCATCTCGAACGAAAGTGTCTTTTGTCCGTGACGATGTTGGGAGCGCGGAATATCAAGTATCGCGCGATGTACGAATAAGATCGAGAGGAAACGAGGTTGCCATAATGGACACCAGATTTTCGTCGCGTCTGCGCGGGCGTTCGCGTATTTCCGGTATCCGGTCACGGTCGTCGATCGTCAATAACGATGTGTAAATCGATCGACGTCAACGAACCGTGAATCATGGCGAGGGAATTCGTTCGTTTGTTTCTTTTTTCGTATTTTTATCAAAAATTCAATATTTGATCGATGAAAATGTTTTTAATCGAAAAAAATTTCAGCTGGTGCGACAAAAAATGAGAAAACTTGAATCACGAAAAGCAAAACGTGAATCAACAAACGATTCCGAACGCGCGAACATAATATTATGGAAACGACACGAAAAAATAAAAAACAACAACAAGAGGACGAATACAAAAGGGTCGAAACGCACGAATGGAAAAAGTTGAAAAGGCTCGCTTTCACATCCCGTGCGTCTCGTGTATCACAAGCCGGATGAACGAAGTGAATTCTGTGCGAGTTGATCGTCGTCGGACGCCCGACGAATTAAAAAAGAAAATATTATTGCTCGCACGTGGGCTCGAGAAGCGAAATTGTTTTTTTTTCACAAGTGCCTGCTAGCCCGAGATACAGAAACGCCAGGGATTTGAATCGGAGAATTTTATTTATCAAGGCCATGAAAAATGCGAGTGTCGAGAAGTGGAAAACGAACAAAAAAAAATTCGCTATTTCTATGTTTCAGCGAATTTCGATCATGATGAAATTGCGATGATTAAAAAAAAGGAAACGAGCGATCGAATGGGATTCCGTCGTGGAAAAAAAAAATTTGAAAAATCATTTCTGACATTTCTTTCTTTCACACACAAAAGGGCCAAAGACTCGTACGAAGCAAGTTATTCCGATTGGCGCCAACTTGAAACTCGTCTAGACTCAACGGATGCGTTGCTATTTTCGTACCCGAGGATTTAAAACCATAACAAGCGTCGTTCCCCTTTGAATTAATATTTTTAAGCATATATTTTTGTCTCGGGGCTTTTTCTCGTGAAAAACTCACAAGAAACGAGCGGAGAAACCGAAAACGTAAAAGGGAGACGTACGATTTTCGTGAACACGAAAAATTCCATGCGCGTCTTCACCGAATATTTCGTTCAGGCACTTTTGGCAAAATTCTGAATTGTGTCCATCGAATGCTCCGGAAAAAAAATTTCAAATGTACGAAAAAATCAAGAAAAAACTTATTTTGACGGTTTTTTTTCTAAGATCGTCATTTTCGGATAAAAAATCGAATTTTTTTTGCCCATCACCGAAAAAATTCGTCAATCAGGCACGAAAAGCGCGGACCCGGTCGTTTATTCTCGTGGCGCCATCGGCCGAACAGTTCCTCAAGCATTATTCTAGTGCGTTAGAGGCAACGTTACCGATTGGAGAATTTTAGAGCTCCGTGGGTTTTATTTTTATGAAAAATGACGTTTTCGTGATTATTCGATGTCGTCGTCGGAAAAATCGAGTTTATGCGATTTTTCTTTTTCTTCAAACGAGCGAATGACGAAAATAAAATGGTCAATTGTTGATAAAACGGGGACGTAATTTTGATAAAACTTACCCATCGTTTTGTAATCTGTTGTCAGCGATTTGAGGCGTGGACAAAGGCGTCGAGAGTTGACGAACAAGTTCGTCGCGTTCGCGTTCTTTTTGCTGGATAGTTTCCTGCAGGCGCTGTTTTTGTTTTTGGTATTCTTTGCACAAATCGCCGTTGTAACTTTGCTCGAGATGTTCACCGGGCAGGCCGGTAGTTCGCGGGGGAACGGGAGTCGGTTCTGGAATTTTGGCAGCGATCCCCGTTGGTTTATCCGCGAGCGAATCTCGACGAGAACTTCGCGCCGTTGAGGGCGCCGGAGATTCTCGACCGGGTAATCGACGCTCCGGGGTCGATGCCGCCGACGGATCGGCCTTGACACCTGCCAAGAGACATTTTTCAGGGATAAAAAATTTTTTTTAGGGAGTAAAAAAATGTGGAAAATAATGATGTTGAAGTTTGCTTCGTCGAAATGCATCGAAATTCCGTTATTTCTCAAGATTCTTAGTCAATATTTGCCCAGGACGATAAAAATCACTTTTTTCTATTATTAAAACTCAAAATCGGTACGAAAATCGTCGAGAATTTTCAGAAATGAACAATTTTTTTTCGTTCCTTCAGAATTCGTGCTGAAGATTTCAAAAGTGCGAGTTAAAAAATGTGGAAAATAATGATGTTGAAGTTTGCATCGTCGAAATGCAACGAAATTCCGTTATTTCTCAAGATTCTTAGTCAATATTTGCCCAGGACGATAAAAATCACTTTTTTCTATTATTAAAACTCAAAATCGGTACGAAAATCGTCGAGAATTTTCAGAAATGAACAATTTTTTTTCGTTCCTTCAGAATTCGTGCTGAAGATTTCAAAAGTGCGAGTTAAAAAATGTGGAAAATAATGATGTTGAAGTTTGCATCGTCGAAATGCAACGAAATTCCGTTATTTCTCAAGATTCCTAGTCAATATTTTCCCAGGACGATAAAAATTACTTTTTTTTTATTATTAAAACTCAAAATCGGTAGGAAAATCGTCGTGGTTTGAAAATGTGAACAAAAAATTAATAGGAAAATGATTTTTCGTGGAATTGAAACGTTTGCATCTTGAAAGTCATGGGAAACTTACGATGCTGAAGTTTGCAACGTTGGAATGCAACGAAAAATATTTCATTTTATTGATAATTCGTTCAATTTTCAATGTCAACGAAATTTTTCGAACCAATATGCTTTTCGGGTGGCGAAAATCGATCATTTCATCATCCCGATTACATTCTGCATTTAAATAATTATATTTGCCAAAAACTAAAAAGAATTTCGTTGCATTCCAACGATGCAAAGTTCAGAGACATGGAAACTTACCATCCGGACTTTTGGATTGTCCTCTCGTTCTCGGTGGAGCTTTCGGTTGTGCAGCAGCAGCAGCAGCGCTGATGGTTTCCTGTATGGAAGGCAATTGCTGGAACTCGGCATAGCTCGAGCTCAAGAAGACATCGCCTTCGTTTTCGAAGAGTCGATCAACGCTCGTGTTCATAAGTTTGTTGTTTTTGAATCCGGTGAGATGAAAACTGGCGAAGGATGATCGAGACATGGGATTGATGTCGCCGGTGGAAAGCGCCATGAGAGCAGCGGAAGGGAGAACGGCGTTTCTGGGTCCGGGGCTGCGAGGGCCTAGGCCAGCTTCGAGGGCAGGCACGAGGCTTCGAGACATCATGTCGGCGGCTGACCTTGGTCTGGTGAAGGGCATGGCGCTATGGGGGAAGGTCTTTGGTTTGATGGGTGTGATGAGCATGTGTTCGGTCCAGGAAGTTTCGAGCGAGGGTTTTTCGAGTCTTTCGACGTCGACGTTGAGGGTTCTCTGAGCAAAAGGTACGGCGAAAGTTTCTGGTGGGATGCTTTGCAGCCAGGAGAGCAGGCTGAGGTCCGAGTCGCTGAAGCCGACCGAGCCATCGAGCAACCGAGAAAAACTCATTTCCACCTGTTCGGACTCTTTGGATCCAGTCGCTTTTGCCTGGCAATAATTCACGCACGATTCGTACAGAATTCCTTTGATTATCAGCTGTATAAGTCGGTCATTCTTTGCGCAACTCGGTGGATTCCCAGGCTCCGCGGATTTGCGATCACCGGGCAAAAACTTTTCAACCAGAGGATGAACTTCGCGAAAACATTGGACTCGGGCGTTGCTCGGATTCCAATCTTTGTACTGAAGGTGATCGGTCAATCTTGGCAAAGTTAGAAGCAGACACAGCGAACTGTATTCGTCCTTTGTCGGTGCAACTTTCTCAAGGTCGCTCAAAACTTTGACAACCTCTTCGACCGCGTTATCAACGCTCCCGTTCGTCCCTGCCACTATCAGATTCGCCTCGGATTTTATACACAATAGCTCTACGTATTTGTGGCGCAGGATCGAATATGTAAATTTTCTCATATCGAAGTCCGGCAACGCCTCCAATGGCTGGATAAATTCCAACACGTCGTCCCATTGTCCGTCCAATATTAATTGTCGTAAGAACAATACGTCGTCGCTATACTGACCGTTTATTACTCCCGTTTCACGCTCGAGGGACAACTGCGAGATGTGGAGATCCCGCCCGTGCAGAAACTCTAAAGTCAGCCTCACCACGTCCTCCTCGCGCAGCGTCAAATGCGCCGCCGGCATCACGTAACGGATACGCAACCTTTAACAACCAAAAATCAAACTCCCTTCAAATTTGCACATTTCTCAATCCACGAGCCTAATTCAATGTCGATTAATTAATTAAGAGTTTCTCTTTCGATTTTCCAGCTAAAATGGAATCGAAATTCGGACATTCGCACTGCAAAACAGATTTTTCGCTAATTTTTTCGTTCAACTCGTGTTCGACCCCGTTTTAGGGTCAACGCCCGAGAAATCGATCGCATAGAAGCGATTTCGCGTCATTGAAAAATTTCGCAGGCAAAAAAAAAATGCGACGTGAGCATTTCAAGCGGAATTTCGATGAAAACGAAATTCGCACGGATAAGAATTGACTCGAATCGATTTTTCTTTCGTTCTGACCTCGTTGGCTTGTGAATGGTTTGAAAATCCGTTAAATTTCGACATTTTAGTATGTTTTTGATGAAAAATTCCATCGATCGCGATAATTAAAATGATGAATTAGAAACAGCAGACTCCATTCATTTCCCACGTACTAATTCGTGTCAGGATTTTTAATTGGAACGCAAAGTTGCGTTATCGAGAATGGTGCACGCAGCGAAGTGCATGCGAATGCATTCCAATCAAAGTTCCGAGGTCTTTGAACTCGCTGACGCGATTTTTATTCCTTTTTTTCGTTTCCTTCACAAAAACTAACGGAAATATTCACCGACTGGGATTTCATTGGAAAAGTGATTGAAAAAAAAAAAGAAACGAACTGTGAACACACGAAAGTTTCAGGGAATCCTATGGGGAGTTCTTTATGCATTCGCTGCGGAAAGAAATCCGCGGATCTGACGGATCGATCGAGACAGCACTTTGCTGGAGTTAAACAGACTTTGGAGAACTTCCCTAAAGGGATTTCTCCGCGATATCCTTCTTCCCTCGGCTCACTGTCTCGTCAGACTTTCAATCGACCGTTATTCACCATAATTTCCATTCGAAAACCTGCCGTTAAAGTTTCACGGACAAAAAAAATCCAATCGTTCGTATATTTTTTTCTCTTGAAAATCTGCCATTTTTTCCTACTGAACCTCCGAGTGTAATTTTATTTATTTAATATCAATCTTATTAGTACGCGCGGATCGTTCGAATGATTTTGGTATTTCGATCGAAAATTCGAGGCATTGCGCAAATCGCAGAAAAAATACTTATTCGAAAATAAGCCACGGTACAAAACGAGCAATTCGTAGTCAGCATTTTTGCGCTCAGCATAGTAAAGCTCTCGTCGCACAAGTTTCTTTGTCGATCAGTCTCGTTCGAGCGATTCAAGTGATCAGTCAAATAATAACGATGGAGCTCGCCCAACGTTTCGTGGTAAGTCGTCGTGTCAATTATTCAAGCCCAAATGTCCATCAGCAAAGGGAAATTTAATTTTGAACTAATATTTCAAACTATATTAAGAAATCTTGAGTGTCGTATGACTCTGAAGTTTGCAACGTTGAGATTCAACGAAAAACAATTTTTCTATTGATTATTTATTGAATTTTGAAAATCGTGGCAATTTTTCGAGTCGATTGATTTTTTTGGTCGCAAGAGAGAATCGTTTCATTGGCCGGACCAAATATTGAATAATAATTATTGGCTCTGCTGAAGAAATAACAGAATTTCGTTGCATTCCAACGATGCAAACTTCAGGATCATGAGTTTCGTGTAAATTCGAAAATTCAGTGAATATTTGAAATTGAGAAGAATAAAAGTTGGTAATTTTTTCCAAAGATTGCAAATCCATTTTCGGTCACATGATTGATACTGATTTTCACTCGTTAAATATTTTCATGCAGTTGATTTTATTTTTATTTCCTAATTTTATTTTTTTTTCAATAAATTAATGAACTTTTTTTTTATTTAGTTGGCTTGGACGTTGATCGTGTCGTGTGGTGTCGTATTAACAAATGGCGACATAATAGGCAGCCCTGGGGACATACGACAAGGTTACAGAGTTCTCCAGGCCGCTGCCGAGGTCGACACGAATACCGAGGAGCCTAAGAGCGCTGGCCGTTACAAGGCGAACAATATAATCGTCCAGCCTGTCCAGGAAGCCGATTCTAAAGTTTCAAATCGACAAACGGATTCTTCGTTGGCTTCCAAACCTGTCAAGGACGAGGGTCCCAAGTCCGACGACTCCAAGGCGAACGTTGCAAACGTTGCTTTGAACCGAGATACCAAAGTGTCAAACCCGCAGTTCAGTGCTCCGAAGGATCCTGAAGAAAAAAACGGCGACACGCAGGATTCGAAGAGTGAAAATGCTCCGAAAAACTTGGCGGCCCAGACCGCAGGCCAACGGAAACCTAAACACGTCAATCCGCAGTCTATTCCAGTGCAAAAGGTCGTCGTTCAGCCGATCTTTCAACAATCTGATCCCAGGCTAGGAAATCCACGCTCCGGGTCTTCCAGCAACGTTGCAATTCCACCGGGATCGAATTTCGCTGTTGAGTCGAGTTACCAACAACAATACACCGGCGAGAATCTACAGTCGACTCCAATGAAGAAAACCCAACCTCGCTACGGTTTTTATATCGCAAGAGCTCAACCGAGTCCTCCCAATCACGGTGCAGTACATTCTGGTCCAGTTGAGAATTCCCAAACAGATTATCGACCACTAAAACCATCTCACGTGGTCCCTCTTCAACGTAGTTGGGACCAAGATTCTTATTACTCGAACCAACGTTCGAATTTTCCCATGAGAACCATCGCGATTCAGCAACAACCTCAGAACGAACAAACTGCTTGGGTCGGAATTCCTGTGCAGGCTCCACAGATTCAGCCAGTCTACGTCCAAAATTCTGATCTTGGAATTGCCGAAATCGATGCCTCCAAGGACGATCGTCCCAGACATGGTCAGACTTACTGGTATGGATTCGGTCAATCTCATCCTCTAGGCAATTTGCCAGTCCAACCTGCCTACAAAGGAAGTTCTGCGTTCAGTCATCCCGGGTACGAACCCACCATCCCCATGCAACCTGCCTATGACCCAGACTTGGGAATCCTCAAGGTCAATCCTCCCGTAAACATCGAAGTCCAACCGAAGTACCAACCGAGTTCCCCGGCTGGAATCCCTCGGTCCGATTCTGCGAACAACCCTCTTGGACAGTCTGCGATCCAACAAAATCACCAGATCACAAACCCCCGGCCAAATCCTATTCCCAATGTTCCTGCTCAGCCTACCAACGAGCCAAATCCTGGGGCGAGACTTTCTCCGGGCTATCCCACCATCAACATTTCATTCCTTCGTGGCTACGAAACGCCTAATCTTAGGGCCGAACAACCTCAATCAATTCCTTCCGGAGCTGCTGTTCAACCGGCCACGATAGTTCCTTCTCAACCTGCTACCAACCCAGTCGTTCAACCGACCCAAGAAACACTCCATCCTAAGCAAGCAATTCCCCAGCCGGATGCTCCCAAAAGATCTGGATCACACTTCGTTCAGCAAGAGGTTCCAAAGCGATTTCCCGCTGAATTTCTGGAGAATTCTCACTCATGGGAAGGCAGACCACCCTTGGCTGCAAATTACCATGGGTACGTGCCCGTTAACAGCGAACTCCCTGCCAAATCCCCTTCGAATCCAACCGTTCAACCAACTCGCGGAAACGTCAATTCTAGAGAAGGAAACTCCCAGCCCGTTGCTCCCATCGAATTTGGAGAAGGTTTCGTTCCATACCAACAAGCCCCATTTTTCTTTCCCACTGACCTTCTAGTAAAGCCTGAGTACCAACAGGCCAGCCCGTTGGTTGCAAGTTCCCAGGTGTACGGGCCCATTAACAGCGAACTCCCTGCCCAATCCCCTTCCAATCCAGCCGTTCAACCAATTCGCGGAAATGTCAATTCTAGAGAAGGAATTCCCCAGCCTGTTGCTCCCATCGAATTTGGAGAAAGTTTCGTTCCGCATCAACAAGCTCCAATATTCTTTCCCCCTGAACTTCTAGAAACGCCTGATGACTACGAACAGGCCAGTCCCTTGGTTGCAAGTTCCCAACGGTATGTGCCCATTAACAGCGAACTCCCTGCCCAGTTTCCCCCGAATCCAGCCGTTCAACCAACTCGAGGAAATGTCAATTCTAGACAAGAAATTCCCCACCCTGTTCCTCCCATCGAATTTGGAGAAGATTTCGTTCCACATCAACAAGCTCCAATATTCTTTCCCCCTGAACTTCTAGAAACGCCTGATGACTACGAACAGGCAAGTCCCTTGGTTGCAAGTTCCCGGGGCTACGTTCCCAGCGGTAGGGTCCCCAATACCGATCAACGTTCCATCTCGAGCCACCCACTAACACAGGCAGCCCGAACCATCGCTCTTCAATCCGGCCACGCAAAACCCATCCTCAAAGTCATTGCCACAAAGACAAATCCTCCCCGAGAAGTTCTCGTGCAGTCTGGCTACGGACAACTTCATTGCCATTTGAAGTTTGTCCCACGGGGCAATTTTGCCTTAAGTGTACCGAAAAATTCGACTCTGGAAAGTGAAATCCAACGCAACAAGGATCTTCACCAGTTGGTGGTGAGCCAATTGCATTCGATGCACAAACAACCTCACGTTCCACATGCACAAGAGACACACTTCGGCAAATTTGGTCTTTTCCCTTCGCAATCTGCCGGTCAAAATCCTCATGGAGGCAAAGGTTCCAAAAAGAAGAAAAATGGATGGGGAATCGCGCCCCTGTTTCTCCGATCCAGCAACCCACCGCTTTGCGTGAGTAGAATTTTCAAAAAATTCCAATCCATCGTCATTCTCATCGTCATCATCATTTGCTCGTCAAACTTGACATCTTTATTTTGCAGACAGGAAGAAATCAGTATCCTCGATCCCTCAATAGCGAGAATGAACCCAATGGTGGGCATGGGAAGCCGGTATGGAATTATCCCGAGACCCCGTCGGTAGGTCACGAAAAAATTGGCCAAGCCGTCAATTCGATAATACCGAAAGTCAACGCAACTCTAAATTCATTTAGTAAGCATTCAAATCAAAATTTTTCCTTTCGACTACAAAAATTTTTCAAAAATTCTTTCCTACCCATTTTAATTGTCCTCGTGAATTTTTCAAGTCAATTCAACACTCAATGGAATTCGACCGCAACAGGAGCAGGGAAACGGTACTAATTTAATCACAGGAATAACAACAGGCATTGCCGATGCTGCAAAAAACTTGGAGAAAAAAGTATCGGACGCTATTTCACCGATCCTGGGAAGCCAAATAAATGGAGATTCACAAAAGAATCCCAACAACTCGCAAAATCCACAGGTAAGAAACTATTTTTCGAAGCCTCCAAAGTTAAGAAGTCATAAAAAATCATTTTAAAAAATTCATACCAGAAGATATTGTATTAAAAAAAGAAAAAAATCAAATTCAGCTTGGAAACTGAGTTTTCATTTTTCATTTCCGCATTTTCTGTTTTTTTTTTGTTGAACATTTCGTGAAAATTTGTGTTTCAGAATGCTAATCAAGGAGCCCACGGTCAAGAATTCCCTCCCGTTCCCACGATCAGCAATCCAAACGATATAGCAAAGTTTGTCAACGAATATGGGCGAAATGTTATGGACGCTCTTCCCTCGAGCTTTAATTCTGCGGTCGATAATTCTAACGCCTATCTCAAAGATTTTTACGACAATTTGAAAGGCTACGGTCATTAACGACCTTCGTGGCTCGTTAAATATTCAAAATTACTTAAAAAAAAGAATTCTATTGATTTTCTAAATGTTTTTTACGACACTCGGTACACTCGATAGGCTATTTATTTATTTATTATTTATTGTCCTTGATCACGTAAGTTATTGATAATTATTTCAAGTGCCGATGGCAACCCAATGACCTCGATTTCATTCGAAAAAACTTGTAATTTGCATTTTATTTGTTAAGAAAAAATGTTTCGTTGGTACAATTTCGAAAAATTGTTAAAACGTCGAAAAAACCTTATCGAACTCCGTCCATAAAATTTTTAAGTGCAATTGGGTCGATGACAATAATTCATGGGCCTGTCTAATTGTCAACTTTGTTACGTAATTTTGAAAATTATCGGATAATTGTTATAAATAAATGGAAAAACATAAACGCGAATGAGGATGAGAATAATTTTTTTAAATCGAATTCGCTTCCATTTAACGAACTTGACATTTATTTGCTTCGAACATTCAGCGAACACGCGTAAACGTGTGGAGGTTGAGGAAAATTTGATATTCGATAATTCGTCGTCAACGTTAATTGAACGAATCGGTTGAAGGCTCGAGGATTCACTCGGAATGGGGGAGGAAACTCGACGTGTCGAACGAAGGGTAAATATGGCGATTGAGCAATTTGATAAAACGCCTACGGCCTCGTACTTAACTGCACATTCGACGAATCAGTTGTCGGAGATACAGAGATAGGAACGACGAAGCAAATTTGCAATTCGCGAGCGGCCTGGACCTTAAGGGTTGTCGGGAGTTGGAAAAATGATTGAATAAGAAAAATTACGATGTTCGCATCGTTGGAATGCAACGAAATTCATTTTTTTCTTGAGCAGCGATCGTGATTGTTATTCAATATTTAAACCAGACAATAAAACGACATTTTTTTGGGCTTCAATCACGAAATCGATACAGAAAAGTCGTTTTTTTCGATTTAAATGAAAAAACTGAAAAATGAGATTCACTTTGGCTGTTGGAAAAATTTCTAGACCCAGGTGGAAAAATTCTACACTCGCGTAGAAAGAAAAAAAAATTGCACCATTTTTGAAAGCTTCGTTTTTCGCCACTAGACTGTGTAACGTTGGGTTTGAATGAAGGCTGAAGGATAGACGAAAGGGAGTCATTAGCCAACGTTAATGGTGGCATTCAAGCAGCCAGGGACCTTTGACCCTTTTGGGGAACACCGCAGAGCTCGCGAGTGTGACTCGTGCAGAAAGATGGCGAACGAGGGAGAGAGAGAAATGTTGCAAAATCTGGGAGGATCTACAGCTTTGAGGGAAAGCTATTCGTGCACGAGTTTACCCAAGCAGATGGAAAATCGTCGACGATACACACGACGTTAATTTTCTCCCCCTCCACACCCTGCGAATTTTTTTAAAAACCTCGTCGTTTTTTACACGCTTCTTTTTTTATACCTGTTTTTCTTTTCTTTTGGATGCATTTGGGGTCAAGAAACGCATGTTCAAGGCAATATATCACGTGACTATTTTCTCCATCCTACTTCCGGATCGAGAATTAATACGTCGAGCAACCACCGAGAGATTTGCTTTCGTCTTAGACACTTTGATTTTTTGTCTCGATGGAAATTGATGGCTTTGAATCGATGGGAAATCAGTCATGTCCATAAATATAAGAAACTGACTTTGCCCACGGCTTCGCTAACGGCCGTGGGCATTTATTTATGCAAAGTTGAAAAAACATTGCAAAAGACGAGATGAAAATTGTGAGAAATAAATTTTGCCCGTTGTTTTCATGCACAAAATCCAATTTTGACTAAAATCACGAAATTTTCGAATTATAGCAGGAGAAAAAATCATTTTTATAAAGAAATCAAACAGATCACTGAGTTTTTTTGAACGTGTGGGACTCGGTCTACGAAAAGCAGAATTGAACATAAAAAAAGGTTCGAGTTTTATTACAAAATTGGAAAACTTTGAGCTTACTTCCGTTTTGCGTGGCCACGACTTTTTTGGTTGGCTGACATTCACGTTAACAAGCGCATCGAAGGTGAAAGCTCCGCAAAGGGAAGCAAAAAGATGCTGCGAGGCCGGAAGGCACGATTGAGAATAAAATAGGCGAGGAAATCGTGTCGAGGCATAAAAAAATGGCAAGTCGTAAAACCCGGGCCGGAAGTAGCTCGAGGGGGATGAAATTCGCGTTTTCAGTGACGATCACACGAGCAGATCGACGTCACGCGGCGTACTGAAAACTCGAGAAGAATTTCGTCGCTCTCGGGGTGAAAAGCGTCGCGACGCCAACTACGTCGGCGTACGACGTCGTCGTTGACGTAGCAAACGTCGTCCGATGTAGCGGGTGGACGGAAAATCATTCAACAAAATCGTTTTTCTCAAAAGTATCGCAAAAATCATTAAATTTGTCGTTTAATGAATTCGCACGGAATCATAAATCGCTCGATAATCATAAAACTCCAAATTCGATAAAAGAGACAAAATTCTAAATCCTCGCGAGCTCTGCGAAGGCCAAATTCATGTGCATAATAAAAATAATCGCAGAATCGTTTCGATTTCCCATACAAAATCAACGAAAAATTGAAAAAAATTGTAAAATACGAAACAGAAAAATGGTCAAATAAATTCAATCACCCAAGAACGTTCTGGGAAATAAATTTGCAGTCATATCGAGATTTTATGAGAATCAATGTCGCCGATAGGAAAAACGAGATCCGATACTCGACATCGTCGTTGCGGACCTCACGCTCGAGCGCTCGCCGGCCGACTGACACTACAAACTGACAGTGGCGCACGTGCTGCGCGCTACGAACGCGACGTGCTGTACCCGCGAGCAGCCCGCGCGGGGAGAGGGCGGCGACCCCACTTCTCACCTACTGGTCTATGCGGCACACGCTGGCGCTACCAGATTCTTCTTCCTCTTTTCGCGCTGACCCACATGGCCTTATGAAAACGTAACCTCAGGTTGACCACCGGAGGCGACAAAACTCGAAGAAAAAAAAAGAATAATAAACGAATTATTCGCGGCGCGGAGACAATCTTGAGAAACGAACGGTCCATATACAGTCCCAGGCAAAAATAAAACATCGCTCGTGCAAAAAAAAGAATGAAATTCAAAAAATGTCGGAAGAATGAATTTTATTAATGGAAATTGATGCCAAAAGTGACGTTTTTGTTGCCCTGGCGTGGTCAATACTCGGTTGGGTGACCGCTCAGGCCTTTACGGGTCGCGCAACGACCGCTGAACTCGAGGCAGTTTCTCCAAGTCCCTGACAAGCTTGACAAACCGAAATTCAATGAAATAAAGTCGCTTTTGTATTGGCTAGATTCCCGACAGCTCCGCTTGGCCCTCGTCCAAACGCGACGCAGTAAGTGCAGCACGAAAGACTTTTCGCGGCGGCAACGTAAAGTATAGCGTTTAGGGAAGTTCTGCGTGGGAAATTTTTCTGTCTTTTACCTCTCGCGAAAGATATTCGTGGCCCCAAGCCCGTGCCCCGTGATCCCAAGGAATTCAACAAATTTTCGTTCGAGTTTGTCGTTCGTTCGATCTCATGCGTCTTCGCAATCAGGTCCATTTTTTTTTTTTCAATTTAAAATTCAAGACATCGCCGCGTGATCCAGTTTAAATGGCCCGACCACTTTTTTAATTACACGCAAATAAAATCTCATTAAAAAAGCTCTTTGGAAGAAATTTTACGATTTTGCATGGCACCGAGTGGGTGGTCAATTCTGCTCGAATTTTTGCGGCAGGTACACGAAAAACACGTTGCCAAAAGTGCGGCATTAAAATTTGCACGATGCCCTTGAGTGATGCAACGAGAGCTCGTAAAAGCCGCAACGGTATAAACGCGGGGACCGTAAAAAACGAGAAGAAAATATGGTGAAATTTATTCATTGTTTAAATGTGAAGTTCATTCTGCCAGGAATGAATAACGATAATGATGATGATTTCAAGCAAATATAATGAATCGAAGATTCTTCGAGAGATAAGGAACGTCAGCAAACGCGTTACGAGAAAGACCAGATTACCGCACGAAAGTAGCTTCGATAACGGACTCGACCCGTACATAACGAGTCACGTGAGATTCCACAGCAGGGGCAAAGACATACACTACCGGTAAGTCTTTTCGCCACACAGCTGCAGAATCACGCATCTCTGCAGTCACTTGTATATAAACGAGACTGCGAAATGCTCCATTCCTTTGGCAACTTTCAAGCAAAAGGATCTTCCACATTAGGCCGAATCGATAATCACATTCGATTAAGATTTCATTTTAATCATGCTCAATTAATCCACAGCAACGAGACTTTGAATTACTCCGGCAAACTCGAATCATCAATTTCTCATTTTTTTTTCCTCTTTTTTGTCTGATCGTTTCGTTAGACACAAAATTGTCAATTAGTCGAAGAATCGCCTTTATCAATTCCATTCATTTCATATTATTGATTTTTATTGATAAAAATGATTTTTATCAATAAAAATTATTTTATTTGAAAATTATTAATTATTAATAATTTATTTATTTTATAAATTATTGTTATTATTAATTATTAATTATTATTAATTATTATTAATTATTGAATTGTTAATTTTATTATTTTAAATAATTTTTATTGATAAAAATCGTTCCTAATTAACGTAAATCGTTGATGAAAAAGTTTTATTGCATCTTTCCGGTGTGCACGATCCCTGAGGGATTCAAAGATGCAACACGTATTCGACGGAGCTGAGATACAGAAGTAGGAAGTAGATGCAGTTAAGAAAAAAACCTGCGGCCGTAGAACAAGAGGAGAAAGAGACAGCGACCCTGAACCGCAGCGCACGACCCTCGACAAGTAACTTCATGAGCAATTTTCAATGGAAATGATTAGAGGAAATTCTATTAAACTGAATGTCTCGGACTCACTTTCCGTGACGATCCGGTAAAAAATTTGGAGCGAATTCACTAAATGATACAAAGAAACAAACGAAATTTTCAAATTCTATTAATTGCGAAAATTTTTGTGGCTGCGACTCGATGATCGATAATTTGTTGCTCCAGAATCTTCTTAGAGGCTGTACGCGTGTTACGAATTCATGTAAATGACTTTTCATGCGCGCGATCTCGTCCAAGATCGCTCTAATTGCCGTGACGAGATACTCGATTCCGTGTAACAGAAAACGAACCATCATTTCGATCCTCGAGCCAATTTTGCATATTAATTTAACTACGAGAATTATTCCGCAATAAACTGCGATAAGTAACAATTATAATGAAACGAGAAACGAGTGAGAATCACTAATTCGTAGTTTATTTATTTGTTTTAGAGCTAAAGAAAAAACGTCAACGATTTAGACATTTTTTTTCGCTCGAAATCGAGGCCAAGAATAAGATCGAAGGATGAGGGAGAGGCGCGATGATAGTCTCAGACTCGAAGGCATCACGCCGAGACGAAAACTGCATTGCAAGTGCATCATTATATAGATATACGTTTTTTCATACGCTGATGTATACGTTTATGGGCTGGAGCAATGTTCGTTCCGGCCGGGAGGAATACCATAATTGAACATGTGTGTGTATGTGCTTTCCAGGCCTCCATATTTATAATCCACCTTTAGCCACGATGAAAAAACAACGAGATTCAATAGGAGAAAAAATCTGTGTATCGTTATTATTTTACAGCTCATTTGTAGGTCGATTTTTTTATCATTTCGTTTCAACTTTTGCGCGGTCACGATTTCCGGTTCACGAATATCTAAACGACCGAATTTGTTGGTCCATTATTTCGTTATAGTCTATCAAAGTCTAATTAACTCAGAGCGGAGGAAAAAAATTGTCTGCGGCAAGACTCTCTTGAAAACTCGTGCAGAATAAACAATAAAAAAAGGTTTATCGCAATTAGAGAGAAGTTCTAATAATTTCATAGCGATTTAACCCTCTTAACCTACTCTCAGGCTAATGGGATTACACGTGAAATAAAATACAGTCGCGTGACGTTAATTGGCAGTTTTAACACAGGTGTGATCCGCGAGAAGATTACCAACGAATCACTTGATGTCACATAATCTCGTTCCCCCTTCCCCAGTCGTTCGATAACTGGGAATTACGAGGGAATTAACATGTCGACGATACTTGGCTACGTTTTTCTTCAATTTATATTCGCACAGGTGTGATTCATCAATAATCGTTTGATTGTATGTCATTGGGAGGAAAATTCGATTAGTATGGACCACGAGTGTCCTATTTGCGTTGTTTTTCATGATTTTTTTCACATGATCGATTGAAAATGCATCCGGCGACCTGAATCATGATGCAAAACCTCGTTCTATCGAATTTCTGGGTTTCTAGTGTACTTTTCACATCACTTCCGGCAAATTTGCCCGGGAGACTTTGAGGCCTCGTAACTTTTAGTAGAATCGGTATTTTTTGAGACTTTTTTTTTGAAAATTATCGTACAAGTTCTGACTAATCGATTGCCACGAGTTTCGATGTTGACGGATGATTCGTTTGACCCTCGTGGGTCAAATTGACCCTCACGGCTTTTCCTGTCGCGAAATGGTGTTCGGGAATGGATTTAATCGATAGTATACGCGGTTGGGAAATGATTGCATATTCACGTGATGAACGATCGCGCATCGAAAAGTGGGACTCGATTCTACTTTCGATCCATCAATCCGGCGAGTCGCTTATCTCCATCTTTCTCTTTGTACAAACTGATGTGCCTCATGCGCGTACAGCATCATAACATTAATGTACGTCTTCTCTGTATGCCGGAGAAGGTTCACAGAGGGGCCGAGCACCCGGGCAAAGAATGAACACGCTGAATTTCACCGACCTCGAAAAACTACACGCGCGGACATCGCGACAATATCTTTGCGACATTTTCCTACATCAAAGCGAACAGGAACGACTGATTTCCATCTTTTCAACACGCTCTGAATGGGAAATTTCATTCTTCGTGTGTGCGGAAGCAGATGAAAACCTCAAAATTAACGTCGCGAATTAAAATCACATGAAACTTTAACCACGAACAATAAAAATGAATTTATTTTGATAAACATTTGCAATTCTCTGCTCGTAACGGCAAATTCTTGTTTTTAATTCTCTCAGCGACAACATCCTCAACCCCTTCGGGTCTATTCGATCCAAGAGACAATTTTTTTTGTGGAAATTTCGTTTTTTTTAAGAGTTTTATTTGAAAATAGTAGAACACACAGAGAAAAATGGGACCTCAAATTCTAAGAGCCAACGCTAGAAAATCTAGCAGTTTGCTGCCGGTTCTGCTAGATTTAAAGTTCTTGTTAAGGAAGGGTAAAAATGATTCTTACACCGTATAGTAAAAATGGTGCATGCATTCGCAACTAAGAAAATATAATGCCTGCATATTACATTTGAAACTATTCGCTTTACTATTACACGCTATATTTTCAGATTGATTACTATACGCATAGCATAAATCTTCAGCGGATAAATAGATTCCACTATACGCATAACACGAATCTTCATAGTATAGCGAAAAACATCACGAAGTGATTAGTAAAATGTGACTCTTTGTACTGTACTTTTTGTAGAATACTGGATAGTGATTGTTCCAATCCCATGGGCATAATATTTTTTGAATTCTACCAAAAATCGCAATATGGCGAATGAAATGTATCATTTGTATCAGTTTACGTGCCATATCGTGGGTTAAAATTTAAATTCCTTCATCATTGCTATACTATAATTATAATTTTCATCGTTCAGTCAATACTTTTCAATATTTTTTGATATTTTTTTTTAGAAACACAGTGTTAATTTTTAGAAGCGTAGTATTAATTCCTAAATTTGAAGCCCCTGTTTTCTCCGTGCAGAATCTTTTCAAATATTTTTCTCACGAAATACGCAAGATGTGAGATTCAGGGTCGCAATAAAAAATGCGGAGGGTCGATTGAATAATTGATGTCGATTCCCGGGGCTTCTGGGGAAATCGATGCGTTTGATTGAAAATTCGGAAGCGCTTACCTGCCGAGAGTATCCTTCGAAAAATCCTCAACGACGGTAACAGCCGAAGAAGTTACGACGACCATGTTGATCGTGAAATAACACGTGTCCCATAATCCCGTAAATATAATTGAAAAAAAAACCGAAGCACAAAACCCTACGAACTTTGGTGCGACGTCACGTAATTTGTTTCACAAGCGTCTAGAGCAACGAAGGAGAAAAAAATTATGCGAAAAAATTAAATTTTCATGCCTCCGAGAAGCGAATTAGACTCGTTGGTCACGATCCCCTCGGTCGCTCGCCGATTTCACGGTTCCGTAAAAATACACAAAGAGTATATCGCCGGATCGGTGGAGGGCGCGAGTCCTCGAGTTTTAATTAAGAACCCGGCTGAGCTCGCATACCCGCGCGGCTCTATGTTAATCGAGTGTTTGCCAAAGCTCTGCGGATTAGCTTTATATTGGCAAACTGCAGATTTTTCTACTTGAAACCATCCGCTACGTACAACGTCCTCTTTCAATATTCACAGACTTTGGCTGCTGCTGAGCACATTTGAACGTCGTCACACATGCAAATAGACACGGAAAACAGTCTGGAACTTGCAAAAGTCACAAAATCACAAAAACCCGAAAATTTAGTGTCTCAAATTTTCTGATTTTCGGAGAAGAACCAACTCGAAATGAGGAACGTGGGATTTGGCTCGGTCAACAATCGCTACGCCCTCTAACGAATTAGTTCAGCCGATTTTAACGCTCACCGAAAATTACACTCCGCTTTTTTCGTAGTTTAATTCGTTTATTTTACTTTTTTATTTATTCTCGAGGCCCTCGCGAGGTTCACGAGACGTTGTACACGAATTTCACGGAAGCCACGTCCGCAACGATCCGCAGGACAAGAGAAAGAGGATAAGACTGAGGCCACGAACGTCCAACCTATCGAGCCGAATGCCCGTTTCTTCCACTTCCCCTACGTGTGTCTTGTGCCTGCGCTCCGATATTTACGCTCACCTTCCCCCGAGACGAATCCACGAGAAGGTAAAAAAAGTTGCTCCATTTCTGGTCCACGATCATTCACAATGTTTGGCAACGATGGAAATTCATTTCGTTGTTTGTTAAACAATTGTCAGACAATAAAAATTCACGATATCAAATGAAACCCAAAAGATTCGAATTTATTACAAAATTTCTTCGACAACGTGAATTTTTCACTGTCGTGCAAATCGACCGAGTCGTTTTTCACTTTCTCATTATAAACAATGGGAAAACATTATTTTTCAACATAAAAAACCAATTCAATCACCATAAATATTCCTCCGAGTCCCACCGCGGAATTCCCATAAGAATTTAAATTCTCTCTCGCTGAGACGGCACTCGAAATTGAATTTACCAAACGCTCAAGTACACACGTAACTCTTTATCCCTGACCAGGCTTAACGTTTGAGCTCGTCTCTCATTCGTGGGTTTTCGAGTGTTTTAAAAATAGAACGGAGTATAAAGACCTTCGACGATCGTCAGTATTGACTGCGGCTCGTAAAATGCTAATCAACGTTTTTTGCTGCGTTCCTCAACGATCGAGTGAGGGAAAAGAAATTTTGAGAAATTTCAAACGACTACAAAATGATATTCCGTTTAACGCTCGATCCAAAATGAGAGGAAAACGATTGATTTGATAAAAGCGAAGAATCTTGATGAAAATTATGTGAAATAAAAATATTGAGTAATCGATGAATCGTGTGGCGATCGTTCGGAGGTACACGCATGAGTTGAACGTCGGGTCGATGCTCGCGAGCATCTCCCGATGGTCCGCGAGAGCGCAATTAAAAGGTCGTTAATCTCCTTCACGGAATGGTGCACGCCTGGCCCGTGAACAATAAGAGACTATGAAAGAGAGGAAAAGGCGAGGAAGGCGAGAGGGGATGGTCCTTTGAGTGAGAGACGGAAAATTTCTCACAATAAATGTCGACCGCAACATCTCTACTTCATTCCATACAAACAAACGTACCGGGTGTCGCATAAACCGTGTGGACCGACGAATGTTTGCAGGATGGAGTATAAATTACGATGAGGGAACTTGAAAAAAGTTGGTCGATTCAGAGGGAAGGAAAAAATCAAAGATTTGACCTTGAACCATTTTTTCAAGGTCGTTTCAAGGTCAACTTGATTTTTTTAGGGCAAATGATTCCCGACTCTAAATCAAGGCTTTCCAATCACTATCGATACTCTATAAAGAGATTCCTACGACTTTGAGGCTCGAACTTTTGGACTTGCGCCCTTTTTACAGTTAATTAACATAAATGGCTATTACAGCGCATTAATTTTGTTCTCTCGTTGAATTCATCGTGGATCTCGTCGCTCACGTACTACAGTCACACTCTGAATGCTACGGAACTCGTTCACCATTTTAAATACCGGCTTCGCGTCGTCTTCTCGAATCTACCGCTCATTACGGGCCCATAATGAGTGCCAGGACTTCATTTTCGGTTGTTTCGACGTCTCGATTTTTTATCCTGATTTTTGTGTTGAATAAGTTTTTTTCATTGATTTGTCTGAAAGATTGATCGAACTACAATTTTTGGATGAAATATTTTTATTGCATTTTCGGGACGTTTTCATTTCTGCGATTACGAAGGGCTTGGCTCGCAGATTTATCGGGATTTATGCCATTTTTCAATGTCTCGCTCTTCGTAATAAAAAAATTATGAATTACCCACCGAACGGAACATGCTAATTTTTTGACCTCATGAATTAAATATTATGCTCGAATATCCATGTCGATAAATGGATTATTTTTTATACCTTTTTTTTCCTCCGTCACAGACCAAGTTTGACAAATGCGAAAATACTGAATTGAAATGACGCTAAAGGTCGCAAAGTTCGACGAAAAATACTTTTTATATTGATCGTTTTTGATGAATTTCAAAAACGCGATGATAATTTTCGTACCGATTTTGGGCTTTCGTCCTTCAAAGCGATCGTTTTATTGTCCTGAACAAATATTGAATAAGAATCTTGAACTCTGTTAAAAATTTCATCGCGTTTCACAAGTTTCAGTTCAATTGCGACAAATTTTTTTTTTTTTTTGAAAAACGAGAAAAATTTCGATAAACACATTTTCTCGTTAAACTGCATCTGTGAATCGTAGTAAAAATGGAGTAAACTAGGATGATGGACATTCAGCATTGAACGAGTTGGGACGTTGATTAATTCTCGAAATGTAGATCGAAAAATGCGAAACTTGAACGGGAATAAATCATGGAACGTCGATCGCCAAGAGCAGCGCTTGATTACAGCCTACGATCGAACATTACGAACCATTAAAGTGTCTTATGGAAGAGAAAACATAAAAACTCGATTACAGTTAAGATCGACGAGTAAAAAGTTGTAAGCGAGATGGTCAGTCTTAGGAATTTCCATCTCTGTCGCACGTCGAAACATTTTTTGTCTCAAACTTGATTAATTTTGAGCTGACGAACGGAATAGACAAATTTTTCTCGGTGAGTCGAAAAGCTTTGTTAAAATGAAAGGAAAATATGATGATAATTGTAGATTCGAAACGAATGAGGATTTGACGATTGGAAAATCGACATTGACCGTTGCAAATGTCGACACTAAATTCAGCTTATCAGCGAACGACAGTAGGAAGTATTGCCAGGCAAAAATCATGTTAGACGCGATCGAATAGTAAATGAGACTCGTTAATGTTTTTCCGATTCGATAGGTCCGGATAATGGTCCAGATAAAAGCACGAGCCAGCGATCGAACGAAGCGCAGCAGTATCGAGTCTCGAATGCACACAAGATCGTGATTGCGAAACATAATCGTTGAACGATGAATTTGATTCGAACTTTAGCTTTTTCGCTCCTTGTTTTCGGGATCGCGAAAGTCCGCGCTAAGGCAAGTGATTTATTGTTACACCAAAACCCTCGCACAACAACAACAGCAGCAAATTATTCACGAAATGAGAGAAAAAACTTTTGTTCCTGTGCGACGAGCAATTAAAGGTAAATAATGCGATTTTTGTGCAATTCGTAGGAATTCGTTGACAAACCAACTGGAAAAAAGTCCTTGATCGCCACCGAGGTAAGTTCTCGAAGAATTATTGAAACGAAATTAACGGACGAAAGTGAGAAATTTATTTTTTATTTTTTTTCGATTCCGCAGAATCCCACGAAGATGTTCGCGCCGACGAGCACGCTCAGCAAATCGAGCAAGTCGAACAAGCCGCGTGGGGGACAGCGGCATTCGGTCATCGTGGAACGTCGGACCCAACCGCCGCCCGAATTCACCACGCTAGCATCCCCGTCTAGAAGAAATATTCCAGGACATTGGCAACCACGTACGATGAGGACAAGTCCAGAGAGGGGACCGCTGGACTTGACGCCGCGTCGGGAACAAGCGCCACAACGGCAAGCAAGCCCACCGAGGCAACCGAGGCAACGACAAGAGCCAAGACCAGGAGGAAATCGCGACCGTTCCCGATCGCCGCGCTGGGCTTAAAGAAGTTCGTACGTTCGGAGCTTCCAAATTTTTAATTCCTCAATGTTGACAGTTTATCGAGTAGTTTTAATTTCACTAGCAATTTCCGGCTTTTTAAATCGACCAATTACGACGAAATTGCGTTTGCACGAATGCACGAAATATCTCGAATAAGAAAACTTAATAAACCGAAGATAAATCAAGTGCAAACAGCTGCGTAATATCGAAATTCCATAAATTGTCAAGATACACGAAAAAAAACGATCTTTTAAACGTGTTTTCTGTCATTTTTGGGTTATTCGACATTAATAAAGCGAGTTTGAGGCAAAAAATGGATGAGCCTATGGCAGGAATAAACGACGAGAGGGAATTCCTTGTTAAAGTTACAAAATAACAACCTCACGGGGCTATTTTGTTAGTTCGATTGACGGTATCTAGTGGACACGAAGCGAAGCAAGTAAATACATATTTTACACTATATAAGAGTGCGTGCGCTGGTTCGGAGTGTGCCACATGCCAACGACGTGAGACGCAAAGTGTCTCGAGGCGCAAAGGCGTGTATCCGATCCTGTACGAGAACGGAATTCTAATCAAATAACCTAAGCGGAGGATGACGCGCGAGCATCTCATTTCAGCACATATTTATATTAAAATCTATATACAGGGTGTCCTGATTGACATATAATCGGCGTATACAGGGTGGCTCGGGAACAATGTTGAAAATTTCCAACATAGATTCAGGCTGAGATTTCGAGTGGAAAAGTTCTGTGATGTTTTTTCGTGGGATTCTTCCTTGAAAAGTTATCGATCATCAAAGTTTGAGCAAGGGCGATCTTTCATGGGGCATATCAGCGAAACCGTTGGAGATAGAGCAAAAGTCAAGAGGACCATTTTTAAAGATCTCGAAATTTTCTACAAAAAAGGTCCTTACGAGAATTTTGTGAGTCCAGTAGTTTGGTCCTGAGAGTCGATTGAAAAAATGCAACGCTCCTGAGACGCCGATAGTCCTTCGATCCGCTCTCACGACTAAACTCCGCAAGAAAGGAATTCGCGGCCGGGGACTTTTCTGTACAGAATTTCATGCGCTACAAAAATGGTTCTGTTGACTTTTGCTCTATCACTAACCGTTTGGCCAGTACACGCCCCGAAAAAACGCTCCCGAAAATCACGTTCGCATTTCATAATGTCACCAGTCACGCGACACCCTGTATATTTTATACGCATCTGCTTATCATTACTCCACGACTCGCTACGATCGTTAGCACACATTATCCTCGTTTGCGAGCCTGCTTACCGTATATCCTACAATGATAAATCATCAACTTGTTACAAAGACATAAAAAGAAATGTCCGCAGGTACGTAACTGGTTATTGCACTCATTGTAACGTCTGCAGTCCGTCTAATTCGATTTTTCCCCATGAAATGCTAATTTTCGAGTAAAAGTTGTCAAAACGCAGTGTCGAGTATTCGTCAGAATTGTCACTGTCGCGATTTGCTCGAAAAATCGATAAATTTCATCCCACGATGATTTTCCATGATTTTTCCGAATTTGAACAAATTAATTAATTAGTTAATTAATAAAATAGACCTTAATCTTTCCTAACAACGCAGTTAAAAGCTCCCTAAAAAAAAGTCGGTCCGTTTGCTCTCATATACGTAACCAGATCGTAAAAACCGAGTATTCCATTTCGGTGAAAGATGAAGAAGAGCGAGAGAGAGAAAGAATAGCACGGCGAAGAAAAAAGTAATGTAAAACGGTTGGGAGCACCGGGCGATGGGTTTACCGGTGAACTGGACGATAATAACGGTATTCGCGTCATCGTGCACTTCCCAAAGAAACTCGTTTCATCAAGGAAAAAGAAAAAAACAAGCTTTTTAAACCAAAGAAAAAAAAACAAGCCAATGAATCTCGATCTTCGTGTCTGCGAAAATAAAAACGTGAGAATTTGCACGAAATTCCCACCCGAAATGCTCCAAACAGTGTGCTGGATCGATTCGTACGAACGAAATTTTAATCTTTATTTTTCATTGATCGAAATAATTTGCCATTGTTTCGTATTTTTGTCTGCACATTATTGGGAAAAAAAAAATCTTGAGCAACGATCTCTATTTCCTTAAAAAATGGCCTTGGAATTTTGAACGATGCTGAAGTTTGCAACGTTGACGAAAAATATTCCAATCTATCGATGATTCGTTCAATTTTCAATTTCAAGCTAATTTTTCGAACCGGTGGCGAAAATCGATTATTTTTTCATCGTAATTACATTCTGCATTTAAATAATTATTTTTGCCAAAGATGCAAAAGAATTTCGTTGCATTCCAACGATGCAAACTTCAGAGTCATAATTTTTTCGATAATTCTATTTAATTCTATCTAATTCTATTTTTATGGAGAAATTGATTCCATAATTGACCCATTAATTTCATTGGAGCGATCAATCATTTCCGTCAGTTCGATTGACCGTAAATTATTTTTAAAAAAAACCTCCGAAATAAATTCGATTCATATTCGATGTACGAATTAATCGAATGAACGGTGAATCGAAACTTTTCAAGACGAGTGTACGTGAGTGAAACTCGAAAACCAAAAAAAAAACGTTGGATCGAGCAAAATTGCAAGATTTCGCAAGGTCGAGGACTGAGGGGAAAAAAAGCTTAACGAGGCACGAAAAAAAAAACTTGGGAGTGATTAATTACCATACTAGACTATATATTTAAATGGAGGTGTGCACGTATGAATATACATTGAAAAACTTGGTTTATATTGGTAAATAACTGTAAATTATATGACTTTTTAAGTCAAATTCTTTCTAGAGATCAACGAACGTTTCGAGCGAAAGAAATTCCATACAAAAACCTCGAACGTATATAAATGAAAAATTCCATTAAAAAGTTGGGAGCGTTCGAAAAAATTCTGTCGATCGAAATAACGTTTTATGCACTGAAAAGAAAATTTTGTTGAAAAAGATCGATATTTCGTTGGATACGTTAAACTAAACGTTTTTTTCGAAAAATCACGAAAACTTTGTCATTTCAGCAAAAAACATTCTAGAAAACCTTTTCGAAAAGTGAATTTTTGTCCTTCCAATCGTAGAATTTGCCGACAGTTCCGTTACAAATGAAAAACATTGTCGAAATAACGAAAATTTTGAAATTATCCCAAAATATTTAGTTCGCTGTATTCAACAAAATATCGACGTTTTTTGACAAAATTGAATTTTTCTTTCCACGTAAACGCACGACTTTGTTTTCCAGGATTCAAGGGACAAAGCTTCGATGTAATTCGACGAGTGCGATTACGCCCGAGATAAAACTGTGCGAAAAAAAATATGGAACACGTTTGTGATATCACTATATGTATATCGCGTGTATATAGGCGGGCGATCGAAAATAAACAATGAGCTCAGGGTGACTGCGCTCAACTGCTCATGCCCGGTGACGATTTGAGGTTATGCGAGCACGGAGAATCGAAGGGAACTTGGACTTGAGTGAAAACTTGCAGAAAAGCCCAAATAATTACGAAAGTAATGAGAAATATTGAGACGAAAGAAAAACTTGCGAAATTCACGAGACAAAAACACTGGATGTCGCAATTAAATGGTTTGCACGATCGAATTTGACGTGTGAGACGAATGATCGCGGGGATGGAGCGCGATGTGCGAAAAATTTAATCGACCAGTGTTTCCGAGAAAGAACGATTTCGAGACGTTTTATTTGTGAAAAAAACGTTCTTGAGAAATAACTCGAGAGGAATTTCTCAAGAAAAAGTATTGACAGCATCGCTCGGTGTCACAAACACCAAGATTTTGCGTGGGAGCAAGAAATATATGCGTTGAAACGAGACTGCGAGCCATGTTCGCTAAAAGTTCTAGCGGTCTGTGGCAAGTCTTTTTTCATTCGATACCGGTAAGCAGCGACGCATGTGAGCAAAATGCTCAAAACTGAAGGGGCCTTCGGGGACTTGATAATTATGTAATCATTTTGTCGCGTAAATAAAGCCTCACTTACCGCTTGTTCCGAGCGAAAAAACGTCAGGATAACACACACAACACACACACACCAACACGCGGCTTACGAGAGCGACTAGTGTTTCGACGCGACTGCTACCTGGCGGCGCTGCGATCGCGCCGCAGCTCCGCCAACGGCGCCAACCCGAAAGCTCTCCGTACTGTCGGCGCTCTAAGCAGCACATGGCGAACGTTTATTTCAATGTTTTTGACAGTTTTTGTCCTTTGAAAAAGTTCACCACGACCTCGCCGGATAATCAACAATTATTACACGAATACGAACAAAAACATTCCCTGTCTCGTTTGATTTCCAATCATTTACGCGAAACGAGCGCAATTTGGTAAATCAATTGTCCAGCAGACTGAGCGCATAAGTTTCCACTTTATCGACAGTGGATTTTTTTTCGAAGAGCTTTACAACTTTGACGATAGAGTCGACATCAGTTCCGGTGTTTACAAAATTAAACACAACTTAAAATCTCAAACGGGTGATTCGCAAGACTCACGTGTTTTCGAATCGACAATTAGAAAGAAGCGAAAATCCATGTTATGTCCTAATTGCAATGACATTTTTGATGAAAATTTTTGACTCAACTTTCTGCTTTATATGCGAAAGTGATTGGAAAAAAGTAAGAACCATAGAATGATTGATCCAAAATAAATCATTTCATGATAAGCTCGGTCAATAACCTCGCGCACACGTGCGTTTGCAGCGAAATTTCGAAATCTTCGTGAGAAACCAACACGCCATGCAAATATTGGCCGAACCAAAAATAGTTCAAAGGCGAATAAATCATTTAATTTTCTGCACGATTATGTTGACGACTGGAATGTTTCGAAATATATCGAAATATATTGTAACTGCCAATTAATCGTAATGGCCAATTCGCCACTTGCTCGGTCGGTAAAAATCCCCCCACACGCGCTTTTCTCGGCGATACTCAATATTTAAAGAAAATATTATAGTTACACGTTGTTTTCATTTCACCAGAGAAGCAGGTGTAACTTTTATTTTTCTTAAAAATACGAAGAATTTCTGAGAAAACGGTGTATCTACTTTTTTTTTTGTCTCTCTCGCACTCACGCGTCTGCTAAATCCCCTTAAGGGGATCTAGCAGACGCGTGAGTGCGAGAGAGACAACAAAAAAAGTAGATACACGTTTTTCTCAGAAATCCTTCGTATTTTGAGAAAAATAAAAGTTACACCTTCTTCTCTGGTGAAATGGGAACAACGTGTAACTAATAGTTTTCTTTAAATATTGAGTCTCGCCAAGAAAAACGTGTAGGGGGATTTTTACCGACCGAGCAAGTGATAGACCCTCTTAAGGACGAATCATTGCGGTGACGAAATAACAATATGGCAAAAAAACATGCATGTGAAACGTGGTCAAAAAACGTCTCTATTGTAATCAAATCACACTTGTCACAATAATGCGTGACGTATAATGCGTGATATTTAATATCGCACAATAGTTTTTTCCAGCGAGCAGTTAATTACGAATATAATGAAGCGTCTGTTCGTTTAGTTTTAATGTACGCGCCACGTTTTAATACTTTTTGCGTCACACCGAAATTTATATATAAAGAGATGATTTTTTCGTCATCCTGACACATTGAATTCAAATTTCACTAAAAAAACTTTTCACTTTCGTATCGTGGGTCCAGAATGCGTTTACGTGAGTTAATTCTGCTTGTGAACCTTTTCATTTACTTTTAAGGGAAATCAGCAGCCATCGGCTCTGACGAACGCGAAATTCGACGAGGTCGTGTTTTCCGCAACATTTTTCGAATTCGACTTTGTAATTTTCAAGCAATTTTCATCCACCATCGATCATTTTGTTCCTCGAACGATTCTCAGCGAATGCATCACGTAGTTTGTCCTTTTCGAACGTCCCTTCACCGTCGCATAATCATTTTTGTTTTTTTTTTCGATATTTCTAACGTTTTTTTTTTCAATTCTCGCCGTTAGTTTTTTCCTTAGGGATTTTGATCCTCAACGTCGCAGCTCTGACTGCTGAGAGATCGTCGACTGGCGATGGACCGCACGCAGCACTTGCCAAGTCTCCAAGATCGAGATTGTCACACGTTGAGAGAATTTCGGACAAGGAAACTGCGTTCTCAGGCAAATTGGTCGAGGTATAATTTTGTTTTTTTTTTTTTTCGACGATGACACTCGTTGACTTTGACCTCGATCCGCCTGTCCCGATGCAGCAGGAAAGGGTGGAAAAAATAACGCATTTTTTTCCATACTGAACTAAACGAACTCATCGACTAATTTATTAAAGAACTGACTGACAAAATTACAAAAAAAAAAAAACTAAAATTAACTCAAAAAAAACTTTAATTCAATTAAAAAAAAAAAAAAAATCGGCACCTTAATTTTGTGAACCAGCGTTTTCGGACCATCACATTCGCAATTATTAATGAAAAAATGTGAAAAAATTCGTAGCCGATCGTCAGATCGTACTTTTGGAGCAGAAATGGAATTTTTTTTCTTCCCATTTTTTTTTCATCAAATTTCAAGCAATATGCGGAGAACGTCGTACGAAAACGAGTCTGTTTGTTGGATTTAGGGTTAAAAATCGAAGTGGAAATGGAACGATGAGGTAAAAAAAAAATTTTTATCTCGTGCAGGAAGTCTTTAAGAAGCATCGGGAAAATTTCTTGTTCTCGCCGCTCGGTGCTGCGCTGAGTTTGTCGAGGGTATCGCTCGGGGCGAAATCAGTCACGGATTTTGTGATTCGCAAGGCCTTGGGATTTAGTCGCTCTCACGCTACTAGAAAAGTTGCATTCAAGAGGATCGTTAAGCAGTTTAACGTACGTCGTTCCGATAGTTTTGAAATGTTCATTTTCGTTGATGTAAATGGATCTCGATCCGATTTTTCAATTTAAAATTCAATTGAAAAAAATTCAACGCAGAATGATAAAGCTGGGCAGCTCTATCTCGACAACGGTCTGTTTCTCTCTTCCAACATTCGAGGTGACTCTGATTTCATTGAGACGGATTTAAGGACCTTCGGTTCGCGTGTAGAAAAGATTGATTTCGGGCAACTCGATGCCAGCGATTTGATCAACGCGTGGTGCGAAAACAAGACGCATGGACACGTCACAGACGTCGTCAGTGCAGGTAAAATCATTTTTTATCAACATGTAATAAAAGTCACATAAAAAATGACCAAATACACGGAAATTTTACATCCGGGAATTGGGCGAAAAATGTCACCGCGAGATTGGTAAAGATTCTCGTAAAATTTATTAATCCAGAACACGAATTTTTGTTCGTCGCATTACAATTTATTTGATTCGCCAGAAATTGTCGAAATTTCGGGGCAAATATTCGAGGGACGAGGAATTTTTGAAAAATTTCTCATCTTGTGGCTTTTTTTTCTCAATCAAGGAGAAAAAAGTGGCCCGAGCGTGAATTTTTAACGCTCAAAGTCCCTTTATTTCAGCTGCAGACGTGACTCCCCAATTTGGCCATCAGTTTTCGCTCATTTAGATCAAATATTAATTGGTTGATATTGTTGGGTGAACAGAATCGTTAACGTTGTAACGTTGACGACGAAATTCGCCGCAGAAATTGAACAAGACGAATGTTTTCCTTGTAGCTGATTTCAACGAAAATACCGGGCTTGTTCTCGTGAGTGCGTCGTATTTCAAGCCCACGTGGTTCCACAAATTTGACATTGAGAAAACACAACCACGAGCATTTTTCCTTGAAGATGGTGAGAAAATCCAAGTGCCGAGTATGGTCGGAAAGCAGATTTTACGTCACGGAAAAAGTCCCGAAGTCAATGCGACCTTCGTTCAACTTCCATTGCTGGTAAATCATTTTCTTCCCGAAAGAATTAAAAACAAATTTAAATTTGCAAATTGCTTCCTCAAGATGCTCAAGATGCATGATGCTCAAAGCTTTTTCCATGAGGAAGCCTACATTTTCGATTTTAGCCATATTTTTAATTTTGGCTTCCTCATAGGAGGAAGCTTTGAGCATCATGCATCTTGAGCATCTTGAGGAAGCGATTTGCAAATTTCAATTTGCAGCCTTTTTTTTATTTGCATTTTAAAAATCAAATTTCGAGATCTTTTCTGGAAAGGAAAAAGGAATTACAGATTTATTCCTAATATCTTACGAAATTTGCAAAAATTCAAGCGTCCAGACGATTTTTCGGAAAACTAATATTTTCGTAAAATTCAAAAACCCATAAAATTTAAACCGTTCAACCGATCATTTCCAAATTCAATACCAACCTTCCTATTACGATACTCTATTTATAAAAAAAAATTCAATAATAAATCTTGAAATTTGCGAAAGCTAGAGCGATTACGACGTTTTTTTGAAAATTTCAAAATGCCGTAGAATCCGTAGTTTTCTATCAATTCCGACAAAATTCGCAACGAACGAAGAGCCGGTGTGGATTAACATCTGTGCAAAACGGCAGCCCTGTAGCTCAAACTGTTCTCGAGTTATGAACGTTTGAATTTTACAGTGCCGGAACATTCACACACACGCATACACACAGACATCCGGACATTTTTTCTAGATATGATTTTTCGACGTTTTGGGACATTTTCGGCATATTGACATTGAAAACTGGAAAAAAAAAAAATTTCACCGTCCCATAGCTTCCTCTATGAGGAAGCAAAAAACCAAAAATTACCAAAAAAATCGATGAATTAACGAAAATTAATGCACGAAAATTAAATTCAACTTTTTCCTTCTCCACACGCAGGATGATCGCGGTCGGAACATGAGCTTGGTCGTTTTTCTTCCAAAAGAAAGAAACGATTCGGCTTACTTTGAAGAAAACTTTGACAAAATTAATCTCAAGAATATCCTCCATCTGGGAAAATACAAGGAGGTCAATCTCCAGATACCGAAGGTCAGCATTCGGAGTAAAATTGACCTCAAAGAACCTCTGATAAACGTTAGTATTTATTTTGAGTTTTTACGATTCTAATTACTTTTTGCTTCACTTATTTTCGGATTGGGTGATTATGCGGTTTGTTTTCTTTTCCGAGAATGGATGAAATTTTTTTTTCATGGACTGAATGGGCATTCGTGGGAAATTCCAGTCTCCTCTGAGGGAATGTCTCACATATTTCCATAAAATCGACCATGAATCAAGCCATGAAGCAAAAAACTAAAATTCTTGCTAATTTTAGGACCTCGGAAGGTCCTGAATCGGAAAAATGTTGTGGAAAATATCGAACGATCTTTATTGCATTTCCAACAGATGGGAATGAGTAATTTGTTCGATCGGGACAGAGCAGACTTGTCAGGAATCTTGGCGTCCGATGAACCATCGTTCCAGGACAGTTTTTATTCGTCAAACAGCATCACAGGGTCCCGTGGACTTTTCATCAACAAGATTGTGCAGGAAAATTCCATAGAAATTGACGAAGGAGACTTTGAGGCTGCACCAGCGATTGGTAAAGATTCTCCTCGTTTATTAACCCAAAATACAACTTTTTGGACGTACTTGACATTTGCATTTGAGTCAGTTGTCGTGCCACGTCATTTTCTGACAGAATTTCTTGAGATTTCGAGGAAATATTCAAGCTACAAGAAATTTTCGAAAAATTCACGATCTGGTGGCTTTTTTTCTCGATTACAAGAGAAAAAAGTGATTCTCATCCCTCGCAGAAATGTTAAACACCCAATCGCCCTTTTTTTAGCTGCAGACGTGACGGACTCACCGGAAACGAAGGCCGAAGCTGTTCCTTTCATCGTGGACCGTCCCGCCTACTTCATTGTCACTTTAGCAGATAAAAATCCTATAAATATTTTCACCTTCCGCTACACTGGCTTAGAAGGAACGACGACGCCTCAAAGCGAATTTCTGCGCATTTATTAAATTCCGAAGATCAACATGTGGAAAGTTTTTATCGCCTCGAGGCATTTCTATAAAAATCTATAATTGAACGAAAACGATGGAAAATGAAAGAGTTTCGAAACTGAAAAGTAAACAAACGATTATAATTTTGTTATCTACGTTCTCCTCGATTATTGAAAACCAGTAAGTAGTCGATGATCCATTGACATCATTACGATTAATTGCCGATGGCAATTACAGGCAGAGAACGTTGTTTTTTCAGCTGTTTTTGATGGACCAAACAAAATCAATAGCGGCACGTTTATCCGACGTGGTGACACAAAAATAACTCGAATGGTCGCGTAATTGTTGAATTTTTTCTAAGCGACTAAACATTGGATATTCGAGCGCCTGATGCAAAAATAGAAAAAAAAACGAGAGCGAGTGCATCAGGCGCGCGAGCAGTTTTCTGGCTGCGCTCCTTTTATATTTATATTTTATAATATCGTTCTATTGGAATGTGCTCGAATGGACATGGAAAACTATGGAGCCGTCGATCTCGATGGCAAAAAATATGGGAACGTGTTTCTGACAACGAAACGCATGCAATTGTCGACGTGGCTGTGAATAATTATGACAACGAAATTTGGAAAAATCAACTTCTGGGCATGGTGTAAATGATTTTTCTCGTGTTCCATACTGACGACTTGAAATTTAATTCCAATGTGCTGTTTCCTGCTCTGGGCCATGTCATTGGACGCTGTTGAAATGAAAAACATGATCTGATTCGTCTTGGACTTATTTTATTTTTCAAATTTTATTATCCTGCACTTATGTGCAGGATAGTAAATGTGCAGGAAAAATAAATAGCAGAATAAAACTTTTCCTTATGGAAAAGTAGTATGTCCCTACCGCAGAATAAAACTTTTCCATAAGGAAAAGTTTATTCTGCGATAGGGACATCAGGGGATGAACAACATGTGGTAAAAAAACGTTTCCATTGACTTTGAAAACACACTTGTTACAATAAACACATAATGGGAAGGTCATATGTTTAGTACCAAAAGATGTTTTTTCTACGCGCATTTTCTACGCGCTACGCACATAATTTGAGACTTTATTTGATGGTGTCTATTTTCATTGCTCTGCGACATGTTTATTTGAATTCATCAATTTGTCGGTTATTCTATTCTCGATACCACACCACGATTCCCACAGAAAAAAATATTTTTCTGTTGATTTTTTTTTTTTTTATAAAATTCTCCAGTCGATTAAAATTCTGCTATCGGATCTTTTGATTCCTAAATTTATCTCCTAAACAGCCTGAACAATGGAAATTGTGAGACAGCCCAACATTCGAATAAAATTAAAATCTATTAAATCTGAAAAATCAAGTTCATCCAGATAGAAAAAATGAAATCAATGAAAATTCAAGCTAATTAGCAGATCAATTGATCGATTGGCTGAAAAAAACCTCCAGGGAATATGCTTCGAAGTTATCACAAGTTGAATTTTCCTGATGAGTTGGCCTTGGCAATATTTTTTAATCAACCCACGCAGACTTTAGAGAATTCTTCCCGCTCCCTTAGGCGGACCCGGCTGAAGTTAATAAAATTAAAAAACGAAATTACTTGTAATTCGAGCAAATAATTCAACCCAATTGGGATCGCGAGCCATGCTCACCGATTCGCTCTTCTATTCTCGGATCATTGTTACAGCGTTGATCACCTTTTTTATCTAAATTCCAACAAATGTTGTGGGAACGTCATTTATACAACATCACGTAGTGCCGCAAGGACAACATTTTAACGATAACTTTCAATAAATTCCTGTCAAGTGTTTCTGCGCAGGAAAATATAAAACATGCGATTTCAATATATTTTGACGCGGAAATAAAATAGAGACGAAGGAAACTTTTTGCTAGTCAAATTGTCCAACCAAAACCACGAACAATTGCGACGTGCCACGAACAATTTTCATTGTGCATGGATGAATTTTATCAAATATTGCGAAATACCAAGAAACTCGAATCTTTACATCGATAAAAATGAAAAATTATAAATAAGTTGATTCCCCGACATTTTGCAGGTGAAATAAAAGAGAAACTCGCGCGATTAGCGAAACGCTTGAATAATTGTTTGATAAAAAATGTTGCCAAACATACGTGACGATAATAATAGTTTCCTATAATTGGACTCGCGCCTGTATTCATTTGAGAGATCGTTGGAAAATAACTCCGTCGTTGTTTTTTTTTATGTACACACGTGTCATTTTATCGGTTTTGATCTCCCATTTTCGCGTTTCCTCCAAGAGGATTTGTATATATATAGCAGCATTTTCGTCGGGTGGGTCTAAAATCTTCGTGGAATTTTCCTCGACACCGTCTTGAGAAAAGTCTCTACGAATGTTCGTTTAATTTTCTTCTTTTCATTTTGTTCCCTACGACTTTGATCCAACAAGCATCCAAAATGCAATTATGTGAGTGACAATCGATGTAATCGCTGGCTATTTTAATTCTGCTGCTTAATTATTCTCGTATCGTACGCCACGAAGCAATTATTTTCATCCCCGCGTGCGAACTCATAAGTCTTCGCGAAACGACTGATGCAAATTCGTATCGATTTTCTCAAATGCCTCAGAAATTTTTGTTCTCTTCATTAGACACGTTGATGGGGATTTTATTCCTGAACTTCTTGACTTTGGTGGCTTCGCAAACGGACAAAGAAGAAACTTTCGAGTATTTCGCCGTAAGTGATCGTACGAAGCAGAGGTACGTCCACACGACAGCCAATTGGGTGGAAAATTTCGGAGTCAATTTGACCAAGGTATGATTTTACTTGGACAATTACACTTTTGTCCCCTTATTTCGTTGCTTTTTATTCCTCGTTGCTAATTTCTGAAAAATTCAGCATTTTTAGTGTCTTGGAAGAAAATAAATCAAGATCAATTGACGATTTTTGGGTCTGCAGCAATTGCTGAGAAAAATCAGTCAAATCTTGAAAAAATGAATCCTTGCAGAAAAGTGTTGCTTCTCATTAATAACTCGAAATTTTCGGAAAATGAAGGATTTTCAGAGTTTCGTAAGAAAATAAATCAAAACCCTTTTCAATTGATGATTTTTGGCTGTTGCAGGAAATCGCTAAGAGAAATCATTACAATTTCGCGTTTTCTTCGTTGGGTACTACGCTCGGTATGACGGTTTTGTCGATGGGGGCTCGACGACATACCGAACAATTAATGCGCAAGAAAATGGGATTCGATGCCCCGCATATTACCAGGAAAGTTGGGTTCCACGAATTCATCAATCGATTGAGTGTAAGTGTCGAATAATATTGTCAATTTTTGACGCTAATTTGGCGTAGCGAAAATTAAGGAGACAAATGTTCCAGAGTTACAAAGGATTGGACTTTGCAATTGCCTGCGCCGTGTTCGTCCCTCATCGGATGCGGCTCGAGCCCACTGTCGTTGAAGCCGTCGAACTCGCTTTCCTATCGACTATCAAACAAGTTAATTTTTCGGAACCGAATATAACGAGTGGCATCATCAACCAGTGGTGCGAAGAGCACACCCACGGTTACATCAAAGATATTGTTCAACCAGGTATCAAGCCTTTCCTTTTTTCATTAAGATCATCTTACGAACGTTACGAACGCGAAAGTCATTGAGGTGATTATCGCAGTCACCCTCATTAGTTTTCGAAATGAAAATTCTTCGACGTCGTTCGACTAATTACAAAAATGTTCGGTCAGCGGAAAAATTGTTGCCTTCGCGAATTTTAAAAGTCGCGGGCTCGTCGAGCCTGGATTGAAAATCACTCGAAAGGACGACAATTTTGTTTTGCAGCTGATTTTAACGCGCAGACCTCTTTGGTTCTCGTTGATGCTATTCGTTTCACGGGTGCATGGCTGGAAAATTTCGATCCTACAAAAACTCGCGATATGCCATTTTACTGTGCGGACGGTAAGGTGAGGACGATGAAAACTATGATCGGAAGGCAACTTCTGCGTTACAGCGAACATGCTCCGACAAATTCGAGAATTGTTGAACTTCCATTCAAGGTAAATGGATATTTGTTATAAAAAAATGTTTTCGTCGCCTCTGTTAACGTATAATTTCCCTCACAATCCCCGGACTATCGATGGCGTTACGAAAATAGAGGTTTTTGTATGTAATTGGAGGAGATTCTGCCAGTTTCGACGGTTGAAAAATCGACAAAAACGAGGCTCTTGGATTCTTTTCACATGGAATTCCATTTGAGCTAGTAAATACAAGAATTCGTGCGATTTTTCATACCCACAGGGCAGCGAAGGTAGTCACAACCTGAGTCTGGTCCTGATCCTTCCAAAAGACAAAGAAGGTCGAATCTTTCTCGAAGAAAACTTTCACACATTGGATATGGAGGAAATTTTAAAAAATGGAAAATTGAGCGACGTCAAAATTCATATACCCAAATTGAACATCGCCGCTGAAACTGATCTGATACAGCCACTGAAGAATGTGAGTGAAAACGTTTTTTTAAATGATTGGATAAATGATAAATGAAGCCACCGAATATGCCTCAAAGTTGAAATTCCATTTTTGTTCATTTTTTCGGCTTTTTTCTTAATGAATCGGTGATGAATTTTGAATTTTTTGAAGATGGGCCTGGACAATCTTTTCGATCCGACTCACGCAGACTTTGGAGGATTTTTCCCACCCCCAGAACCTTATTTCGATCCGATGTATTATCCGCCAGAAACTATCTCGAGATTCCCTGGATTTTATTTGAATAAAATCGTACAGAAAGCTCATATAGAAATCCACGAAGGAAACGCCACCAACGTGCCAGTCGACGGTAATTGTTTTTATATTTTATTTCTGCATAGAATGCGATTATTTGTCTTTTTTAAGCAAGTACATGCCAAAACCAGTTTGAGACAGAATATTTTGATTTTTCACCCGAATATTGTTTACGACATCTAGTACAAGTTGGTGAAATTTTAACTTCAATGACCATCTCGTTACGGAGATATTTGCAATTGAAAATGGCTTTTTTAACACGCTTCGCATAGGGCACTTGACACGATTTCTCATATAGATAAATTTGTAGTTAAAAAACACTGAGACAGAAAACGATAAAAATCTAGGAAGACATAAACAAGTACTTCAGGATGATAAAAAAAAATAAAGGGTCACATTTTACCACAGACTTTCTGAAATATGAATTTTCAAAGTTTGGAAAACACGCTGCAATATGGTCGCGGCCGAGCGGGTTTTCACGGCTGGCCCAGCCAAGAAGGCAACATACACACAAAGTTTCTAAGTGTTGGTGAAGGCAGTGTACAAGCATTCGCAAAAGTTTTCGATTACAGAAAACTAATAATGATTCAATTTATGGATTTCTAAAAAGAAATCAGTTATTCAAGGATCTAAAATTATATTTACTTTCGCGCGGGGCTCTCAATAACGTTTCAATTTATGTATTTCTATAAAAGAAATCGGTTATTCAAGACACTAAAATGATGTTCACTTTTGCGTGGGACTGTCCGGGATGTACTACCTTAATCTCGAAACAAGATTTGCGAGTTTCGCAATGTTCCTACACTAATGGTCAGCAAACAATTGAGTTTTTTTCTTCATTTTTTACAGTCTCGGAATACTTGGTCTCGTCCCTGTATAGTCTTCTGACGGATAGTGTCGAGTTCATTGCCAACCACACATTCTACGGTACCGTCGTTTCGACAGGGGTCGATCCCATCACCGTGTTCACCTTCCGGCACTCGGGTATCGCAGCGCCGAACTCGCTGATCGATATACTGTTCGAGATTTTTTAATCGGAGCAAAAGCAAACATGATACAATTTCGAAAGCGCGGAAAGAAAATTTGGGAATATTTCGTTAAGTTTCGGTGAGGGTAAACTTGTTTGTAAACCTAATTGAATAAACGCAATGATAATTATGAGAATTTCGTGAGAAATTGCATGGAATCGGCGTCAAACAGAATTCTGGGACGTCGTTCCGGATTTTTATTTTCAACCAGTGAATAATTGATGATTTATTGAAATTTTGATGCTCAATTGCCACGACTTTGAGAAAACGAAAAATGGACATTGGGAATTTATCAATAAATATCGCCGATGACTGAAAAACAGTCAATTTTTTAAACAAATACGATAAAAAATGCCAACTTTTCGAAGGTGAAAAAAAATCGAAATGTTTTCATGATCATGATGCAGAGTCAATATTGGAATTTAATGCTCTATAATGGGAAGATTCAATAAACGCTATACTTTTATTGGCGCACACTTGTTTGCTGGGTACACGAAACACCGTTGAAAAGATGAGACAGCAAACAAATATGTATCGTGTGTGTTAAGAAAATAATAAGCTGAATTATTCGAAACACACTTGTGGCAATAAAATATTCTTCGAGATAAATGGAATGAAAATATACGTAACCAAACAGAATTAGGGATTAAGGCCCTAGAATAGCCACGAATGACCTTGGAACGACCTTGCTTAGGACGATTTTTAGTGCGTAGAATTCTCAATGTCATGAAAAGTACGTAAACAAAATTTAGAACACGGTAATTTCAAAATTCGATTCGACAGAATCGTAGCTCGCATGCTCCGATTTTATTTATACAATATTCTCCCAAGCCAAGACGTAGTTCGTACATTTTGCAATCATCGCAAGTTTTCGGAACATATTTCAAAGCCCTGCTTTCTCCGCAGTAGAATTTTTTCGTTATCAATCATTTTTTACTGATTATGCTAGAGTTTCTCAAAACTCGAGTCAACGACACGATTAAAAAAAATACTAGAGATTCACACCTCAACGCGTTGGTCCGTTTTTTTCAATACAAAAGGTCCTTCAAAATTCTTCAGAGCTGAACACTCGCACTCTCAATTTTTGTTGGAAAAATTGCAATGGAGTGACTAAGAAAGGGTGAAGCTCTGAATTCGCTTTCGCAATTGCTCAATTGGCGTAAAATTTGCGTATTTCAGTTCGCAGAACAGCCGCGAGAGGCGCTGGCGACTTTCGAGCGGCAGATTCAAATCAAAATTTGGGGAAAATCTCTGATTGCATTTGCCTTTGCGTGAGGAAAAAACATTTTATTACGATACGCGATTGAAGGATCGAGTCCCTGTGCTAATGCATCATCCAAAACAATTCAAAAAGCCAAAAAAAATCTGTTGGAATTTCTTATATGCAACGTTCCAGAGAAATGAAACAATGCGAGACAAATTCCTGCAACACATTGTCGCGAACGATGGATGCAAAACAGTATCAGTATTTTCCGAGCTGTTTCACCAAACATAACCCCCTATTAGTCCTCCAAACTCCTCTTTTTTCCAAGCAAACCGTGCTCTACTCGTTCAGAATCAGAAAACGACGACGTTATCGCTAAATGTAACAATAAAGCGATAATTTCAATGTATCGATAATGGCGTAACACTTTCTATAACATTACGACGATAAAACTGTTATATGAACGCGAAACACTGTCCAGATCAAAGATAATTACTTGTCAACTTTGGTCATGGATGTTACGAACATTTCTACGTTTCTCAAGTTCTCCAAATGATAAGATTAGCGTGCGAGTGACATATAAATAGGCCGTTGACCATCAAAAGTAAACTGCACATTGCGAAAGCAGTGGCTGGCTGCAAAATATCGTTTCGAGTGTCAGAGAATTTGTACAAAGTTCGTAATTTGCAATATTTTGACAATGGTCAGTTTTTTGACTCTCCTGGGCTTATTGGTCACAACGGGCCAATCTGTCCATGCGATTTACACCGTAAATCAAGACTTTGGTAATTGTGAAAATGTCATTGAGGGTTTCGACAATGTCGGACCCTTCAAACCGACTTGGGACAGTTTAGACTCTCGTAAACTGCCGGTTTGGTACGACGATGCAAAATTTGGAATATTTATTCACTGGGGAGTTTTCAGCGTGCCCAGTTTTGGTTCCGAATGGTTTTGGCGTCAATGGAAAAGTGAGTTTTTTAAAATAAAAACTGCAGTTCATTATCGCATTGTTAAAACACGTTGATTTGAAATATTTATGTGCAGGTAATTCAAAGCACATCGACGAGTTCATGAAACAACGATATCCGCCGAATTTCACTTATCAGGATTTTGCTAAAGAGTTTACCGCTGAATTTTACAACGCTACGCAATGGAGCGACATTTTTAAAGCCTCGGGGGCTAAATACGTTGTCTTGACGAGCAAACATCACGAGGGATACACTCTTTGGCCTTCCAAACGTTCTTTCAGCTGGAATTCCGTCGACGTCGGTCCCAACAGAGATTTAGTTGGTAAGGAACCGTCTCGTTAGCTAATTGACCATTTTTTGTTGTCGACAATTGAATTTACAAATCAAAGCCCAGATTTCCATTTTTTCTTAACATGCTCGGGAGCTCTTGAGCATTGAAGTTGCAAAAAAGTTTTCACTCGCGGTTGAAATGATTGGAACTAAAGATAAAGCCTGGGGAAGAATCTTGAGTTCGTGGAACTTGAAAAAAAAAGCTCCTGAAAATTGTAATTCAGGCCTGAAAATTTGGTCGCACTAAATCAACTCTAGCAACTAAACTATAGACGATGGAAAGTTGTTGTTAAGAGCTTTTTTGTGCAGAATTTTATGCTCTACGAAATGAGTTCTGTTGACTTTTGCTCTAACTGCAACAGTTTGGGCGTTAACGCGCTTAATAATTCAGGCCGAAAAACTTGATCGCACTAAATCGACTCTGGCAACTAAACTATACACGATGGAAAGTTGTTGTTAGGAGCTTTTTTGTGTAGAATTTTATGCTCTACGAAATGAGTCCTGTTGACTTTTGCTCTAACTGCAACAGTTTGGGCGTTAACGCGCTTAATAATTCAGGCCGAAAAACTTGATCGCACTAAATCGACTCTATCAACTAAACTATAGACGATGGAAAGTTGTTGTTAGGAGCTTTTTTGTGTAGAATTTTATGCTCTACGAAATGAGTCCTGTTGACTTTTGCTCTAACTGCAATAGTTTGGGCGTTATTCACGATAAACGTTCGACTATCCTCGAAATTTTATGATTGATGATGATTATCAGGAAAGTAGCTGATAAGTTGATCGAGCGAGTTGTTGATGTTGTCACTTAACAAGAAAAATACTTAGAAATTCGATTGTGAGGAATGATGAAAATAATTTGGTGTTTAGGCGAGTTAGCGGACGCGATAAGGGCCAACACGGATATAAAATTTGGTTTGTATCATTCTTTGTTCGAGTGGTACAATCCGCTGTGGCTGGCGGATTTCGAGAACAATTTCACAACCAATGATTTCGTGATGACGAAAACATTGCCAGAATTGATGGAATTGGTGAATATTTACAAGCCGGAAGTTATTTGGTCCGATGGGGAATGGGATGCGCCGGACACTTATTGGAAATCGAAAGAATTTTTAGCTTGGCTTTACAACCAAAGCCCCGTAAAAGATACTGTCGTCGTTAACGATCGCTGGGGACATGAAACTGGTTGTCATCACGGTGATTTCTACAACTGCGCCGATCGTTACAATCCGGGGACGCTGCAGCCTCACAAGTGGGAAAATGCTCTGACGATCGACAAAGAATCTTGGGGCTATCGACGCAACGCACATCTCTCCGATTATCTCAGCCTCAATGAAATAATCAAAGAACTGGTCGTGACTGTCAGTTGCGGCGGAAACATGTTGCTTAACGTTGGGCCAACCAAAGATGGAATCATTGCGCCCATTTTCGAGGAACGTTTGCGTCAAATCGGTAATTAATTTGCATTAATTTCTCATTTCGACTCGTTTATCGTTCGATCACAAAAACTCCGAAAATGCGGTCGAAAAACAATGTGTTTCGTCGTCGCCAAACTCGATGATCCAAGAATCGTGATTTCAGATAAGAAAAGAGATAATTATCGTGTAAATATTGATCAGCGAATTCGCATAATGAAAATCGATGTCAACAGGTGATTGGCTATCGGAGAACGGAGAAGCGATTTACGACACGCGACCATACGCCATGCAGAACGATACGGTCGACGGAAACGTTTGGTGGACTCAGAACAAAGTTAAAATGACACTCTACGGTTCGATTCTCCAATGGCCAAAGGACAATATTCTTCGTGTCACGCCCATCAAATTATCCGAACAATATCGAGTTTGCCTGCTCGGGCCTGGATGCAAAACAGAACTCAAATGGGCCAACACTAAGTCAGCTCTCGAAATAAAATTACCCGTTGAGGAACACAGAGGAAAGCCTGCGTGGGTATTTCGAGTTGAATACATCGGACCCCATAGAGCTTCGCGCAAAGGCTGAAAACATTGAAAATTAATTAATTAATTAATTAATTAATTAATTAATTAATTATTATAATTGATTTTGATGATTTATAATTGTTATAATTAATTATTAAATCAATTAATAAATTTAATTTATTAATTGGTTTAATCAATTAAATTTAATTAATTAATTAATTAAATAATTAAAAATCGGCGATTGACACTCGGACAAAAATCACATTGAAATTACCAAACCAATTTTTATTTTGTAATACAAAGCTCTTCCCTTCATCATCTCTGCAAAACGTTTTGTAGACTTAATAAAATTCTATTTTCGAGATTTTCGTTCATGCTGACGCGTTCAACAACTTCCAGTGGATTTTTTTCAGTTTTTCTTAAAGAATGTCCGGTTGTTTGATCTCTCAGAGTTGTCCCACTTGGTAAAGATAGGCACCCAGCAATTTTGTCTGGAAACGAAACAGAATCATAAATTTAACTGATGGGATGACATCGAGATTCAATTGTTCCAATGCAAACTCCTCATAAGTGCGTATTGGGTCAATTTGACCCAAAGCGGTATTGGAATCGCTGTATATCGGTGAATATGCTTTTTTTTTTCTTGTCGAGTCGCTTTTTGGAGTAAATTCAAAACATTCGTTGCCCTTGAATGCCAAATGATCGGCGACCGAGAATTGTTGGGGTCAAAACGACCCAGTGTGCACTCCGAGGGTTAAAAAGCGACGCAGAACTTTCGCGTTGTTTCTATTAAGTTTTTTAGTTTGGAACGCGATGCTGAACTTTGTTGGGAAAAAGTTGAATGGAAGGCAAAGATGAAATGTCGATTTGTAATGGAAATATCGAAGGAAATAATTGTAGAAACTCACTCCTTCGATGTAATTGCGAACATTGAGTTTTTCGTTTTGCGAATGTGCGCCATCGTCGCCGCAGCCAACGGGTAGAAGGAGAACATTTTTTCCTGTGACTTCTTGGAAGGTGAGAGTGACGGGAATGGAGCCTCCTTCTCTGGACAGATCAGGATCAACGCCATAGACCATTTTGGTTGCGGTACGAGCGGCGACGTAGTGAGGATGGTCAGGATTTTCGGTCCACGCTTTTCCACCGTGACCCATTGCGACTTTTAGGATATTCGGACTGCCTCGCGTCGCCCAAATCTTGTCGAAATGCACTTTGACCTTGGCTTCAACTTCATCGGGCGTCATGTTTGGCACAATGCGAATTGAAAATTTACCAATCACTTTTCTTGGTATCACAGTCTTTGATCCTGGCTCGCTGAACGCTCCTTCGATTCCGTGGAGTGAAAGACTCGGGAAACGCCAACGGTGCATCAAAATTTTTGTCTGAAAAATTCGAAATTATTACGACCATTTTTTCGTCATTATTATTTTATTATTTTCGTTTATTATTTAACGTTTTTTGTCGTCGAATCATTATTATTATTATTGATTATTTTCAAAAATTATTATTAATTAATTATTGATATTAATAATATAATATTATAAATATTAATTAATTAATTAGTAATAATTATAATTATTATTGGTTTATTATTTTCCAGACCGGATTCGCAATTTTTTGGTCTTTAAATAAAATTATCACCTTATCCTCGTTGTGAGCCAATTTGGAGGTGCCAACGGTGCTGCGAAGTTCGTCAACGTCGAATTCAATGTCTTTGTAAGAGGCCAATTCGACATCGGTGATTTCAGCGACATTGTCGTACATTCCATCGATTTGTATGCGTCCGTTAACGTCGACGAGAGTTGCGAGCAAGTGAACGAGATCGGCCATTGCCTCGAAAACGGTGCCACCGAATGTACCGCTATGAAGATCTCTATCGGCGCAAGTAATCTCGATGTGGAAATAACAAACGCCACGAAGCCCGTACGTTATGCAAGGTTTCGTTGTTCCCAGCCAATAATTGTCCGATATACAAACGTAATCGACTTCTTTAATGAATGGCGTGTCTTTGCGAGCGTACAAAAGATCGTCCAATCCTTCGCTTCCACTTTCTTCCATCCCTTCAAAAACGAACTGGCCAAAAGTGATTTTTCAGTTAACGATTCATTTATCGCAACGATCGCAACGAAATTTTGGAAAATCGAGTTTCGAGAAATTTCAAAGATGAAAAAAAATCGTGTTTACTTTTATGTTGACTGGAATTTCCTGGCCGGTCGCTTTGAAGCCTTGAAGAGCGTGGATCCAGCAGAGAACTGGGCCCTTGTCGTCGGTGCTGCCTCTGCCATAGAGTTTCCCATCCTTTTCCACAAGTTCGAACGGCGCAGTGTCCCAGCCGTCTTCGAGAAGCGCAGGCTGGACATCCAAGTGTCCGTACAACAAAACAGTCTTTTTCTTAGGGTCGTTCCCCAAGGTGGCCATGAGCGCAGGTGGCAAAGGAATAACTTTGCCGTCCGGCAGAGTCTGCGTTCCGATGTCGACCAATTCGGTGCTGCTGCCGAGTTCCTTTAATCTCGTTTCCGCCCACTTCATCATTCTCACGATTTCGTCCCTTTTCTCTGGCCATGCCGAGACCGATTGGATGGCGACGGCTTCGCGTAGATTGTCGATGTATTCTTTTTTATGGGCATCGATGTGACTACGACAAACCCAGACAAAGTTCATTCACGGAATTCCTCGAAATTCATTCTCAGCAAATTTAATTTCATATTTATCGTTTCAATTTCAATCAAATTTTCATGATTTGCTCTCCAGTTGGAATTCCCAAAATATCAAAGACACATCACGTTTTTTGATAACAAAACCGAGATACAGCGATTGTAATTCGTCCGTTGGTTTAATCTTATCTCCAACCTGCTCGTATGCAAGAAAAATGTGCTGCTGGAATTTGCCTCCAAGATAGTAACTCTAAAAAATGCTTTAAAATGAATTATGGAGAATTCGGAAAGTGAAAACGTTTTGACAATGAAGGAAAAGACGAGGCAAGAGATTTTTCATATTTGACGCACGTTAAAAAATGCTTTTTTATGCCGCATGAGTCATTTCAAAATGTTGGAGCGATACAACTCGCTGAGCTGTGATTAAGAGTCCCCTTGGACAATGGAAACAAAAGCTTGCATTGTTATTGGGCGTAGATTTTGATTGCTCGCTCCGGTTATCGTGAAAAACACGAGACACTGGTTATTAATCGAATAAAATGTGCGGCAAGCGTAGAAATAATTTTATTACGATTTATATAAAAAAAAATTCATAGAGACGAAAAGTCAGTGGAGGAAAAAAATTTTAAACGGAGTAAAAAAACGTCAAATGTTTAAGAAGAAATTTTGAGGTGATTCGGGGTCGCGATTAATTCGAAAAAATTTTCGATTGATTGAAAGTATATGGACAAAATAAATAAAGATGATTCGTCGTTTTTTGGCAAAGAGAAATCGTCTTGGATTAATTTTTACAGCTGTGCAACGGTCCAGTGCAGATCGCGACAACAAAAAAAAAAAACAAAGAAGCGCGGATCGAGATTTCTATTGAGGACGCAATGAGAAAAAAATGTTTATTTACCTGAAAAGTTTTTCCAGAGCAGCTGGAATCTTGGTCGCCATTTTAGAGTTTCAGGTTGAAACTGTAGTGAAAAATTGGATATTTTAACTCGAGACACAAGGATTTTTCAACTGTTGCGGACGTACCGGTTGAAAGGGGACTGCGATTCTGACAATTCTGATAAAATCCCTTCCTACTTCATGTCACTTTATCATCTCGTTGAGCTGGCAAACGAGGGGAGGAGGGAATGACGGGAAATCTGTTTGTCCAGTCCGTCCCAACTGCTTGTGACGTGGACGACGCTGGTAAGTTAGGAAACTTTGATTACAAAAGGGGAATGAAGAATCGAAGCATCAATCGCGACTGAAGGCAACGTCGATATCGATAAAAAACAAACAGCTGCGCACGCGACATCAGAAACTTAAATTCCCAACTGACAACAATTCAGTCGAATAAAATGTGTCAATAGTGTGTGTTTCCGCCAATAACTTGTTTCAATTCGACAAAATCGCGAAATTCGAATGAAATTCATGGAATAAAATTGCCAATTTTATTAAATTTTGGCTGCATGAATTTTCGTGATGAAAATTCGTGACAACAAACGATTAAGCTCGATAAAGAGCGCGATCGCGCGACCAATGTGAGAAAGAAGGAACAAGTCGTTATAAAGCGAGGAAAAAGTTTGACAGAGTCGTCGAGTCCACCTACGACAGGGCGATATGTTCGTCAAGCATCGAAGGAGAAGGAGAAGGAGGCGAGGTGAAGGGGAAGGTAGCGTGAGAGTAAAAAAAGAATTGCTCGTGATGGCAAGTAGAGGAAGAATGGAGTGTACATAGAGAGAAGACAGTCGAGCGCGGTCTGAGAAACGCCACGGAGGTTGGAGGGCTTGTGCACTTTTCTGTCTCCGCGAGCACGTGAATTTCTGTCGAAAAAAAGAGACAACTGAAAAACCGTAAAAAGAGTCGTCGCTATACATTAAAAGACAAACAAAAACTGTAAAAACTCATTGTAAAAGCAAACAAGCACGATAAAAATTCGATAAACCATATTCGACGATCAATTGACTTTAATTTGGCGTTGAAAAGTTGTTCGAATGACGCTATTGACCCCATGAACGAAAAAGTGAATAAAAACACTCGTGATTATTTCGCAAGACAGCAGGATAATAAAAGAGCTGAAAATACTGTTTCTACAGGAGTTGTCCTTGAACATCAATATTCGAGGTTAGCTTTTTCCATAACAATAACATTAGAATTAGAATTGAAATGTTAAAATTTGCATCGTTCAAGTGGATCAAAATCTCGTAACCTTTGATCGCGGAGCACGAAATTTCCACGCAGTTTCAAGCAGAACGATTTTTTTTTTCAATTTGAAAACTGCATCGACTGGAAAAATTCAACGATATCAATAAATCTAAGGAATTTTGACTTTTAACGTTAAATTTTGATTTATCGTTAAAAAATTTGACTTTTGCTGATAATTCGATTTTTATTCTGAAATTTGAGCATTTTTTACGTTCGTTTCGTAGTTTGCTGCGAGGTTTATTATTGTGGGTACGTAGTTTTGTGTGTTTCTTGCTACCGTTTCCGGTACTCGTAACGGTAAGGTTGCGTCTCCGTTATGCGAACGAGATATTCGTCGTCGATATAGGAGCAGGGCACACGCTCAACTGATATCGCGTTGGTATGAGAGCGTGTCGATGTAACTTAATTGCCAATTGAGTCTGTACGTAGTTAACAGTGTTGCCAGATGCCTTGCATGCCCTCCCCCCAGACGATCTCCAGTTCCCCCTAGAAACCCCCTAGATCCCCCTCCGCCGACGTGGTCGCTTGAATTTGTTGAAATTAGGGATAGTGATTGGTGAATCATCGATAAATCGAAGAATGACAGCAATAATAACAATAATTTTATTTAATGATTATTAATAACATAATGAATTAATGATTATAAATATAACAAATAATGAATTATAATTGAAAATGTGACGAAAACAAGAAACGAGACAATTAAGAAGCACATTTTACCTTTGAAGATCGGATCGCACTCCCAACTCTGGACATATTTTTGAACGTACGTTTTTTTATTCGCTTTTGGCATTGTGGATTCCTGAGGGTGTAGGAATTTACGGGTAGCGGTAGAACGATATTGAAAACATGAACAGAACGAGTTGAAGCTTGAAGACTCGAAGGTCGAACCGCGTGTCCCGTGTAATTCCAACAATCCAAAACTTTTATACATCGCGAAATAAATTGGTTTGATGTACCGATATGCGCTATTCTAGTTACGATGCACGAAAAGTTCGAAATAAATTAATAAATAACAAAGTCCTTTCCTTGGAGCTATTAATTCGGTTTTTTATTCATTCCAGTGCATTTTTTTTAATAGATATAGAAGAAATAATGTGCAAAACGTACATATAAAGCAGCGAAACTTTTCTAGACTTTGGGATATCCATTCAACGTCGATAGCCGATAAATCAGGGACAAAGTCTTGTGCTTATAGTTGGTGTGTGTTCGTGCAATAGATAGATTTTTCCGAAAGTTTGTACGAAACTCGAATAATGACTTCAGGCCGTATTTATTCGGGTCCCATCGCATCTGTTGCTATTATCGCCAAGGACTCGTCTAACCTCGAATATTCATCACGATTTCTGGGACTTTGCTGTCAGTTTTCTTCGGAACAGTGACAAAGATCTCGTGAGAAAGCACACGTTTTCTGGACAACTATATATATTGTGTTGTGGTATTTTTTATTTCTGTTATTCAAAGCGATATTCATCAGATACACGGAGAAAAAGGGACAGTTTAAAATACAGTAAGACCCGGTTTATATTGGATTCGAGGCGATCGCAAAGATATATTTACTGAAACATATAGTGCTCAAATTACAGTGTATCCAAAGTAAATTTTAACAGTTCAACACTGTTAAACACAGTGTTGTGTGTCCGTGTGTTAGTGATAACGTCACTAACTGTAGAAAGAAGGGTGAAACTACCGTACCACACTGTAAAATTGAATGAATCGCTCTGTAGTCAATGCTGTGACACTGTAACCATTGCAGCTGCGTACAGTATGAAAATCAGTGCCTCATGTAATTTTGACAGTTGAACACTTTTACTGTATCGAACCGTAAACAATCCAGTGTAACTGTTTAAATATCAGTTTTCACAGGTAAATTCTCTGCTCCACTGTGAAATAAAATGGGTTCCCTGTTGTTTATGCAGTTTACACTGCGATATTGACTGTCCCTTTTTCTCCGTGTAACCATACGAGAAAGTGAAAGAAACAACATGAAAATATCGATTAAAATGTCAAAAAATGTGTATTTAGCGTGTTTTTTCAATACCCCCTAAAAAATCCCCTAAATATTTTTTCCCCCTATTTCGCCCCTAACTCGGTCGAAAAACCCCTAAATCTAGGGGGAAATCCCCTGATCTGGCAACACTGGTAGTTAAGCGCGCGTGAAATCGACTGATGCTTTACGAAATGGTAAAGGGTTGCTGGTCGGAGGGGCTGGCAGGAGGGGCGGCTGCGGTACTAAGCGAAATGAATTTTGTCTGTGGGACTCACGGGTTGGCAAATGTTGGTATTAAAATTATTGCAGAAGAGCCGTTTGGCAGATTCGCAATTTGACGAGTTTTCTTTGCGTGGAGATTGAGAAATCTGTTGCTCGGTTTTGAGGGCTTTTCCTCGACTCCTGTGAACATTCCGAAAGAAACGGCGAATTTCGGGCTCAGAAACATCGTAATTCACAGTTGAATGATCATGAAATTCTCATCGTTGCAATATGCGACGAAAATTGATTATTTTTTCATAGCAGAGAACAAAATTTTCACACAGTATTTGTTTACGATGATGCGAAAATCTTTTTTGCTCTCTTAAAACTGAATTTACAAGAAAAATTTAAACGAGTACATTGATTACCAAATCAATTAATGGAAATGTGCGTTCCATTGATTTCCAACGACGAAAACTCGAGGGTCATAACGAGACGTCGATCGAGATGGCACTGAAGTTTGCAACGTTGAGGTGCAGCGAAAAATACGTTTTTCTATTAATTGTTTGTTCCGATTACAAAAACCATGACAATTTGCGTGCTGATCTTGTTTTTGGGTGCTAAAAAAAATCGTTTTATCGTCTTGACAAAATATTGAACCCATCACGAGCTCTGCTCAAGGACAAGCCGAATTTCGTTGCATTCCAACGATGCAAAATTCAGCATCGTCGATCGAGTCACTAAACTTAAAAGTCGTAAAGAAAAGGCGTTCCGAATGTTTTGACGTTTCTTCAAGAATTTCGTTCCCTCTCTCGCATTCGAATCATCAATCAAAGCTCGCAGAACACCGTCCATTCAATTGGATTTTAATTGAAATTCAATCATCTTAATGATCTTTTTAAAAATGATGATTCCACGTTTTTGGGAAAGAGTCAATATATATAAAAATATGAAAGGTTGGAAATGGATAATATTTGTAATAAACTTAAAAGTTGTGCAAAGAAAACTCAAGTATTAATATGGTAAGGAGAAAGAGTATAAGAAATGTTAAAAAATGTAAGAATGCTGGAATGAAAAGGAAAAATGGAAAAAGAAAGGAAGAAATGTATAGGCATTGGTTAACTATAAGATTTGTAAAAAACTTTCAAAAAGTTGTGCAAATAAAACTCCATTGATTGATTGATATAAAAATATGAAATTGAAAATATATGAGTTCAAACGTAAAATATGGAATTACAATTGTTAAAAATCATTGATTATAGCGAAAAGCCAGCTCGTTCTACATACACTCACACACACACAAAAAAAACAAAAGAAGGCGTTCCTAAGCATTAACTGTTGTTTATAATTCGCAGTTTTTTCTTCAGTCAGTCGTCTCCGATCTTTTGACGTGTACGTTCCTACTCCAAAATATAATTCGTTTCGTTCATCATTTTCCCTCGAATAAACCGATTCATTTCTGATTAACTTTAATAATAATATAAATTGATCAGCTTTTTGTTGGATATTCCAAAATTCATTGAATTTCAATTCATATTCCGACATTGTTATGGTTATTTATTATTTTTAATGACAATGACATGTTACCACAAAAGAGGAATATCATAAAATATACCATGACAAAAAATTACACAATTTTGTTGATAATTAAATAATGAAAGTATGTTTGAATGATTTTTCAATAATTTTTTACTTATGGATGAAATTTAATATTAAATAATCGTCTCCATTTGATTTCAAGGTTGCTTTGAAATGAATTCGATGTAATTACTCTGTTTATTTTAATTAATGTAATAGAATTCGAGCGAAATGATGAATAAATGATAAATGCATCGCATGAAATGAGGTCGGTGCACACATTGTTGTTGTTATTTTGAGAATGAACGAGCTTGACGAGTTTGCATGGTCCAGTTACATGTTTAGTAGAATATTGGAAAGGTTTGAGCATCCGGGCGATTTCTCCATCGGGGTTATATCGAAGCGAGTGAAGGAACGATATAAAGTGCAACTTACAGGCGTAGCTGTGACGTTATTTTAGGAGACCACGAGTGCACGTACCAATTTACGAAAGTTACGGTCAAACTTTTATAATAGACTTTTGGTACTGCATGTATATTTCGTTCAAGTTGCCCCACTCTCGCTGCCGCTACGTTTTCTATAGTTTCCTCGCTTTATAAACTCGTTCCCGCCATATCGACTCGCAGTTCATAAAGTTCTTATCGTCATATCGAGTCTTGGTTTTACTCTATTACTATTTTTACCATATTCGCCAAAACAGAAAAAAAACTTGGCTTTGACCTGATTTCTGAAATTAATTAATTCCAACATTCCAGTCGACGAAGCTCAACACGATTTTTTCTTTTTGCATTGCTGTCGATATATTCTTTCATAATTATTATCTAATATTTGTCCAATTATTAAGTGGAGAAAAAAAATATTTTCGTCGGAAATATTAAGTTTGCTACTTTTGTTATTAATTTTATTCTCATTATGGTTTTATGAAGAATTCTTAACGAGACGTTATTAATCGTGGCTGTAAAAAACGAGGATTTTGTTTTATAATTCATTTTACACGATCGTCTCCCATCCCTCGACCTCGGCTCCGACCTTTTCTACTTAATGTGCAAAACGATCGGGTGACTGCACTCTCCGGAGAAAGAAAACCGAGACCAGAAGGAGATGCGGAGGAACGAGGAGAAAAAGAAGTGGCGCGGCGGTAGATTTTCGAATGCACTCACGAAGCGGCCGCGGCTGCTTCGTATCCGAGACTTCTCGTTGCCTCCTCTGCCGGCGGCTCCTCGAAATAGAATACAGATTGAATTGGAAAAGAGCATACCCCGGAGTGCATCGTCTCCGCGCGTCTACCTCTTTACTCCTTTTTTCCCTATGAATCTCTCGGATACCATCTTTTTTTTATATACCCTCAGAAACTATCAGTTTTCTTGTACTTTTCGGTGAAAAAGCTGCACTCCGCGCTAGTCAAATGATATTATTGAATTTTCATATAACAGTCGCATGCTCAGTTCGATGCGATGATTGAATATTCTTTTGCGTTAATAAGAATCAATGTTGTTATAAAAATTTTTCCAATTTTTTTATTAAACTTTGTACACGGAGAAAACAGGGGCTTTGAATTTAGGAATTAATACTACGCATCTAAAAATTAACACTATGCTTCTAATAAAAAATATCAAAAAATATTGAAAAGTATTGACTGGACGATGAAAATTATAATTATAGTATAGCAATAATGAAGGAATTTAAATTTCAAACCACGATATGGCACGTAAACTGATACAAATAATACATTTCATTCGCCATATTGCGATTTTTGGTAGAATTCAAAAAATATTTTGCCCATGGGATTGGAACAATCACTATCCAGTATTCTACAAAAAGTACAGTACAAAGAGTCACATTTTACTAATAACTTTGTGATGTTTTTCGTTATACTATGAAGATTCGTGTTATGCGTATAGTGGAATGTATTTATCCGCTGAAGATTTATGCTGTGCTTATAGTAATCAATCTGAAAATATAGCGTGTAATAGTAAAGAGAATAGTTTCAAATGTATTATGCAGGCATTATATTTTCTTAGTTGCGAATGCATGCACCATTTTTACTATACGATGTAAGAATCATTTTTACCCTTCCTTAACAAGAACTCTAAATCTAGCCGAACTGGCAGCAAACTGCTAGATTTTCTAGCATAGGCTCTTAGAATTTGAGGCCCCATTTTTCTCCGTGTAGACAATGTTTGCGGACTTTTACCGCAAAAATTTGTAAAAATGCAACAAAATTGCATTATTTCTTGAGTCAGGACAATAAAACGATCTTTCTTTCGGTCACAAACCCAAAATCGGTACGAAAATCGTCATTTATATAAAAATTAAACAAACAATTAACAGAAAATGGTGCAATTAGAATTGTTGTTGATTAAAAAATCGACGTTATTGGATTTTTTCTTTTCGTCTTGATAAAAATGTTGGGTGTACTTCCGAATAGCTGTTACCTCCGATTTGGCTCAAATTTGGTGGAGACCTTCTATTTGACGATACAAGAAAGTGTGTGAAGGGATTTTTGGCGCATCTCAATATTTTCCGAGAAATCGAATTTTGAAATTTTCCAATTTTTTATCATTTCTGAGTAACATTTACATCCGATTTGGCTCAAATTTGGTGGAGACCTTGTATTCGACGATACGAAGAAGTGTGCCAAAGGATTTTAGGCGCATCTCAATATTTTTCGAAAAATCGAATTTTGAAATTTAAAAAATGCAGACCATTTGTACTATCCAGAATGCACCACGTGGAGGCGAACTGAAATGAGTAGGGAAGTGAATAAATAAACCGAGAGTAATTGTCGCCAGATCGAAGACAATACAATATTGTACTATGTCCCACATACCATCGAAGATGCCCTGCACACATTCCACTGTCCCACACACCATCCGAGGTGGCCCGCCTCCACCCCACATGTATGAACAAATAATACTGTTAATAGGCGGAGCGACGGGGGGTCCGGGGGGCGCAGCCCCCCGGCGGGGTGAAGGGGCGGAGCCCCGTCTGGGGGCGGAGGGGGCGAAGCCCCCCCTGGGGGCGGAGGGGGCGAAGCCCCCCCTGGGGGTGGAGGGGGCGAAGCCCCCTCCTGGGGGCGGAGGGGGCGAAGCCCCCCCTGGGGGGTTGGGGGGCGAAGCCCCCCCCAAGGCAACATCCCTGTTTTTAAAATTACTCGAGATGCGCCAAAAATCTTTTAGCACACTTTTTTGTATCGTCGAAAAGAAAGTCTGTACCAAGTTTGAGCCAAATCCCAGGTACCAGTGCTTTAAAAATAAAAAAAATTAGTATTTGTTAAAAAATTATATTTTTTGAAAAATATTGCGATGCGCCAAAAATCCTTTGGCACACTTTTTTGTATCGTCGAATACAAGGTCTCCACCAAATTTGAGCCAAATCGGATGTAAAAATCATTCAGAAATGATAAAAAAACTAAAAAATTTCAAAATTCGATTTTTCGAAAAATATTGAGATGCGCCAAAAATCCCTTCACACACTTTCTTGTATCATCAAATAGAAGGTCTCCACCAAATTTGAGCCAAATCGGGGGTAACAGCTATTCGGAAGTTTATCCAAAATGTTTATTTGCTAAGGTACAAATTTGATTTGTTGTTTTTGTGAAAAATCCTTTTGCTCGGGATAGAAAGATAATTCTGATGGGAATTTTATTGATTGGCAGTTCCAAATGCCCGGAACATGACGTCGAATGCGATCAGGGGTATACGAAGGAAGAAGAGTTCGTTGTGCGAGGTGAAGGTGGCAGTGATCGGTGCTCCCGGAGTCGGAAAGAGCGGTGAGTGCTTTTATACCCAAGCTTAAACGTATATACAGATATAAAATACACTTTTGGCTTTCTCGTAAGAGATGAGCTCTCTCGAGTCATTGGTGCTGGATTCACGAGACGAGGGCCAGACCGCGAATGTACGAAGCGGGAAAGAGTTGTCTTTCTTTCTCTTTCTCACTCGCACAATTCAAGTGAGTGCGTCGAGAGTAAAACGTAACGTTACGACGAAAATAGAGTATGTACAGGCACTGAGTACGTAAAATCCAATGCCTTAAGTCCACGGATAAGTCCGTCATGCGGTTAGGAAAATAGAACAAATCGTAAATCCTCAAAATTTCAACTCGTCATCGTCGCACTGAAAAAATCGTTATTCGTATGAAAATTTTATGAAAATACGGTGAGGATTTACGATTTTACAAAAAAAGCGTTAAGAAGCTCGGGGCGAGGCCAATAATTGGTTGGGTGACCGGTGAGCCACGCCGGGGCGGATTGAACAAAAAAAACGTAAAATTAAGTCGAGGTCACGAGGTGGTCTGGTCAATATATACGGAAAACGGTGAGATTTCCAAGCGAAACGTCATGGATGTGATTTTTTTATATCCCTGCCCGTTAATCACGCGTGTAATTTTAGAATCGTATTTGTTTTTATTTCCAAACCGCCGTGCGGGAATATGAGGAAACAACAAGGAAAAGTGGAGGAAAGAAATTAATTTTTTTTGAATTTATTTCTATAAATACACAGCGGAATTCCACTTACGCCCGCACGTTTGCAGCCGTTTTTTTCTCAAAGGATTATTCGATAAATCGTTCACCCAATCTCGTATCGAGTGGCCCCGGCTCTTTCGTTTCCACGTCCGGAATAGACACGCGTATTATATAGGGGAAGGGGAAAAATGAAAAAGCAGAAGACGTTGAACGAGATAAAGTCAAAGCAGATTCGATAACTCACGAGGAAACAACGCACAAGCAGACACAACTTTCTGGCTTACGGTACACGAACTTGAATTATTAGCGACACGTTCCCTGCTCTGACTTAACTGATACAAAGGAGATCTCGAAGAAAATCCGGCAATCTTGGCCAATTTTGTACCATAAAACGCGACAGACCGTTTGATTAAAATTTACCCAAATTCTTTGATCGAATTTTCGTTGCGATTTTATCCGCTGATCGCTAAAAGAAAAAAAAAGAAAAAATGATTTTATTCTTTGTCTCCGAAATGACTGATCGAGAATTTTTAAACAATTTTTCAAAATCTAACGTTTCGTTGAAATGATTGAAATTTGAGGTTTTCGTGTCGTATATTCTGAGCCAAAAGTCGTTCCACTTTGTGCAAAAACATATCGTTTATAGAACCAAAGTGTTGCCGGTGGAAAAAAAATAAGAAGAGACAAGCGTGAGATCCAACGAAGCTGGCGATTTCACGAGAATCTGGCACGCGGATTGTCCCTCTCGAGTCCTTGGCAAAACCGATGCCTCCACTTGATCCAGATTAATATCGTTTTTGTCTTTTACAAATATAAATAAACTGGCCATGTATACGTGAAACCACGAGTCAGTGTGAGTTTGAGAAGTAAAAAGAAAGAAAAAATGGAGGGAGCTCAAAAACGAGTATTTTCGAGCTGATTTTTCAGTTGAAAAGATAAATAATAAATAAATAAAGAGCCGAGAGAATTTCACGGATTCACAAAGACTCAGAATTCGAGCAACGAATTCCGGAAGTAAATTTAAGTGCTCGATGCGAAAAAATTCCTCATCGCGTTTGGATCGTCCAGTGCGGCTCGTGCTCGCTTTTAAAACGAGAGAGAGAGAGAGAGAGAGAGAGAGAGACGAGGATGGGAAAAAATGCCAAAGGCGTGTAGTCAAACTCGAGTATATTTTGGGTGTAGGCGTCAAAAGCCCCGCGAGTCCGAGGCACATAGGTGGGTAAATAATAATTCGTCAGCTTCAGCAGCTGTTTCACCATTTTTGTATATATTGACTCGAAGCAAAAATCATAATTCACCTAAATTTACGTCATAACTTGTGCAGCGTAAAATCTTGTTCCTGTTAATCCACCAAAAAAAAAAACGTAAAATATAATAAATCGTCGATTTATCCCGAGATTTACGCAAAAGAAGCCTCGAACTGTTTCGCAGTTGGAACTTGACGTCAAGATAATAAACTTCTAGACGATTCTCCATTAATCAGCCAGCAGGCATATTTATCCTCATTTTTATTTCCTAACAATATTGCGATGAATGTGCGGATGAACCTGATTCCAGATTCACGTCAATGTCATGTAGGTTTTTTTTTTTTAAATCTCGAGCGAAGGACACGAGTGGAACAAAAATGTAGGAAATTATTTTTAAACATTCGTTAACTTTGTCTCGTGATGGCTCAAGGGTGGAAAATTGGCTGAATCTAATTGGAGATTTTATTTTAAAAAAATGCAGTAGTTGAAGTAAACGAGTGGTCAGACGCGTCAGGGAAAAAGATTTCCGCATTTTTTTCTTATCTTGATACATCAATGAGAGAGAGTCGCACGAATGACGGTGTGTGAAACGGAAATAGAGAGAGTGGCGAAAAAGGTACGAAGATCGTGGAGAAGTGTGTGGAGGAATCCTCCAAGCTAGTCACGCATTCCACGAGCTCGATGATGTATTTCGAGACTTGAGCACGTCTCAATATCGCGGAGCAAGCACTTGGCGAGCTCTATTCTCGTTGCTCCAGCGCGGAGCAGCGAATAGACCGAAAACAAGAGAAATGGAAAAGAGAGAGTGCGAAAAGAGGAAATAACGTAATGCGTTTCGATGCATTCCGAGATTTGTCTCTGTCTCTGCTGGCGCGTCTTCCATTTCCTTTCTTCCTCATTTTCCTCCGTACCGATAACGCATTATCTTCGACATGAATAATAGCGAGCAAACCCCGCCGGGCCTCGCCACCCTCTGTGCCTCACGTTTTACAAGCGACGAGAGAGCGTCACACGCGGCTTGCATGTATAATCGAATGATGTAGTGCATCGTGTATGTGCAAAAGCGCGCCCTTCCTCGTGTGTGGCTCGTGTTAATTATAATGACAGCGGAGAGAAATTCTCGCGCTCCTGTTCGTTACCAAACCCTCCTCGTACAGAGACTGTCAATGCTTTTCGAACATCCCTCTCCCCGTGTCGTACATGCAGCACCGCACCAATCGAGTGGTTCCATTTTTCAACAAAATTACATGCCACGAAGATTGAAAATCAATCAACCGTTAATTAATCGCCTGACAACAATTTATTGGCAATAAATAAAGCCTCGAATTTTCTCCAATACAATAATAAACCGATTATCCAATTAATTACAATAAAAATAAATCCACGAGCCAAGAGAATTGCGAATGCTTGCGGAATATTATAAACGAAAATTTTAATTAAAGGCAAGGAAAAATACTTTAGACACAAAATATGCTCCTTGGCATTCGCGGCATTATAGTTTGGTTGCATTTGAAATGCCTTGCAAGACGGAAGGTACTCGCAACCTTCCCTCTACGATCTTCGTCCTCGTCGCCGTCGCGTCTTCGTCATTCAGACGCCGAGGATTCGGTCAAATATTTAGTCTACATCCGGCCTGGAATTTGCCTCGCGATTCTAGGATCCGGAGAGCGAGAGACAGAGCGCATTTCGAGACTGCACTAGGAATGCAACAAAACAGACAGACAGACGGATGAGCAAGGGACAAAGATATTTGTCACTCTCCTTCTCTTCACCTTCTACGCAACCAACCCTCCAATTATATATACATGTGTTAATGTCTATGTATAAATCCACGTGTATATATGACTGACAAAATCCAATGTACATTGACATGCCAGTCTCATTTCGCCCGCGCACAACCGAGAGGCACACTGATGAAGTGCTTCTTGATTAGACGTCTTCATTGTACGGATACTACTAATAGAAACAATCCATTCAATGAATAATAATGATGATTGATTGCTGAGTGCTTTCGCCCTAATATTTCGATATCCCGGTGCATTGCACGTAATAACTAGATTTAAGGCGACTCATCAGTTGCACCAGTGCGTACAGGAAAAACTGATGAGTCGTCGCACCCTTTTTTTTTAACCCTTTTTTGAACCCATATTGTGACCAATCTACCGGCCCGAAAATTCTCAAAAAATTACTGAACAACCCTTGAACATTCCAGTTTAGATACGAAAAACTTTCCTGAAAGAAATCCAAGGCTAAAATATTTTTTTGAATGCAAAATGAAGAAAACAAACGAGAAAAAAAAGTTTTTTCACTAAAATAATCGTCACTTTGTGGATTTTCAATATTTTTGCCTAAAATTTGGACCTGATATTCATCAGATCTGGTTCTTTTGGGAAAAAAATAGTAGGATAGCACGCGTTTGAAAAAACATATTAATTCCGTTATTGGAAGTGGGTTGATTTCAAAGTGGATGTTAGAGAGTTAGCGTTATCGGCGGTAATACTTATCGCCGCCAACGCGCAATGGACACTACAAACTGTCGTTAAATGACGATTACAGCCCCATTCTTTACCAGGAACTAGTAGATATTTACGTCACAAGTTGGTCACTGGGTGGATTCTACCCAGAGTGACCACGAAGGGTTAATATACATCGAGAATTCTTTATTAATAGCCATCGTATCTCTTTATTCTTTGAAAAATTATCAAGCGTATCGGGATAGCAAATTTCAAAAACGCTCCGGAAACAGAAATTCGTTTTTTGGTGCCGTTTTGAGCATCAAAAACTGCGGAGGCATTTTGAAAAGGAAGAAAATTCAGTTCGCTTCGGATTTTATATCGCTCCAGAGTTTTTCTCAGCTCAAAAATTCCGATATGCCTCTGATTAGTATTGAAACGAAGCGTATAATGAGCGTAGTGGAAAAAACGCCTACGACGCGAGGGAGAGAGAGAGAGTCGTACGGTTTTGCGGTACGTGGTTTTAGTGGCAGATTCGTTGGTATAAAAATAGTGCGGTAACACAAGTCGACGAAGCGGGTCACTAGGCTGTGTCGAGTATCTCGAGTTTCCGAGTCTCGCGGATATCGATACGCGTGTGTTTTATAAATTTAGTATTTTTATTAGACTTGCTTAGAATAATTCTAAAGATTCTTCCAAGTTGGATGTTTTTTGAGTTGAAGGAAAAAATGTATTTTTGTAACTATTCTCGTCGTAGTATAGAAATCGAAGCCACTTCCGGTCGTGCGGTACATCGTCGTATAACTTCGCTTTTATTTCTTGCTCAACTTCTCCTCGAACTTCGAGCTCATATTCCACTTGTTTGGTTTTTCGAGGATGAGATCACTTCCGCAAAGTTTTTACGAGTCTTTGCTCGACTCTGGACTCAACTTTTGGTTCCTCGGAATTTTTGCAACTTCTCTTCACTTAATTTTCTGCTTTTATTCTTCACTGTCTTTTCGGTCTTTTTGTATAAATTTCAACATGAAAATGTTGCATTTTTGTCGTCAACGATATATCGAACAGACCTGATCGATTCAGGGATACGTTACGGAGAATCTACAGCTGGACCACACCGGGAGTTTCACGAAATCGTATAATATCCGAGAAATTTCGGTGTTTGGACACGTGAAACGGGCATTATATATGCAAGCAAACCGCCCCAGTAAACTCAGCCCCGCGAGCTGAGTAAACCCATTAAAACGGTAGTTCCGAACATTGCAATGAGAGCCTTGGTGAACATACTTGAGAATCACCGGGACTCAATGCGCAATGAAATCAATTCGAGACGTTTTCCCATTATCCTGTATATGCTCGTCAAAAACTACATAAAAAACCAGTATTTTTTTAAATGAGATTTATTAATCGTACAATTGGAAAGTTTTGGGGTTCGAATAATTTCGACAATTATTATCGTCGTTTTCTCGTGATTCTGTTCGTCCTGATTGAACGATAATAAATAAATTGGATAATTAATGGATAGAAACTTTAAATTTCGATGTTTATTATGGCAATTACGGAGTTTTTTTTTCTGTTTGTGCAGCACTCACTGTAAGATTTCTGACGAGACGTTACATCGGAGAATACGATCATCAATCGGGTAAGAAATTTCATTCGTAAAAATCTGGTTAAAAACGCATTTGGACTGGTCATCGCGAGTAAATCATTTAAAAAATGAGTGGATTGCTGGCAATAAGAAAAAATCAAGTTTCGAATTGTAAATTTGAATGTACAAAGAAATTTCAACGTATTTTGAGAAACTTAAGAAAATATGATTAGTCACGAATGTTTTGAAGTGAATTTTCGTATTACGAGATTCGCGTCGTGCTCTGTACCGAAGATGACAACGAAGTGAACGACGACGATTTGTAAATTTGAAAAAGTGCCAAACTGTATAAACGTTCCGAACGTTTCACCAAGTAACGTCGCGTCTTTCCTCGCCCGCGGTTCGTTCAAACGACACCAACTGTCTGGTCTAAATTTGTCGGAGACGAATTTGACACTTGGACACGATTCACGGCGAACGCGACATTGATTTTCCAACAGCTTTTTTACCTCGCCCGTCATTTAGTTTCTTTTTTCTCATCATTCCCCAAATATTTTTACTTCGTTTCCAGTTTCGTTACTCACCAAATAAATTCTCATTGAAAATCCAAGTTTTCTACTTCATTGTTTCGCGATCGGGATCAGCCCTTTCGAGAAATTTCTTCCATCAATCTTCACGTTTTCTTGTACAAAAATAAACGATACTCTGAGAGTCCAAATATAGAAATTAATGAGCCAGCAATTCACTCGAGTCACGTGATTAATTGGATTATTAGTGACTAATTACTATTCATTTTTCATTCATTTTCCATCGTAGCATTAAATTTAGAAAACAAAATACCCCCACAACAGAAAAACGGAATTTTAATTCGTACAAAGTTCGATCGTTCCGAGCTTTCCTCACACAATCATTTTCCATAGAGAACTTTGATTGCCTGCAGTAAAAATTGGTTAACCTTTCGTGGTCACACTTCCGCCACCGATCTCGGTGGTCACACTGGGTCGATTCTACCCAGTCCATTTTCGAACCCGTATTGTGACCAATCTACCGGCCCGAAAATTCTCAAAAAATTACTGAACAACCCTTGGACATTCAAGTTTAGATACGAAAAACTTTCCTGAAAGAAATCCAAGGCTAACATATTTTTTTAAATGCAAAATGAAGAAAAAAAAACGGGAAAAAAAAGTTTTTTCACTAAAATAATCGTCACTTTGTGGATTTTCAATATTTTCGCCTAAAATTTGGACCTGATATTCATCGGATCTGGTTCTTTTGGGAAAAAAATAGTAGGATAGCGCGCGTTTGAAAAAACATATTAATTTCGTTATTGGAAGTGGGTCGATTTCAGAGTGAATGTTAGAGATTTAGCGTTAACGGCGGTAATACTTATCACCGCCAACGCGCAATGGACACTACAAACTGTCGTTAAATGACGATTACAGCCCCATTCTTTACCAGGAACTAAGAGATATTTACGTCACAAGTTGGTCACTGGGTGGATTCTACCCACAGTGACCACGAAGGGTTAAAATTTAAAGTGTCACGATTATTAATTAGAAACAGTAAATCTTCGGTTTTCATTCTCTGCTTGCTTAATTGATTTTTGGTATTCCACAGAGAACCGATACAAACACGAGGTGTTGGTTGATGGAGAGCCGATACTTTTTGAAATTCTAGATTCGTGTCCGAAGGTAAATATGAATATAAACGTGTTCGCCATACTAAATCCAAAGTTGCGACTGTATTTTTCGGGCTGACAACGTCCCACAGAATTTCAAATTTCCCAGATATTTTTTTTCCGACCAATCGTACGGTCTCCGACTAAGCGAGGTTCGATATCGACAAACGATTAGTTTGCCCGTGAAAGATCGATTTTGGCTCGGGTCGATTTGACCCGACGAAAAAGTCACGGCAATGCAGAAGAATTGAAAAACTTTCGTTTGTTTTTTTCGGTGGCTCGACAACGTGAACTTGCGGGCACGAATAAAAAAATTTCCAAGATAATTAAACGAAAATCTGACAGTTTGGTTTGAAAAATCATTCGGAGATTGTAAATTTACTGGTTTCTACTTGATGTATATTTTTTCAACCCCTTTACTCCTCGAATACGTGGCTCCTGCCTCGACCCAGTAGGAGGCACTCGCTTTAATTGCACATTGTTCTGCAGAGAGTAGTTTCATTAGTGCACATACCTTTTACGTGTTTTCAGTCACTATGAGCCTTTTATTCTCGCGCAACTAATAGAATAAGTGCATTTTCAACCCTCTTTGATAAAATTATTCCAGCAACAAAGTCCGAGACTAAAGTTTTTCATAATTCAATTATTCCCAATTAATTTAATCCGCGTGCTTGTAACGAATTAACAAAAAGTGGTCGTTGGACACTTTTTCCTGTGCAAAGATTGCCGCCAGTTTTTTTTTCCCTTCTCGTAGCTCGTAGTCGGCTTTGGAAACCGTAGCGCTGATTAATTTCAAGTAATTAATTATAAAAGCTTTTGGGCAAGGAGGGACTTTTTAATATTGAAATTGTGGGATTTTAATCATCAGAGCGAGGACGAATTACCGACGACCGAAACTCTGCAATGGGCGGACGGACTGTTGCTCGTTTATTCGATAACGGACAGAGGCTCGTTCAATTTTGTGAGGAAAGCGAAACAAGCGCTCGCTGTTGCTGATCCTGAGGCCGCTATGCCGCTCGCTCTAGTCGGCAACAAGGCGGACATGGTTCACCTTCGACAAGTGAGCGCCGAGGAAGGGGAAATACTTGCGAAAGACTTTGAATGTTGGTTCAGCGAGGTGACAGCGGCCGAGCAGGTAAAAACGTAGTTTTTCATTTCCCCCGCTCAAAAGTCACTGAAAAATTTCATTTCAGGTCGCCCAAGTGGCCGAATCTTTCCACGAGCTATGCCGCGAAGTTCTCGCTGCGAGGAGACGCAACAAACAGTCGCTGCTCGACCGGATGCTGGGTAGCAAAGCGACTCGAGCTTACTCCCGAGGAAAAAGTGATTCGGCGCTTCCGAAGGATTAACCGGACGAAAATAAACAAACATCGAAACGAGAGAAATGTTTACGAGGACGCGAGACTCGCAAGTCCCGTGCAGCAATAATTTTCATTTCTTTTCCACCTTTCGATCGTTTTTCTCTGAAAAACCAACCGCTATGAAGTGGTTTGGAGTTTCAGCAGTTTTTACGAAACCGTTCGACCGAGATTATCTCGAAATCGCGATTGCCAAAGCCAAGCTTGACTTCCGGACCTTTTTGTTGTGTATTTTGTATCGGAAACGAAGATTGTCATGATCGATGGCAAGAAATATTGTTGTTTTTGTGAATTTAGAATTTATTTAAATAATTCAATTGGTTTTTAATGGGTTGACAACGTGTGATTACGTTGTTTTGTTTTTTTACGTCGTATCGTTCGCTCGGGTTGCAAGCGTCGCTGGAAAATGTTTCGGAAAAATAAAGTCAATGCAGATTTTGATCGTACTTGGGAATCAAACTTGTGACTCGTTCATTTTATTTGCTAGTTTCTTCGCAATTTTCGCTGAGGATTCGAGCGAGAAAAATGCAAGTTTCAATCGCGTTTTTCCCAAGAGATTTCATACGGTTAATTTTTCATTGTTAATCAAATGTTGGTTGATGAAATAAACGATTTTTTCACGTCTCAATCGCAAGTTTACGTAAATCATGTTTTTGGGTGACAGAAAAAGCTGGAAATTCGTCGGCGTCATGGCCGTTTTCCAGCTTTATTTCGTTCCAATATTTTCCGTTGTTTTTCTCAAGTTATTGTGCTCGGCTGGCCGAACTGTGAAGGGATTATTTGTTGTCTTCGTAAGTCTCCAAAACGTCAGCCAAATGTTCGTTGTCGCGGGGCTTTTTCAAGTGTTTCCTCTTGTTGTTTGGCTTCTTTCGTTTCGGAGGAACCGGCTTTTTGGGACCGTGATCTTGCATCGAACGAATTCCTGCTCTGTCCAAATATTCGTCGATTTTCGCGTCGTCCATCGCGTCCACCGCGACCGCTCTCCACGCTTTTTGAAACTCTTCGTCCACTGGGAATTGCGCCGTTTTGTCGTTGTAAAAAACTATTTTCTTCTTGTCCAACGGTCGCGTTATGAATATTATTTCGTTTTGGAGACTCTGCGGGAAGGAGAAAAAATCCGAGAGTCATGCCAATGTTTTGTAAAACAAATTGTATCGAATTCGTCGACGTCGCTCCAGAAATATTTGCAACGCTAGAAAAATACATGACTCTGAAGTTTGCGTCGTTGGAATGCAACGAAATTCATTTTTATCGTTGACAAAAATATCCAACGCAGAATGTAATTACGATGATAAAATAATCCATTTTTGCCATCCAAAAAGCATATCGGCTCGGAAAATTTGAATGACGTTGAAAATTGAGCGAATTTTTAATAAAATTCAATATTTTTCGATGCATTCCAACGTTGCAAACTTCAGCATCGTTCGAGACCTCCAAATCCAGACACTCGAGACGTATGACTCTGAAGTTTGCGTCGTTGGAATGCAATGAAATTCATTTTTATCGTTGACAAAAATATCCAACGCAGAATGTAATTACGATGATAAAATGATCCATTTTTGCCTTCCAAAGAGCATATCGGCTCGAAAAATTTGGATGACATTGAAAATTGAACGAATCTTTAATAAAATTCAATATTTTTCGATGCATTCCAACGTTGCAAACTTCAGTTTTCGTTTTGTCATGAAATGACGAGAAAATTTGTTGAAATTGTCTCAAAACTCAGTTCGCATGAAAAAACTTGCCTTTAAATGTTTATCGCAAAGCGGCAAACTTTCCTGAATGTCTTCCATCAAAATTCCACCCAAGCCCTTCAAATCCTGTTGCTTGAGTAACCGCAACAACGATTTTTTGTCCTTGATTTTGTACATGGCCTTGAAAGAAAATCTGCCGTCGGGAGAAACTTCAATTTTTGGGTTTTTCATCAACGCTTCAGTTTGTAGCCATTGCTTGACCTGCACAGAACAAATTGACGTCGAAACTTGCCGGGAAATTTCGAGGAATAATAAACGTTGGTTGAATATTCGATTCGTACCTTAGAACCGACGTCCAACTGGTTCGTTTCGTCGAGAATTTCCTCCAGCGTCAACGGGTGATCGTCGCCGTCCTGATGCCGCGCCTTCATGTGTTTAACGATTTTGGCCAAAACTCCGAATTTGTATTGCGAACTTCCGGACATGGTTTTGTAATTGACGATGTCCAATTTGGGCGCCGAAGCGGAGGACGAAACTTTCGGTTTTTTGCGCGGTTCATCGCGGACACTCTCTTTCTCTGGTTCACGTTTTTTCTTTTCGACTCTGTGTCAGGAAAATTCAAGATTTCGCAGTCAGTCGCGTGTGCATGAATTTTTACGAAGAAAACAATTTTTTCGAAAGAAAAACTCGATTTTTGGATCTCGAAATGGTGGAGGATGGATTTTTGAGACTTTTGATATCGGAGCAAATGTTTTGAGACTCGAAGAAATTTTAATTGGTGAAAAACGCGAGCGGAATCGACGAGAATCCGTGAAATAATCGTCTCGTTTTGAGGTTATGGTCGACGAGGTTTCCAAAATGTTACTCACGCTGGTGTTGTCAAAGCTCGTTTTTTGAAGAGCTCTCGCTCTCTCAGAAGCGCCGGATCCATCGTCGTATTTAAAAACCCAAAACTTGTTTATTGGAAGTTTGATTAAATAATTATTATGTACAGAAACAGATGGAAAATTTGTACAGCGGTGTCGCAAAAGCGAGTCGGTGACTCTACTGTTGGCCGGTAGTGGCTGCAGTGGCGTTGCGGTTGCCGGAGACTAGCGCCACGAGCGCGTACGCGAGCGCATGAGGAAGCTTCAAGTCCAAGAGAATTTTTTGAATTTCAAATTAAAATTGCGACTTGTTGAGCACTACGCGATTGGTCGACGTTTTTTTTGTTAGTACGGTTGGAAAATCGTCCAGAATCGACGCCGAAATAACGAAAATTTGGGGAAATGTTGCGTGGAGAATATTCGTGTAGATTTCCTATCGAAATTCGACTTTGCACTTGGCAGAAGTTCGTGACGCTGCGATGAGCGAGGAACAGGAAAAAGAGCGATCACGAGATCGAAGTTGACGGTATTTATTCCATAGCCGTTTCGCATGTAAATAAACATGATAATTTAAATAAATTCAGTCACAAATGATAACCGAGTATATGGCGCACGATAGATCTGCATGGGGAGCCGTTGTTTGCTCACGAAAACGCATTATAGGTCGGTGGGTGACCGAGCTGTTTGCGAGGACAACGATTCAAATGGGTATGCCCGAGGTACACAGTCATGCGCTATATATCGCAATATATACGTGTGTACAGGTTCAAAGAGCCAATAGATGTATTTGTATATCTGTGTAGATATATATCAAATATCCCGATGTGCATGCCCGTACATTTTCACCCGCACATATGGGACGTTTCGAAGCAAATGTAACACGTTTAGTTGTTTCATGAGAATCATGACAAACAGTCCAAAATATCGGCGAACGATTAATTCAATTCTATTCGTCCGGGAATCACAAAAATCCCCATCGAGATTCCTCAAGGTCATTAATGGCGTCGCGCGATTCTCATTTATTGCGTTCGAAAGACTTTTTTGCGCGTGTGTGTGTTTTTTTTTCAATTATTTGTTTTCCAAAAAGCTTTTGATGGAAAATGCACACTCTCGAGAATTTGTCCATGTTTGAGGTTGGATTTCCTCTATGTTTATATGTTTATGCGTCTCATGTATGCATAATGCACTATTCCATACCGCGATAAGTAACACACATGCCCCAGAGTTGCGATCTCCGTACGTAGCCCTCTGCACAGTATTAAATGGGAGTGATCGGCACTCGCGAACCGATTGGCTATAATATACACACAAATTACATGTGTATTCAGAGTGACGTATCGATACGAGGCTTTTGGGGTAAAATGGACCGCCTTTCCCACCGATGAATAATTCGGTGCTGAGAATCGATATTCTCATTAACATATTATCGCTGAGGAATCTTCGCGGGCTCGTAACTTTTGAACAAATGTGAATTTTTCGATGTTTTTTTTTTTTTAATAATCGTACAGTTTCCGGCCAATTGAATCGCTGGGCGGCTCGTGTCGTGCGACGTCCGAATTCACCGTGATAGGAGTTTTCGCGAAATTGCTTAGATTGGTCCGGGTCAAATTGACCCCAAATACGAAGTAGCCTAAAATTCAATATACGCGAGGATGAAATTCATGTATTAGGGCGAACGCTCAAACGAATATTGGGAGAGAACAAAGTCTCCTGAGAAAATCTTTTATTCACGCGTTTTCTTTAAGGATTAGGATAATCCGTTTAGGAAGAAAAAATCACTGTGGTTAACTTCGGGGTATGATATCGATGGGAAAGTCAAGTGGAGAGGCAGGAAAAGGACATCGCGATGGGAATGATGCTCGGGCTAAGGCTGCGTGGAAGAGAAAGCGAGGAAGCAAGCTCGCAGGTTCTAAAAAGTTATAGGATCGTGCACAACGTACAAACTTTCCTCTTAAGGTACCAGCAGAGCGGCATAGCGTTGAGTGATCTATGTATTATTGCGTATAGTTAGTGCATACTTTCCTTGGCTATATCAACGACAGACATAACATGTATGCATGCATACATAAGTGAAGCAAGAAGTGAAGGACTTTGATACTCGGAAGAATCTTGAATAAGCCAACGGTTCATGGAAATCCTTCCATTTAGAAGCCTTTGGGAGAAGCCTCATGCAAAATTATAAAGCCTCGAGCGAGTTTACAGTTTTCTCCAAACTCTCGTACCGTTTAAAATAATACGTCGAACATTTTTCCTAGTTTTACTACTTTCGGGATTATTCCTGAGGACTTGAAATTCAAATGCCAGCGAATTAAGTCATTTATTGAGTAATTCGAGCACAAATCTACGGGATTTGATTCTCTTTTCGATATTTTTCAAGTTCATCAAGCAAAGCTGCGGTTTAATGGAATTTTTCTACCGAATGTTCAGTTTTTGTTGCCGCGGGAGGGATTGAAACGGGATATTTAATTTGGTCAGTAATTCGAGCCCAAATCCATGGATTTAAAATGAATAATATCGTGTCTTGTCACAAATTTCGATGATCGATTGGGCGTGCATTTTTTTGGCAGTCGGACGATGGACATTTCGGGTAAAAATGACCCAGTGCGACAGTGAAGTAGGAAAACTGAAGAAATGTTGAGTTTTTGGTGTCGGAATTGTTTGAATGAGTTGATACGATGAATTTGTGGAATTTCCAAGGGGAGCCTGAAGGTCTGATGTCAATTAGAGATGCGACGTGCGTAATCCTCATTGATCTTCGACACATACTCGATTCGATGAGACAAATCGGTCGAAACTAAGACGTATTTAGGGTGGAGTACAGAGAATGGCGGTTAATACAGCGTGTTATCATTTAATCCGACGTTTAATTGGGACACGAAGCTTTTGAATTGGGGAGGGGGAGGATGGGTCGCGCGCGCGGAAGGGAGCGGAAGCTGGTCGGGTTTAGTTACAATAACCGGAAATCCGGTAGGGTATACGCGTCTTGAATGACACACGAGATGGCAGATTGCGTTCCATTAATTGTACAGTCGGTGGCATATTCAATCCAGGATTCTATGAGCCACGAACACAGACTGATTGTGAAACGAACAGCGATGCACATACGTATGCACGCCAATGTGAGGTAAGCCAATGAAAGCCAACGGAGTGTGAAGCAAGAAGGGTTGGCGAAGGGGAGGAGGCTCATGGTCGTGGCCAACACGCAAACGATTCAAGGTCGCGGTATGCGGAAACCGCTGACATGTAATCTCGTGGTGTGTCCCAGAACGCAGCCTGGGCGTGACGACTGCAGTTACCAAAACGAATCGCACACTCCGCGAGACCAAGTGCAGGAACGATATCCCGATTCCTATATATATATATATAACGGGGCTGTATGAAAGCTCGAAAGCCCGGCAGAGCTATTCGTGCTCTCGCATTTGAAATTTATCATCTTGACTATTTTTTCCAGCGAGTTTCCCTTGCCGGGGAGAAATTAATTATGGCTTTCGATCATTTAGATGAGAGCGAGCCTTTTCTACTCATCCCGAGGCATTTGGGGGTTGGTGGGAAAAAATGTACAAAATGATACTGCCGCTCTTAATCCGCGTGCCCCCCTGCTGTCCTCCTCTGCTTGGCTGAAAAGCGCGCACAGGTTCACCAGCAGCCTCTGGTTGAAGGTTGTGCCGAACGAGAAACAGAGGCAGGAGGGTTGAAACGCGAAGGCAAAGAGACTGCTGGTGGGGGGGAGCAAACGGCGAACCGATTCGGCGCGCCGGCGAGACTGCCAGCGCCGAGAAACGACCGGGAGTACCAGAAGGGCGGGGGTGGCTTTTACCCTCACAGGGGAGTCAGGGGTGGCAAGTAGTTGCAGGGGATGCTTTGGGGACGCAGTTCCTATATACGGATCCAGAGTATATGCCGATGGGGGATGGATGCTGAGACTCGCACCACCACCACCACCACCACCACCACCACCACCACCAACATTAACCATCCCTCCACTCTCTCTCGCTCTCTCTCTCTCGCTCATTTTTTCCTCTTTCTCTCCTTCTCTCCCTCTATTTCACGCCAGCGAGTAGGAAAAGCTAGTTTGTGTCAGACCACGGAGCGCTGAAGATGCTGCTCCCGGTTCGCGTTCCGGCTGGTGTCTCCTCGACCTCGTCGCATTCGTCTTCTTACTTAATCTCCGAAAAAATAACGGATAACGCTTCATCCCCGGATTTATCATCCCCCGCCTCGTTAAATCTGTGCTCGCAGTCGTCCAGTGTTGTTTATCGTTCGTTCCTTCGTATTATGAATCTCTTGATTGCTGCCACGCCAATATCTTGGTCGAAACGTGCGCGAGTCAATCAACAACCTCGTCAAACGTCACGCTGCAATCTCCGAACCTCGTGCACCATGTACAACCATCAAAAATCAAAGTCTCTACGTTTTCCATCCTCAAGCATCGTCCTTCTCTTCACTCTTGGTATTCTTCTACTCAACTGCAGTAACTGCGCCCTCGCAGCATCCGAAAAAATATGGATAGGTGAGTGCCATTTTTTCCCATCCCTTTTCTCATCAGCAGGTGCCTTGTGCGTTCCTTTTTTTTTTACTTTCTCCGCTCTCCGGCCTCCGAGTGCGTGTCTGTGTGCGTGTTTACCATTTGCTAGTTCCGAGCGGACGTAAATTCCTTCTCGAACGAGCTACAAGCCCGTGTTACACGGGCTGCGGTAGAAACTTGTGAAGGGCTCCGAACGCTCTTGAGCTTTTTGTTTTTTTACATTATTCTCGATACCCTCCGGTAGTTTTGTTATAAACAATGGGGGAGTAAAATTAATGCTGGAAGCATGAAAAATTAATATTCTCAAGGGTGCAATTTTTACTCAACTCCGGCAAGTTCATCGGGGTGTATGCAGTTGAGTCGAGGGGAGAGGAAACAAAAACAGAGAGAGCAACGAGGCAAATTTTTCTCCGGCGGGCATTCGACGAGATTGAGAAACTTCTTCGACGAACAAGTTTTCGATGTTGTCACACGATCGTGAGTTTTAAGGGGTTCGCCAACCCGAGAGAAAAACACAGACCGAACAAAAGCCGGAGACAGAGAAATCTATAGCGAGGGCAGGGAGGGAGAGAGGGCGAAAAGAGACAAACCGTGCGAAAGAAAAAGTTGAGCCTCGTGAACATTATAGAAACCTGTTTTTCGCTCCCTTGCCTCTTTCCACATTTTTCCAACCCCCTGAATCCTGCTCTCTCGAGAGTCACGAAGAATTTTTCCCTCTGCTTTTTTTTTCGCGACATTTCACAATCCCTTGTGTCCCTTCGTCACCCACTTTTATGCTCGCTCCCTGCTTTTCCGCCCTTTTTCACACGATCGAGAAGAAAAGTCCATCATTTTGTACATTTTTTTTCGCCAATTCGACGTGCGCTTTAAACCTCAACACGACTGACATCCTCACACGATACTGAGTCGCAATACAGCCTCCACTTTTCATCTCTCGAGGCAGGTTCATCTTTTTCCTTCGCCAGACCGAGTCAAGCCTTTTTCCCTGTGGCCAAGTGACCTTGGATCGTTGCCATCATCACGATTATTATCGCAAACAATAGCTGTCCCTGTTAATCACAATATTTGCAAACTCCAATTCAAATAAAACCCCAACAATCCACAGTCCAGGTCCCTGTCATTGGTCATGGTAAAAAATGAACTCTGAACGTACCCAGGAATATTAAATAGTTACGAAACTCTGTTAATTATAATAAAACCCCAAAATTAATGGAATTCCATTAAAAAACGAGAGCAAACCCAATGCCATCGAAGCTTTTTCCATTGTTTCGCAGAATCCTTGCAATTTTCGAAATAATTTCTATCAAAAAATAGTGAAAATCGTTGCCATCGTCACGATTATTATCGCAAACAATAGCTGTCCCTGTTAATCACAATATTTGCAAACTCCAATTAAAAAAAAACCCCAACAATCCACAGTTCAGCCCTCTGTCATTTGTCATGGTAAAAAATGAACTCTGAACGTACCCAGGAATACTAAATAGTTACGAAATTCTGTTAATTATAATAAAACCCCAAAATTAATGGAATTTCATTAAAAAACGAGAGCAAGCCCAATGCCATCGAAGCTTTTCCCATTGTTTCGCAGAATCCTTGCAATTTTCGAAATAATTTCTATCAAAAAATAGTGAAAATCGTTGCCATCGTCACGATTATTATCGCAAACACTGGCTGTCCCTGCTAATCACAATATTTGCAAACTCCAATTTATTTTTATAAAACCCCAACAATCCACAGTTCAGCCCTCTGTCATTTGTCATGGTAAAAAATAAACCCTGAACGTACCCAGAAATACTAAATAGTTACGAAACTCTGTTAATTATAATAAAACCCCAAAATTAATGGAGTTTCATTAAAAAATGAGAGCAAGCCCAATGCCATCGAAGCTTTTCCCATTGTTTCGCAGAATCCTTGCAATTTTCTAAATAATTTTTATCAAAAAATAGTAAAAAAAAAGACGCGCATTGCAATTCGTTGAAAGTGAACGACGCAAAGCCGGAAATTTCGTGAATAATGAAAAAATGATTCGTTCGTTGATGTGAAATAATGGGAGAAAAACATCCCTTAATGAGATTATCTCACGTCGACATAAATTTGTGGAAACGCGTCGTCATACGTGAAATATATGTGCGTGTAGGTTCGGTTATAGGGACATTAACGTTTTGGTATTATCGTGAGGTCGACGAAAGGTCAAGCGGGTTGGAGGGCGCAAAGAGGAGCCGGTGCTCGGAGGATTTGAGTTGTTAGTGAGCGAAGGGTGTCATTGTGTGTACATGTGTGTCCTTTATCCGTGTGTATGTGAGCTGGTGAGTGAGAGAGCGAAGGGTTCGTGGACTCGTGAGTCGACGAACGGACAACTACGGGACAACTACCCTGAACAATGGAACGTGCTTCGTGAGTCTCTCACTCACACATGTATGCATTATATGAATATACATATACGCGCGTGGACATTGCGGGCTCGAGAGTGACGACTTGACGAGTCCGCGCGTTGTCACTCCCTCGCGTCACTTGCTCACCTCGACACACACTCGTATGCTCACCCACACACACTATAATCCGACCCTTCCGGGGATTTAACCCTATATTACCCCTCGTACATACTGAAATTTGAAATTCCCCAGGTGCATCTCTGCAACACCTTTCCGAACGATTATTTTTGCCGAAAATTTTTGGTACCTCACGAAATAGTGATTTTCATGTGTAGGGCAAAGGATTTTCTTGAATTTTTCGATTTAAAAATAGTCAGGGTCTGATTGACCCCCGCGAGGGGCAATCAAGCGTCAGCGAGAAAATTGAGTTGCACTTTTTTGGAAAAACTCTCACCGCGCAAGGAAACTGATTGTATGACGAAAAATTACTCGCAAAGTGGCCGGAGTCTATTTGCCCGGATGTGAAAACTCCGTGCTTTACCAGTGAGCGCGAGATCGAGCCAGGGTTCAACGCGGAGTGAAGATATTGAGATGCACATGGACTCGTGACGCATCTAATGTTTTATGTGCCCGATAGAGGCGGATAGAAAAAATAGAGTGCAGTCTTTTCTTTCGTTGAATTTACTCCGCCCACGAAATGAGTGGATCTGCGTAAATGCCAAGGGAGAGAGGGTGATTTTCAAGATAAAAGAAGTGAGAGAGGGCGCCGGAGAAAGTAACGAGGGAGAACGGAGAAGGAAAGAGAACCAAGTTGACAAGAAGCGATGAGTGTCTATAGAAATAAAAGCTCTTGGCTTCTTCCTCTCGCGTTCTCGTCTTTCCTCTCACTCCCTGCTCGGGAGCTAGGCTGGTGAATCGGAAGCTCGCGTCTAGCTTCGTACTAGGTTTCTTCATTTCAACCCTTCCTTTTTTCCATCTTTACTTTCCCTCTCCGTCTGAGGAAAGACGTTGGAGCAAAGGTCGCTTCGTCAAGCCACTCAAATAATTTGTTTTCGTCTCTCTCTCCCACTTTCTGTTTCTTCTACTTTATTCCCAAGTTTCAAAACAAAGAAAAATGCAGCATTTTCAAAATCCAATTTTTTCCGGCAGTTCAACGACCCGGAAGCGATGAAGCTTGTGATTTTTGGATACGGAAATTTATTCGCTCTATTGAGTCTTGGGAACGAGGCAAAAAGCTCAGTAAACTTTGTTGCCAACTCAAATATGATTATTATCGAGTTGATTGTTATTTTTAGAGAATTGGTAATTGTTTCGTAATATTTTTCTTCGTTGTACGGTTCTTGTTCTGTTGGAAAAGTGTAACAATGTAAAAATTAATAGCCCGCGGTGAAAAACAAAACGGGCATTGTTGGTAGCGAGGGGAAAAGGGAAAAAAGAATAACTCGCCTGGCGCGTTCGGGCTCTTTTATCCTGGTTTTGTTTTCAGTAAATAAGATCAGAAAACAAAGAGCCTCGACCACTCTTGGTTCGAGAGGTCGCACGTCATCGTCCACGATCGGCGGCGAGCTGTCTTTTTATCTTTTACTTCCTCTTCCCTTGACACTCGATATCCACCAAGGCAGAAACTACTTACGTGGCCCTTTTTCCTCCAACGATGAGAGAAAAGCTCGTACGAGCTTTTCTCCCGCACCCTTGACTTCCGCCACTTATTTTTCTCATATCGTTTCATTTTTTCGTGTCGCTTATACTTTTTACTTGCATGCAATTCCATCCCAGCAATTCCTCTCGCCTTCCAAATACATTTTTCTTTGCTAGATTCGCATTTTTGTTTTTTTTTTTATCTTGAGTGAAAATAAGGGATGAAAATATTGGCTTTTACTGCTGCATGCGCATGGATCAAATTATTACTCGATATTAGTCGTGAGCACACAGTCTATTCTTTTCCAAGCCCCGCTTGCCAGTGCTTGGCTCTTTCTACCATATTATTTCGTTATTAAAGTGAATACAACACACCAACGTAAGGCTCGCTGGATATAAAAGCAGGAACATTGTTGGCTGTTGTTGGGAAGCTCACGGTGGGTGAAATAGCAGACGAGGCGAGCTGCGGAATAGATACGAAGCAGGAGGAAAGAGGATTGTCCTTATGGCCAACTTATTACGATCTCACAGACGCTATGACGTCGTGGGAAAGGAAAAAGAATGTCCAATCCTTGAGCGTTTTGAAATTTGATTAGTTTTGAATAAAACGCCTCACTTGCAAAGGATAGTTGGAAAAATCAGGTGGAAATTTGGAGGAGGTGAATTTAAAATTCTCCAGGGGGCTCGATGCTGGGGTGTAAGAAAGTTGCAGGTTTTCTTGATGTTTCTCACTTAAAAAACAATCGATCAATTCAACTGATATCGTTTGTTTCCATTGGCCGAGTCAGCAGCTATCACAGAATATAAAGTCGAGTAAAAGTATTGTGTACTGAACTCTGGATCGTTCGAAATTTTCGTACTCTCCGGACGTAACACAATTACTATCCAACAAAGTGATGGATGTCCCTGTGACCTGGTACTTGGTCTCTGAAAGCAAAAGGCTTCTTTGCTGTTTCGTTGTTAATGAAATCTCGGGCTTGGTCCTTTGAAGGCTGCTCGGAGTGATGGAATTTTTAATATTTCTCAAGGGGGTCCATTAAATTATTCTCGAAGATTGAATAAAATCTTGCTCGAGATTTTCAACGGGGAAGAGATTTTTGTTATTGAGAAAGTTCTGTTAGCGCGGAAATATTGTGTGACGGGGTATATATTCTGAAATTGAAGATTTTATTTATACGCATACTCGCCGAGTCTTTTCTTCTTTTACTCCGCCAAGTTGAATTGTAGAGAACTCGCGCGCGGGGGCGAGTACTTTCTGTTCTGTGGAATACGTCGCTGGTACTCAGTGCCCTCAAGCTCACGTTCAACCACACCCTTAACCCAGTTTTCCATCTTACATTCGTCGGATCTTTCCACCGAGTAATGTGATGCCTCGTCGCCTTTGTGTACTCGAGCTTGATGCTGCCTAGCCGGATGCCTGATGGCAGCAGCGCGTCCTATGCCGCTCGCTTTTCCTGCTGTCGCAAAGTTCTTCCACCCTCCCGCAACTTGGTCCAATCTCTATTCCCTCTCTTTTCAAGTATAACGCGATTATTGGCGAAGCGGAGCCCGGTGTTTGTCGCAAGTGGACGGGGAAGAACGCGAACACGCGAGAAAGACTTCCAGTGCGAAGCAGAATCGCGAATCGTCATTAAAAGAGCACGGCGACGAGGATCGCAGCGAAGTAAGCGCCCTTTTCGCATTGGGTGCGCAATTCGTAAAGGGAACAGAATAATCGCGCATAACTCGCCGCGCTGCAGGACTTTTCGGCAGAGTTAGACATTTGTTCTAATATAAAGAAATTCTCCTATATATAGTGTCCTGTTCACCGCTCTCAACCCCTGCTCGCGTTGTGTCCGTTGTTTTCGACGATGGTAATAACGCGGTTTGCTATTTGCAACCGATCTCGTAGTTTCCGGCTGTTACGGAAATTGTTCGACTACAAAAGCTACTGTTGCGAGAGAGAAAACGCCGGAGATTCCATGCATATGGACGCGGGACCTTCGTCCACACGGTTTATCGAGCCATTGACCTTGACAGTATTCATAAAAACGCAATTTTTCATAAACTCCAGCAACCCCAACGATTCCTAAGCATTTTACATTTCCCACGAAAAACTAAATTACCAGAAAATCTGTATAACGCGATGATCCCGTTGCTCGCGAATTGAACGAAAATATAAACAAAAACGAGAGTTTCCTCGAGGATAATGGCAGAATGGAATTATTGTTTGTATAATCGGTATACGCGCTCGGTATCGGGGAACGTTATTGAATTTTGTGTAGTGCGGAGCCATCGACTATGCCAAGCTCACAATTATTGATGTCCAGCTTGCTTACCAAGCTCCTGCCCCCTCCCCCAATCCCCCATTATTCTCCCATTGTGCGTGGCTCGGTTTTGAATTTCTATTACGCCGACTGCATGTGTGACTCCAAGCTACTCTCCAACCCGGGCATTCCTGGTGACCTCGCAATATCCAGCGTTTTCTATCTTCGTCTATCTCTGAGGTATACTCGCATATGTTTCCCCCATTGAGTTCCATCACACATAGTCCCACAAAACCCGAGTACCAGTCGATACGTTCGTTAACACCGGCGGAACATTCTCACACCCTTTTGTAACATGCCTTCCTAGCTCTTCGCACATACTATTTATTTAGGGCTGGTGTTGCCAATGGTTGGGTGTAGTCGAACGGAAGGACTCATATGGCATCTACCGAGGCTGTTACATACGAGAGGAATCCTAGAACGCAACCATAGCGATTTCCAACTGCTGGGTAGAGTAATCCCACCTGCTATATATGTCAACCAATTCTACAAGCCGTACTGCATGCTTCAACCAGTATGAAAGATAGACGGAGAGCGATTCTCTGTGAATGTTTAGTTGGAGGGAAAAATGCGAGAAAACGAAATTCCATGATACCGAGTTAAACCCCCTGGCTTAGAGTTTGATCCATCCATCAAAAATGAATCTTTCTATACTTTGCCCATCGTATCTTTATCACATTTTCTGGCCTGTCTCTTCAATAGCAGATCCCCCGTTTCATCGTTTACAGTTTCGCGTTGTCGCGAGCGGAAAATGAAGGAAAGGAAGGTCCCTTTCCATTATTGTACACAACAATACACAACCCTCTTCTCATGCCGATGCTCACTCGACTGTTCTCTCCTCCGATGCTAAGGACCTCTGGGGTCTCTCCCTTATTTCCTTTCGAGCAGCATTTAGCCTTGGCCAACGAGTACTCCAGCCGCGTGAAATGCGATGCTTAATGGGCTGATTCGGTTTCTTGCTTGAAACAAGTCCAGCGCGTGTTATTGTGGATTCTCTTTTGAGGCTTTTTCATCACGCTCAATCGCGAATATTCGCTGTTAGTTAAATATTTTATTTTCACTCGGCAACATCCGAGCGAATCGACGATTCGAATGAGAGAATAAAATTCAAGCCCGACGCATGCGGTCCAAACCATTTTCTCTCTGCTTCTCTTGGCAGGGCTGCCTCGCTGATCAGAAAATCCATCAGCCCGCTCTCTACGTCGCTCACAAAAGGTAACACCGGGGAAACGCAAGAGTCCTACGCATCTTTTTTCAGATATTCATCAATGATGCAAGGCTCCGCGCGTTCGAGAGTAGAAAACATTGTTCTTTACCGCGCTACTATGGGTAGGCCTGCCTTTTCTCCCTCTCGCTCTATCCCCTTCCGTCAGGGTTTTCATCCCTTGTTGGTTGCTCTATTCATGCAAGCCCTTGGGGCTTACCCTTCCTGCGGCGGGGGAGCCAACCGTGCGCGTTCTCATTATTCGTTAGCTGATCGCCAATGCATTCATTCTTTGGCTAGTTCCGTTCGGCGTATCCACCTGCCATTATCAAGCTTTGAATTGTACGAGAATACGCAGGCTGATTGGAACTGGCAGCGACGTTTTTGGACGCAAGTATTCGTGGCGACCAATTGGCATCAATTATTTGTTTGATTCTCTTCGCGATTATTTGTCTAATTCTCCGGATCAGTCCAAAGTTTCATTAACGCGTTAAAATAAATAATACACATCCGAGCGCGTTATCTTTAAGAAGAAAATGGCGGAACGAGTGTCAAGACTTTGTCGCAGTTTCTAGCATTTAGCCATCATCCCCATAGGAACTCCGCATTTATGCGAACTCCGCCAGCCTACGGGGGGCTGCAACGGTTCACGTTCTCCGATAGTACATTCGACGCTAGAACTTTGTGCGCGACCTCTTTAGATCCCGTAATCCGATATTACGAAGATAGAGCGTCAGAGCAAAGCTGATGCAAATGTCAAGCTCTTTCTCTACCGAACGTCAGTACCTCTTAGCCTTATTTTTTATTTTTCTTTATCCTCTATTCCGCGACGCCTTGACGTCAACGTAAAAAGTGCATTTATAGGAACGGAAGCTGCTTCTTATCCATTGGGAATATATTTTTCGTTCGACCGAATGATGGAATTCTTAGTTGCTTTTTTTTCTTCTTATTTTCATTCGCAATTTATTTTCTATATGCACTTGGAACGAGCTGTACAAAGTCAACTGCATACCCAACGCAAAATACGATATGCTTCGTTGGTGTGCACTTTAGCAGCAAGGAGAGGGTGGAAAGATGGCGTAGCGTCGTGTTTCCACGCGAGCCTCGGCGCACAGAGTCCATTGCTCTTGTAACAACACTTTTTCATGCACGGTTACGTATGTGCGCGCGTGTATACACGCACGAGTCTGTTCCCCCATGTCTCTTCGCGTAGAGGCCGCGTCTAGGGGTGGAGGGAGGTAACGTGAGAAGGGCTGGCTGCCTATCGCGAAAAGGTGGAAAGAAACTCAGCGGAAGATGCGAAAAGGAAAAAAAAACAAGCAGGAGACAGCGGGGGTGTGCGTGTTTCTTTATGTCGCTAGGTGGGTGTGCGTGGGAGAGAGCGAGAAAGAGAAGAGACGGAAAGAAACAATATGTGATGCGAATGACGGAGACAGAGCGAACACACAAAACAAGAGAAAACGAATTCGTGACAGGGATGGAATAAAAGAGTTCGGGGTTGAAAACAACGTTGGAAAATGCAGCGACGAGAAAAGGATCAAAATATATATGGAGCGTTTCAAAAATCATCACGAAACGAAAATTTGACGTGAAAAGATTCTGATACTTTTTTTATTTTTCACTTAAAGTTCGAATTCAGGGACCAGGACGCGAGTCGGTTATACCGGTTCGTTCGATGTGACCAGAATCAACCAATACGAATTTAATTCTTGCTGGAATTTAATTATGAGAAAAAAAAGCAGCAAATATTGCGACGATTCGCTCCGATCAGTTGTCCTCCTTACGACCAGCATTTATTTTTATTCGTTTCTGATCCACCGCCATTTTATTTCTTTCTCGGACCTCTTATCATTTCTTGCAACCCCCATAACTCCTCACGGCGCAAGGGGGCGCCTTCCGTTATAGGAAAATAATAAAAAAAACTGCTGATTTATTACGAAGCCAGATTCCGAAGGGCCAGCCAGGAGAATGTGGGTGAAAAAGTGAAAAACGAGAAGAAAAAATTGTGGACCAGGAAGAGCGCGAGAGGGGGTGGGAGGGGGGAGAATTCATGTTTATTTATGTGCACGCGGTGCTTGAGGGTATTACTTTTTTCGAGGATAAAAATCTTATTATTATTTTTTTCCTCAAATATTTGCGACGTGACGAATAAGCAGCAGCTCATAATGACGAAAAACCACCCTTGTGAAATCGATGCGAAATATTATCCGTCAAATTAATTTTTCATCCCCCAAAATCCATTGAAAAAAAAACGAAAAAATAAAAAAATTCATTCTAGTCTGGTGATAAATAATGGAGACGTTCAACCCCAACAATTATTACTACATTTCTTCTCCTAAGTGCTCACCAAGGGCTCGGAATATGCTTCATTTTTTTGTTCGCCTCCGAAAGTCGTTAAATTGCTTTTATACCCGATAATAGTCTCGTTTTTATCGAGCCATAGTTTTCCCGATATCGTGGGACCGCGAAGCTGCCCACCCCGAGCCGCCCTTCGATGCGAGTACCGCCGGGCAAACATGTAGTAACGAAGTACGAGCTTCCATCCCCATGAGCATGGGGAGGGGGTGGTATGAAGGCTTCTGGACCAAATTGTCCACCACATGCTCCATGTGGCCAAGGATCTCACCCTCCCACGAGCCTCATCCCTTTCTCCACGAGTAAGGAGCGAGCGCGGCGCGGGGAGAGGGAAGAGATAGCGCGAGAATGGTCCGAAAGAATGGGAAACGTGGGGACGGAGAATTTTCGACGAATATAGAATGAGAGAAAGAGAAAGAAAGACGAGGATCGGAAAGGAAGCTGGTCCACACATATTCACGTGTATATAGTCAACTTTCACCCCCATCCCCACCCTCCGCGTCTTTCTCTTTCGTTTTCCGACATATAGTTAGTTCACAGGGTGCCATCGAGTTCCAAACCACAGCGGTCTGCCAAGTGGGATTCCGCTCGGGTTCTGTGGCCCGATGTCCACCTCCCATATATATATGCTCTCTCGCTCGTTCCTTCCGCACAACCAACCCCTTTAACTCGTAACACACTCGCCAAAGTTTGGAATTACCGATCGAACACTCATTCCCCTTGTTCTTCGTCACGTTCAATCTTTTTTGCCCTTTTATTTCCCTCCCTCGTCAACTACAAATTCTCTTTTTATCTCACTCCGCGTCTACCATCTTTGAATTTTTGCTTTTCCTGACTTTCGTGCGCAACAACTTTCTCGCGAATCGTCAATGCGGATTCAAATCCAATCGATTTCTTTGTGGACGAAATGTTCATTCCAGAATTAGGGAAATTCTTCCATTTTTATAATAAACGAGCTCACTTTTTAGCTTCAATTCCAATCGCAATAGCCTTGAAATCGTTTCACCATAAAAGCCAGCAGTTGAATTGATATTCCGTATTATCCTATCAATGACAGCCGTTTTTGGAATTTGTTCATTCAATCGGCTCAGTCCAGCTGCAATCGACGTCCGAATGCTCATCGTTTTGATTTCGAGCATCCAAAAGTCATTTCGCGTTGAATTATCAGTGGATTCGAGTTGTGAGTTTAATAATATACTCGGTAAATCCTGGCGCATAATGAAATGAACCGTTTGAAATATCGAACGGCTTGATAATTTATTAAGAAAATTTCAACGTTAAAAAAAATGCAAAATCTCGTTCGAAATCTCGATCTCTGTAACTTGAAATATTAAACTTATCGTTTTCGTCTTTTTTTTTTACGCTTTTAAGAGAGTCGGAGTTTTTTGCGATTTGATAAAATTCATTTCACGCTATATCCTTAGCTGTTATTTCGTTTCACGAGAAAATTGAGGCATTTTCGTTGCCAGCCAGCGGGCATATAGCGGGAAGACGAGGGGGGGGGGGGGGGGAGGAAGAGAGAAATCAGGTAGCGAATATCAGGCAGCATATAAAAAGGGGGAGAATCAACGTTTGCTAAAATGGCAGTTGGTGTAAAAATGAAAGTATCATGGAGCTTCTTCCGAGCAGCTCCTTTCCCCTCAGAGTCTGCACATTGTTTTGAATGAAGCCTCTGAGAAGAATTTCTGTACGAGGAAAGATTTGGGAATGGCCATTTGAGTTTTGCCATTATATTCGCTTGCTCCGTATGCTCCTTGCCCCAGATTATTATTTAATCGCTTAATTGCACCGAGAAGTCAAATATCTCGGAGCCAATTTTAAAATTCTAACGAAACATCTTGCATTTTTTTTTTACCTTGTCCGAATTTCACGTTTCATTTAATTTCTCATGGAATCTGGAAAAAAATTCAATTGAATTGGTAAGTTATTAAAAATTTTGCTCATTCTCGTCTTTTCCACGATCTTACATCTCAATGTGTCTCTGTCTCAGGATGATTTTGAGGAGACCCAAGACTCAAACGTTATGACGTTAGCAGGCTAGGGTATGATGTTCATTCTTGATGTTACGGGCATTTTGCGGTTCTCCACGTAGCAGATAGGTCGCGGGTGACATTGGCGTGTCGGAAACGTTAGCAGGATACCGCACAATCGAGCTACGATGTACAAAGTGTCTCAAAAGTTGTCTAGGCAAGTCCGAGGATAACTGGAGCGTGAAATTTCGGAGAGAAACGAAAGTCTCTGTGATTTTTGCTTCCGGACGAGCCGACAAGTTGAATCTTGACAGCCGTTGCGGCAACGGCGCAAGGGCATCAGGAGCGTTGTCTAGCTCGTTCCGAATTATTTCGTCAACGGAACGTTGCAGAAAAAAAAATCTCGTCGCTACTTTATTCTCTCTACTTAACAAATCATCGCGATTTCGGGAGGGTGAAAATAACTTTTAAAACAAGCTGTACAGCACACAAGTCTCGCAACCGGATTAGAGCTATCCGCCCGGATATACGACATCTGAATCATCTTCACTGCATCATCTCCCTCGTAGCTCGCGCCTCGTTTGCTCCTTGCGAGGAAAAAGCAACCGAGTGTAGGCGAGGTAAACTCTCCGTACACATAAACATATTCCCCGAGGGGGAATATTATTTATAGAGTTTTCCTCTTCTCAGCGAAGCACTCAGTGTTTATTTCTCATACGAAATTCATCGTGTTTTCACTCGCGTACTGGGGTTAATTTACCATTTTTTTTTTCTCCAAAAGTTGAATCACAACTGAATAAACATAAAAACGGAAATCTTTTGTTTTCTGAAAAGAGACGAGACTTTTGTTTAATGCGAGTCAAGCAGGTTCGAAGTGAAAGGAGAGAAAAACGGTAAAAAGGGTGACGATAAAAAATTCGTTGGTGTAAAATACTTTGGTACGTGTGTGATGGTTGCGACCGCCAAAAGGAAAAGCTCAAGCAGTATAGAATAGTCTCCGTTTTGCCTTTAGCACCGGATTAGAGCAGCTTCACCAGGGATTCACGAGACCGCGCTTAATCATTTTCATCGTCCTGGTGTTCATACTCATCCCTTTAGCTTCGCCCCTTCTTCCATTTCTCCTGCTATCATCCCTTTCCTGCTCTTGCTCTCCCCGCGCGCGCGGTGACGAGGAAAAGGCCGATGTGGAAGGTGAACGCTCGCGTCTGCTCATTCGGTCTTTCCTATCGTCGCAAGAGTGAGACCAGAATACACCCCTCGTGGCCCATTTCCTGTACAACTTGCACTAGTTTCACGGCTTGTGCTGCGCTCCGACAAAGAGAGAGGCAAAGATAGGTCTGAATTGCGAGTAAACGCCACTAAATCTCGCACGGTTCGCCGACCATTTTGAAAGTATCATAGCCGCGAGCGAGTTCCCTCCTATCCCTCAGCAGATTCACCCTTCCCCGTTCCTTCCAAGAATAACTACGGTTTTACGGGCTCGGCAACGTTTCCGCTTTTCAGGCTAGATTTTCGAGTGTTAGATTACAACTTCAGTAACATCGATTCTAATGTTTGTGTTTGAAATAAACGTCAAGACCTTTTCCCGCATAAAAGCTGGTCGGGGGCTTCTAAAAAAATTGTTACGCATACGAGGAAAATCTGGTTTTGCAGAGAACATGAAAAAAATGTTGAAACTTTTCTCGAACGGCCGCGATAACGACGAATAAATGACGCGAATTCATCGCGCGGATACGAGATCGATTTACAAGAAAATAATAATAAAAGAAATGAAAAAAGAATATGCAGGCTCTTGATGGAATTGCTGAACCGATACGATTGGAGGAATAACGTTCAGTCATATACGAATTTACGAGGGCGATGACGTTTTCACTCGGTTGTACCGATCCAACGATAAATCGCGGCGTCTCGTCGTGTCGTTTCGGCTTGCAGCCGACGTTACGTGAGATACGATGATATGAGATTCGTTCCCGTATGCGCCAGACACCCCTCACACACGAGGTCCTCGCACACGTGTCACATCCGCGTCCAACCTGCATTCGCTTTTGTTCCCCACCTTCCCATCTCTTTATTGTTTACACTTTTTGTTTTCATTTCATTTTTTTTTTTACGGAGCCCTTGACAAGTCAGTGTGCCGTCGGGACTATTCCGCAGACATTAATCCGGTATTTAGAACCTGTCGTTTCCACTTGTCCTTTCATTCGTTTTTTGTGTCACTTATTTTGTTTATTTATCCGCAAACTCTCGTCGAAATATTAAAAAGGAAATCGCAGTATCTAAATTTTCTTTGATGAGCCTCAAATAATCACCTTAATTGAGTCTAAATCAGCCCTTAATATTGTCAGCGTCTGCCGCCGATCCCATATCCATTTATCTGGCTCGAATCGTCGCGACTGGTTCCTGCTGCTCGACGACACTATACAAGACGTTTCTACTAGCCGAGGCATTAGCTCATGAATTTACTACATACCCCGTCGTTTCCATGTGTCCCATGTACGCAGAGAGCATTCGCAGCTTCTCGAGCTCATCCACATTTCTGATCCGTTGCTGCTCTCCACGCCACTTTGGCCCCAACCCCATCGCTAAAACCTTAACCGCACCCATAGAACTATTGTCGACCTCGTTCAGTAGTATAAACTTACTTTGGGCTGACGCCTCGTTGCGACGACGATTGTCACTCTCGTACAAACGAGCTTCTCTTCTCCACAGCCATTTTGCCAACGAACCTTTCAACCTGGTTTCCAAAAGCATTTATTTCCTTGGCAAGCATCCCCTTCAAAAATACATACAACGCTTTATAATTCTCGCAGCTTTTATCATGTTAATATTACGGCATTTAACCTCAGGTTGTCAACTCTGGATTACCACGCGCGCGGGAAACTTTGTACACGTTCCCGACAAATATATAACTAGCTCTCTTTAAAGTATATGTGTGAGAAATTGCACTGTGCAGAAACGTTTGTATTATATACGAGGCAGCATTCCCTCTGATACGTAAAACCGACGTATCGTAAAATAGGGCGGTGGAGGGAACGCGAAGGCCCTCCCATGTGTGGGCCAGAGGAAAAAGTAGGATGGCGCGGCCTCTTTTATGGCGTCTGAATC